>LR738712.1:275955672-276259218 GCA_902687465.1 Secale cereale
GGGGGGGGGGGGATAGATCTTTTTGTGATTTTCCTTCGACATGGAAATGCTTGGTTCCTTTGAGAGAAGTGGTTTGCAGATACGCCTAGTCTTCGACGCGGAAGTTTACTTCTTGATGACGGTGGTTGGTGCAGTGCTTCCTCCTTGACATGGCGGTCTTCAATGTCTTCTAACCACCTAAATGACTCCTCTTCTGCCTTCGGGTAGACAAGTATGTCATCAAATAAAGATGACATCTAACTTGTCCAAGTACTCCATGAAGTCTATGGGGTACGCAAGGTAGGCTGGGGTATTGATGGTGGTCTTAGTTGAGTATTGGCAAAGGTCTTCTCAACCTAGAGCCAAAGCCCGTGGTCATGATACAACCACATTGTGGCTTTGTGGGGCTTAATGGTTTTAAGGATCCTAGTGTGCGAGTGAATGTTTATCATCTTATCCTTGAGCACAGTTTCTGAGATGCCAGTAGTTCAATCTAATTCCTTTCACACGAACAACCGTATACCATCGAAAGCATCAACTCGTGTAGGTCAGCTCCAATCATCACTCATGCTATTATTATTCTCAGGACCCCCAAGTGGAGGTTTATTATAATTATACATGTCTTCGATCCCCCCAAAAAAATCATATGTATGGCAACCCCTATGAATCCATGGCTAGGGCATACAAGCTGCTAAGCTTGAGTTAAACATGACAATCCAAGTGCTCATCCTATTCTTCCGAGTTCCAAGGTAGTGCATCTCTATCCTAAGGAAACACATCGTATGCCAATCCAAGATCTTGTTTCCTTCCTATCAATCGAATCCAACAGCCCATTCACTTCAATCAATCATTACGTAATCAATTAATTCTATAAATCTGATATCTACGGTGATCCATACGATCTCCTAAAGTCCCTATAATCCCTAAATACTTGAGAGGGCTAACCCTACTATAGTAAGTCCACCAATTTACATCATCGGGGTCAAGTAAATTCCAGGGTCATGCTTATATATTTCCATAAATCATCTCCGAAATTAATCCAATCTCCTATTTTATGGTCCACCGAGAAACACGATATCATGATCGAGATCATGAGTCTAAATCCAATTTACTCCGAACCATGTAGACATACTCAACATCTATACTCAACTAGGATCACCTACTTAAATCCAAATCTCATGTCCAACGAGAATTCCTACACTTTTCCCCCAAGTCATTATCGTAATATCAACCATCTCTTATCAATATCCCCTGGCTAAGTCAAATCCTCATCTTCCAAAAGTTTCACCTTGTGATCATAATCATCCCGCTAAATCCAATTTACTCAGGGGTAATGAAAGCTATGCTACTCTATAATCATGATCCCACCAAGTTCATCTATCAATATGAAAACCTCATGATCCACCAAAGAGTCTCGGATAATTTCTCAAGGTTACTGATACAAACTCATCAAGTCATTTGTGCTCTATCCCTATATCCTCGGATTGATCTTCCTATGGCATCGTCAATTCTTGTGATATATTAGGATGATATTCTGCTCGTTCACTATGTCCACTAGTTCCATAATGAACCCAACATTGCCCAAGGTAACGGAGGCTTAACTGGATCTCTCGCACTTCTGGGGGTTCAGTACATGATTAAATATTCGTGATAGAGTATCTCATGAAGTCTCAAAGGGTCTGGGGACGGTAGTCGGTGTCAAAACCGACGGATCTCGGGTAGGGGGTCCCGAACTATGCGTCTGAGGATTGATGGTAACAGAAGGCTAGGGACACGATGTTTATCCAGGTTCAGGCCCTCTCGATCGAGGTAATACCCTACTTCCTGCTATATAAATATGGATGAGTATGATTACAAGAGTTGATCTACCTCGAGATCGTAACAGCTAAACCCTAGAGTCTAGCCATGAGGATTTTGTGATTCTCTATTAGCCTCTATGGACAAAACCCTCGAGTTTATATATGCACCGGAGGGGCCTATGGTTTGTACATAACCATCATGCAGAGGAAGGAAATATTACACCTGAACCTAAAACCTGCCATTATACGAATACAGGAGTCCTATCCGGATACGACAGATGATCTTCGACAATGATCTTCACGGCCCACCAGCCCGGCCCACCAAGAGTTATCCGGCCACCCGAGGACCCCTCAATCCAGGACTCTCTCAGTAGTCCCTGAACCTGTCTTCGATGACGATGAGTTCGGCTTCCGTATTGTCTTCGGAATTGCAAGGCGGGTTCCTTCTTCCGAATATATCTTCTGCAAAAAGGTGTATTGTGTTATGCTCTGCATGGTTAGTACAACCCTTAGCCTTGAAGGCAATGTATTGAAATAAAACGAATATTGTGTCTTTACTAACAACCTTTTGGTAAAACATCACGTCCATCCCATTAACATATCGAACCATTTTACATGGTCCGAGTTTCGTGTTTTGAGGTACAACCTCATTGACACGTCTTATCAGAATAGAGATCGTGCCCGATTATTGTGGGATCCTTATCAATATGACGTGAGCAACAAAACCATGCATTACGCACAACTGTCTTGGGAACCGACGAGGTTTACAGCTCAAGTGGGGAGACGTTCTGTATTCACAGCGTTATAAAAGGATACCAATCCATTTCATCAGCCCCACACTTTCCTCAAGCTCGAGTTCTCCAATCTTCCTAGCCCTAGCATCCTCATCTCTTGTGCCCATCGTTCTTCGTTCCTCAACCACTACTTCCTTCCCCAACAATGGCTGGATCCGGTGCCAGAGGCAAGTGGGAGACCTCCACGGTCACTGAGAAAACCGTGGAGGATCTTCGGAACGCGGGCTATCTTGCTGCCGACATAGCCCACCGAGTCCCCGCCAAGGGCCAGGTGATTCCCATCCCAGAGGCGGGTGAGAGAGTTGTGTTTCTCTCGCACTTTGTTAGGGGACTAGGATTCCCGCTCCACCCCTTTGTTTGGGGTTTGCTGTTTTTCTACATGATAGATTTCCACTATCTAGCCCCGAACTCAATCCTTCACATCTCCGCTTTTATAGTGGTATGTGAAGCTTTCCTCCGCATCCCTACGCACTTTGGCCTGTGGCTCAAAACCTTCAATGTGAAGCCAAAGGTGGTGGACGGTCAGCATGCGGAGTGTGGGACCGCTATGATAAGCGAGCTCTCGAATGCGACTTGGACCAAAGGGTTGTTCGTAGAGATGAACAAGCTCTGGCAGCAGGAGTGGTTTTATAGCACTGAACCCCACGATGCTAAATGGGCGGCGGAACCTGCTTGCAGATGTGGACCCCAAGAGAGGTTGACCTCCTGGACTGATAAGAGTCCGAACTGGGGGTATCAAGTTGAGGTGACGATACTCTAGAACCGTGTGTCTGGTGTGATTTCCAAGGGCTATCTGCTCTCGAACGTGGTCCAGTTAATGCTGGCCCGGCTTGCCCTTCCTTTCCAAAGCCGGGACTCCTCACTATGGGAGTTTGATTTGGCATGAGATCGGCCTCTGAAGCATCTCTTTGGCTTTACGCACAAAAAGATCTGGAAGCATCTCTTCAAGAGCCAGAAGGAGTGGCCAAAGGAAACCGAGGATGCGGCCTATAGTACCACGTTCTCCGCCCCAGAGGTAATACAAAACTCCGCCGAACATATATCCCCTTTCTTATTTAAAGATAACAGGAATTGGATTTTTTGCGTGATATACAGGGCTGATATACAGGGCTGGACAAAGATGGCGATCCGGATGAAATGCCCGGCGCCTCTGCCCGAAGACCCAGAATCGCCTCAACTGACGGCGATGCTCGTCCCGACACTGTACAAGTCGCCGGACAAGAAGCCCAAGAAGAAGGGCAAGGAGGCCGAAGACGGCCCCCGCCCCACAGACGAGAAGTCTGAGAAGATCAACATCCTCTCCACCAAAGAGGAGGAGGAGTCCCCTGCACAAGGCAGGGGGACGAAGAGGGGGGCCGCCACTGACGCGGGCATGACCGCACCCCGGAGGAGGCTGAACCTCTCTGGTCGTTCAGATTCATCATACGAACAGAGCTTTGTGGTGAAGCCCAGTGAGAAGCCCCTGACTGAAACGTAAGTTTGTCCGGATATATTAATTGGTACACCTTATTTGTTCAACATACTAATGCCCTTTTAGTATTTGTCATCTGCTGACCTACAGCCCTCCCCGAGAACACCATGGACACCTCCTTATCGAAGGTGAACCCTTTGCCGTCTAGAGAGACGGAGAGTGACCCGCCGGTGCGAGCTCCATCGCCCGTGGCCCGTGCGGACGCCGAAGTGTCCTCCCAGCGGGCGTCTTCTGCTCAAGGAGATGGGGGGCGGGGCTAGTTGTCAGATGTGGGGTTCTGGCAAAACCCTTAAGGTTCGATCTCTGGGGTGCGCACGAAGATCTCTCCTTCCGCCCTAGCTCGTCTACTCAACAGCCCTAAGCCTAGCTCGTCAGATCCAATGAACAAGAGACACAAGATTATACAGGTTCGGGCAGCCGTTGTGGTGTAACACCCTAATCCAGTGTGGTGTGGTGGATTGCCTTGTGGGCAGATGAAGAACTAGTACATGGATGAACTGCCTCCTAGGGAGGGATGTTCTTGAGCTCGTGCAAGCTTGTGGTCTATGTGAGATCTCAATGATCCGATCAACTTGAGATGAGATTGGCATAAGATGGTATGGGATTATCCTCCTTCTCCCCTCCGTTCTTCTTCTCTTCCTGTTCCACTCTCCCCTTCTTCTTCTTTTCTTACTGTTCCTCTCCCCCTTCTTCTTCTTTTCTTCATGTTCCTCTCCCTCCATCTTCTCTCGGTGGTGGCTAGTCCTATTTATAGTGGAACGGGTCCTCTTCCCAAATATTGAGCGGGAAGGGATCCCACAACGGCCAAATTTGAAGGGAGATAGCTAGTACAAGCTATCCTGACAAAAGGTGGTCTTCGCTGCCAAAGGCTCTGGTGGTGACGCTGCCGTGGGCTCCGCGATGACCTTTGTCCTGCCGTCCTGCTGGTCTTGGTCTCGTTGCACCGATATGGAGACCTTTGCTTGATGCCTCGGGACTCCGCGCCTGCACCTGCTCCTTTAGCACCGAAGAGGAAACTGGCACTCTGCGCCGCCGGGCTTTGGTCGTCACTACTCACGTCACGAGGACCTCGCGAGGTGCTCCCATCCTTGATATCTCCGATCCTCACGAGCCGGCCTGGCAAGGCCGCCCTAGGGGATGTCCCGTGTCGTCCGCCTCGCGAGGCTTGGCCCCCCGTGAGGGTCTTGAGGGTTGCTGAAGATGCTGGGCCACACTAGGCCGCCTTGTGAGCCACGCTCTGGGACGCAGGTAGGCAAGTATGGGTACCCCCGTTCCCAGAATGCCGACAGTAGCCCCCGGGCCCAAGGTGCACTCTATCTTGGCCACTATAAGCTTCATCCCTTCATCTACATCCCAATTCCGTCCTCCTTCTGTCCATTTTTGCCTTTTACTATGAGGCATCCGTGGGGATAATGCCGTCGGTGGCACTGCTTCGCCACTTCTTTTACCTCTGAATCAAGGAGGGCCATTGCTCAGGCTGTGCTCATTTCGTCGTGGCCAACGGGGCCAACACGATTTCGAAGGCCAGGAAGAAGGCCGAGAATTTCAGGATCAAGTGGGTCCTGATGGATGCCAAGTGCTCCCATCCTCGGTTGGCCCTGCCGGTGGCCGCGCCTGAGTCAAACGATAGGTGGCTCAGCGCGAAGCTCACCAATCCTCAGGCGGAGAAGGTGTTGAAGAAGATGGTCGCGGACCTGAGGCCAGAGGATCCCAAGGCGGCGAAGCTGATGGGGGCTATGGTCGTCAAGGAATTCCTAACATGCCATGTGGCTCTGCTGCAGGCCCGCGCGCCCCCCTGTGGACGCTTGGAGACGAGGCGGACAACCTCCGACTGAACCGTGACGTCCTGACTATTGATCAGCTTGAGGCAGCCCTTCGTCTTCTAGTTGGGGCTGACCTGGGGTATCCTCCTACTTCCGTTCTTCCCTTGTGTCGCCACCAGGACGGGGCAGCAGTGGCGGTCTCCATGCCTACCTTCGATGCGCGTGGGCTTGTGCCTCTGGCGGCCCTTGAAGCTCAAGTGGTGGCCGCAACAGTGGAGGTGTCTTAGGGGGATTCCAATGGGGAAGACGACTCGGAGGACACTATGGAGGAAACGGGAGAGTTCTCTCCCCCACGCATAGCCAAACTCCTTCGGTCCCAGCCTGATGATGATGTCGACGATGACCACCCGGTGGAGGAGGTGCCTCCCCCGGCCAGCGCTGTCACGAGGTCCAAGCACACTCCCCCACGGAAGCCGTTGGCAGGGGTTCCGACGAAGAGCCGGTCGGCGCTAATCACCCGAGGAGGTGCCCCAACCTCGACATCGCCACATGTCGCTGCTGTGGCGCCGGTCTTGGGGACCCGCGCTCTCATGGCGCAGGCTGCGGGACCATTGGGCCCCATGGTCCTGAAGAGGTCTCGGGGCGTTGTTGTAGTGGATCGGTGAGTACCTTGGCCTGTCTTTGTCTTCGTTCTTGATTCTGTTGCTAATTCACGGTATCTTGCCCCGTCCATGTAGGTCTGCGCCATCGAAGAAAGCGAAGGGGGAGGCATCTGCGCTAGAGGCCCCGCGGCCTGGCTTGGTCTCGTCCCCTCTGGCGTAGATGGATGGTGGAGGAGCTTCAACTTCAGGTGCAAGGGTGTCGACGCAAGGCCCAGAGGTCCTGCCTCAGGCGGAGGTCACGATCCTAGCTTCGTCCGCTGGGGTTTCCAGGGCTCAGGACGTCTTGGCCGCACCCCAGCCCCCTCCTGTGACCATGCCGTCGGCTCGTGGCCCTCCTGCTTCACCTGGCGCCTTGGAGGAGGCCTTCATGGAACTAAAGAAGCTCTAGGATGACCTTCTGGGTGCTGATCGTCATCTGGTGGCCGGGCGCCTGGAGCTGGTCTCCGGATGGCTAGGTTCCAACGCTTCTGTGCGAGACGCACTGAGCCAGGCCATGGCGGCTTCCGTGGAGGACTGATGTCTACTACACAACCTTCTTCTTGTAGACATTGTTGGGCCTCCAAGTGTAGAGGTTTGTAGGACAGTAGCAAATTTCCCTCAAGTGGATGACCTAGGGTTTATCAATCCGTGGGAGGCGTAGGATGAAGATGGTCTCTCTCAAGCAACCCTGCAACCAAATAACAAAGAGTCTCTTGTGTCCCCAACACACCCAATACAATGGTAAATTGTATAGGTGCACTAGTTCAGCGAAGAGATGATGATACAAGTGCAATACGGATGGTAGATATAGGTTTTTGTAGTAAAAAAATATAAAAACAGCAAGGTAGCATGTGGTAAACGTGAGCATAAACAGTGTTGCAATGATAGGAAACAATGCCTAGGGTTCATACTTTCACTAGTGCAAGTTCTCTCAACAAGGATAATATAATTGGATCATATTACTAGCCCTCAACATGAAACAAAGAGTCACACCAAGGTCACTAATAGCGGAGAACAAACGAAGAGATTATGGTAGGGTACGAAACCACCTCAAAGTTATTCTTTCTGATCAATCTATTCAAGAGTCCGTAGTAACGTTCAATCTATCATAGAGTTCGTACTAGAATAACTCCTTAAGACACAAATCAACCAAAACCCTAATGTCACCTAGATACTCCATTGTCACCTCAAGTATCCGTGGGCATGATTATATGATATGCATCACACAATCTCAGAAACATCTATTCAACCAACACATAGAAGTTTAAAGAGTGCCCCGAAGTTTCTACCGAAGAGTCAAGACGAAAACGTGTGCCAACCCCTATGCATAGATTCCAAAGGTCACGGAACCCGCAAGTTGATCATCAAAACATACATCAAGTAGATCACATGATATCCCATTGTCACCATAGATAAGCACGTGCAAGACATACATCAAGTGTTCTCAATTCCTTAAAGACTCAATCCGATAAGATAACTTCAAAGGGAAAACTCAATGCATTACAAGAGAGTAGAGGGGAGAAGCATCATAAGATCCAACTAGAATAGCAAAGCTCGCGATACATCAAGATCATGCTATCTCAAGAACACGAGAGATAGAGAGAGAGAGAGAGATCAAACACATAGCTACCGGTATATACCATCAGCCCCGAGGGTGTACTACTCCCTCCTCGTCATGGAGAACGCCGGGATGATGAAGATGGCCACCGGTGAGGGTTCACCCCTCCGGCAGGGTGCCGGAACATGGTCTATTTTTGTTTTCGGTGGCTACAGAAGCTTTCGGTGGTGGAACTCCCGATCTAGGTTTCTTTCTGGAGGTTTCAGTATATATAGGAGGTGTTGGAGTCGGGGCCAAGCAAAGGGGGGCTACGGGCTGTCCACGAGGGGGGGAGGCACGCGCCCCCCACCCTCGTGGGAAGCCCGTGGGTCCTCTCGTCCCCCTCCGGCACTTCCTGGGCTTCTTTAGGTCCAAAAATAGCCTCCGTTGATTTTCAGGTCAATTGGGCTCCGTTTGATATTCTTTTTCTGTAAAACCCTGAATTAGGCAAAAAAACAGCAATCTAGACTGGGCCTTTGGGTTAATAGGTTAGTCCCAAAAATAATATAAAAGTGTATAACAAAGCCCATTAAACATCCAAAACATCATAAATAATAGCATGGAACAATAAAAAATTATAGATACGTCGGAGACGTATCGGCATCGCCAAGCTTAATTCCTGCTCGTCCTCGAGTAGGTAAATGATAAAAATAGAATTTTTGATGTGGAATGCTAACCAACATAATTTTTAATGTAATTCTCTTAATTGTAGCATGAATTTTTAGATCTGAAAGATTCAAGACAAAAGTCTATATTGACATAAGAAATAAGAATACTTCAAGCATACTAACAAAGCAATCATGTCTTCTCAAAATACTAGGGCTAAAGAAAGTTGTCCCTACAAAATCATATAGTTTGGCTATGCTCCCTCGTTATCACACAAAATATTCATATCATGCACAACCCCAGTTTCAACCAAGCTCTTGTTTTCATACTCTATTCTTTCAAACCTTTCAACTTTCACGCAATACATGAGCGTGAGCCATGGACATAGCACTATGGGTGGAATAGAGAGGTGGTTGTGGAGAAGACAAAAAGGAGGGAGATAGTCTCACATCGACTAGGCGTATCAATGGGCTGTGGAGATGTCCATCAATAGATATTAATGTGAGTGAGTAGGGATTGCCATGCAACGGATGCACTAGAGCTAAAAATGTATGAATGCTCAATAAAAGAAACTAGTGGGTGCGCATCCAACTTGCTTGCTCATGAAGACCTAGGGTATTTGAGGAAGCCCATCGTTGGAATATACAAGCCAAGTTCTATAATGAAAATTCCCACTAGTATATGAAAGTGACTAAACATGAGACTCTGTATCATGAAGAACATGGCGCTACTTTGAAGCACAAGTGTGGAAAAGGATAATAGCAATTGTCCCTTTTTTGGGCCTTTCCCTTTTTTTGGCCTTTTTGGAGGGGCTTTCTTTATTTAGCATTTGCTCACATGGGACAATGCTCTAATAATGATGATCATCACACTTATATTGAATTACAACTCGATACTAGAACAAAGTATGACTCTATATGAATGCCTCCAGCGGTGTACCGGGATGTGCAATGAATCAAGAGTGACATGTATGAAAAATTATGCATGGTGGCTTTGCCACAAATACGATGTCAACTACATGATCATGCATGGCAATATGACAATATGAAGCGTGTCATATGAATGGAATGAAGGAAAGTTGCATGGCAATATATCTCGGAATGGCTATGGAAATGCCATGATATGTAGGTATGGTGGCTGTTTTGAGGAAGATATATGGTGGCTGTTTTGAGGAAGGATATATAGTGGGTGTATGGTACCGGTGAAAGTTGTGCGTTACAAGAGAGGCTAGCAATGGTGGAATGGTGAGAGTGCGTATAATCCATGGACTCAACATTGGTCATAAGAACTCATATTCTTATTGCAAAAAATTATGAGTCATCAAAACAAAGCAGTCAACGCATGCTCCTAGGGGGGAGGTTGGTAGGAGTTAACCATCGCGCACCCTCGACCTCCACACAAAGGTTGACACTTTACAAATACCTCATGCTCTAACTTCGTCACATAGTGGTTCACCATATGTGCATGCTACGGGAATCACTAACCTTGACACAAGCATTTCTCAATTTCATGATAACTCCACTAGCATGACTCTAACATCACGATCCTAATATCTCAAAACAATTATCAAGCATCCAACTTCTCATCAGATTCAATGCACTTTAGTGTAAAAGTTTGTACTACATTGATATTGGATGTCTATCATGTGAAGACTAGTTTTATAGCCTAAGCACATTACCATGCTGTTTTAATAGACTCTCAAAAGGATATAAGTGAAGCATGAGAGTTCATCTATTTCTTCAAAATAAAACCACTACCGTGCTCTAAAAGATATAAGTGAAGTACTAGAGCAAATGACAAACTACTCCAAAAGATACAAGTGAAGAACAATGAGTAGTTGTATAATTATGTAACAATGTGAAGACTCTCTAACATTTAAGAATTTTAGATCTTGGGCTATTATTCAAACATCAAGCAAAATAAACTAAAATAGAATGACGCTCCAAGAAAAACACATATCATGTGGTGAATAAAAATATAGCTCCGAGTATAGTTACCGATAGATGAAGACGAAAGAGGGGATGCCTTCCCGGGGCATCCCCAGGCTTAGGATTTTGGTTGTCCTTTAATTTTACCTTGGGGTGCCTTGGGCATCCCCAAGCTTAGGCTCTTTCCACTCTTTGTTCCATAGTACATCAAAGCCATACTCAAAAACTTGAAAACTTCACAACACAAAACTTAGACAAAAATCTCGTGAGCTTCGTTAGTATAAGAAAACAAACCACTACTCAAAGGTACTGTAATGAACTCATTCTTTGTTTACATTGGTGTTATACCTACTGTCTTCCAACTTCTCTATGATTCATACTTCCCAATACTACTCATAGATGCATTGAAATAAGCAAACAACACACGAAAAACAAAATCTGTCAAAAACAGAACAGTCTGTAGTAATCTGCAGGTTTCGCATACTTCTGTAACTCCAAAAAATTCACACTAAATTGCTAAACGTGAGGAATTTGTCTATTAATCATTCTAGCGAGCGCTAACGATTCTGTTTTTCACAGCAAGATCATATAAACTTCACACAAGTCTTCCCAAAGGTTCTACTTGGCACAAACTCTAATTAAAACATAAAACCACATCTAAACAGAAGCTAGATGCAATATTTATTCCTAAACAGAAGCAAAAACAAAGAAACTAAAATAAAGTTGGGTTGCCTCCCAACAAGCGATGTCGTTTAACGCCCCTAGCTAGGCATGATGATTTCAATGATGCTCGCATAAAAGATATGAATTGAAACATAACGGGAGCATTATAAAGAATATGACTAGCACATTTAAGCCTAACCCACTTCCTATGCATAGGGATTTTGTGAATAAACAACTTATGGGAATGATAATCAACTAGCATAGGAAGGGAAAACAAGCACAACTTCAAAACTTTAAGCACATAGAGAGGAAACTTGATATTATTGCAATTCCAACAAAAATATGTTCCTCCCTCATAATAATTTTTAGTAGCATCATGAATGAATTCAACAATATAACCAGCATATAAATTATTCTTTTCATGATTTACTTGCATAGAAATTTTACTACTCTCCACATAAGCAAAAAATTTCTCATTCGGAATAGTGGGAGTATCATAAAAGACTTGGATACTATAGATTGTTTCGACATTAAAAGAGTAATGTTCAGAGAGATGGTAATCATAATCATGACAATTTTTATAAGTATAATTATCACTACTTTTTATAGCCTAAGTGGCATCACAATAATCATCATAAATAGGAGGCATGCTTTCATCATAATAGACTTACATATCAAGACTTGGGAGGCTAAAAATATCATCTTTGTCAAGCGTAGCATCCCCAAGCTTGGGACAAACATTAATTGCAGCAAATAAATTCTCAAATATATCATTATCATCAAACATAGCATCCCCGAGCTTGGGCCTTTTCATATCATAAGCATAATCACTCTCATCATTAATAGTATGGATAGCACTGATAGTATAGCAATTATCATCATCACAATGAGTAATAGGAGCAACATCATTTGGCAGGGATACCTTTTTATCTTTGCTTCTCCATCTTTTCTTTTTCTTCTTCTCATTATGTGTGGGTTTAATCTTCTTTTTGGAGCTCCTTATTACTGAGATTGGTAGAATAGGAGGCTCCTCCTCGTTACCTGATTCATCATAAGAAATAATAGGAGGATATTGGGAAATCTCTTCCCTTTCATTAGTATTCCCTTCATCTCCTATTTGTTTTCTTGTCTTAAGGTAATTGGCAGTATAAGGATTTTCAATGCAATTCACCGCACAATACATATATATTTCCTCTATATCAAAATCAAGAAGTTTATCAAGGGCAAATCCTGGAAGATGCTTAGTTCTACATTTTATTTCTTCATAACCCAAAAGCAAGAGCGAGGGAAATCAAGTCATCACAATTTTTGGATACGATTCGATCATGAAACAATTCACATTGGGTAATGAAATGACCACGTTCATTGCAAAGTTCACAAGTACGGCTAAGATATTTTAAATTTTCAGCACAATCATCTAGCATCTGTAGCAACCATTTAGTTTCTAAATACTTATGCCTCTTGCAAAATCTATCTTCCCTCTTTGGTATGTACTTGCAAACTCTATGCACTCCACAAAAATCAACATGCTTATATGAGATATTTTCATCATGACTAGTGCAATCATCATTGGTACCATGTATATTCAAAGGATTCACACTAACAACATTGCAAGAATGCTCATCATTCAAGTCTTTAGTGCCAAGCATTCTATGTAATTCTACTTCTAGTACTTGAGCACAATTTTCCTTTCCATCATTTTCACGAAAGATATTAAAAAGATGAAGCATATGAGGTAACCGTCATTCCATTTTTTTGTAGTTTTCTTTTACAAACTGAACTAGTAATAAAACAAGAAACTAAAAGATTCGATTGCAAGATCTAAATATATACCTTCAAGCACTAACATCCCCGGCAACGGCGCCAGAAAAGAGCTTGATGTCTACTACACAACCTTCTTCTTGTAGACGTTGTTGGGCCTCCAGGTGCAGAGGTTTGTAGGACAGTAGCAAATTTACCTCAAGTGGATGACCTAAGGTTTATCAATCCGTGGGAGGCGTAGGATGAAGATGTTCTCTCTCAAGCAACCCTACAACCAAATAACAAAGAGTCTCTTGTGTCCCCAACACACCCAATACAATGGTAAATTGTATAGGTGCACTAGTTCGGCGAAGAGATGGTGATACAAGTGCAATATGGATGGTAGATATAGGTTTTTGTAATAAGAAAATATAAAAACAGCAAGGTAGCAAGTGGTAAACGTGAGCATAAACGGTGTTGCAATGATAGGAAACAAGGCCTAGGGTTCATACTTTCACTAGTGCAAGTTCTCTCAACAAGGATAATATAATTGGATCATATTACTAGCCCTCAACATGCAACAAAGAGTCACTCCAAAGTCACTAATAGTGGAGAACAAACGAAGAGATTATGGTAGGGTACGAAACCAGCTCAAAGTTATTCTTTCTGATCGATCTATTCAATAGTCTGTAGTAACGTTCAATCTATCATAGATTTCGTACTAGAATAACATCTTAAGACACAAATCAACCAAAACCCTAATGTCACCTAGATACTCCATTGTCACCTCAAGTATCCGTGGGCATGATTATACGATATGCATCACACAATCTCAAAAACATCTATTCAAACAACACATAGAACTTCAAATAGTGCCCCGAAGTTTCTACCGGAGAGTCAAGAGGAAAACGTGTGCCAACCCCTATGCATAGAGTCCCAAGGTCACGGAACCCGCAAGTTGATCACCAAAACATACATCAAGTAGATCACATGATATCCGATTGCCACCACATGTAATGCCCAGGATGGGACTATATCTCCTATGTGTCGAGGCACGACTTAAAGATATAAGCCCATTCTGGAATGATCGCAAGTTTGGTACCTTTGCACATCTCATGTAAAAATAGGGATGGAAAACTGAAAAGATAGTTGGCTTACACTCGCCACGTCACACAAATTCATTACAGATTCAAACATCATCCGAATAAACATCACAGCCCATCTAAGGGTAAAGATCCAAATGACAAGATACCTAACATAACATTAAACCACAGGTCTAGATCAAATCCTAGTCGAAGCTCTACTGATCAACCGGATAGTTCACATAGTAACGGCTACGCTCCTCGTCGTACTCCCAGTCTAGATCGGTACCATCGCGTGTGTAGCTCACCATCGTACCTGCATCTGTGGTGTTGAAGTAACTATGAGCCACAGAGGACTCAACAATCCCGTTCCCGGGTAACACGACTATTTAAGCCTTGGGTGTGGAATAAGGCTGAAGAAAGAATAAGAGTCTGCGGCAGCACTAGCCTAGCTTACGTAAAAGAGAGCGAGAAGAGAAGGTGCCTCGGTCGAGAGATGATCACGAAGTGATCCTAGCTAAAGCAAGTCAAACATAACCCCACCGTGTTCACTTCCCGAATCCCTTTCAGAAAATGACCGTCACGGTACTCACGCTGGTAGTGTATTGGAACATGGTGTCAAGTTTTCTACAACCGGATATTAACAAGCTCCCATCTGCCACATAACCGCGGGCACGGCTTTCGAAAGTTCATAACCCTGCAGGGGTGTTCCAACTTGGCCCATGACAATCCCACGATCCGCGAAGTCGCAACTCCAAGGTGGGAAGGCCCGAGTATCCTCGGAATCCCGTGCTCAAGATACTCCTACTAAGGTAAGGCTAATCCAGCAAATCCTCCCGGCGTGCCGACAACCTGACAGTAGCCGCGCGTATCTAGTCTCAGGCCACGACCAGATGGGACTAGCTACGGGTTTTTACCAAACCTTGAGTTTCCTAGAGGTGGCCCCGCAGGTTGCCCAGTTCGGACCAACACTCATGTGGAGCACTGGCCCGGGGTTGTTGATTAAGAAGAGGGTTAATTACTCCCTATGCAAGTTTTTAGTTATTAGGCAAATAGTACCAATGTTGGGACTTGCTGGAAAAGACTTAGCACTTAGCGGTTTATCGAGGGGGTCCCATAACCCCAGCAGTGTGAGGAACGCATAATCAAGGAACATAACACCGGTTTATATGGTTCCTAGCGGCATGAGTGGAACAAAACACCAAGCAAAAGGCTGAGCCTTCCACCCATTACCAATATATAGATGATTTCATTTAATAATTAATATAGTGTGATATCCCAACAAGCTTCAACAAGAAGCAAGAATCTTCAATCTTCACCTGCAACTAACAATGCTATAAGAGGGGCTGAGTGAAGCCTACGTATAGCCAATCAATGGTTTGCATAGGTAGGGTGGTTAAACAGGTTCATGGTTACAATAGGAGGCTGACAGGAAAAACATGGGCATCGAGGCAAAACTATAGATAGAGACTTCTAGCAATAGGCAAAGATAGTAATGTTATCGGGGTTCGGTCATCTTGCCTGAAGAGTTGTCGATAGGATCGTAAGAGGGGTCCTCGTTCTCAACCTCGGTAGTAACCTCGTGCTCGTACTCGTACTCGGTCTCAGCTTCCGGCTCTACTCAAACACAAGAACACAAGGCAACGAATCAAACAAGATGCAATGCGCAGAAAATTTACTGGATGCATGACTGATGCACTATGGAAGCAAAACAGATGCACTATGGAAGCACAGAAAGTCTACTTAGGAAGCACAGTGTTATAGCACAAAAATATGCATCAAGCAAAATGCTTCAAAACATTATAACAATAGGATATTATGAACATACATGCAAAATTACACAAGTTTAATATAGGACTTGCTCAAAACGGAGCAACGGGCTAAAAGTTACACCCGAAACAATAAACATGCACAAGCTGAAAATAAAAGCCACATAGCAACTTCGGAGCAATAAATAAATAGCCTAAAGCACTCAAACATCATGGCAAGGAGCATGGACACAAAGTAGACATATCCTACAGCAAACAATTCCATTGGAGCATCCCCAAAGGAGCCATGGATCAATAGCAACAAGCTATGACATATTGAACTTGACAACAAAAACCTGACAGCAGTAATTTGTTGCAACTTGGGAGCAAACGTTAAATATGCTACAGCCACCCAAATAAGCATGGGAGAGCATGAATGGATAGCCAACAACTTATACAATAAGGAATCATCAAGAGTCACCACAAAACTATCATGGATTGGCCTAGAACAACAAGCAAACATGGCGTCTGGAAATTACAGATTCCAGACTTAGTGAAATTTCACAAAGTGTTGAAACAACAGTTTTATCATGGCATCTTTGAGAGCAAGTTTAAGTCACCTCAAAGCATATCAAGACAAGTGGTAAGCACCACAGCAAAGTACACATGATGGTGAATCCAAAACCTATAAGCATGCATCATGGGGACAAGCACATCAATAGCAACGAGCTCCTCTACGAGGCATCTCGTAACAAGTTTAACGACATAACAGCCACATAGCACTTTGCAACGGAGATAATCATGGCAAGATGAAATCTATCATGCAAGCTAAAGCAACCAACATGTAGAGCATGACGTGACGAACATGTGGACATCTCATTTGCTTCATTTGGATAAACATGCAAAAAGTTATCACATTGCAAAGATGGCATGAAAAGAACTACTAATAGCAGTTTATAGCAAGTAGCACTCTTGCAACAGATATTTAAGCATCTAGATGACGTCAAACATGCATGGCACAATGGAATAAAACGTATTACATGTATCCACGAACAATTTGACATATCATTCACTCAAATCGGACCATCACACAAAAAGTTATCCACATTTAAAAACAGCATCAGACACTGAAATTTCCAGGACTTAGTGGAAAAAGAGGGCAACCTCAGGGGTAAAGGCGCGGTAAACGGATCTGGTCAACGCGGGCGTGGGCTGGCAGATCGGGCGTCTGGGGCGGATCGGGCGCGGCCCGAAGCGGCTAACGGGCCCGAGGAGAGGCGGCCCGAGCGGATCGGCGGAGTGGCGGGCCGGCCAGCGGCAGACTGGCCCCCCGCGGCCTGGAGCGGATCGCCCTAGGGTTCGAGGCGGATCAGGGAAATGGGCCCGGCCCACTAGGGTTGGCTGGCGAGGCAAGGGGATCGAGATCGGGGGCTCCTCCCAAGATCCGATCGAGGAGGCGGCGGCGGGGCCTCTGCCCGGGGCGGCGCGGCGACCCCAGGCTGGCGGGAGGTGGCGGCGGCGGCGGCGCCCGGCCAGGGCGGCGGCGGTTGGTGGAGCTCCGGCGGCGAGGAAGAACTCCGGCCGGCGGCGAGGTGAGAAATCCGGCGGCGGCGGGGAAATCCGGCGAGGTATTCTGGCGAGCTCCGGCGGCTGGAGGAAGAAGATGATGGACTACGGTTTTTAGGGCAAAAATTGGGGAAGATGGACAAATATATAGGTACAAGGAGCTAGGGTTGTCCAAATGAGGTGTGGTTTTCGGCCACACGATCTGAATTGGATGGCCTAGATGAAGGGAGGGGTTTGGGTTGGTTTGGTGGGCTGTTGGAGGGGTGTCTTGGGCCTCAAAGAGGAGGTACTTTCAGCCCACGAGAATAACTGTTGGAGTAGCAAACGAACTCCAAGCGCGACGAGATTTGACAGGCGGGTTACACACACCAAAACAACAACACACGACAAGTCTCACGCTAAACCGGAAACGTTACACGGCCAAACACCAAAGTAGGCCTCGGGGATGCCACGGACACGTGAGGGAGCTCCGGAACTCGAAACGGACAACGGAAAGAAACGAGTGGGACCGGAAGCAAACGACAACACAAATGCGATGCAATGCACATGACTACAAGATATGGATGGATGCCACACACGCACACAACAAAACGACGAAAACCCGAAAGACGAAGAACCCGGAAATGGAAATAGATGGAGCCAAAGATATATATTGCCCAAAAGGGAAAGTATTACATCCGGGGCATTACAAACTCTCCTCTACTACAAAAAGATCTCGTCCCGAGATCTAGGACTGGAAAAAGGAAGGGTACTCGGAACGAAGATGATCTTCTCGTTCCCACGTAGCTTCTCGGTCGGTATGGTGTGACCACTTGACTTTCAAGAATTTGATGGACTTGTTGCGGGTCTTGCGCTCGGTTTCTTCGAGAATAGCAACGGGATGCTCTTGGTAAGACAAGTCTTGTTGAAGATTAATCTCCTCGAACGAAATAATGCGTTCAGGAGTCTTGAAACACTTGCGGAGTTGAAACACATGAAACTCATCATGAACATTGGCGAAGTTGGAAGGGAGCTCACGTTGATAGGCTAGGTCGCCTCTTTTACCAAGGATCTTGAAAGGCCCGACGTATCTAGGAGCAAGCTTTCCTTTGATACCGAATCTTTGGGTTCCTTTCATCGGAGAAACACGGAGATAGACATGATCCCCAATGTTGAAGGCCAAATCACGATGCTTGCCGTCATAGTAACTCTTCTGACGTGACTGAGCGGCCTTGAGATTCTCACGTATGACTTTGCACATTTCTTCGGCTTCTGAGATCAAGTCATTGCCAAGAAGTTGACGTTCGCCTGTCTCGGACCAGTTGAGAGGGGTACGACACTTTCTGCCATAGAGGATTTCAAACGGATCTTTGCCGGCACTTGCTTGAAAGCTGTTGTTGTAAGAGAACTCGGCAAATGGAAGGCAATCTTCCCATTTCATGCCAAAAGATATGACACAGGCTCTGAGCATGTCTTCTAGAATCTGATCCACTCGCTCGACTTGACCACTAGTCTGAGGGTGAAAAGCAGTGCTGAACCTGATCTTAGTGCCCATGGCAGACTGAAAGGAGTCCCAGAACTTTGAAGTGAACAAACTTCCACGGTCTGAGGAGATAACTTGAGGAATGCCATGTAAACACACAATTCTGGAAGTATACAATTCTGCCAGTTGAGCTGCATTGATTGATTCTTTGACTGGAAGGAAGTGAGCGACTTTGGTAAGCTTGTCAATCACCACAAAGATAGAATCATTCCCTCTCTTGGACTTAGGAAATCCAGTGACGAAATCCATTTCAATGTGGTCAAATTTCCACTCGGGAATAGGAAGAGGTTGGAGAAGACCGGCTGGACGTTGATGCTCTGCCTTCACTCTTCTGCAGACATCACATTCATTCAGGAATTGGGCAATCTCCCTTTTCATGCGTGTCCACCAGTAAGATTGCTTGAGGTCTTGGTACATCTTTGAACTGCCAGGATGAATGGAAAGGAGGGAATCATGTGCTTCTTCCATTATGAGCTTCCTGAGATCACCTTTGGGAACCACAAGTCTGTCCTCAAAGAACAAGGTATCTCTATCATCAACGCAATAGCACTTGTATTTGGGAGTACCCTTTGCAATACCAGGTTTCACTTTCTGCACCATAGCATCACTGAGTTGGGCCTCACGGATCTGATCTTCCAAGGTAGGAGAAACTTGAAGATTAGCAAGAAAACCTTGCGGAACAACTTGGAGGTTGAGCTTCCTGAATGCTTCACAAAGCTCAGGCTGGAACGGCTTGATAAGAAGGCTGTTGCAATATGCCTTTCTGCTCAAAGCATTTGCAATCACATTCGCCTTGCCAGGAGTGTATTCGATACTGGGATCATACTCTTGGATCATCTCGACCCAACGAGTCTGGCGGAGGTTCAAATTCGGCTGTGTGAAGATGTACTTCAAGCTCTTGTGATCGATGAAGATGTCGACTTTTCTGCCCAACAGAAGGTGTCTCCACATAATCAAAGCATGTACCACAGCTGCTAGTTCAAGATCATGTGTGGGGTAGTTCTTCTCACATGGCTTCAGCTGACGAGAAGTGTATGCCACAATTCTCTTGTCCTGCATAAGCACACCACCAAGTCCTTGAAGAGAAGCATCACAGAATACTTCGTAGGGCTTGGACTCATCTGGAGGAGTAAGAACTGGAGCAGAGACGAGCTTTTCTTTGAGAGTTTTGAATGCCACTTCGCACTCTCGAGACCAGTAGTACTTGACATTCTTCTGCAGCAAGTTGGAAACAGGCTTGGCAATCTTGGAGAAGTTCTCAACGAACCTTCTGCAATAGCTGGAAAGACCAAGGAAGCTTCGGAGTTTCTTGACGTTTTGAGGAGCTTCCCAGTTGACAATTGCTTCAACTTTCTCGGGGTTTACCGCAATACCGTCAGCGGAGATGATATGGCCCAGATATAAGACGTTATCGAGCCAAAATTCGCACTTAAAGAACTTGGCATAGAACTTATGTTCACGGAGTCTATCGAGAACCAGACGGAGGTGCTTTTCGTGATCTTCTTCATTCTTGGAAAATACCAAAATGTCATCCAGATACACAAGCACAAACTCGTCGGTGTAGGGGTTGAAAATGTAGTGCATCATTCTCGAGAAGGTAGGTGGAGCATTAGCGAGACCAAAAGACATGACTGTATACTCATATGAGCCGTAGCTCGTTCTGAAGGCAGTCTTGGGGATATCTTCCTCGCGAATGCGAATTTGGTGATAGCCCATTCGGAGATCGAGCTTAGAGAACACTTTAGCTCCTTTGAGCTGCTCGAACAGTTCGTTGATGTTGGGGAGCGGATACCTGTTCTTTATTGTCTTCTTGTTCAATGGCCGGTAATCTACGCAAAGGCGCTCCGTGCCATCCTTCTTCTTGACAAATAAGACACCACAGCCCCAAGGAGACGTACTAGGCCTGATCAGACCCATACGCTCCTGTTCATCAAGCTGTTTCTTCAACTCCTTCACCTCTTTAGGAGAGAGCTTGTACGGACGCCGGCATGCTGGCTCAGTACCAGGCTCGAGTTCAATGACGAATTCTACTTGACGGTGTGGAGGCATGCCTGGAAGTTCTTCAGGAAAGACGTCTTCATATTCGTTAACCACCGGAATTTGAGATATGGCATTCATTTCGCCCTTGTCATTGAGAGAGAAAAGCCTGATTGTGTTCTCCCTGGAGGCAAAGATAATCACAGCTTCATCGGAATGAGTAATCTTGACTTCCTTCTGTGCACAGTCAATTTGAGCATCATGCTGAGAAAGCCAATCCATCCCGAGGATGAGGTCGATGTCGGAATTGCCGAGAATAACCGGATTAGCCAGAAAGTGATAATCACCCATGCGAATAGATACATTCGGAGCCACCATACTAGAACTCAATCTCTTGCCAGGTGATATAACACTCAAAGTTCTTGGTAAAGCTTCAGAGTGAACATTATTCTTGGATGCAAATGGATATGACATGAAGGAACATGAAGCACCCGAATCAAACAAAACTTTTGCAGGGATAGAGTTAACTGGAAGGTTACCCATAATCACATCAGAAGAATTCTCCACTTGCACTGCATTCATCAGATTCACCCTTGCTGCCTTTGGATTATGCTTGACAATAGCTGTGCTGACAGGTGGAGGAGGCGGAAGGCGCCTTGGGTTGGGGCACTTGTTAGCATAGTGACCTTTTTGAGTGCACTTGTTGCAGACCACTTCTGAGAGTGGACGGAAATGAGAACCACTTGACTTGGAACCTTGAGACTGAAACTGATTCTTCGACTGGTTGCTTGGGTTGGGTGTGTGGGAGAAACCACGGCCACTAGAGTTGTTTTTGTTGTAGGGAGCTCGGATCACTGGAGGAGGAGGAAGCCAAAAAAATTGTTGTTTCGCGACGACTTGAGAAGATGAGGAGGAGTGAACGGCATCTCGAATCCTCTTTTTGGAAGCCTCCATCTTGAGCTGGGCTGGCTCTTGCTTAAGCGCCATGTTATAGAATTTCTCAAACTCATCGGGCTCGAACAAGGTGAGAGCAAGTTGAAGTTCATCTTTCAGACCTCCGCGGAGCTGATAGATCTTGCTCTTGGCATCTGGTATGTCTTGCTTGGCATAGCGGGCGAGGTTTTGGAACTTGACATTATACTGGTAGACAGTCATTGAGCCCTGCTTCAGGTTGCGGAATTTCTCACGCATACCCTCGATGACACTTGTTGGAATGTGGTGAGAGCGAAAGTCCTTGCAGAAATCATCCCAAGAGATCACACGCCCTTCTCTGGAGTCATTGTACTGCTGCCACCAGTCGGCTGCTTGGTCCTTGAGTTGGAAGGCTGCAAATTTCACATAGTCCTCAGGCCTTACGTTGCTGCACTCAAAATGCTTCTTGATATCGGTTATCCAATCTTCAGCATCGAGAGGGTCGACACAGTAACTGAAAGACTTTGGTTGATTGGCCAAGAACTGGTTGAGCGTAGCATGGTGCAGTTGGTTGAAGAAATTGCCTTGGTTCCCTGGAGCACCCTAATTTGCCTGATTTGCTTGCATCTGCTGCATCATCTGCATTAACATCTGGGTGTTCTGGTTTGTAGTTTGCATAATCGCTCTCCAAGCCTCAGACGGAGGAGGAGGGGAAGGAGGATGATCTGGAACCTCTTCACCCTCTGGGTTAGCGTTGTGAACCCGTTTTGGAGCCATCCTGAAAGAGATGACCACCAATCAGCAATTTGATTGAAAGAAGGTATAAGCTGAAACAACGGATAGAAATGCAACATAGTCTTCACAAGAATCATTCGAACAAGAGGAACGAATGAAATTCTCAGCTTAATGATAACAACAATCTTCACGAGAAGCCACTGGGAGACAAAAGGTAAATAAGAAAAACACAAGGTACAGATGGAACAAACACAAGATCGGAGCTTCGTTCTGACATCTTTGTGCTGAAAGCTTATGAACGCGTTATGAAAGGGTTTTGCAATCCCCAGATCAGCATAGCCAAGGACCCTTTAAGATGCAACTCCCGATCGGAACATCGACCATAATACCACTTCACTCAATGTAGAACCCCAAACTCGCTAACCTGCATTCGTTGGAAGAATGCCTTCGATCTACTAGATGAACCCACCTATTAATTTCCGAAAGTTTCCAGTTATGCAATCAGGTGTTGGGGATACAGGGGAAGCATCGTGCACTCAACTCTAATCCTACATCCATTTGTATCCATCCTTCAACACATAACCAGTCTTTCTCGGAAACCGTCTACCTCGGACCTTCGAAAACCATCCACTATACAAAGCTATGGCAATACTCCCGAACTACCTCCCCAGTACTGGGTGATGACGGGGTTATCTTGCCACTAACCGTATAGGAGAGTTTTCGATGTCGGCCGTCTTAAGTATTCTAGTACTGTCGCGATATGCTTGTGACGACAATACCCCGAAGCTCAACTCCCCGGGACACTGCCACAACCCCTAATGTCAGGAGGCATCGAGAACAATATTCCCATCACAAAGACATCGAAACAATCCCACAATACTTGCGAGATTCCTAAAAAAAATTGTGCAATTTTTGAAAGTAGAAGAGGCAAGAGTAGTCGTCAGGAGTCCTCACCAGAATGAAAAGAGATGAGGAGCTAAGAAATCCTACTCTCCGATATAAATATAGAACTCAAAACTTTTTAAGTGTGTGCCTAGACTCGACCGTCAACGATTCGATCAAACAGTGGGGGCTTCTAGGTCGGAGAAGGCTCTGAATACCAACTTGTAATGCCCAGGATGAGACTATATCTCCTACGTGTCGAGGCACGACTTAAAGATATAAGCCCATTCTGGAATGATCGCAAGTTTGGTACCTTTGCACATCTCATGTAAAAATAGGGATGGAAAACTGAAAAGATAGTTGGCTTACACTCGCCACGTCACACAAATTCATTACAGATTCAAACTTCATTCGAATAAACATCACAACCCATCTAAGGTTAAAGATCCAAATGACAAGATACCAAACATAACATTAAACCACAGGTCTAGATCGAATCCTAGTAGAAGCTCTACTGATCAACCGGATAGTTCACATAGTAACGGCTACGCTCCTCGTCGTACTCCCAGTCTAGCTCGGTACCATCGCCTGTGTAGCTCACCATCGTACCTGCATCTGGGTGTTGAAGTAACTGTGAGCCATAGAGGACTCAGCAATCCCGTTCCCGGGTAACACGACTATTTAAGCCTTGGGTGTGGAACAAGGCTGAAGAAAGAATAAGAGTCTACAGCAGCACTAGCCTAGCTTACGTAAAAGAGAGCGAGAAGAGAAGGTGCCTCGGTCGAGAGATGATCACGAAGTGATCCTAGCTAAAGCAAGTCAAACATAACCCCACCGTGTTCACTTCCCGAATCCCTTTCGGAAAATGACCGTCACGGTACTCACGCTGGTAGTGTATTGGAACATGGTGTCAAGTTTTCTACAACCGGATATTAACAAGCTCCCATCTACCACATAACCGCGGGCACGGATTTCGAAAGTTCATAACCTTGCAAGGGTGTTCCAACTTGGCCCATGACAAGCCCACGATCCGCGAAGTCGCAACTCCAAGGTGGGAAGGCCCGAGTATCATCAGAATCCCGTGCTCAAGATACTCCGACTAAGGTAAGGCTAATCCAGCAAATCCTCCCGGCGTGCCGACACCCTGACAGTAGCCGCGCGTATCTAGTCTCAGGCCACGACCGGATGGGACAAGCTACGGGTTTTTACCAGACCTTGAGTTTCCTCGAGGTGGCCCCGTAGGTTGCCCAGTTCGGACCAACACTCATGTGGAGCACTGGCCCGGGGTTGTTGATTAAGAAGAGGGTTAATTACTCCCTATGCAAGTTTTTAGTTATTATGCAAATAGTACCAATGTTGGGACTTGCTGGAAAAGACTAAGCACTTAGCGGTTTATCGAGGGGGTCCCATAACCACAACCGTGTGAGGAACGCATAATCAAGGAACATAACACCGGGTTATACGGTTCCTAGCGGCATGAGTGGAACAAAACACCAAGCAAAAGGCTTAGCCTTCCACCCATTACCAATATATAGATGATTTCATTTAATAATTAATATAGTGTGATATCCCAACAAGCTTCAACAAGAAGCAAGAATCTTCAATCTTCACCTGCAACTAACAATGCTATAAGAGGGGCTGAGCGAAACCTACGTATAGCCAATCAATGGTTTGCATAGGTAGGGTGGTTAAACAGGTTCATGGTTACAATAGGAGGCTGACAGGAAAAACATGGGCATCGAGGCAAAACTATAAATCGAGAATTCTAGCAATAGGCAAAGATAGTAATGTTATCGGGGTTCGGTCATCTTGCCTGAAGAGTTGTCGATAGGATCGTAAGAGGGGTCCTCGTTCTCAACCTCGGTAGTAACCTCGTGCTCGTACTCGTACTCGGTCTCAGCTTACGGCTCTACTCAAAGACAAGAACACAAGGCAACGAATCAAACAAGATGCAATGCGCAGAAAAATTACTGGATGCATGACTGATGCACTATGGAAGCAAAACAGATGCACTATGGAAGCACAGAAAGTCTACTTAGGAAGCACAGTGTTATAGCACAAAAATATGCATCAAGCAAAATGCTTCAAAACATGATAACAATAGGATATTATGAACCTACATGCAAAATCACACAAGTTTCATATAGGACTTGCTCAAAACGGAGCCACGGGCTAAAAGTTACACCCGAAACAATAAACATGCACAAGCTGAAAATAACAGCCACATAGCAACTTCGGAGCAATAAATAAATAGCCTGCAACACTCAAACATCATGGCAAGGAGCATGGACACAAAGTAGACATATCCTACAGCAAACAATTCCATTGGAGCATCCCCAAAGGAGCCATGGATCAATAGCAACAAGCTATGACATATTGAACTTGACAACAAAAACCTGACAGCAGTAATTTGTTGCAACTTGGGAGCAAAAGTTAAATATGCTACAGCCACCCAAATAAGCATGTGAGAGCATGAATGGATAGCCAATAACTTATACAACAAGGAATCATCAATAGTCACCCCAAAACTATCATGGATTGGCCTAGAACAACAAGCAAACATGGCATCTGGAAATTACAGATTTCAGACTTAGTGAAATTTCACTAAGTGTTGAAACAGTAGTTTTATCATGGCATCTTTGAGAGCAAGTTTAAGTCACCTCAAAGCATATCAAGACAAGTGGTAAGCACCACAGCAAAGTACACATGATGGTGAATCCAAAACCTATAAGCATGCATCATGGGGACAAACACATCAATAGCAACGAGCTCCTCTACGAGGCATCTCGTAACAAGTTTAACGACATAGCAGCCACATAGCACTTTGCTACGGAGATAATCATGGCAAGATGAAATCTATCATGCAAGCCAAAGCAACCAGCATGAAGAGCATGACATGACGAACACGTGGACATCTCATTTGCTTCATTTGGGTAAACATGCAAAAAGTTATCACATTGCAAAGATGGCATGAAAACAACTACTAACAGCAGTTTATAGCAAGTAGCACTCTTGCAACAGATGTTTAAGCATCTAGATGACCTCAAACATGCATGGCACAATGGAACAAAACGTAGTACATGTCTCCACGAACAATTTGACATATCATTCACTCAAATCGGACCATCACACAAAAAGTTATCCACATTTAAAAACAGCATCAGACACTAAAATTTCCAGGACTTAGTGGAAAAAGAGGGCAACCTCAGGGGTCAAGGCGCGGTCAACGGATCTGGTCAACGCGGGCGCGGGCTGGCGGATCGGGCGTTTGGGGCGGATCGGGCGCGGCCCGAAGCGGCTAACGGGCCCGAGGAGAGGCGGCCCGAGCGGATCGGTGGAGTGGCGGGCCGGCCGGCGGCGGACTGGGACCCCCGCTGCCTAGAGTGGATCGCCCTAGGGTTCGAGGCGGATCGGGGAAACGGGCCGGGCCCACTAGGGTTGGCTGGCGAGGCGACGGGATCGAGATCAGGGGCTCCTCCAAAGATCCGATCGAGGAGGCGGCGGCGGGGCCTCTGCCCGGGGCGGCACGGCGACCCCAGGCCGGCGGGAGGTGGCGGCGGCGGCGCCCGGCCGGGGCGGCGGCGGTGCCCGGCCGGCGCGGCGGCGGTGGCCGGCGGGCGCGGCGCGGCCGGCGTGGAGGCGGCCGGTGGAGCTCCGGCGGCGGGGAAGAACTCCGGCCGGCGGCGAGGTGAGAAATCCGGCGGCGGCGGGGAATTCCGGCGAGGTATTCCGGCGAGCTCCGGTGGCTGGAGGAAGAAGATGATGTACTAGGGTTTTTAGGGCAAAAATTGGGGAAGATGGACAAATATATAGGCACAAGGAGCTAGGGTTGTCCAAATGAGGTGTGGTTTTCGGCCACGCAATCAGAATTGGATGGCCTAGATGAAGGGAGGGGTTTGGGTTGGTTTGGTGGGCTGTTGGAGGCGTGTCTTGGGCCTCAAAGAGGAGGTACTTTCAGCCCACGAGAATAACTATTGGAGTAGCAAACTAACTCCAAACGCGGCGAGATTTGACAGGCGGGTTACACACACCAAAACAACAACACACGACAAGTCTCACGCTAAACCGGAAACGTTACACGGCCAAACACCAAAGTAGGCCTCGGGGATGCCACGGACACGTGAGGGAGCTCCGGAACTCGAAACGGACAACGGAAATGAGTGGGACCGGAAGCAAACGACAACACAAATGCGATGCAATGCACATGACTACAAGATATGGATGAATGCCACACACGCACACAACAAAACGACGAAAACCCGAACGACGAAGAACCCGGAAATTGAAATAGATGGAGCCAAAGATATATATTGCCCAAAGGGAAAGTATTACATCCCGGGCATTACACCACAGGTAAGCACGTGCAAGACATACATCAAGTGTTCTCAAAGCCTTAAAGACTCAATCCGATAAGATAACTTCAAAGGGAAAACTCAATCCATTACAAGAGAGTAGAGGGGGAGAAGCATCATAAGATCCAACTAGAATAGCAAAGCTCCCGATACATCAAGATCGTGCCATCTCAAGAACATGAGAGAGAGAGAGAGAGATCAAACACATAGCTACTGGTACATACCCTGTCAGGACCCCGATCCTAAGTCACACCAATCTAGCTATAACACGTCATATCACTTTGCGGCCTCACGCACGGTAACCCCACGGGTGCCACCTTACCTGGCCCGGGACCGTTTGCGCATTTTGGCACACGTATATGACAGTGTCGCTAGCATCCATATGACAGAGAACCCGGGCCGACATGGCTAGTTATAAACCAAAAGTGGCACTAAATTACAGAGACAGGCATCCATGACCCAGCAACGAACGTGTCGGTCATCAACGTATGAACCCAAGTCGTAGCAAGCTACATGGACTTAAAGGAACAACGCGTGACATTTCCCCTAAGGGACAGACACAGGAACGAAGAAGGACACATGCCGGCCATCCTACGTGTTCCGAGCAGTAGCAAGCTACCAAGGCTCATTGGAGACACTAGGAGGCATTTCCCTGTAAGGTAGGCTACCAAAGGAAAACAACTAGGTGTCGGATCCCACACATACCAAGCATTTCAAACATACACGCAATATGCTCAATATGTGCAAATACAACATTGCATCACAACAGAACTCTATGACTCAAAGTACTTTATTTAAAAGGCTCCAAGAGCCATACATAACATATCCATACAGGTAGGGGTCACATGACCCAACACTCAAGTCATACAGTCATACAAGCACAAGCGGAAGCTACATGTCTGAGTACAGACAACTTAGAAAATAAAACAGGCTTGGTGTAGCCTGACTATCTACAAGGCCCTTCACAAGCTCCAGATCTCCGTCTGGGTGTCAAGCTACTCGTCGACATCAACGTCTATGTAGAACCCATCAGCAGGGGCAGGGTTCTCCTCTGCAATAGTTATTAAGCAAACATGAGTACAAAGGTACTCAGCAAGTCTTACCACAGAACCTATCATACATGCAACATTATCAAAGGGGGATAGTGGAGTTTATAGCAGAATGCCAGCTTTGACCTTGGCTAACCTATACTACAACTCTCAACAGATTGCAAGATGTTATTATGAACACGAGTCCTCTACTCACCACATCAATACACTACCGAGGATCCTCTTCCGTCATCCTACGGAAGGGCCATCCACGGCACTCACGCTTATCTTGAGGCTTTTAGTAGTATCCATCAACTTGTCTATGAACTGTAAGAGTAACCAAGTAGTTCGTACCGCGAACAATGGCTATTCGAATAGATTGATAACCCTGCAGGGGTATACTTCTTCACACACGCTTTAACCACTTATCGCCGTTTACTCGACGTGTACTCAGCAACCTTCAAGCGGAAGCCCAGCGAGGGTGTCGGCCACGACTTGACTAACTACACAAGTCTCTCGTCCAGGTTTATCGCCTATTTGGGTTCCATCCGTGGGGAGATCCGGCCGGGGTGTCGCTCACGGCCCCAAACGATGTGTACAGGGTTCCCGAGTTACCAAACAGGCAACCAGTACACCGTGCCACGTACCTGTCGCATCACAACCCACCCCGAGGTTCAGCGTTGTGCACGACCTCGAGTAAGCTATAAACACCAGAAACTAGTTGCAACTCCTGGACAGAGATCAAGGGTAATTAATAAGCCGAGAGGGTCAATTAAGGATCCCAATGCGTGGTAGTAGCCGTAACTTGAACCACACATACAGATCTCAGGTCCTATGGACGATTCCAATGAAACAACCCACCACGTACTCCTACATGGCCTTTCATCGATACCTTTACCAAGCGTATTCCACACTTCCTTCTCTTTATCGAAAGATTGTTTCACTCTGATCCATCACCCAGATGAACCAGACCAGACACAACTCTAAGCATAGCAGGCAACATAAGTAAATAGCATGGTGGATCACACATCACATGGCTCAATCAACTCCTGCACATGCTAGTGGGTTTCAACTATTAACTGTGGCAATGACAGGTCATGCAAGGTAATAGGGTTCAACTACCGCAGCAAGTAGCAGTTCACACACCGTTGCCTTAATGCAGTAAAAGAGAGCAGGAGCGAGAAGATTGGGTTTGTATCGGAATGATCAATGATTGCTTGCCTGACAAGGTAGTTGTCGGGTACTGCTCTTCAACTGGATACGCAGCAGTATCCTCGGGAGCAGGACCTAACACAGGGAATACCGACGATACAATCATTAACAAACAAATGCAACAATATGATGCATGCTCATGACATGGCAAGATGCATGTGTGTTGGCTAATGCAACTATAACCAGAAGGGTTTGAGCTTATTTGAATCAAAGATTCAAATTGGAGTTCAAACTATTATTTAAATAAGTGCATTATCATGTTTTGATGTATACAGCAAGTTAAATTGTTCAAACATGCATGAAACCAGTGCCATTAGAAATATTGGATTTTTCTGATCATTTTTCATATATAAATCTTTTCCATCTGAGCTATGGTTGATTTTATATGATTTTTAGAAGTTTTGGGTATTTTCTGGAATTTCCTGAATTATTTTAAATCTAAAAATCCCAGAAAAACCTTTACTGCATCAGCATGACATCATGCTGACGTCAGCCAGTCAACAGGGCCAGTCCAAGTCAAACCTGACTGGTGGGTCCCTCATGTCAGTGTCTCAGGAGCTAATTCCGGTCATAACTAGGGTTGACTGGGTTTGACTAACAAATGGGGCCCACTGTCAGTGACTGTGGTGATTAAACTAATTGCTGTTAGCTCCTAACTAACAGGCCACGTCAGCCTGCCGGAGTTTGGCCGGCGGCGACCGTTTCGCATGGCGGTGACTCGTCGGAATCCTTATTCCGGCAGCCATTTGCCGCGCGGATGGGCTCGGTGTGCTCCTGGTGATGCACCGCATCCAACGGTGCTACTGGTTGGTCGAGAGGTCGCCGGAGTCGACGGCGACGAGCTCGTCCGCGGCAGTGCTCGCACGGAGTTGGTCGGGATGAAGCTGTAGTGCACGGTAGGAGGAGCTAAGGCTTGCTTTAGCTTGCTGGTGACCTACTGAAGCTAATGGCGTGCTCAGCCACAAGGTACGGTGCCTATGGCCACGGCGGTGAGTTGGCCGGCGGCGGTGATCGTCGGTCAGCAAAGGGGGCGGCGGCTACAAGGCCTAAACGAGCCCGTGGAGAGGGGGGTTCGAAGCGAGAGCTCACAACGGTCGCAGAGGGCGTCGAAGTGAGCTCGGGGACGGTCGGACGACGGCGTACGGGCGGCGGCGATCTCCGGTGCCGAAGGTTGAAGACGACGGCGAGGAGGACGTTGCGGGGCTCCTGGCGTCGTGTGCATCGGTGGGGAGCTTCGGGGCGATGCGGCGGAGCTAGTGGTGCTTCGGGGAGGCGAGGGAGTGGCGTAGAGCGCGGTGTCAGCGGTCGTCGGCGACGAGCTCGCTCGGGGGAGCTCGGCGAAGGGGAGAGAAGAGGGGGAGTGTAACACCCCAAAAATTTAATCATATTTTTATTAATTAAAATTTTGGCTAGAAATAAAATTTTGAATTATATTAGGTTTGTTAATAATTTTTAAGCCTTTTTCCACCTCTTCTAGCACCCTACACCACTCCAAATATTTTTCTGCCACCTCAAGAATTATCTCTCAAGTCATGCACACCTTCTATGGCCTCATTTAACTTCTTTCCACCCCACAAAAATATTCCTTCAATATATTCTAAATTCCTAAGATGGAATTTAAAATAATCATAGTTTCTTGTCATTACAAAGGAACTATATTTTCTATGACTCTTTTGCCACCACCAAAATTATTCCTACATATATATAGTACCCTAAACCCATTTCTCCAAAAACATTTGGTCCCACAGTTCAAATTTACAAATTTCATTCAGTTTAAGTTTGGTCCAGAAATCAAATTCTTGCCCCAAAACATTTCTAAACTTCACCAAAAATCCTGAGCTTCTGGCAATCCTAATCTTGAGCAACAACACACTACCACAGCAAGTCCCATGATCATATAACACGCCTAGCACCCTTAATCATTTCATCAAACACGTTGCAAGCACACTGTTCATAACTGAATAAGTTCAGTTAACTGAACTTAGTTTAGCCGACAGGGGCCGGCGATGCCGTGCACTCCTCCCCTTCCCCTTCCGCACGGCGTCGTCGCCTGCTTTCAATGCCGCCGCCCTCACTGGCCCACCGCCCAGCCTCTCCACGCCGGTGAGCTGGCAGCTGGCCGGTGCAGCCGCCCCCAAGCTCATCCACGGCGGAGGCCGATCGGGTCGCCACGGCCACCGGCCCTCTTCATTGCGCCGCAACTCCCCCACCTAATCCCCGCCCACGCGTCGCTCCCTCTCGCCTCTCCGCACACCAGACGCGCCGACCACGCCGCCCCGGGCCCGTGTGGAAGTCGCCGGAGCTGGCGACGCCGCCGCACCCGTACGGGACACCTCACCGCGGGTGAGGCCAACGAGCTCGGTTCCGTCCAAGCTAAAGCTTCCGGCGTACTCCACCGGCCTCATAACTCCCTCGCCGCCCCTGACCACCGGCCACCGCCGACCACGGTGACCGAATTAACTCCGGCGCTATCCGCTCGTCTCGGCCAACCCACGGTTCGCCTATAAAAGGGACCCCAAAGCACGGCGATCACCACCACTCACCTCCACCGCCACCCAGTACCTCTCCTAGCCACTCACCAGACCCCGAGAGGGTCTTCTTCTCCATCTCCGGCCACCGTTCCGCCGCCTCTGTCCACGAACCAAACACCACCGATACTCCACCATAGCCACCTAAACTTCGCCAGTCCACCTATCTTCCACCACCACATCGAACACCTACCTCAATTCCATTCCACGAGCCCTCTCCGACGATCCCCAAACACCACCAAAACGCCATCCGCCGCCGCTGACCTCGTCGCCGTTCAGGTGAACGCCGGCGAACAACTCCACCACTCATCGATGCGGGAGTCCACGCTGGTCACGTTGCGACCAGTGCCGGGCTCTGAAACCCCGGCGATCGTCACCGGCGATCGCCGCCTCCTCTCTGTACACGCGCGCGAGCGCTCGATTTAAACCCGACGGGTGGTCCCCACCCGTCAGCTCTCTCTCTCTTATTCCTGTTTACAGCGAAAGCGTATTTTGCGCTTTACGTCTTCTCCACTGGAAGGCGTACTCGCTGCCGTAAACGTTTTCTTTTAACTGCTCAGGGACTTCTGTTTTGCAAAAAGGCCCCTGGTTTTAAAAAGTTAATAACTTTTAAACTATAGCTCCAAATGAATTGATTCTTGTTGCTAAATTTTTCTTTTTCTCTCTAGTTTTTTTAAGATTTATTTAAAAATATTTTGAGAACATTTTTCTGTACTGTGTTGGAATTCTTATTTGAATTCAAATTTGAATTTTCAGAAAAAGAAGAAGGATCTTTTATTTCAGAGGGGTTTTCTCCTGACTATTTTGGACAAGGCAAGCATCTTGAACACTTGATATGGTGAATGCTTGACAATTGTTTGCTAGTATATTTTTAGCATGGTTTGATGCTTTTAATAGAATTTGCTTATGGGTAGTGATATAGCATACATGCATGGTCATGTTTTCTCTTGCATGCATATCATATAAGTTCTAACATGCACAAGTTATAAGAACCAGGAGTGTGCTCCTGCTTTGGACGTGCCGGTGGGCACAAGCCATTTTTGACACGGTGGTGTCACGAGATATATGTGAAAGCAGGCAAGGGTTGTGGCCCTGTCCTGGTGATGCTGTTGAAGGAATATACTTGTTTGTGCTAACCACTGCAGGAAAACATAAGCCTCCTGAGTCGGCCATAGATCGAGTCTTGTTCCGGTAACCTCCATACTTGTTCCGTGCTGCCACGGGTCCTTCCGGAAGGAGGGTACGGCTTAGTAAGTTGATAACCCCTGTTCGGGTGCACACCACCCAGAGGACTACGATGAAGGTTGTAGCCGTCATCGGGTCAGGGGCATGGGTGTTTCCGGTTGTAGCCGAGAGGGGGGCACCCCTTGTAATCCGCGCGTTTAATAGTGATCCCATGCTTTTCGGAGGTTGTAGCCTCCCTGACTTAAAGTTTTCTGGAGCGATGCTTTGGGTGATTCCTGGTATCTGGTCGGTGTGTGCGCGTCAGGCGTGTTTTCAACCCAAAGACCGTAATGGGAATTAGTCAGTGTCACGATACTGACTAAAGAAATCCTATACTTGTGGGTAAAGAGTACACCCTCTGCAGAGATTAAAAAAAAACCTATTCGAATAGCCGTGTCCGCGGTTAAGGACTACAGTCTGGGTTGGTCAAGTGTCGGTCTTAGAGTCGGTCTCCGGAGGAAATATTTAAAATTGAGCAGGGTTATTTTGCAGGATAATTATCGTTGCTACTGGTGTTACCATTAGTATATTTGATGATATGATTATTATTGTGGACTAACCCATTACTCTTATTTTATTTTCTTAGAGTGTCTCAGGGGCTGGCTGGACTACCCCGGACACTCGCCTTTATTTTCAAGACCTTTTGTGGCGTCCCTCGAGTTTCAGGCGGTTCTATCACGCCACTACTCTTGTGGACACCCGACTGGCATTTCTTTTCAAGACCGACCGTGGTGTCACTTGACATCCGACCGGCATTTCTTTTAAATTTTATTGATACTAATATTTATTTTCTGCACTAACTATTATTCATCATGTCCTGTTTTAATACTGTCAGCATGCATTTAATATAAGTCCATCATGAGCATATGCATATAGTTTAATTCATCATGACCATATAATTGTTTGCTGCATTTGTTATATCATTTGCCCATGATGTTTGCGAGTACATTCAAACGTACTCACAGGCTTGTCCCTGGCTATTTACTTGGCCAGGTTAGGAGTTCTACGGGGAAAACCACAGCGACGTCCGTGCGAAGCCTAGGAGTACAGCCACGCGGGATAGGAGTTATCCGGGTCAGCTGTTCCTGTGGGAATGGAGCCCCATCGATGTTGGAGATCCACAAGCCAATTCCTTCATCCACCACCGGAGTCATTGTTGTATCAGTAGACCTTTATGGTCTTGTATCAAATTCTTGTAAATGCTTGGTAATCTGTAACAATCACTTGACGATCTTGCATGAGAATGCAACCTAGTCCTTGTCGCGAGGCGTCTCAGTAGATTATAAAATCCTTGGAAAAATCTGGTGGTACCAGTACAGGTGCAGATGTCAGGCGTCTTTTCAGTTCCTCAAAACTGGACTCGCACTGTGGGGTCCACTCAAACTTTTTATCTTTCTTGAGGAGTTCAGTTAGAGGTTTAGCAACCTTGGAGAAATTATCGACGAAGCGTCGGCAATAGCTTGCTAAGCCAAGAAAACTCCTAACTTGCTTGACCGATTCAGGGGGAGTCCAATCAAGTACGGCTTGAACTCGCTCGGGATTGACAGCAATACCCTTGCCAGAGATCACATGACCTAGATAGGTTACTTCTGGCAACCAAAATTCACATTTAGAGAATTTGGCATAAAGGCGGTGCTCTCGAAGTTTCGTCAATACCAGCCTTAAATGCTCGGCATGATCTTCCTTGTTCTTGGAGAAAATGAGTATATCATCGAGGTATACCACGACGAATTTATCCAAATACTCCATGAATATAGAATTCATTAACCGAGAAAAGGTAGCTGGGGCATTGGTTAATCCGAAGGACATGACGGTGTACTCATATTGGCCATAACGAGTAACGAAAGCCGTTTTAGGAATGTCCCCGTTCTTGATTTTGATTTGATGGTAGCCCAACCTCAAATCCATCTTAGAGAAGACTGAGGATCCAGCGAGCTGATCATACAGGTCGTTGATCCTGGGAAGCGGATACTTATTCTTTATGGTGACCAGATTGACAGGTCGGTAATCTACAACCATCCGCTCCGTTCCATCCTTCTTCTTGATGAAGAGGACGGGGCAAGCCCAAGGGGAAGAACTAGGACGGATGAAACCCTTTTGCAAGGACTCATCGAGTTGTTTCTTTAGCTCAGCTAATTCTAGTGGTGCCATCTTATAAGGTCTCCTAGAGATTGGGACAGTTCTAGGAATAAGATCTATCAAGAACTCGACATCTCTGTCAGGAGGAATTCCTGGCAGTTCTTCGGGAAAAACATCCGGGAAGGCACGGACTACCGGGATATCTTCGAGTTCTAGTAGAGGGCTGGCATTAAGAGAGTAGAGCTGACGTTCAGCCATTCGGGCCAAGACATTGACTATCTTGCCGGATGGATGTGTAAGTTGAACGGTCCTAGTAAAGCAATCAATCTTGGCATAATGAGTTGTCATCCAATCCATACCCAAGATGATGTTTATGTCCGAGGACTTGAGGGCGATTAAAGAAGCAAGGAAAACAAGTCTATCGACAAGGATTTCATTTCCATGGCTTACCCTAGAGGTTTGCCACTTTGATCCAGGAGTTTGAATAACCATGGAAGTAGGCATGTCACAAAAAGTCATGTTGTGCAATCGAGCATAGCTCTCAGATATGAACGAATGGGATGCTCCAGTATCGAAAAGAACAGATGCCGGATGGCAGTTTACGAGAAGCATACCAAGGACGACGTTAGGATCCTCATAAGCTTCTTCGGCAGAAACATAGTTGACATGACCATGTGCAGTGGAGATTGGCTTGACATAATTCACCTTGCCGGTTGGTTTACCATGGCCAACGGGTTTTCCTGGTTGGTTCTGGGGACAATCATGCATGTAGTGTCCCGGTTCTCCACACTTGAAACATGTCACAGTGGTGGTGCGTGGAGCAAAGTTGGAGGGTGGTCCTCCATAGGTCTTAGCAGGTGCAAACTATTGAGTTGGGCGAGGCGCCTCATAGGATGGCCTCGGTGTGTACTTGGGTGGCAGAGCAGTGTTAGGAACCCACACACGGCGCTTGTGAGAGCCAGAGCCGGATGAGGAACCAAAGTCTCGAGTATGCTTGCGTGTGGCCTAGAAGTCGGTCTGGCCTGTTTCAGCACTGATAGCCTTGTTTACCAACTTCTGGAAGGAAGTGCACTCGTGCAGACGTAGATCTCGGCGGAGTTCAGGGCTGAGTCCCTTGCGGAACCTCGCCTGCTTCTTGGCATCGGTGGATACTTCCTCAGGTGCATAGCGTGCCAGGTTACCAAACTCACGACTATAGCCATCCACAGTTAAACGGCCCTGGGTGAAATTGCAGAATTCCTCCCGCTTGCGATCCATGAGACCTTCCGGAATGTGATGTTCACGGAATGCCTCACTGAACTCAACCCAGGTAGTGACTTGGCCAGCAGGACGCATAGCTTCAAAGTTTTCCCACCAAAGACTGGCAGGGCCCTCAAGATGGTAGGCGGCGTAGATAACCTTGTCAGCTTCGGCCACACGGGCAGAGTGTAGCTTGTGGGTGATACTACGTATCCAGTCATCAGCATCCAGAGGTTCAGTGGAGTGATGGAACTTCGGTGGACACATCTTGATAAAATCGTGGATTGACACCACGTCATTCCTCTGACGGAACCCAGTGTTCTGCTCTATGCGTTCCAGCAGATGGTTGGTCTCTCTCTTGTTCCGTTCTGCTTCAAGCATAACTTCCGCCAAAGAGGGTGGCTGGGGCAGATTTCCATCTTTAGCCCCACTAGCCTCACCCTGCTCCTGAGCAGCAGGAGTGTTGCGAGTGTTGACCATCCTAGGAAAACAAAACAACGGTTTAGACAAGGATGGCAAAAATTTGACATAGAAGTGCAGAATGTAATGGATGACACGGAATGCAGAGATGTTCATCCGTACGACATGGTAATATAGGAACTGCTATATATACACCAGTGGTCATACACACCATACAAAGTTTAGTACAAGCCAAGGCTAAAGTACAACTGCGGTGAAAGACGATACATCCCATCAGAGGCATTCCAAGCTCCTATACATTATTTAACTACACCTCCGGAACTCAGTACACACTAAGTCATATTCCACAAGACACGCAGGACTGTGGAAATACAACTACTACAATACTACTACAACCACGGACTAGCTTAGACATTCGCGTAGTAATCCTCGTAATGATTACCACCGTAGCCTGGAAGTGGTACAGACGGATCTTGGAACTCGCGAGCACTCGAAGGCTGTGGACCATAGGGGCATGGGTGTGGTCTCGGTCCCGATGCTGGTGGTATCCGACGCCCACGTGGAGGTGTAATACCCCCAACGTCACGCCAATCCATGCGATCAGGCAGACGAGTCCGCACAGGATACAAATCCCGCATGTCCAAATATCCGGCGTGCACAGCAGGTGCAAGCCGTGTCAAAGTAGTCCAATGAGCTACTCGAGTGTTATACAGCTCCATTCGGAGGGCACGGACCTCACAGTCCCTATCCTCCAACATCTGAACAGTGGTCTGAAGCAGTGGCTCTTCATGAGCAGCATCAGTATACAGACCAGTGTAATAGCCTTCCTCTCCGGGGAGTGAGGCTGGCATGTAACAAAACTCAGTGTTCAGCAACAGGGCATGCCTAGCACGAAGAATGGTCATCATCGAATAAGCGGCATCCTGCACTGCCATCTCAATGGTAATCCCGAGTCCATAAGACCAATGGATGGGATCGTTAGCTCCAGGAAATGAGGGGTATATCCGGACTGTGCAGAAATACTGACTCTGATTGAAATCTCGGTACTGTTCCTCCACGGTGTATTCAGGATACCAGCGATAACCGGTCTCAGTCATCACACGGACTAGCATGGCCGTGTGACCGGGCACATTAATGCACCGAGTCAAACGAACCACTTGGTGAGGGATGCGGCCAGACATCTGAAACACGAAATAATGCAAAGGCATTAGTGTTTCTGGACGAAATCGGGCAGCATAACAACTGTAAATGCTCAAACAAAGATTTGAGACATCATACAAATGATAGCAGAGCCACTCAACAATTCCATATCAAGGTTCCGGTTCAACAATCATCATACTAAAAGGATAGAAACTGAACAGAGGCTTGAAACCAACAATCCTAAGAGTCTACGGATTAGTAACACGTGAACCTAGTAAGGATAAGAGGCCTAGTCCTAAATCCCCGTAGAAAGAATAGACTGACTCAGATCAGAAGGGCATAAGGTAAAGGAGTAAAAAGAGCCTTACGTTCCCTTCCACAATCAATTCCCCTACATATAACTAAGAATTTTGCTAGACTCAACATCGACCAGTTTGGCTTGAGAAACCTACAGGCAGTCCAGCTCTGATGCCAACGCTGTCAGGACCCCGATCCTAAGTCACACCGATCTAGCTGTAACACGTCATATCACTTTGCGGCCTCACGCATGGTAACCCCACGGGTGCCACCTTACCTGGCCCGGGACCGTTTGCGCATTTTGGCACACGTATATGACAGTGTCGCTAGCATCCATATGACAGAGAACCCGGGCCGACATGGCTAGTTATAAACCAAAAGTGGCACTAAATTACAGAGACAAGCATCCATGACTCAGCAACGAACGTGTCGGTCATCAACGTATGAACCAAGTCGTAGCAAGCTACATGGACTTAAAGGAACAACGCGTGACATTTCCCCTAAGGGACAAACACAGGAACGAAGAAGGACACATGCCGGCCAGCCTACGTGTTCCGAGAAGTCGCAAGCTACCAAGGCTCATTGGAGACACTAGGAGGCATTTCCCTGTAAGGTAGGCTACCAAAGGAAAACAACTAGGTGTCGGATCCCACACATACCAAGAATTTCAAACATACACGCAATATGCTCAATATGTGCAAATACAACATTGCATCACAACAGAACTCTATGACTCAAAGTACTTTTTTTAAAAGGCTCCAAGAGCCATACATAACATATCCATACAGGTAGGGGTCACATGACCCAACACTCAAGTTATACAGTCATACAAGCACAAGCGGAAGCTACATGTCTGAGTACAGACAACTTAGAAAATAAAACAGGCTTGGTGTAGCCTGACTATCTACAAGGCCCTTCACAAGCTCCAGATCTCTGTCTAGGTGTAAAGCTACTCGTCGACGTCAACGTCTATGTAGAACCCATCAGCAGGGGCAGGGTTCTCCTCTGCAACAGTTATTAAGCAAACATGAGTACAAAGGTACTCAGCAAGTCTTACCACAGAACCTATCATACATGCAACATTATCAAAGGGGGATAGTGGAGTTTATAGTAGAATGCCAGCTTTGACCTTGGCTAACCTATACTACAACTCTCAACAGATTGCAAGATGTTATTACGAACACGAGTCCTCTACTCACCACATCAATACACTACCGAGGATCCTCTTCCGTCATCCTACGGAAGGGCCATCCACGGCACTCACGCTTATCTTGAGGCTTTTAGTAGTATCCATCAACTTGTCTATGAACTGTAAGAGTAACCAAGTAGTTCGTACCGCGAACAACGGCTATTCGAATAGATTGATAACCCTGCAGGGGTGTACTTCTTCACACACGCTTTCACCACTTATCGCCGTTTGCTCGGCGTGTACTCGGCAACCTTCAAGCGGAAGCCCAGCGAGGGAGTCGGCCATGACCTGACTAACTACACAAGTCTCTCGTCCAGGTTTATCGCCTATTTGGGTTCCATCCGTGGGGAGATCCGGCCGGGGTGTCGCTCACGGCCCCAAACGATGTGTACAGGGTTCTCGAGTTACCAAACGGGCAACCGGTACACCGAGCCACGTACCTGTCGCATCACAACCCACCCCGAGGGTCAGCGTTGTGCACGACCTCCAGTAAGCTATAAACACCAGAAACTAGTTGCAACTCCTGGACAGAGATCAAGGATAATTAATAAGCCGAGAGGGTCAATTAAGGATCCCAATGCGTGGTAGTAGCTGTAACTTGAACCACACATACAGATCTCAGGTCCTATGGACGATTCCAATGAAACAACCCACCACGTACTCATACATGGCCTTTCATCGATACCTTTACCAAGCGTATTCCACACTTCCTTCTCTTTATCGAAAGATTGTTTCACTCTGATCCATCACCCAGATGAACCAGACCAGACACAACTCTAAGCATAGCAGGCAACATAAGTAAATAGCATGGTGGATCACACATCACATGGCTCAATCAACTCCTACACATGCTAGTGGGTTTCAACTATTTACTGTGGCAATGACAGGTCATGCAAGGTAATAGGGTTCAACTACCGCAGCAAGTAGCAGTTCACACGCTGTTGCCTTAATGCAGTAAAAGAGAGCAGGAGCGAGAAGATTGGGTTTGTATCGGAATGATCAATGATTGCTTGCCTGACAAGGTAGTTGTCGGGTACTGCTCTTCAACTGGATACGCAGCAGTATCCTCGGGAGCAGGACCTAACACAGGGAATACCGACGATACAATCATTAACAAACAAATGCAAAAATATGATGCATGCTCATGACATGGCAAGATGCATGTGTGTTGGCTAATGCAACTATAACCAGAAGGGTTTGAGCTTATTTGAATCAAAGATTCAAATTGGAGATCAAACAATTATTTAAATAAGTGCATTATCATGTTTTGATGTATACAGCAAGTTAACTTGTTCAAACATGCATGAAACCAGTGCCATTAGAAAGATTGGATTTTTCTGATCATTTTTCATATATAAATCTTTTCCATCTGAGCTATGGTTGATTTTATATGATTTTTAGAAGTTTTTGGTATTTTCTAGAATTTCCTGAATTATTTTAAATCTAAAAATCCCAGAAAAACCTTTACTGCGTCAGCATGACATCATGCTGATGTCAGCCAGTCAACAGGGCCAGTCCAAGTCAAACCTGACTGGTGGGTCCCTCATGTCAGTGTCTCAGGAGCTAATTCCGCTCATAACCAGGGTTGACTGGGTTTGACTAACAAATGGGGCCCACTGTCAGTGACTGTGGTGATTAAACTAATTACTGTTAGCTCCTAACTAACAGGCCACGTCAGCCCGCCGGAGTTTGGCCAGCGGCGACCATTTCGCACGGCGGTGACTCGTCGGAGTCCTTATTCCGGCAGCCATTTGCCGCGCGGATGGGCTCGGTGTGCTCCTGGTGATGCACCGCATCCAACGGTGCTACTGGTTGGTCGAGAGGTCGCCGGAGTCGACGGCGACGAGCTCGTCCGCGGCGGTGCTTGCACAGAGTTGGTCGGGATGAAGTTGTAGTGCACGGTAGGAGGAGCTAAGGCTTGCTTTAGCTTGCTGGTGACCTACTGAAGCTAATGGCGTGCTCAGCCACGAGGTACGGTGCCTATGGCCACGGCGGTCAGTTGGCCGGCGGCGGTGATCGTCGGTCAGCAAAGGGGCGGCGGCTACAAGGCCTAAACGAGCCCGTGGAGAGGGGGGTTTGAAGCGTGAGCTCACAGCGGTCGCAGAGGGCGTCGAAGTGAGCTCGGGGACGGTCGGACGACGGCGTACGGGCGGCGGCGATCTCCGGTGCCGAAGGTTGAAGACGACGGCGAGGAGGACGTTGCGGGGCTCCTGGCATCGTGTGCGTCGGTGGGGAGCTTCGGGGCGATGCGGCGGAGGTAGTGGTGCTTCGGGGAGGCGAGGGAGTGGCGTAGAGCGCGGTGTCAGCGGTCGTCGGCGACGAGCTCGCTCGGGGGAGCTCGGCGGAGGGGAGAGAGGAGGGGGAGAGACACGGGGGAGAGGGGAAACGGTCGAGGGGGCTTCGTGGCGTCGTCCTAGTCCATCCAGGGGGTCGAGGGACCAGCCAGGCAGGCAGGAGGTGGCCGGCGCATCGGCGGCGCTCGCCACCGAGCTGCTTCGTGCGCTGGCGCGGCGAAGAAGACGGGGATGCCCCTGGTGGGCTGGGTCGGCTGGGCCAGTAGGTAAGTGGCACAAGTAAGTGTTTCTTCCTATTTTTCTTTTCCTATTTTATTTCTGTTTTTTTTCTTTTCAGCTTTGTTCAATTAATAAAAATGCCTAAACATTTTTGTAACTCATGACACTTGTCATACCTACTGTATATAATATGAATAGTAGGAAACATTATAGTTCATGATTATTTTAGCATTTAAAATATTTTATAGCATTTAAATGCCCAGATTCAAATACCATATGATTTAATCCAGAGCCCTTGAGTGTCCTAGAAAATTGTGCACCATTTTTGGCAGAGGTTTAAGACCAAGGCAGAAATGATGAACATTTTTGAAGGGCATTTTGGGTACATTGGAAAATATTTTAGCAAACCCTAGTTGTTAGGGGAGGGGTGCTGGGGTTTCTGTTAATCCCATTTCAAGTTTCTTTGAAAGTAAACATGATGCACACTCTAGTTAGGTCCTAAAGCAAGTGCTAGCTAGGGATGTGACATACCCTCAGCCCCGAGGGTGGACTACTCCCTCCTCGTCATGGATAGCGCCGGGATGATGAAGATGGCCACCGGTGAGGGTTCTTTCCTTCGGCAGGGTGCCGGAACAGGGTCTAGATTGGTTTTCGGTGGCTACAGAGGCTTTCGGCGGCGGAACTCCCAATCTAGGTTTCTTTCTGGAGGTTTCAGTATATATAGGAGGTGTTGGAGTCGGGTCCAAGCAAAGGGGGGCTACGGGCTGTCCACGAGGGGGTGGGGGGGCACGGACCCCCCACCCTCGTGGGAAGCCCGTGGGTCCTCTCGTCCCCCTCCGGCACTTCCTGGGCATCTTTAGGTCCAAAAACAGCCTCCGTTGATTTTCAGGTCAATTGGGCTCCGTTTGATATTCCTTTTCTGTAAAACCCTGAAATAGGCAAAGAAACAGCAATCTGGACTGGGCTTTGGGTTAATAGGTTAGTACCAAAAATAATATAAAAGTGTATAGCAATGCCCATTAAACATCCAAAACATCATAAATAATAGCATGGAACAATAAAAAATTATAGATACGTTGGAGACGTATCAATGACAAGCGGGCTGCTGACCAGGCTACAGCTGCTCGCGAAGCGGCACTGCTGGATGCTCCGGCCGCCTAGGAGTGCTACCAGTCAATGGAGGCCAAGCTGAGAGACCTGCTTGGGAAGTGCAAGGCAGACAAGGTGAAGATGAAGGCTCGAGAATATGCCGTGACCAGCCGTGATGCCGAGCTGGAGCAGCTGACGAAGGAGTTGTTTGCGGAGCGCGGCCGACTAGAGGAGCTGAAGCGGGCGACAGAAGCTAGGGAGGCCCAGTTGGAGGCCAAGGTGAAGGTCCTGGCCGAGGACCGCGCGGCCTTCAAGTCCCTCAAGGTCAGGTCCCGCCAGGCTCTAGGTGCACTCTACGACAAGGGCTTGGAGAAGCCGTTGGCGACAGATGATGAAGGCCCTGCCCAGTTGCTTCCTTTCCTTGTCCTGGCGCTCGAGGATGTCGTGCGCGAGATCAACCCTCTGGTAGAGGAGGAAGCTCGTGTACTTTCTTCTTCTGCCTTGACGCGCGTCCTCAGCCAGTTCCACCTTCGGAACCCCAACGCAGATCTCGGGGCGCTGATCAAGCCTGAGGCAGAGTACCATGAGCCGCCGCTGAAGCTGTGAAGGACCATGTGTAGGCCTTGCTGAAGGAGTTCCTCATCGTCCACCCTTCCCCTTCGGTCGGTGACGTCGCCGATGCCGCGGACGAGACCGCTTCCCCGGAGCGCGGTGGCGCCGCTGGGGGGGAGGTCCCCTCGGGCAGCAGTGCCCAAGGCTGAGGGGAAGGCCTGCAGGTTGGTGACGGCGCTCCCTTTTTATCTTCATTCTCTTGCGACATGAATGAGCCTCGTGTAGGCGTTAAAACTTCTGTTTGATGCTTCGAAGCACGATTTGGTTTGTAATAGTTGCTAGATGTTCGCCCTTCTTTTCTTGTTTATCGTTCTACGTCGGCAGGGCCGGACCCCGCACATACCTCAGCCGCTAGCTGGCTTGTCCAGGTCACTGGGTCAAGACCAGGGAGTGAGGGGCTATGTGGCCAGTGAGGCTCCTGAGTTGCGATACTCAGGAGTCCCCCTTAACGTGCAAACGATACCCAAGTAGGAAAGGCTAAGCAGGGCTTGGGTGTTCTGCATCGGCAGGGCCCAGCCCGCACGTACCTCAGCCATCGCTGGCCTTGACCGGAAACCAGAACAAGACCAAGGAGTGAGGGGCTACGGGTCCTGTCGTGGAATTGTCACGGCAGATGTCCTAGCATAAGGACTTAGTCATGGAGCCATCTGTATGGGTTAGCTTAAAGGGGTTAAAGCGGACAAAGGACACAAGGGATTTTTATACTAGTTCGGCCCCTTACGATAAGGTAAAAGCCTCCGTCTAGTTGTTGTGGTGTTGCTAGGGTTTCGATGACCAGGGAGCGAATCCGCTTTGCCTGTGTCTCGAGCTGTTGTTTCTTGTACCCGAATCGCCGCCAGGTCATCCCATTATATACACAGGATGACGCCCGGCCGGCTTACAGAATCCCAAGGCCGGCTCATAAATGTGCCTGGCTCGGTCTCTACCTTACCTATCTTACAATACATGTCACACACCGTATGCCGGTTTATATCTACAGGCCCTAATACCTTTTGGGCCCTGGGCATTTTAATCTTCTATAGTAAAACGCCATATTCTATGTCTTGATGGGCTTCATAGGAGTAATTCGTCGTAGGCATAAACCGGCCCCACCTAGGCGGTTTATACCTAATAGTTATATCCCTGACATTAGGCCCCAGATTGATTTGAACCAGTTCATGTCAATCTTCAACACTTCGGGAAAAGCTTGTCTTCCGTGCCTTCAAATGACCTTGTAAACGGCCATGACATCGTCTTCCGGGATCATGATAAACCGCTGTGACTTCATGTGTTCATTAAAAACCTGTATATGTTTTAATCTTTATTTAATAAGCCTCCGAAGACCAAGGCGACAGCTCCGCCCTAAATCCATTTTTTGGGCTCCTTGATTCCCGCGCCTGCCATTTATCCCTTCGGCTTATAAATAAGGCGAGGGGTCCCTTTCTTTTTCCTCCCCTTGCCTATTCATCCTTCTTCCTCGCGCCCCCTTAGTGCCTAAGCACCGCCGCCGCCGTCGACCTTCACATCTGCTCCAACCCGGGCCGCTGCATCAACCTGTTTGGACCATAGTTTCACCGGCGCGCCTCCGCATCCGATAGCTCCGGTAAGTCCTTTCTTCGCTTTTCCTATAGATCTCATTAGGGTTTTTTCCGCGAGTTCATCAAAGCTGTTGCGCTGTTTCTCCCTATTCTTCACCATGGCTTCGACGACAACTGTAGATCTGATGCTTTTGTATGCGGATGTAGCGATAACCCTCCTTTCTTATCATTAGCGCGCTTATCTTATAAAGTAATCCCCATCTAGGTCTGATGAACTGATGCAGTACCTGTTCAACTTAAGTCTGAATATACCTGAATTTATTGACACGTTGTAGATTTGTAATTCTGCTGTCGATCTGTGAAACTTGTTTTTCCGTAACTTTAGATCTGCATCTTTCACACCCTCATCGGCGGTTTAATTTTTAGAAAAATCATAATCCGGTAGGCAGCATTAGGCCCAACTTAAACCACAGTTGCAGCTGTCCTTATAACACTTCCAATATCTAACTCTGGTTTAATATTGTGTATATACCTCAATACATGTCGATGTTTTATATCTGTCAACCATGAATCATAAACCGGCCTTTATATTTAATTTAAGCTTTTTCCTTTGAAATGCAAAGCAAGCCAAGCAATTTTATTCCTGCAACTGGGTTCCGTCCCGGGTTACTGAAGAAGAACTGAACGGTTTAGTTGAGGTTGGCGCCTTAGCCAAAAATGATGTCATCCATTGGAGAATCCCTGGTCCGGAAAACCCTCCTGAACCCAAAGATGGAGAAGTAATTATATTTGTTGATCACTTGGCCCGAGGGTTTAGCCCTCCCGGATCAAAATTCTTCCGTGATGTGCTGGCTAGCTTCCAACTCCACCCTCAAGATATTGCACCAAAGCTGTGTCCAATATTTGCAATTTTCAAGTATTCTGTGAGGCTTATTTGCAAGAGGAGCCCACAGTTGAGCTATTTAGAGATTTCTTCCACTTGAACCGCCATACGGAATTTACGGACGGACCCAACATCGAGCTTGGCGGGATGTCCATTCAAAAAAAGGAAAGATGTCAGTTTCCCCCATGCCAAGCATCATAGCCATCCTAAAGACTGGAATCAGACCTGGTTTTATTGTCAAGATACATCTCAAGTTGGTGAGAATCGTCCGCTGGGTTATCGTCTGCATCAGTTTCCAACCATCATCCATTTCCCCAACAGCTTAGTGCCCAGGAGCGATCCAAGTATGCCCCATAACTTTCAAAGATCCGGGCCTTTACTGCAAACGGTTTAACATGCATTGACTTTGTTCGTTGCTGGATTTATTGGAGCATTTTACCTCTAAGCCGGCGCCCCAGTTTGATGTGCGAGTACACAGGGGATCCAAACCACCCTCAACGTCATAATGAGGTTTTGCTAACAGAAAATGAAACCCAAAACACCCTCAAGATATTGGATGAACCGCTGGCCAGCTGCAACAAAACTGGGTTGGCTCCCTTCTGCGAATCCAATAAACCACCAGCTATAAATATCCTTATAACTTTTGGCTTTATTTCAATCTGTTAAGTATCCTTTCTAAAACTCCTCAATTTCTGACAGGGTAATGATCCGTTCTGGAAGAGGAAATGTCAAGATAAACCGGCAAAGGTATCTCGCCCCAAGACCAAGGACATCAAGAAGACTGTCAAAAAGAAACTGCTGAATCATCCGAGTTAAACATTGAGGATGATGAACTAGCATTAGAGGTAGAACTTGACTCCCTTGGCTCCCTTTTCTTGCACCTCATTGACAATGATTATATTCAGGAAAATGCTGAAGGCAGCCAAGCTGATGATGTAGAGGTAATTATCATTTCCTCCGGTTCAGATCCTCTGCCAACAAAGAAAATATGTCAAGCAAACTGGAAAGTAAGATTTGCTCACCCGGCCATTAGCTTACTTGGACCCATACTTTATTTTGAAGAAGCAGCAACATGAAGCTCGCCACACAACTCGGCACAGCGGTCATGTAATCACTTCCACCGGTTGCCAAATACTCTGACCTGGAAACGTCTATCAGAGGTCTTATATATACCTGATGTCCTTTATCCCAAAGCGGGCCATTTCCGACAACCTCTTAATTCATCTGATTCCAACTATCAGGAGACCCCTCATTCATCGTGTGGCGAGTCAACGACCACCTAGCTTCCACCTCTCAAGACCGTTCCTGGGTGAGCTTTTATTTTACTGTTAACTTTTATGTTTAGTCCACGCACTAACTTTTACCTTTATCTTTCTTCAGTAGGCCAAAACCCAGTAAGAAGGCCAAATTGAGTAAACCAGCTGATGGTGATGCAATCCCTGAACCAGAAAAAACTCCAGAACCGACAGAACAAAATGATGATGCCTTGTGTGGTGATCCGCCACCACCGGATCATGATATTTTTGCTGAGCAAGAAGATGCGCCAATGGATCTTGGTGACAAACAAAATAGCCTACTCCGGGCCAATGACAACCCGGCAAGCCCAGCCAAAGCTGTTGCCGATACATGGAAGATGTTCTGATTACAGCTTTTGGCCACACCACTCCTGGCGAGCCTGTCCCTTTGTCAAAGCATGGTGCTAAGGTGGAGATTTCTGCTATGGACAAGGGCAAGTGGAATGCCGATTTATCAAGCTATGCTCACCTCAGTGCTCAAGGCCTTCACTCTGGATATTTAAACCGTCTGTACACAAGCCATGACTATGAAGCCGGTTTAGTAATGATGATGAAGGAGCGATATGAGGTAAATGTTGCTTAACTTTGACAATACTGTTTCTTCCTTGGTCAAATATCTTGTATCAACTCCGTTGTAGCCCCCAAGGGCCAGTTTATCTCTTCAAGATGAACCTGGAATTTAGAGCACCTAATTTGCAGCTTTTTGCCCGTGTAGCCCCCAAGGGCCGGTTTATCTCTTCAAGATGAACCAGGACTTTAGTTTGTAACTTTCCTTTGAGCAATTATGCATTAGCCCCCAAGTGCCAAGAACGAAACTTGTATTGGGTTTGTGACTTGTAAAAAACAGCAAATATGCATTAGCCCCCAAGTTCCAAGTGTATAGCTTGTTATGTGCTTGGGACTTCCAATATAATTTACCAACTAATGATATGTATGTCTCCTTATAGGCTAATCTAAGTCAGAAGGAATCTCAAACCGCTGATCTTCAAGAAAACCTTAAGTTCCAGCAAACAGCAACCTCCAAAGCCAAGGATGAGATGACTAGCGCTTTGGCAACTATGGAAAAACTGAAAAAAGGACATCCATAAGGAGCGGGCGGATTGGGATACAGAGAAATCTGCTTTGAAGAAAAGGGCTGATGACGCACAGGCTGCCCTTAAACCGGTGCTAGAAGAGCTATCTGGCTTAAAGCGTCAAATAAATGCTATGACCACTGTTGTCTTTGGTAAGCACCTTTATTACAACTCTAAATATGTATCATTCGATAAATTGTCAGCTTAACAATGGTTCCACTGATACAGGAAAACATACTGCCCATTTAGGCTCTGACATGCAGAAGAAGCTAAAGGTTGCCTATACACTTATAGAACAACTTTATACCAGCGCAGCGAATCATTTGTACTGCCGCTCACAACAAACCGCCCCCAACTTTGATCAAGGGAACCCTAGAAAAGCTGTCAATGCTGCCCGCCCTGTTTGATGAGCTGAAGATATCGGCTGCAAGGGCAGGTGCTTTAACTACACTAACTCGGGCGAAAGCATGGGTACCCAACCTTGATCTGGCTGACGTAGTGAATGGTTATCCAAGCTTGAAAGAGGACAGATCAGAATTTAACAATGATGATCTTCGAGCTTTGATGAAGGAAATGCGTCCCTTGGCCAGCAAGTTAGCTGAAGAAGCTGATATGTCCCACTACCAGGCGGTTTATGACACTAACAACAAACGGGTTAATGCGCCGACTCATGACGTGGAAGATCTCATCCCGCCCGTCTGTAAGCACACTTACACTGCTGATGTTGAATCCTCGATCTTATAAACGATGTAGCTGTTTTCCAAGCCCTAACTGGGATCAATTGGGCAACCACCGACTACCATCTACTGGATTGAGACGAGGAGGAGGAAACGGCGCAGGGTGATCCGCAGCCGTCTGGCCAAGCTGGCGAGGAGTTATGAACCGGAGCCACTTTTAATCTTCGACGTACCGTAACACTTGGTGAACAACTGTTATTCTTTTGGGCTGTAAAACGCCTTGTAATAGGCTAGCTGAAAACACTTGGTATGTTATGCCAACGTGCATGTTCACTTTGCGTAACGTTGTTTAATCTGGTATCCTTATAATATTTCTGCTTATTCTTTTGAATAGCTTTACTCAACCTGTTTCTGCATAAAACAAATTTAAAGTGTCCTAGCGGTTCATCGCCGGACGGGTTATAATGCCCAAACACATGACCTAGGTTTATAACCAAGGCTACATTTTGAAATAAATAAATATGAAATATATCGTACCTGTGATATCAAATCACATCGTTGGTTTTACCGACTTTTGTAGTAAGGGTGATAATCCCCAATTGTGAGTATTGATGACTCCTGCAATATTTTGCCGATTTAAGATAAACCATACCGGGATGTGATAAACACCGAATTAGCTGCAGATGATACTGGCGTTTTTTAATCAAACCAGACCGGGTTAATAAACACCGGTTTACTTGATGGTGGTGACTTGTAGTCAATCACTAGGCCGAGTCAATCACTAGGCCAAGTCAATAAAAAGTTGTCGTACATCGCAAAAATAGAAAAAAATTATCAGAAAAAAATCACGCGAGGCTTTTTATGGGCTGCCAGGCCTAAATTCGAGGCTTTTCATGGGTTGTCAGGCCACTGAGTTGAACCATTTCACAAAGCCTGTTAAGATGGACCTCACATTAACCAATCACCGTTTTAACATTGACAAGTTCAGGGTCTATATAAGATTGACTTCTCAAACGTTCGGCGGGTCATACCAGGTTTACCTGGACGGAGTGACTTACTTGATGTAGGCAGCTTAACCCGGGGTTTTAGGTGCATGCACCTGGCTTCCAAGCCAGGCTTGATAGCCTATTACAAGGGCCTTAAAAGCTCTTTGTCGCTGTGCAACAAGAGCCCCCAAGTAACATTGTGAGCTGTGCTCAATGGGTGCCTATGTTTGAGTTGTGCCATGCATCAAACTCTCTTTTGCCCCTTATCATCATGTTGGCTTGATAGCCAGATTACCGAAGTAACTAGAGATGTGCTCTAATGATAATATTGGCTTGATAGCCGGTTTAAGAGGGCCATGAGAACTCCGATTTATACACAGAAGCCCCCATGTGACAAACTCTCATGGAAAAAATAGCAGAGGCCCCGCTTTAATAGGGATGCTGGTTTATTATATTGATCATAATATATACATTGTGAATATATCTACATAAAGGGAGCCTATGGCTCAGGTGTAGTAAGGCCGCAGATGAGCAATGTTCCACGGCCGTTGGGTCTCTTCCTCCGTTGTACGTGAGTCCTTGTGTTCTCGAACGTCGATGAGGTAGTATGACCCGTTGTGCAGATTCTTGCTGACCACAAAGGGTCCTTCCCAAGGTGGGGATAGCTTGTGCACATCAGACTGGTCCTGGATGAGCCAGAGCACAAGATCGCCTTCTTGAAACGTTCTGGTTTCGGCGACTATGATATCGATGCAGATCTTGCTGGTAAATCACCGACCGAGCTGCTACAATGTCACGTTCCTCATCCAACCGGTCTGATGCTTCTTGTCGTGTCTTCTCGTTGTCAGCTTCAACATAAGCCGCCATGCGAGGCGAATCATGACGGACGTCACTAGAGAGAACTTCCTCTACTCCGTAAACCATGAAAAAAGGCGTGTAACCCGTAGATCTGTTGGGCGTGGTATTGATGCTCCATAATATGGAAGGTAACTATTCCAACCAACAACCCGGCATCCTCTGTAAGGGAACCATAAGAGGGGGCTTGATGCCTCTCAGAATCTCTTGATTGGCTCTCTTAGCTTGACCATTAGATTGAGGGTGAGCCACTAAAGATATTTTAAGCCAGATGTGCTCTTGTTGGAAAAATTCTTTCATATCCCCCTTAGACAAATTAGTGCCATTATCAGTTATAATGCTGTGTGGAAAGCCAAACCGGAAAATCACCTTCTTGATGAACTGAACCGCCATTGCTGCATCACACTTGCTGACTGGCTCTGCCTCCACCCACTTGGTAAACTTATCAACCGCCACTAGAAGGTGGGTCTTCTTATCTGGAGATCTCTTAAAGGGCCCAACCATATCTAGCCCCCAAGTCGTGAATGGCCAAGTAATTGGAATCATCCTCAATTCTTGAGCCGGTATATGAGCACGCCTTGAGAATTTCTGACAGGCATCACACCTATTGACCAAGTCTTCAGCATTAGCATGAGCCATCAGCCAATAGAAACCGTGATGAAAAGCTTTAGCTACCAAGGACTTTGAACCGATGTGGTGACCACAATCTCCTTCGTGGATCTCCCGTAGAATCTCACGGCCTTCATCCGGCGATATGCATCGCTGAAACGCCGCTGTTACACTGCAATGATGTAATTCTCCATTGATTATAGTCATGACATGGACCGCCGGATTATCTGCCTGGCCAAGACTTCATCCTCTCGTAACTCGCCTCGGTTCATATACGCCAAATATGGGACTATCCAATCTGGGATAGCATGAAGCACCGCTACCAACTGAGCCTCCGGATGAGGAACAGCCAAGTCCTTCTCTGAAGGTAACTTAAACGATGGATTATGCAAAACGTCCAGAAAAACATTAGGTGGAACAGGTTTACGTTGGGAACCCAAACGGCTTAATGAGTCCGCCGCTTCATTGTTTCGCCGGTCCACATGGTTCACCTGATAACCCTTCAAGTGTCCAGCGATAATATCCACTTCTCGACGATATGCCGCCATGAGCGGGTCCTTAGAATCCCAGGTGCCAGATACTTGTTGAGCCACCAGGTCCGAGTCGCCAAAGCACTTAACCGGCTTAGATTCTTCTCCTTAGCCATTTGAAGACTGTGGAGGAGAGCCTCATATTCTGCTGCATTATTAGTGCAAGGGAACATTAAACGAAGAACGTAACAAAATTTATCACCTCGTGGGGAAGTTAATATGACTCCAGCCCCCGAGCCCTCCAATTGCCTGGATCCATGAAAGTGAATAGTCCAATACGTGTGATCCGGCTTTTCTTCCGGCGCATGTAACTCAGTCCAATCATTGATGAAATCCACAAGTGTTTGGGACTTAATTGCAGTACGAGGCACATATTTTAACCCGTGAGGTCCAAGCTCAATGGCCCACTTGGCAACCCGGCCAGTTGCTTCTCTGTTTTGGATTATATCTTCCAGAGGGGCAGAGCTGACCACAGTGATGGGATGACCCTGAGAATATTGCTTGAGCTTCTGGCTTGCCATGAAGACTCTATACACCAGCTTCTGCCAATGCGGATACCTCTGCTTAGACTCAATGAGCACCTCACTGATGTAGTAAACCGGCCGTTGAACTGTATATTCCTTCCCAGCCTCCTTGTGCTCCACCACAATGGCAACACTGATAGCCCAAGCATTAGCAGCCACATATAGTAACAGTGGCTCATTATCGACCGAAGCAGCAAGGACAGGCGGCTCTGGCAACTGTTTCTTCAAGTCCTCAAACACAGCATTAGCAGCCTCTCTCCGGACAAAATTATCTGTCTTTTTCATCATCTGGTAGAGTGGGATAGCCTTCTCTCCCAATCGGCTGATAAACCGGCTCAGCGCTGCAATGTGGCCTGCCAGACGTTGAACATCATTGATACACGCCGGTTTAGCCAATGACGCAATAGCTTTGATCTTCTCCAAATTAGCTTCAATTCCCCTGTTTGACACCAGAAACCCCAGGAGCTTGCTTGCCAGTACACCAAAAATGCACTTGGCCGGATTAAGCATCATCTTATAAACCCGGAGATTATCAAAAGTTTCCTTTAAGTCATCTATCAACGTCTCTTCCTTTCTGGATTTTACCACAATATCATCCACATATGCATGAACATTACACCCAATCTGTGTATGAAGACAATTCTGCATGCAACGTTGATAAGTCGCTTGGGCACTCTTGAGCCCAAAGGGCATAGATACATAGCAAAAGGCTCCAAAGGGAGTTATAAAAGCTGTCTTCTCTTGGTCCTTAACCGCCATTTTGATCTGATGATAGCCAGAATATGCATCTAGAAAACTTAAATGCTCACAACCCGCCATAGCATCAATGATTTGATCAATACGAGGGAGAGCAAAGGGATCAGCTGGACAAGCCTTGTTCAAATCTGTGTAATCCACACACATACGCCAAGTGCCGTTCTTTTTTAGTACTAGCACCGGATTAGCCAACCACTCAGGGTGAAAGACCTCTACAATAAACCCAGCCGCCAAGAGCCTGTCTACCTCTTCGCCAATGGCCTTGCGGCTTTCCTCGTTGAAGCGGTCGAGAAACTGTTTGACCGGTTTAAACTTGGGGATCAACATTAAGAGTGTGCTCAGTGAGTCCTCTCGGTACACCTGGCATGTTAGAAGGTTTCCATGCAAAGATGTCCCGGATCTCACTGTTGAATTCGATGAGCGTGCTTTCCTATTTCAGATCTAGGTTAGCGCTGATGCTAAACTGCTTGGATGAATCGCCTGTAACAAAATCAACTAGCTTAGTCTCATCAGCCGATTTAAACTTCAAGGTCGGATCATGCTCTGTAGTTGGCTTCTTCAAAGGGGACATATCTGCTGGATCAACTTGTCTTTGTAAAACTTGAACTCCTCTGTTGCACAAACCAACTCAGCATAGGCTACATCACCTTCTTCACATTCCAAAGCAATCTTACGGCTCCCATGTATAGTGATAGTCCCCTTATGACCCAACATTTTGAGCTGCAGATATACAAAACAGGGTCATGCCATGAACTTGGCGTAAACCGGCAGCCCAAACAAGGCATGATACGGGCTCTTGATTTTTACCACTTCAAAGGTCAAAGTCTCTGACCTTGAGTCAGGCTCATCTCCAAAGGTAACCTCCAGTGCCAACCGGATACGCCGATTTACCACGTACCACACCATGGAAGACAGTGTTTGACGGTCTGAGCTTTTTATCTGTTAACCCTATGCGACGGAAGGTTTCATAATAAAGGATGTTGATGCTGATCCCTCCCTCAATGAGTACCTTTGTAAACTTATACCCCCCAACCTGAGGTGCCACCACTAGTGCTAGCTGACCCGGATTATCAACCCAGGGCGGATGATCCTCACGACTCCACACAATGGGCTGCTCTGACCAGCGTAAATAACGAGGTATTGCCGGTTCAACGGAGTGCACCGCCCTCTTATACACCTTCTAATCACGCTTACACAGGCTAGTGGTGAAGACATGATACTGCCCACTATTCAACTGCTTTGGGCTGCTCTGATAACCTGACTATTGCTGCGGATGATTCCCCTGATGATTATAACCACCTTGGCTGCCTTGATTGCTGTGTCCATTCTGATTGCCATGTCCGCCCTGATTGCCTTGGAATCCTGAGCCAGAACGACCACCGTGATAACCTGGCCCGTGAGAACCAGGCCCTGAACCGCCGGACGGTCCATGATCATATTGGAAACGATCTGAATTTTTGAACTCCCGCATAATAAAGCAATCCTTCCAGAGATAAGTAGCTGGTCTTTCCTTTGTGCCGTGCCTAGGGCAAGGCAGATTTAACTAGCGCTCAAGATTGATATTCGATCCTCCATTCCACGGCGGTGGCCTACCTTTATGACGCTGACCATCATTCTACGCAGTAGTGATAGACACGAAATCTGAATTATTATCCGCTTTACGCTTACTGCTGTATCCATGGCTCGCTGGATTAGGCTGCGGCGCTTTACCGTTCTTCTTTCCCTTTCCCGACTTTTCGTCATCAGACTCTGGGTCCTTGGTACTATCAGAGTCGGCATACTTCACCAGAGCTGCCATGAGTGTCCCCATGTCATCGCAGTGATGTTTGAGCCATCCCAACTTCAGCTTCAGAGGCATGAACCGGTAATTGCCTTCCAGTGTCAAGACTGTTGTGTCAGGGTTGATGCAGTCCGATGAATGCAAGATCTCTGAAACCCGGCGCACCCACTGACTTGTTGATTCGTTCTCTCCCTGGACACAAGCAGCTAAGTCAACAATTGACATCGGCTGCTTGCATGTATCTTTGATATTTTGGATAAACCGGTGCCTTAACTCGGTCCATGACCCGATGGAATTAGCTAGCAAACTTTTCAACCAAGTACGAGCCGTTCCTCCCAACATCATGGTGAAGTACTTAGCACACGTCGCATCGTCCACATCCAACGTCTCCATCGCAATCTCATAGCTTTCAACCCACGCCTCGGGGGATATGTCAGCAGTGTAATTGGGCACCTTTCGCGGTCCTTTGAAATCCTTTGGGAGTCGCACATTGCGTAAAGCGGGGGTGAGGCACGGCACTCCCAAAGAGCTGGAAGAAACTCCTGGTTCCATTGTGGTGGTTGGACGAACCGGGGTAAGCTGACGGTTTGTATATTGTGCTGCTAACTCGGCTTCTCGACGTTGTCTGCCCTGATCCACCACATCCTGAACATTTGCACCGCCACCTGTCGGGTTATCCCCACGAGGCGGGTCACGATTTCGCGCACTGCTGGACATGGCCGGTTCGTCAATATGCCTGCTGTAACTCCGGCTTGGGAGGGGGAGGAATGAATCCTCTCGCGGTTATGGGAATAAGCTTGCTGCTGAGTTAACGTCGTCTGAATGAACTCCCTAGCCCGTCGCGCCTCCACTTCTACAGGGGATTCACCTTCAATGGGGAGGGCCGCTAATCGTGAAGTGGCAGCGACTATGTTATCCAAGGGGTTGGAGTAATGACCGGGAGGCGTCGGTACATGTTGTGATGGAATAATATAACAAGACGGATCCGTTGCATGCGGCTAGACCGACGCCCCCGTTCCCGACGCTCTTGCCCAGTTTACCACTGGTTGATTACTGGTTCCTGCCCTTGGCGTTGTAAAGAGATTAATTGCCTCATAAACCGGAGGCAAGCGAGACTGATACCTTCTCCTCATTACATCATTTCATGCGTTCTGATCCAACATGAGCCGATAAGCCTGAGCATCCAACTCGGCCTGTTTTGCGGCCATCCTGGTGTTTTCGGCTGCTAGATTTGCCTTCTCTTGTTCTATCTGACCCTTTTCCTTGGCAACTTCTACGTCGTGCTTCTCCTAATCGACCTGGCTGACTTATGTGGTTACTAGTGCTGTCAAAGTGTCGAATAAACCGGACATGTCTTGTGGGGGACCCCGACTCATAAGTCGTGATCACCGATTGCATGTGTACAGTGATTCCAGAGATCAATGCTCACTGAACACACAGACACTGAATAACAGGAGTCTTACATCACACAAATTGTGACCATTATGGTCAAGTCTTGAGTATATCATTGCAACGGAAATATTCAATAATAACTTGGACCCATGCCATCTGCCTTGACCCTACAGGCATTCTGACTGGGAAGCATCCTAGCTCGCATGTTCGACACCAAGAAATCTTCATCATATCATATTCTTTCATGCCTGGCCAATAAAATAACCAGTGTCAAGCCAATGAGTACTTTGAATGTACTCGTAAGCAACCCATGATTTGGTTCAAGGTAACAATGCAAGTTGTACAACAGATAAGCAACCTAGCTACAAGCTAGATATGATATTCTACCATTTGTGAGACATGCATCAATGTACTTAGGTAACCTGGAGGACAGGTTACAGATATCAACATAAATAGAGTTCAAATCATTACCGGCTCTTTCAACGTGTCAAGTCACCACCTTGACTCAATACACACACACATATATTCACCAAAATTGTAAAATTTTGGAGATAGTTTAAGTAGCACCTCCCAACTGTCCATGACCGTGGACACGGCTATTCGAATAGTTTTAGACTCTGTAGAGGTTGCGCACTTTACCCACAAGATCCGGGAAGCTTTCGTGTCATCCACGATCCCGCAGTACCTCAACTACTCGGGGGAAGTACCCGATCATCACCTTTCCCTAGACGATACTAACATAGGGTCCACTCACTGGTGCACAGCCCTCGTGTACAAATAAAAGATCGTGGGACCTTGCCCTTTTCACATTGTCAAGCATACACGAAGGGACCAATGGTGTGTCTAGTGCCCTGTAAAAAAAGTCATGGCCGCCTATCCAAGCACGACCTCGACCCGGGAGTGACCTCAAGTCTCCCCCGTCACTAGTAATGTGGGCACCATGCTAGTATCAGCCTAGGTAATCAATAATGCCCCGTCCCATAAAGGGGTAGAGTGGTTGCACATGTTTGGTTGGGACGGTAATCACACATAAATCTAATCCATCATTTTACCCACACACGAAAAACTCTCTTTGGTACACCACTTCTTCCTCAAGTGGTGGCCTTAATTCAACATCACCCTCGGGCATTAGGGGCACCTGATGGGGTTTTCGAAAGAATGCAACCACGAGGAGTTCATGGTACACATGCAGCATTATGCATCAACAACTAATCTTTTGATATTGCATCTATGCATAAGGTAGAGTTATTAGTAGGGGTATGCACCATGTGGTGGTTCCCAACATGTTCACCACCGTCATATTTCATCATCACGCAATCGGAAAAGGGTACCGATGAACAAGAGGGGTGTCATGGTCAAAGGGCTGCTTGCTTTTCTTAACCAAGTCCTTGGGGTCTTCAAATCCTCTGTTCCTTCTCCAAGTACTCCGTCTACTTCGTCAACTAACGCCGGAAACAAATCACAATAAGCAACACAACAAGGCAAAAATAAAAGTGCTCTAAAAATAGGAGTTGGAATTTTCTAGGATACCTCTGGTCATATGAAAAATTACCAAGGTGGTTTCATTGGGATTTGATCAATGGATATCTAACATTTCAATATGATGGAATCAAGTGGTTTAATGGGTCTGTAATAAGTGTATAGAAGAATTATTTTGAAAAATGGGCAAAGCCACACATTTAACAAGGAATGATTTTAGAAGCAGCTAGGAGTTGGTTTCACTTGATTTGGAGTTCAAAAGAATTTCCTATGATTTTGCAAAGTTGGCTATACATGGATAAATAGACCAATATTTGATGCGGTACAGAAGGTATTGGGAAAAATGTTCAAAAACTAAGTTATGAGCATATAAGTACCTATGAATTTGAATCATTGCATTTGGATCAAATTTGAGCTCTCTGTGATTTTCTAAAATCCATCACAGAAATGGAAATATGGGTTTTCATAAATAATTGTGAAGGAAAGGTTTCTGGAAAAATGTGCAAATACAACCATGTGATAGATCATGATTTATGGAGCCAGCAGAAATTTGAATCATCAAGTTTGGACACTATTTGAATATTTGGGAGATTTTACAAGTTTACATAAAAAGAAAAAGAAAATAAATACTCAGGTTATACCTAAAAACACACGTCGGGCGAAGGATAGCTACTAGGCTGACCCAGTAGATCAGCTGCGTGCGGGAAGGGCCACGTCGAAGGCGCCCGCAGGGAGTACGCCTTTGCGGCGGCTAGGCGGTTTTGGCCGAAGCTGTTTCCACTTAAATGGCGGGGCCCAGCCACTAGGTCGCTGACGCGCGGGGCCCAACGCTCAGGTCATCGCCTACCTCCCGCTCGAAGAGAGCAGAGGCAGGGGAGGCGAGGCCGAGCGGGTGCCGACGTTCCCCCCGGCACCACCGGCCACCTCCGGCGACACCCGGTGTACCGGCATGCTCAGGAGAGCGTGCCACATCCGTCGAGGTGCGCCATGACCACGGGGACGGCGAGACACAAGCGCCCCATCGGCCATGGCGGAGGATGGCATCGGCGGTGTTGGGCATGACGACATATGCATGGGGAGGATGAATTGGAGTGCGGGGAAGCTTCAACATGGCGGCGGTGTTGCTCTGGAGTGGAGAGGTGGTGAGGAGGGGGTCCTGATGGCACGAATTTTAGCGGCGGCCGGCGGGGAAGCTCCGGCCAATGGAGAGGTTGGAGGGGATGGGAGGATGTGTGGGTTGTCCTTGGACGCATACGGGAGGGAGAGGGGGCTCGGGGTGACCTTATAAAGGCCAGCGGAAGCTCATCGTGGCCTTGTGTGCCGATGAGGACACGGGCCATGCCAGAGGCCATGGGGGCTGGGGAAACTGAGTCTAGTGCGTTTGTGGGGATGGTCCACAACCAGGGGAAGGGGGAGAAGGAGCGGGAGGTGCCAAAGGGTCGCGTGTGTGAGCGCACTCACTAGAGCTCTCGGGCGGCCGGTGCGCGTGCGAGAGGAGGCAGCAGGAGGGAGAAGGAGGAAGGGGCCGACAGTGTTGCGTGTCACGGACATCGAGGCGGCCTCGGGGGACATGATCCCAACGCCCTAGGTGGTCGGGTGCCTCGAGCAGGACGCGGCTACACTACGGGAGCACACTGTAGCGCGCTCCAGAGCGCCCGTTTGGCCGGCATGGCCATGCTCCCACGTGCTCTGGACGTGGCCACCTTGTCCATTGGTGTCTAGTGGGTCTGGGGGTGAGTAAGATAAGAACAAACGGCCTTGGATGCCCTGGTAACCGAATGAAAGAGGAGAGAGGTTCAGGGAGAGATGAACATGGGCTGTCCAGAAGGGTAAAAGGAGGTTTTACCCCACCCCCTCAATCATTGAGCTCTAGCCATGGGAGAGTTACTGGAGTTAGAAGGGGTCTAGGATATGCTGTGGTAAAAAGCTTGGCTCATGGAGAACAAGGAAAGAGGTGAAAATAGCAGTTTTGGAAAATCACCAGAAGGTGTTTGATGATGTTTTGGGCAAGCAAATGTACTCCAAATGACATGAGACTTAACAGGATCAAATGGCATATAGAAATAGTGTGCTCCACCAAGTTTGAGCTCATTTGAAGAAATTTTCCAATGTAACTTTGGTGAACCCTAGAAATCAACATAAATGGATTTTCCAAGATTTAGTCATGCAAATCATTCCTCCTTGATCCACCACTTTGTGCAGTGTCCTCAATTGGGGTTTTGAGCATGCCCACAAAGTTTGAGGTCACAAGTAAAAAGTTGGTAATGTAGAGTTGTTCAAATTTGGATCTTATCAGAAAGGGTTTTGGGGCACTTAGATCCATTTATGCTTCTCCAATACTTGTGCCATTTGGTCTAGATGCATAATTAGACCATTTTAGCCTGTGCACCAAGTTTGAGAGCATTTGGACAAGTTTGGCAATGTAAAGTTGCTCAAACTTCAAAATGGACAGAAATGGTTTTGAGGGGATTTGATGATGTTTTCTTGATCTTCAAGGCATGAGGCTTTGCAAGATCGTCAAATATGTCATAATTGACATGATAGAATTGTACTGCAGTTTTTAGAGAACATTTCCTTTGTAAATATTTCAAAAGCTTGAAATATCCAGAAAGGGTTTAAGCCAGAAACTCTTATATATGGACAATATATGTCCTATGAGCTTCCCTGAATTTTGAAAAATATTTTTGAAACAGTTAAATAATTTTAACCTATTAAAGACCGTTTCTGGCTTAAAGAAAAACCTTCAAATAAAATATAAAAATAACTTTTAAAATTATGATTTTGTGGTTTTTGGGAGTCCTATACCTAATAGGATTCAAATATACTTTTTGAAAGATTTTTCACACCCTAAATAAGGTACTTGCAGTACAAACCTCAATTCAGTGGTTTTTGGAAAACTAATTTTAGAAAATACTATTTGGCCAAATAATTTTTGTAATAAAATACTATTATGTCCTATACACATGGCATGATCATTGAGAAAAAGGTTTGGATCAAGTAGAAGGAGTACAGGAGTTGGATGCCTTATTTGATTTTTAAAGCACTTGCAAACAGCAGACAGAAAACCAATCAAGCAAGGTCAAAAACACTCAAAAGTTTTTGTCAAACCACATTTTAGCATGATTATTAGCTTAACTATTGTGGCATGAACATCAGGGTGTGACAGGACTTGAGCCGGAGGCTGCACAGGGCCTCCTGCCCCGGCTACTGCTACCGCCGCCAAACCGGATGTTAACGCTGCCGCAGTTGAATATTGTTGCACAGATTGTGATCCAGCCATGAAGTCCGCAACCCGGCTTGGAGGATCAAGGGTGTCCGGAATTCTGTCACCATCTGAACATCCCCTAGACCGGCCATCCTGTAGTAGGTATAAAGACTCGGTCTCTCCGGTAGATGACACATGGCCCGAATACGCAACGGTGTCACTACCAGATTCCGATCTATCCTCAGCTTCCGCTCCGTGGACGACTCCCACAAAGACACGCTTCACGCCGGGCCAAACCCGGGCAGGTCTCGCACGCTGAGCCGACTTGGCGATGTTGGCGCAGATGTCCGGCTCAGGGCCCAGTTCACCAATCTTGCCAATGAAGACGTGGATGCCACCGAAGGGGACCCGGTACCCGTACTCAATTGAATCGGCCTCAGGGCCCCAGACTGTGTCGTCGATGTAGATCTTCCCGCGACGACTCCTAGTCATCCGGCCCACTACACAGCCCTTGAGCCCTTCAAAGCAGCCCTCTAAGAACTCGAAACCATCGTGCGATAGCCCCACGGTGGGCGCCAACTGTCGTGGAATTGTCACCATAGATGTCCTAGCATAAGGACTTAGTCGTGGAGCCATCGCTACGGGTTAGTTTAAAGGGGTTAAAGCGGACAAAGGACACAAGGGATGTTTATACTAGTTCGGCCCCTTACGATGAAGGTAAAAGCCTACGTCTAGTTGTTGTGGTATTGCTAGGGTTTCGATGACCAGGGAGCGAATCCACTTTGCCTATGTCTCGAGTTGTTGTTTCTTGTCCCCGAATCGCCTCCCGGTCGTCCCTTTATATACAGAGGATGACGCCCGGACAGCTTACAGAATCCTGAGGCTGGCTCATAAACGTGCCTGGCTCGGTCTCTACTTTACCTATCTTACAATACAAGTCACACACCGTATGGTGGTTTATATCTACGGGCCCTAATACCTTTTGGGCCCTTGTCCTTTTATTCTTCTGTAGTAAAACGCCATATTCTATGTCTTGATGGGCTTCATAGGAGTAATTCGTCGTAGGCATAAACCGGCCCCACCTGGGCGGTTTATACCTAATAGTTATATCCCTGACAGGTCCAGTTAGGCCCTTAGTTCACGATGCCCAAGGGTCCCCCTTGACGTGCGAACAACCCTGAGGGAAGTGAGTACTGGACTTAGGCCTTGATGTTCTACGTCGGCAGGGCTCGGCCCACGCGTACCTTAGCCGCCGCAGGCCTTGACCAGAAACCAGGACAAGACTAGGGAGTGAGGGGCTACGGGTCCAGTTAGGCCCTTGGGTCGCGATGCCCAAGGGTCCCCCTTGACGTACGAACATACCCCATACCTGTCCTCGTCGGGCTTGTGCTCGGGAGGATTGCGTGTCGACGAGGCCCGGGGGACCTGGTGGGGCGTGCGCCAGGCGTCACCTGGACGCAGCCCCTGTGCCCAGCCCCCTCACGCAAAATTCCCGAAGGGAGCGCAATACGATGGGGTTGGCCACTGAGCTGAAGGGCTCCCTAAGGTTAATGCGGCCGTAAAGCCACCCCCAGTTGTTTATCACTGGCGCGGAGCATAGTACTGCCGCCTTTGCGCGGGCATAGGCGCTCCTCGACCATGTCATCAGCTAGCGCAGAGTATGGTGCTTCCACTTGACCGTGGGAGGGGACTCCCTACTGCGGAGAGCCCCCGGGCGTACACAACCCAGCCCGGACACGTGGCTGGCATGGTGGGGCTTACACAAATTGTATTTAGGAACCCGTGAGCCAGCGCGGGACTCACGAGGCCCTACCTCAAGGTAGGTTGCGCCTGGTCTTGGGTGGAAGCGCTTGAGATGATCCTGCAAGGTGGTTAGACCACATGCACCGGGTGAATCCCTTGAGGCCGCCCTATGAGAAGGTCGGGCACCAACGACCCCAGGAGGTGACGTGAACGGGACCGGCCCGCCAGATAGAGCTCAGCCATTGGATTTATCAACCCTGCAGGGACGGACCTGAGCACAGACGCCGTGCCTAGTCTTCTCACATGGATGTCCTAAGGGACGCCACCCGGCGCGCGGCTCCCGCAGCAGCTGGACATGGTACCATGTGCCCCAACTCAACTACTGGCATCCGGTTCGAGCTTGGGCGAGGCACCAAGGGCGACAGGAGGTGTCGTACACGGGACCGGACCGTGAGCCAGAGCTCAGCCGGTTGGATTTGGCAACACTACAGGGACGGACCCGAACACAGGCGCCGTGCCAACCCCAAGCCATAAGACGGATGCAAGCAAGTTTGCGGGGGCGCATGATGTTCAAGGCATGAGAATGGTGGTCAAACAGATGATTCAAATGCAACACGATAGGGATGATGGCTCTAGCTTCGGTAAAATGCAAGGGAGATACATGCCACCAGGGTGAACCGATGCGGCCTGGGGATAGTAAAGCCCGATGGGTGCCCCCACAAGGTGACCTGAGATGCAAAAGGATGCGTGTCGCAGGGACAAACCCGTGCGACCTTGGAATAATGTTGCCCGAGGGGCGCTCCCAGTTGAATAGAAATCGAAAGATGGCACCTGGCATAGTTGTTGAAATAGTGTTGGTGTAGCTGAGGGTGCTCGATGAAGGCGTTGCTCCTTACGTGCCGTCTGGCTCTGGCCCCTCGTGAGGCTCCGGGGATCCCCAGATCTTGTGGAGGGCCAAGTCCAATTTCGCCTGGATCTCCTTGTGCATGGCCTCGCGAGCCGCCAGGACTTTCCGCATGTGGCGCTGGTGTAGGGCATGCGCATGTAGCTGTGAGGGGGACCCTGGCACTGGCCCACCTGGGAAGGCCAGTAAAGCTCCTGAGACGCGATCCTGTTGAGTGTCGGGACGTTAAGGCAAACACGCAACCCGTCTCCTGAGCCTGGACTGACAACAACCCTTGGAGGAGCCGGGCGGCGCTCGCCTCGCATGGCTCTTGGCTCCTGTAGGTCTTCGATGGTCTGGCCGATTAACTCATGAGTGCTTGGACGCCTTGAGGCCTCCCGACGGAAGTGTTCAGCGAAGCACTCTTCCACGTGGTGCCCGAGCGCCTCCCTCATGACATTGGCTAGGTGTGAGGCCTGCCAGAGGAGAGCCCCCGAGCCCAGCCTGAGAGGGGTGCCAGGCGCGCCTTACTATGCGAGAGGGGGAGGAGGCCCTGTGGTACTGCCTCCCTGTGCTGTGTCCTCATGAGGCTCCAGAGCCCGCAACAGTTTCTTCTTCTTGGGAACGACCTCTAGTGGGTAGATGATGTTGTCGCTGTCCGGATATTCTACTGCCGCCGCCTTGTAAGCACGCTCGAGTGAGCACAATGCGTCCTTCTCCTCGCATGCGATGGTGATGACGCCGCCGCTTCCAGGCATCTTGAGAACGTTGTAGCCATCATGAGTCACTGTCATGAACTTGGCCAGGGCCGGATACCTGAGGATGGCGTTGTAAGGGAGATGGATGTGGGTGACATCGATGTCGATGAGCTCAGTGTGGTAGTTGTCACGCTTGTCAAAGGTTACAGGTAGGCGAACTTTCCCCACATGAGTGGTGGAGCCATCAGTCACTCCGGAGAAGGGTTTGGCAGGCAGTAACTGTTCGTAGGGTACTTGGAGGATGTCGAATGTCTTGATAGACAGGACATTAAGCCCTGCGCCACCATCGATGAGGGTCTTGGTAACTTGGACGTTGCTGATGACGGGAGAGCAAAGCATCGGGAGGGCGCCAGCCGTAGCTGCGCACTTGAGTTGGTCTGCCGAACTGAAGGTGATGGGGCACCTGGACCACCTGAGTGGATGGGTAGCCTCAAGCTTGGGGAGATCCGTGTTTACTTCACGGTCGAACTGCATGAAGAGGCACTGAGAAGCTGGGCCCTGTGCTCCGCCCAAGATGCAAGCGATAGCACGCGGCTCCTGGAAGCCCCTAGCCCCCACATTCCGGTCGTCGTTTCTCCTTGGCGGTGGCAGAGGTGGTAGGACGGTCCTCTCGGGGTTGATCCCTCCAGGCGTTCTCACGGGGCTGGCCGCGCCAATGGTCCTCCCAAGGCTGATCACGCCTCCTCCGGTTCGGCCACCCCCGTAGTCGTAGCCACGGTTTCTGCGCTCGGGGCGTTGGATGACGCGACCTTCACGGAGGGCCCTGAGCTCTTGACAGTCATGGGTGTTGTGGCTGTGCACGTGGTGGAAGGCGCAATATGCTTGGCCGTTCTTGGGTGGCTCCGGGTAGTCGTGGCCGCGCTTCATTTCTGGTTCGGCTGCAAGCACTGCCGCTCCCTTGCACTTCACGTCCTAGCCTTTGGCCTTCTTGTCTTCGATTTCAGCATCGGGGAGCTCAACAAGCGAGGGGCACCCCTCCTCTGCCCTGGCACACTTGGTTGCGAGGTTGAACAGCTCCAAGGACGTGCACAGATCTTCATGGATGGCGAGCTCTTCTTTCATCTTGATGTCACAGACACCATCTGAGAACACCGAAATGATGGCCTCGTCCATGACCTTGGGGATCTTGACGCGGACACTGTTGAAGCACTGGATAAACTTCTGCAGGGTTTCTCCTGGTTGTTGCTTGATACGCCGCAGGTTGCCCGCGGCCGGGGGACGGTCTCGAGTGCCCTGGAAGTTGGCGATGAACCGGTTGCGCATCTCGCTCCAGGTGGAGATCGATCCCGCAGGTAGGTTCAAGAGCCATGAGGGCGCGCCATCCTTGAAGGCCATGGGGAACCAGTTCGCCATGATCTTCTCATTTCTGCCAGATCCTCGATGCTCAGCTCCTAGAGCTGCAGGAACTCTGCAGGGTCGGGAGTGCCGTCGTAGCGTGGAGGCAGGTTGGACTTGAACTTCCCAGCCCAATTAACGTTGCTCAGCCCGGGAGCGAGGGCCTTGCAGCCGGCTGTCCACACCGGAGCTTGCTGGGGTGGTGGGACTTGGTCTTGGTCTTCGCGCGCCGCCATGGCGGGGCGCGCGCGGTCTCGACGCGTCGGTGGAGGGAGCGCAGGTGCTCCGCCACGGGGCCGCTGGACCTCCTTGCAGCTTCCTTCTTCACGTACTGGCACCACGCGTGGGCGTTCACGCCGCAAGGCTAGACTCCTTGGGTCTTGGATCATGCCTTGACGCTGGGGTAGCAGTGGAGCTTCTTGGGCCTCGTTGTCCTCATGGGGAGGCGGACGAGGTAGGGAAAGGGACGGCGCCAGAGAGGCCCATGTGGCGCTGACGAGCTCGGCGATGCAGTCGAGCCATTCTTCGTAGAAGTCATCGATGGGGCGGTAGCACAGGAGCTCACGTGCCATGAGCAATGCAGCCTGTGCATCTGCGGGTCCGCGGCGAGCATGAGACGACGAGATCGCTGGAGTGAGCGACGGGATAGCGGTGCGTCCATCACGCTGCACGGAGCGGTGGAGAGACGATGCCTGTTGTTTCGTCCGCACCGGACCAGTGGCGGCGTTGGCAGCACATGATGGAGAACGGCGGGGTGGCCCTCCGGCAGGAGCGGTCTGAGCAACGCTGGCGGCAAGGGCAGCCCGCCGCTTAGCACGGGCTCTGCAAGCGTCGGCCATGGACTGCTGGAACGACGGAGCACTGAACGATGGAAGGGATGTTTCAGCGCACCCCTACCTAGCGCGCCAAATGTCGGATGTGAGGTTCCGGCAAAACCCTTAAGGTTCGAACTCTGGGGTGCACACGAAGATCTCTCCTTCCGCCCTAGCTCGTCTACTCAACAGCCCTAAGCCTAGCTCATCAGATCCAATGAACAAGAGACACAAGATTTATACTGGTTCGGGCCACCGTTGTGGTCTAACACCCTAATCCAGTGTGGTGTGGTGGATTACCTTGTAAGCTGAGGAAGATGTAGTACATGGATGAACTGCCTCCTAGGGTGGGGTGTTCTTGAGCTCGGGCGAGCTTGTGGTGTGTGTGAGATATCGACCATCCGATCAACTTGAGATGAGATCGGCTCAAGATGGTATGGGATGATCCTCCTTCTACCCTCCTTTATTCCTCTCTTCATTTTCCTCTCTCCCCTTCTTCTTCTTCTCTTCCTGTTCCTCTCCCCCTCCTTCTTCTTTTCTTCTTGTTCCTCTCCCTCCTTCTTCTCTTGGTGGTGGCTAGTCCTATTTATTGTGTCCCAGGTCCTCTTCCCAAATATGGAGCGGGAAGGGGTATATGGAGCGGGAAGGGGTTCCACAATGGCCAAATTTGAAGGGAGACAACTAGTACAAGCTATCCTGACAAAAGGTGGTCTTTGCTGCCAAAGGCTCTGGTGGTGACTACACCATGGGCTCCGCGATGACCTCTGTCCTGCCGTCCTGATGGTCTTGGTCTCGTTGCACCGATATGGAAACCTTTGCCTGACGCCTCGAGAATCCGCGCCTGCACCTGCTCCTTTAGCACCGAAGAGGAAACTGGCACTCTGCGCCCGCTGGCGCCCGCCTGGCTTTGGTCGTCACTGCTCGGGTCACGAGGACCTCGCGAGGTGCTCCTTGCCTTGATATATCTGATCCTCACGAGCTGGCCTAGTGAGGCCGCCCCAGGGGATGTCCTATGTCGTCCGCCTCGCGAGACTTGGCCCCTTGCGAGAGTCTTGAGTGTTGCTGTAGATGCTGGGCCACACTAGGCCGCCTTGCGAGCCACACTCTGGGCCGCAGGCAGGCAAGTATGGGTACCCCCGTTCCCAGAACACTGACACAAGTGATAGGGCGACTGAGGGTAACACCTCGGTTGTTGCTGACCATTGGGAAACAATCCCCATGGAGATCGAAGACGGGGGGCCCAAACAATCAGGGGCCCCGCCGAATACTGATCCAGAGCCTAGCTGTGGGGACCCCGACTTATGAGTCGAGATCACCGAATGCACGTGTACAGTGATCCCAGAGATCAATGCTCACTGAACACTCAGAAGCTAAATAACAAAAGTCTTACATCCATACATACCGTCTTACACAAATTATGACCATTATGGCCAAGTCTTACATAGATAAAGCCTCGCGGGGTGAATAGCAAATAAACTCGAATAGCGGAAGTCTTCGTAGATAAGTAGAACCCATGCCATCTGCCTTAACCCTACAGGCATTCTGACTGGGAAAGCGTCCTAGTTCGCATGTTCGTCTCCAACGAATTCTTCTTCAAATTCCTGCTCTTCCATGCCTGGCCAATTAAATAACCAGTGGCAAGCTATTGAGTACTTTGAATGTACTCGCAAGCAACCCATGTTTTTGGAACAAGTATGACAAGGTATGAAATAGAACTAAATAGGGTATGTTTGCAGAAAGCAAATTTTGTGGGTGCAATGTCATGAACTACCTTTTTAGTGAAGCATGCATCATAGGAGAATAGGTGACATATATCACCATAGCCAAGTTATAATCTCTTTCATCTTGTCAAGTCTTTTGACTTAATTCAAACGGTGCTTCCACACACACACACACACACACACACACACACACACACACATAGAGAGAGAGAGGGTTTCGCAAACATTGGACGTAGTCCAAGAGCGGTTACCCAACCGTCCTTAACCGTGGACACGGCTATTTGAATAGTTTTACACTCTGCAGAGGTTGCACACTTTACCCACTAGATCCGGGGAACTTCCATGTCATCCACGACCCGCGGTACCTCAAGTACCCGGGGTAAGCACCCGATCACTATCTTTCCCTAGACTACACTAACACATAGTCCACTCGATTGGTATCAACCCCCGTGCCCAACATTTCACATCTAAATATTGTGGAGCCTCGCTCCCATTTCACATACCACGGGCACGGGGTACCAACGGTGTGTTCGGTACCCTGTGAAAACAGTCATGGCCGCCTATCCAAGCACGACCCCGTCCTCAGAGTGACCTCATGTCACCCCCGTCACTAGTAATGCGGGCACCATGCTAGTATCGGCCTAGGTAATCAATAATGCCCTTTCCCATATAAGGGTAGAGTGGTTGCGCATGTAAGGTTGGAATAACGGTCGCAACTTAAACCAATCCGTTTGAAAAACATCACACACACTTGCCTCGGTACTCCACTTCATCATGAAGTGGTTACCCAACTCATCATCTCCCTAGGGCATAAGTGTCACCCGACGGGTTTTTTGAAAGAGTCTTTTGAAAGTACTAAGCTTCCACCATCATGCATATTCCCACTCCACTTGCATAGCCACTACCATAGTAACCTATCTACTCCCACCCGGATAACCCTCATAGGAATGTAGGGTCATGCTTGATGCAAGTTTCAGTATGAAAGAACAAGGTGACCCACACAAGTGATCATTATCTTAACATGATTCCGGTGTATTGACAATAAGTGCTATATGACATGCATAGGAAAAAGGGGGTTTCATAGACATGGTCAAAGGGTTGCTTGCCTTGGTAGTCTTGGTCTTCAAAGCCTTCAAGTCCTTCTCCTTCTTCTTCTTCTTCCGCAAGTTCGTCAAACACGGTATCTAATCGTCGCAATAAAATAACGTGAAAATAAGACAATAATAAAAACAGAAAAATCAAAGTGCTCAAAAAAATGTCAACTCATTTTTATAAAATACTAGAAGGAAAACTAAGAGGGAAAAAATTCTTAGTTTTGGATTTGGAGTGACAAAATAGGGTGAATGGATTTTTGAACAGAGGTTATATTGTCCAAATTTGTTTTTTAATTTGAACAGTACAGAAAAAGTTTTGGAACATGTGTGAAAGTTACATCATTAAATAGGTTGGAATATTACAACATTTTAGGAGTTGGAATAAATTAATTTGGATAATTATTTTATCGTGTAGATTTATTTGAAAATCCTACAGAAAAGAAAAGGAAAAAGGCTACTGTGCAACTGGGCCAGAACGGCATCAGTGCACAGGCCTAGAGGGTTTTCGGCCCGGGCGAGCCGATCGGCACGCGCGCGTCAGGTTTAAACCTGACGGGCGGGGCCCAGTGGCCAGTGGGAGAGAGGGGAGGCGAGAGGGATGGGAGGCTGACAGGCGGGACCCGCCTGTCATCCCTAACCCCCGTCCAAATGGCCGGCGAGCTCACCTGCGGCGATGTAGGGAACGACAGGGCAAGCTGAGGCCAGGGATGGAGTCAGCGTGAAGTCGCCGTTCAGGTGGTGGTGGAGGCAGTCGCCGGAGCGGTCGGGTTCGCCGGCGACGAGGTTGCACGGCGGAGGGGCGTTGGGCGGTGGTTGCTTCGGACGTTTCTGACTGTAATAGAGAGGGGAAAGAGAGGGGAAAGGGTCAGTGAGGCTTGGCGGTTCTAGATCGAGTGATAGTGGAGGTGGAGGAGGCGTGTACCCCCTGGTTCGATGGAAACCCGACGCGGAGGGGCTCCGGTCGATGCCAAGCATAGAAGCCCCTAGAGGGCTAGGGAGAGATGTGGGATAGTTCTAGGAGGCGAGTGGGGGAGGTTGGTGCTGCTGGAGCGGCCGGGGGCCTGTTTATATAGCCGGGCGCTGGTCCACCGTCGGAGCGCTCGTGGGAGTGTGCAGGCTGATGCTGGACGAGGTCTACGTCTAGAGGAGGGAAGGGAAAGAGCGGGGGAAGGCTCTAGAGGCTCGCACGTGTGAGGCCGAAGAGTGGAGTTTGCGGGCCGCCGGCGTGCATGTGAGGGAAGCCATAGGAGGGAGAAGGAGGAGGGGGACAGGGCCGTGGCATGTCGCGAACGTCGAGGCACCTCGGCTGGCATGAGGGGGAGGCCAGAGGTGGTCGGAGGCGCCAGTTTAGGAGCGACTATAGTGCCAGAGCGCACTGTAGCGTGCTCTAGAGAACGCAAATGGCCGGCATGACATTCTTTATGCCCTGTGGTCGCGGCCACCAGTGTCTAGATGATAGGGGAGACAATAAACAACATGGCATTGGCATTGGATGGTCGAGAGGGCTTTTAGAAGGAGAGAGGGCTGAGAGAGAAGGGTGAAAGTGGCTGTCCAGAGGTGTAAAATGGGGTTTTACCCCCCCCCCCCTCAATCATTGAGCTGTGGTGTAGCCATTGCTGCTGGAGGTAGAAGAGGTCTTGGGGGTGTTGTGGTAAGAACTTGAGGCAAGGGGAAATAGTGGAAGGGGTCAAAACAGGGGTTTTCGTAAAATGGCAGAAGGTGTTTGATGATGTTTTGGGCAAGCAAATGGGTTTCATTTCGCATGAGACTCCACACGATGAAATGGCAGATATAATTAGACCCTTTTACCAAATTAGAGCTCATTTGGGCAAAGTTGCCAATGCAACTTTTGTAAACCCTAGAAATCAACAGAAATGGATTTTCCAAGATTTAGTTAAGAAAATCATCCCTTCTTAATGCACCACTTGGTGTAGTGTCATCTTTTGGGGTTGTGGGCTTGTCCACCAAATTTGGGGTCACAAGTAAAAATTTGGTAATGTAAAGTTATTCAAATTTGAATCTGAACAGAAATGATTTTGGGGCACTCTGATCAAGTTACCCTACTCCATAACTTGTGCCATTTGGTCTAGATGCATAATTAAACCATTGTAGCATGTGCACCAAGTTTGAGAGCATTTGGACAAGTTTGGCAATGTAAAGTTGCTCAAACTTCAAAATGGACAGAAATGGTTTTGAGGGGATTTGATGATGTTTTCTTGCTCCCTAAGGCATGAGGCTTGGCAAGATCATCAAATATGTCATATTTGACATGATAGTATTTCCCTGTAAGTTTTAGAGAATATTTCCTTTCTAAATATTTCAAAAGCTTGAAATATCCAAAAAATGTTTCTGAGGGATTTGCCCAATATTTTGAACATGACCATGTATTAAAACTCTTATATATGGACAATATATGTCCTAAGAGTCTCTCTGAATTTTGGCAAGTATTTTTGAAATAGTTAAATAATTTTTACCTATTAAAGACCATTTCTTGCCTAAAGAAAAAGCCTTTAAATAAAATAGGAAAATAACTTTTAAAATTATACTTCTGTGGTTTTTGGGAGTCCTATACCTAATAGGATTCAAACATACCATTCCAAAGATTTTTATCACCCTAAATCAAGTACTTGCAGTGCAATTCTCAATTTAGGGGTTTTTGGAAAACTAATTTTTGAAAATACTTTTTGGCCAAAATATTTTTATAACAATATACTATACTGTCCTATACACATGGTATGATCATTGTGCAGAAATTTGGGGTTAGGAGATGAAGCATAGAAGCTGAGGCTATGTTGACTTTTAAAGAGCACTTGAAATCAGAGAGAGTAAAATTCAATTCCAAATAAAAGCCAAATGATGCAAAAAGTTTTTGCTGGACCAAATTTTCATGCTTTATTAATGCAATAACCATGTTACAAAATGTAGGGTGTGACAGACCTACCCCCTTACAAGAATCTCGTCCTCGAGATTCCTAAACTAGGCTTTAAAAGAGATCGGGAAACTCGGATCTAAGATAGTCTTCACGTTCCCAGGTTGCTTCTGCTTCCGTGTGGTTGCTCCACTGGAACTTGAAGTACTTGATGGTGTGGCTTCGCGTCCGTTGTTCTGCTTCATCCAGAATGCAAATGGGCCTCTCGCGGTAGGTCAAATCAGGCTGAAGGTCAATGGCTTGGTGATCGACATCCTTGTAGAGACCAGGCTTGTCCGGAACTTGGAGACACCTTCAGAGTTGTGACACGTGGAATACGTTGTGCACATCGGATAGCTCAGGTGGTAGTTCCAACTTGTAAGCCACTTCTCCTCGTCGGTCGGTGATCTTGAAGGGGCCAATAAATCTTGGTGCAAGTTTCCCCTTAACGTGGAAACGCTTGGTTCCCTTCAGAGGAGTTACTCGCAGGTACACATGGTCTCCAACACGGAAACTCATGTCTCGGTGACGTGAATCGGCGTAGCTCTTCTGTCTTGATTTGGCGGCCTTCAAATGTTCTTTGACTAGTTGGACTTGCTCTTATGCTTTGCGGAGAACATCTGGTCCAAAGACTAGCCCTTCACCTGTTTCTAACCAGTTGAGGGGTGTGTGACACTTGCGTCCGTACAACACCTCAAATGGTGCCATCTGAAGGCTCGACTGATAACTGTTTTTATGGGAGAACTCGACAAAAGGGAGGCAATCTTCCCACTTGGCTCTGTATGCTAAGACACAGGCTCAGAGCATGTCTTCGAGTATTTGATTTACTCGCTCCGTCTGTCGTCCAGTTTGTGGGTGAAAAGCGGTGCTAAATGACAACTTGGTTCCCAAGGCTTCTTGGAATCTTTTCTAGAACCTTGAAGTAAACTGAGTGCCTCGATCTGACACAATCTCCCTTGGAACACCATGGAGGCTCACGATTCTATCGATGTAGAGGTTGGCCAGCTGGTTCCCACTGTAAGTTGTTTTGACAGGAATGAAATGGGCTACCTTGGTCAAATGGTCGACTATGACCCAGATGGAGTCATGTCCTTTATTCGACCTTGGTAATCCAGTGATGAAGTCCATTATGACTTTATCCCACTTCCACTCAGGAACCTTGAGTGGTTGGAGCAATCCAGCGGGTCGCTGATACTCAGCCTTGACCCTTTGGCACACATCACACTTTGAAACATAGGTGGCAATCTCTCTTTTCATCCCGTGCCACCAAAATCTTTCCTTCAAGTCTTGATACATCTTGGTTCCTCCGGGGTGGATGGAATACGAAGTGTCGTGGGATTCTTGCAAGATCAAATTCTTCAGCTCCATCTTGTTTGGTACGCAGATGCGGCCTTTGTACCAAACAATCCGTGCTCGTCCTCGGAGAATCCCGGGGCCTTGCCTAGCTTCATATTCTTCTTGATGCCTCCAATGCTTGCGTGCCCACCTTGTAAATCCTTGACTTCATACAACAGGGTTGGTTTGACTTCCAGATGGTCTAGAAATCCATGGGTGACCAATTCCAAGCTGAATTGTTCCAGCTCTTCAAATATGGCTGGTTGCCTTCTTTGTATTATGGCAGTCAGGGAGCAAGCCTTTCTGCTTAAGGCATCGGCTACCACGTTAGCCTTCCCGGGGTGATATTGAACACTGAGGTCATAATCCTTGATTAGTTCCAACCATCTTCGTTGCCTCATGCTCAATTCCTTTTGGGTGAAAATATACTTCAGACTTTTGTGGTCCGTGTATATCTCACACCGCTTCCCTAGGAGGTAATGCCGCCATGTCTTAAAGGCATGAACCACTGCTGCTAACTCGAGATCGTGAGTAGCTTAGTTCTCTTCATGAGGTCGTAGATGCCTTGAGAGGTAAGTTATGACTCATCCTTCTTGCATCAGAACGCTTCCCAATCCAGTTCGAGAGGCATCACAATATAACACGAACTCCTTGTGAATGTCAGGTGGTGCCAGAACTGGGGCGGTGCTCAATCTCTTCTTGAGCTCTTGGAAGCTTTCTTCGAATTTTGGCGTCCATTCGAACTTCTTGTCCTTTTTCAGGAGCTGACTCATCGGCCGGGCAATGCTGGAGAACCCTTCCACGAATTTGCGATAAGAGCCCGCAAGTCCGAGGAAGCTTCTGACTTCCTTGACGGTCGTTGGGGACTGCCATTGTGTCAGAGCTTCGATCTTCGCGGGATCAACCGATAATCCTTCCTCGGTCAAGACATGACCTAAGAATCCAACTTTATGCAGCCAAAACTCACATTTGCTGAATTTGGCCTATAGTTGGTGCTCTCGAAGCTTGTCTAGGACCATCTGATGGCTTCTCGCCCCTTGTTGGTTACCCCAAGTGGAAGGTTTGAGATGTAGCGTAGCGGTAGTTTTCCCTTGGCAGAGATACCAAGGATCGAATCCTGTGAGACTCCGAGGGTCGACAAGAAGGTGTCAATAGCGCCAGAGACTTTTGCTTGACAGGACCTGCACACAGATACAAATAACTTTACTCCCAACGAGTACAGAGAGGTTGTCAATCCCTCCGGCTTTGTCATTTACAAAGGATCAAACGCAAGAGATAATAGTGATAGGTATGACTGCAACTAGTAAATAAGAACAGGAAGTAAATAGCGGGTGTGATCAGTGATGGTAATACGGATCGGGGTCCCATGATGTTCACTAGTGATGTCTCTCTCCCAAAAGACGATAAAACAGCTAAGCAAGGTAAACAAATTGCAGCTGGGCAATTGACAGGATTATGTGCGCAAACCAATGCTAACTATGCTGCAAAGAAAGGTAGAGGCTCAAAAGCATGGGCGGTACGCCAAGGGAAGTAGACCGAAATCCATCTGCATCTACTACTAATCATCCACCTTGAGATATCTATCCAGAACATCTCACTGGTATTAAGTTGCGAGTCCCACCCATAGTGTAAACTCAAAGCAACAGACAACTGCATTAAAAGAACTTTGCGTAAAGTAAACAATCCTTGCACCCGCAAGTACAAGCACCGTTGTTTTACCGCTTGTGGCAACAGCACATCCCCTAGACTCATGTTTCTGTCACTCAAGCTAGTCATCGAGGGGCATGAACCCACAATCAAGCATAACGTTCCCTCTTGGAGTTACTAACTACTACTTGGCCAAAGCAATAAACAGCAACGGAGAACATGCAAGAATTACTCAAGAACATAAATATAAAATAGGTGAATCAAATATATTACTCATACACAATCTGAACATAATCTCATAATCCATCGGATCCCAGCAAACTCAGCATAGCAAGAGCATAAAGATTACATATGTGCCTCGATCATGTAGGGCAGCTCACGAGGTCTAATCGGTGAAGAACAAAGAGGGGTGGAGAATATCACATAGCTACTGGTCATGGACCCATGGTCCAAGGGAGACTACTCACGGCTCATCCGGGAAGCGTCCATGGTGGTGGAGAAGCTCCCGGTGGTGGTTCTCCCCTCCGGCAGGGTGCCGGGAAGAGTTCTCCTGGTGCTCCCGATCTTGGAAGCGCGGCGGCGGCGGAACAGAGATGAGATCGTGAAAAAGGGTTCCGTCCTCGAGGGTTTCGGGACGCGGTGTAAATATATGCCAAAGGGGGTCACCAGAGGAGGTAAGGGGGGCCCAGGCGCCCCCCTGGCGCGGCCAGGAAGGGGGCCGCCCCCTCAGGGCGCCTGGAGCCCCTCTGGCCCCCCTCTGGCCCTACTTCTGCCGCATGGAAGCTTCTGGAGCGCTGATTTTTTATATATTTTTCCCGGAATTTTTCTGGCAATTTAAGTAATGGGAAAACCTGAAATACAAAAACAGCAGAAAACAGAAACTGGCACTGGGGTGCACTGAGTTAATAGGTTAGTCCAAATATCATCAAAAGTGTATGGAAGTGCATAAATATCATAGCAATATCACACAAAAGAGGCATGGAGCAAGCAGAAATTATAGATACGTTTTGGAAGTATCAACATCCCCAAGCTTAATTCCTGCTCGTCCTCGAGTAGGTAAATGATAACAAGCATAATTTCTGTGGTGACATGCTATTAACCATATAAGAACTTTTAAGTAAATTAATTAAGGCATGTAATCCAATTCAAGTCATAACAAGCAAGAGTCTATATTAGCATTGTAACAAGTAACATAAGAACATAAAGGTGCAAGAGCTCTCGCTGTCCGTGACTCGAATGTCTCCAAATGGTGTTTGCGTGCAAGAAAGGGGATAGGGATATATAAGAGTAAAACATAGTTTTTATATTGTTGAGAACTTAATCTACTAAAGTTTCACACTTGGTCTTCTTTGGAATCTTATCTTGACTCATCCCAGACCATCAGCCAGGTACAAGTCAAAATGATCCACTCCCTTTCGATATTTTGAGCACTCATGCAATGGATGAGCGTAAGCAAGAAAGTCGACACTTAGGATGGCAAAGAGAAAAATGATAGAGGGGGAAGACAAAAAAGGTGTGAAAGGCTCACATCAATGAGGACAATCATTGGCGAGAGAAAGCCAAATGATAGATATGATGCGAGGAGTAGGGATTGCCACGCAACGGATGCACATATGAGCTAAGGTAAGCTCTCCAATGGAACTAGTGGGGGTGGATCCAACTCGCTTGCTCAAGAAGACCTAGAGCTCTTTTGAGGAGGCTCATCATTGGAATATACAAGCCAAGTTCTATAATGTAAAGGTCCCCACATAGCTATATGCATAAATGATAATCTCTATGGAGTACAAGGTATAAGATGGAGTACGAGCGTGCATCTCTCAAAAGAAATAGTAGTGTGCCCCCTTCTCTCTTTTTATTTATTTTTCTCTTTTTTCTATTTATTTTTTATTTTTTTGTGGCCTCAATGGCTCTTTCTTTTTATCTCTCATTTGTCCTCTTTGGGATCTTTTCCTCACTTTAGGGCAACACTCTATGTATTACAAGAAGTATAGAAGATCTTTCACACTTTACAAAAGTACTCAACATAAAGAAAATGAAACTATCATGATGTATGCAAATGTATGCCTCTGCCAGTGTAGCAGGATATGCAATGATACTAGCGCGTCATGTAGCAATGATTAGGGCAAGACCCAACTAGCATGCGGCTCATCGATCAAGCAAAAAGAATGTATGACATGAAGATCAAGTCATGAGAGGATGGATGTTGCATGGCAATGTATCTCGGAAAGGCTATGGAAGTGCTTTAATAGGTAGGTATGGTGGCTGTTTTGAGGAAGGATATAATGAGGCTTATGATGACAGAGCGTATCGTGCCAAGGATTTGGATGCACCGGCGAAGTATGCGCCAACTCTCGAGGTGAGAAAGGGCAATGCATGGTACCGAAGAGGCTGGAAAAATATGGATAGCTGGAAGTGTCAACCTTCGAATACTCACATTAGTCCGAAGAACTCATGCACTTATTATCGGTAACTCTCAATATAATTAGGAGGTTCACAAAGAGATAAGTACCCCGAAGAGGTGTGTATGGGGGTTTGGTTACCCTTGCTCATCCTCGACCCATGGTACGTGAGTGTACTCTAATATTCGATCCCTCCAAGGATTATTGATCCATTTAGTAGCTAAAGTTCTCAACTATTTTGTAGGTTTTCGAAAATTAACACGGATTGCCCAAAATACGACATCTATCACTAATAGGCTAACGCTCTTGACACCTAAAGTTCAGACATTACTCATGGCAATACCTCAAAACTATTCCAAGTTACTACTAAAATTAAATAGCAACCTCAATTACCTACTTTAAGTTAAGACACACAACTCAGTGCAACAGACAAACTCTCTTAACAAGATAAACATGAACACTCAAGAGAGTTCAGCAACCAACTAAACAAAAGCTCTTTAAAAAGAAAAGCATGGAAACTAAGAGCTAGACATGACAGTAGCTATTGAAAGACAAAGAACATACACAACAAAGATAAGTATGAAAATCCTATGTTGTGTTCTAGGTTGAAGTGGAGCGTGTTTCTCTCCCACACAAAGAAAGTTGTGTTCTAACTCGTTATGAACAGCAAGCAAAGCTAAAGAAAACTAAAAAGGAAACTAAAAGCAAGACGCTCCAAGCATAGCACATAACACATGAAGTGATTAAAATATAGTGGAACGAAAGACGAACTGATAATTGTTGATGGAGAAGGGGATGCACGGGGGCATCCCCAAGCTTAAACACTTGAGTCTTCTTGAATATTTCTTGGGGGTGCACGGGGGCATCCCCAAGCTTGAGCGTTTGACCCTCCTGAATCTTTTTATCATCTTCCCTCGCACACTTGAAAACTCCCTTCATACATAACTCATCATAATCTGATTAGCGAGGTTAGTACCCATAATAAAATAAATTTTCCTTGCTGGAAATAAGGATAATCTTGAAGGGCTTCTGTTTCTCAAGATTGCCAAAAGGTTTTTGCAAAGAAAAAGCAAGCTCAAGGTTTGCAAAACAAAGGAAAGGCAAAACAGGACAGAATCTGTGAAAAACAGACCAGCAGGTAGTAAATAATTTTTTCGGGTCACTTCTGCCACTCAAATCAAAAAACTCAGACCAAAAAGATGATCTGGTGATTTTATACGAATTTTTCTGTCCAAGGACAGAATCTGTTTCCTGGACAGCACGTCACAACTTTTGAACTTTCTTGCAATCGGAGGCTAAACTTGGCACAAAGCTGAAAAGTAAAGATACAATGATGATGCTACTGTAGTAACAAACATCAAGACACAACAAAAGCAAAATAAAACTTTATTCATTGTGGGCTGCCTCCCAAAAGCGCTTTCTTTTATGCCTTTAAGCTAGGCATAATGCAAAGAGATCAAGTTTTATCAAGAGTAAAAGAATAGCTAGCCCGTATAACGGACTCAAAAGGTAACTTAATCTTCTTTCTAGGGAAGTGTTCCATCCCTTTCTTGATAGGAAATTGGAATTTTCTATTCCCCTCTTTCATGTCAATGATAGCACCAACGGTGCGAAGAAAAGGACGTCCCAAAATAATTTGAAAAGAAGGTTCACATTCAATATCCATAATAGTAAAATCAACGGGAACATAATTGTCATTGACAATGATAAGAACATCATCGATCCTCCCCAAAGGTTTCTTTATGGAAGAATCAACAAGACGAACACCAAAAGAACAAGAATCAAAAGGTTTCAATTTTAGCATATCATATATTCTTTTGGGCATAATGGAGGTACTAGCTCCAACATCACATAAAGCATAGCAAGAGAAGTTATTCAACTTAATTTTAATCATAGGATCCCAACCATCTTCTAGCTTTCTAGGTATGGAGGCTTCTACCCTAAGTTTCTCCTCCCTAGCTTTGATGAGAGCATTAGTGATATGCTCCGTGAAGGCAAGATTAAGCGTGCTAGTGTGGGGATCTCTAGACATCTTGTGAAGAAAATCAATAACTTCAGAAAGGGTGCAATTATCAAAATCAAGGTCACTACTATCAAGTAAAGTGGTAGTGGTGTCCTTTAGGCTCATTTGTTTGGTAGCTTCTATGGTCATAGGAGTTTCTACGGTTGAGGTCATAGCATTACCATTAATAGGTCCAATGGGACCAGGAGTGCATTGGGTGCTAAGAGTTTGGATATCCTCAACAACTTGGATAGTAGCAACAATGTGGTGGGTAGGAAGGCTCTTAATTCTATCTTCTTCCTCCTTTTCTCTAGCCCATCTCTCTTTAAGTTTAGCCAACATCCTAATGTTTTCATTAATTTGCACTTGAATAGCATTCATAGGAGTGGTCTTCCTCTCCTCAAGAGGGGAAGTTCTAATTTTAAGCCACTCTACCTCATGGGCTAAATTGTCTACCTTCGAAGAGCGATTATCTAGTTTGTTTAGTTTTTCTTCTACATTCTTATTGAAGGCTTTTTGGGTAGTGATGAAATCTTTAAGCATAATCTCTAGTTCGGAAGTGGAGTTCTTGGTGCTAGGATAAGCATTGTTGTTCCCATAGGAATTAGAGGGGAACGGTCTAGGGTTGCTACCAAAATTACTCCTATAAGCATTGTTATTGAAATTTTTTCTAGAGATAAAGTTCACATCTACTTGATCTTGAGCAATCAAAGAATTTCAAGGATCACGAGGATCAATAGAAGATTGCTTGGAAAGTAGAGACATGATCAAGTCAACTTTTTCATTTAGGGAGGAAATCTCCTCGACAGAGTTTACCTTCCTACCTGTTGGAGCGCGTTCCGTGTGCCATTGGGAATAATTGGTCATCATCTCATCGAGAAGCTTCGTGGCAGCACCAAGTGTAGTTGACATAAAGGTTCCTCCCGCGGCTGAATCTAACAAGTTTCGAGAGGTAAAGTTCAAGCCTGCATAAAAAGTTTGGATAACCATCCAAGTAGTCAAACCATGAGTAGGGCAGTTCTTGACAAGAGATTTCATGCGTTCCCAAGCTTGGGCAACGTGTTCTTTATCCAATTGTTTAAAATTCATTATGTTACTCCTTAGTTGGATAATTTGAGCAGGGGGATAGTACTTCCCAATAAAGGCATCCTTGCACTTGTCCCAAGAATCTATCCTATTTCTAGGCAAAGATTGAAACCAAATTTTAGCTCCTCCTGTCAAGGAGAAAGGAAAAAGCTTAAGCTTGACAATATTACCATCTATTTCTTGGTACTTCTGCATATCACAGAGTTCAACAAAATTATTTAAGTGCAAAGCAGCATCATCTCCAGCACTGGAGAATTGATCTTTCATAACTAGGTTCATTAAAGCAGGTTTAATTTCATAAGAAGGTGCTGCAGTGGCAGGTGTAGTAATAGGCGTGCAGATAAAGTCATCGTTGTTATGACTAGTGAAGTCACACAACTTGGTGTTCTCGGTGGAACCCATAGCAGCAGCAAGCAAGATAACTATTTTTGTGATTTTTGATAAATGGAACTAAAGGAAAAACTGAAAGGTAAACTAACAAGACTAAAAAGAAAAGATAAAAGATAGCGTGCAACTCCCCTATCTTGAAGAGTGGAGTCCCCGGCAACGGCGCCAGAAAACTTTGCTTGATGGCTTCTCGCCCCTCGTTGGTTACCCCAAGTGGAAGGTTTCAGATGTAGCATAGCGGTAGTTTTCCCTTGGCAAAGATACCAAGGATCGAATCCCATGAGACTCCGAGGGTCGACAAGAAGGTGTCAATAGCGCCAGAGACTTTTGCTTGACAGGACCTGCACACAGATACAAATAACTTTGCTCCCAACGAGTACAGAGAGGTTGTCAATCCCTCCGGCCTTGTCGTTTACAAAGGATCAAACGCAAGAGATAATAGTGATAGGTATGACTGCAACTAGTAAATAAGAACAGGAAGTAAATAGCGGATGTGATCAGTGATGGTAATATGGACCGGGGTCCTATGATGTTCACTAGTGATGTCTCTCTCCCAAAAGACGATAAAACAGCTAAGCGAGGTAAACAAATTACAGCTAGGCAATTGACAGGATTATGTGCGCAAACCAATGCTAACTATGCTGCAAAGAAAGGTAGAGGCTCAAAAGCATGGGCGGTACGCCAAGGCAAGTAGACCGAAATCCATCTGCATCTACTACTAATCATCCACCTTGAGATATCTATCCAGAACATCTCGCTGGTATTAAGTTGCGAGTCCCATCCATAGTGTAAACTCAAAGCAACAGACAACTGCATTAAAAGAACTTTGCGTAAAGTAAACAATCCTTGCACCCGCAAGTACAAGCACCGTTGTTTTCCCCCTTGTGGCAACAGCACATCCCCTAGACTCAGGTTTCTGTCACTCAAGCTAGTCATCGAGGGGTATGAACCCACAATCAAGCATAACGTTCCCTCTTGGAGTTACTACCTACTACTTGGCCAAAGCAATAAACAGCAACGGAGAACATGCAAGAATTACTCAAGAACATAAATATAAAAGAGGTGAATCAAATATATTACTCATACACAATCTGAACATAATCTCATAATCCATGGGATCCCAGCAAACTCAGCATAGCAACAGCATAAAGATTACATATGTGTCTCGATCATGTAGGGCAGCTCACGAGGTCTAATCGGTGAAGAACAAAGAGGGGAGGAGAACATCACATAGCTACTGGTCATGGACCCATGGTCCAAGGGAGACTACTCACGGCTCATCCGGGAAGCGTCTATGGTGGTGGAGAAGCTCCCGGTGGTGGTTCTCCCCACCGGCAGGGTGCCGGGAAGAGTTCTCCTGGTGCTCCCGATCTTGGAAGCGCGGTGGCGGCGGAACAGAGATGAGATCGCGAAAAAGGGTTCCGTCCTCGAGGGTTTCGGGACGCGGTGTAAATATATGCCAAAGGGGGTCACCAGAGGAGGTAAGGGGGGCCCAGGCGCCCCCCCCCCCCGCGCGGCCAGGAGGGGGGCCGCCCCCTCAGGGCGCCTGGAGCCCCTCTAGCCCCCCTCTGGCCCTACTTCTGCCGCATGGAAGCTTTTGGAGCGCTGATTTTTTATATATTTTTCCCGGAATTTTTCTGGCAATTTAAGTAATGGGAAAACCTGAAATACAAAAACAGGAGAAAACAGAAACTGGCACTAGGGTGCACTGAGTTAATAGGTTAGTGCAAATATGATCAAAAGTGTATGGAAGTGCATAAATATCATAGCAATATCACACAAAAGAGGCATGGAGCAAGCAGAAATTATAGATACGTTTTCGACGTATCACCATCCTCAAATGTTGCTCATGCTCTTCCTCTGTCTTCGAGAAGACAAGGATGTCATCAATGAAGACAACAACAAACTTGTCCAAATATTCCATGAAGACCTTATTCATGAGATACATGAAGTAAGCTGGGGCATTGGTTAATCCAAAGGACATGACCGTGCACTCATACGGGCCATATCTTGTTACAAATGATGTCTTCGGAATATCTTGGGGTCTGATCTTTAGCTGGTAGTACCCAGATCTGAGGTCGACCTTGGAGAACACCTTGGCTCCGCTGAGTTGATCAAACAGATCTTCAATCTTGGGAAGTGGATACTTGTTCTTGGTTATAACTTCATTGAGGGAACGGTAGTCAATGCATAAGCGGATGGTACCGTCCCTTTTCGCCACAAACAGAACAGGTGATCCCCAAGGGGAGGCACTTGGGCGGATAAATCCCTTCCTCAACTGCTCTTCCAGTTGCTTCTTCAACTCGGCTAATTCTTCCATCCCCATTCTATAAGGCTTCTTATAGATGGGTCCTGCCCCGGGCATGATCTCGATGATGAACTCAATGTCATGGTCAGGAGGCATTCTCGGTAGCTCATCTGGAAAGACATCGGGATACTTGCATACTACTGGCACTTGCTCAGGCCCGTCTTCAGACAGACAGTTGACTTGAGCGGTTTCAGCAGAAGAGGAGTTGGAGGCAAACTTAACTTCGACTCCTTGGTCATTGGTCACAGTGACAGTCCGGTTGTCACAGTCTAACAAGCCTTGGTGCTTGCTGAGCCAATCCATTCCTAAGATCACATCCAAGCCTTGCGATCTTAAGATGATAAGGTTTGCTAGGAAGTCTACACTGTTAATGATAATACCGACTCCCTTACAGCCTATCTTGGCTATCATCTCTGCTCCGGGGGTTTGTACCACCATGGGATTATTCAGGGGTGTAGGGGCCATGCCACTTTTAAAGCAAATCTCTGAGTGACAAATGAATGCGTGGCCCCAAAATCAAACAAGACAGTTGCAGGTGCTGAGTTGACAAGGAACGTACCTAGCACGACGTCTGGGTCTTCCTGGCCTTCTTCTGCAGTGACGTGATTCACACGCCCCTTTCCATTGTTGGGCGGGTTGCGAGGAGCTTGGTTCCTTGGCGGCATCCCGCGGCCTTGTCCTGGGTTGTGCGGATTGGGGCGCGGGGCATCAAGCTTCTTATTGGGGCACACCTTAGAGATGTGTCCAGACTGGCCACATCCAAAGCAAGTGACTTGGTTTGGGTTGTTGATCTTGTTGCCACCACTATTACTGGGGTTGAAAGCTGGCCTTGGGTTGGCATACTGCTGAGGTTGATAGTTGGTGTGAGGTGCTGGAGCTCTTGGCTACTGGTAGGTTGGCCTGACCGGGGCTGGCTGCCATGGGCGATGGTTCTCGTTACTGGAACTTCCCTTGCTGATCATCTTCCGCTTGCGAGTGCCTTCCAGAGCACGCCGCTTGTCTTCAAGCATTAGTGCTTTGTTCACCAGGTCAGGAAAGTTTGGGCAGTCACACACGACAAGCGAGTACTGCAGAGTCTGATTGAGGCCTTCCATGAAGTGATCCCTTTTTGCAGCATCTGTGCTGACATCTTCAGGGGCATACCTTGACAGAACACTGAACTTATGCATGTACTCCTTGACAGTGTCAATTCCTTCCTTCAGGGCTCGAAACTCACGCTTCTTGATAGCCATGATTCCGGAAGGAATATGGGCCTTGCGGAATTCTACCTTGAAGTTATTCCAAGTGATGTCTTGCCCAGCATGCATGACCTTGAATCCATCCCACCAAGCTCTAGCAGTCCCCCCGAGGCAGTGGGCAGCATAAGCCACCTTCTCGCGGTCTTCGGTGCAGCCGACTAGTACCACCAAGTCCTCAATGGTGCGGACCCAGTCGTTTGCATCCAGGGGTTCAGCTGTCTCGATGAAGGTTGGCGGTGCATGCTTCTTGAACTGTGCCAACGTGGAACGTCCATTGCCATTCCCCGCTGGCTGGCGGTTGTTGGTGCCAGCTTGAGCAATCATCTGTAGGGCTGCGGTGTTGGCTTGGTGTTCCTCTCGGAAGGCTTGGAGTAGCTGAGCCATGTCAATGATCGGGGGAGGTGGTGGTGGAGCTTGGTTGTGGGTTTGGTCTTGGCTGGCCTCTGCTTGGGCGGATGCTCCGGCTTCGGGCTGCTGGGTAGAGGTACCAGTACGAGTTACAACAGGCATCCTGTTGGAGCGGTCAAGGACTTACGATTTGGAAAGAAGAGGGAAAGCAATAAAGATGGGTACCTAGTAATGGGGTGGGTGTGACACTAATTATTTTCATGCAAGGGCCAAAAGGGCCAAACACATTCATTAAAATTCCAAATGGGTGATATAGTCGTTTACACGTTCCCGAAGGGAAGACACGGCTTACATCCAAACACAACAAAAGCAAACACTAGATGGCTTCATATGAACAATACAAGGACTCGACTTCGCATAGGGGTTACACAACCTATCCTACCGTAGAGGTCACGAGCAGGCATATCCAAGTTGTGAATAATGCCTAAGTGGCGGAATGCTCGGTCGCGTATTCTGGCTCTGCTGGCTCTTCATCCTTGTCTTCATCTGTCTGGGCCCCCCTATCACTTGAGGGTGTCGGGGAGTGGAGGAGTCGGACACGATGTTGTTTTGCCGGTGGTGCAGGGAAAAGCTTGCGAAACTCCCTCACCGTCATACGGCGTCGCTGGGGTGGTTCTTCATCCTTGGAAGACGCATCTCCCGAGGGCCTTCCTTCTTGATCCTATCCGTCTTCTCTTGTGCTCGTCGAAGAAGTGCCTTGGTCTTGTGGAGTTCTTCTTGGAGCTTCATCGATTCCGAGGCCAACTCTTGCGCCAAGCTGTCGGCACAAAGGCTGAAGTAGGTCTGGAATCGAAGTGGAAGTCCTTCCTCCAGTGGAGGGGCTCGTGCGCTGCTTTCATCTTCACCTTCCTTCCGGTAAGGCAAGAAGCGGGTTGTCATCTTGGCTGCCATCTCCGGAAGAAGTTATCGGAGGCGGGTTAGTGCCTTGAGTGTAGCTGCCTCGACAGCGAGGAGTAGTGTTGCCATTTGGGGTCCCTAGAAGAACCAACTTGTGGGAGGATTGTTTGCCTTCACGATTACTTCCACATGGTACTCTACCTCGGTGTCGCTAACCCAATGCTCATGGTAGGTGAGGATGGGTGCTCGGGGAAACTGGTACTCCTGGAGGCTATCCTCGAGAAGCAAGGGGAGCCTAGTGGTCAGGAGCTCTTCAGGTATAGCGGCCATCTACAAAGGTTGAATGGGAGAGGTTAATAATCTGATGATATCTCAGGTTTGGCAAGGTTTAGAAAAGAAGACAGGTTCAGAAGGTTTATGAAAAGGGTCTCATCCTAACTAATGCCCATGCTAACTAAGGCTTCCTACAGTCAGGATGGCTCTAATACCAGCTCTGTGGGGACCCCGACTTATGAGTCGAGATCACCGAATGCACGTGATCAATGCTCACTGAACACACAGAAGCTGAATAACAAGAGTCTTACATCCATACATACCGTCTTACACAAATTATGACCATTATGGCCAAGTCTTACATAGATAAAGCCTCGCAGACTGAAGAGCAAATAAACTCAAATAGCGGAAGTCTTCGTAGATAAGTTGAACCCATGCCATCTGCCTTACCCCTACAAGCATTCTGACTGGGAAAGCCTCCTAGTTCACATGAATTACTGCTCTTCCATGCCTGGCCAATTAAATAACTAGTGGCAAGCCAATGAGTACTTTGAATGTACTCGCAAGCAAACCATGTTTTTGGGAAAAGTATGAGAAGGTATGAAATAGCACAAAATAGGGTATGTTTGCAGAAAGCAAATTTTGTGGGTGCAATGTCATGAGCTACCTTTTTAGTGAAGCATGCATCATAGGAGAATAGGTTACAGATATCAACATAATCAAGTTATAATCTATTTCATCTTGTCAAGTCTTTTGACTTAATTCAAACGGTGCTTCCACACACACACACACAGGGTTTCGCAAACATTGGACGTAGCCCAAGAGCGGCTACCCAACTGTCCTTAACCATGGACACGGCTATTCGAATAGTTTTACACTCTGCAGAGGTTGCACACTTTACCCACTAGATCCGGGGAACTTCCGTGTCATCCACGACCCGCGGTACCTCAAGTACCCTGGGTAAGCACCCGATCACTATCTTTCCCTAGACGACACTAACATGGAGTCCACTCGATTGGTAGCAAACCCCATGCCCAACATTTCACATCTCAATATTGTGGAGCCTCGCTCCCATTTCACATACCACGCGCACTGGGTAGCAACGTTGCGTTCGGTGCCCTGTGAAAACAGTCATCGCCGCCTATCCAAGCACGACCCCGTCCCGAGAGTGACCTCATGTCACCCCCGTCACTAGTAATGCGGGCACCATGCTAGTATCAGCCTAGGTAATCAATAATGCCTTTTCCCATATAAGGGTAGAGTGGCTGCGCTTGTAAGGTTGGAATAACGGTCGCAACTTAAACCAATCCGTTTGAAAAACATCACACACACTTGCCTCGGTACACCACTTCGTCATCAAGTGGTTACCCAACTCATCATCTCCCTCACGCATAAGTGACACCCGACGGGTTTTTTGAAACAGTCTTTTGAAGGTAATAAGCTTCCACCATCATGCATATTCCCGTCCCACTTGCATAGCCACTACCATAGTAACCTATCTACTCCCACCCGCATAACCCTCATAGGAAGGTAGGGTCATGCTTGATGCAAGTTTCAATATGAAAGAACAAGGTGACCCACACAAGTGGTCATTATCTCAACATGATTCCGGTGCATTGACAATAAGTGCTATATGACATGCATAGGAAAAAGGGGGTTTCATAGACATGGTCAAAGGGCTACTTGCCTAGGTTGGCTTGGTCTTCAAAGCCTTCTCCTTCTTCAGCAACTTCGTCAAACACGGTATCTAATTGTCGCAATAAAATTTTGGGAAAATAAGACAATAATAAAAACAGAAAAATCAAAGTGCTCAGAAAAATGTCAACTCATTTTTATAAAATACTAGAAGGAAAACTAAGAGGGTAAAAATTCTTAGATTCTAATTTGGAGTGACAAAATAGGGTGAATGGATTTTTGAACAGAGGTTATATTGTTCAAATTTGATTTTTAATTTGAACAGTACCGAAAAAGTTTTGGAACATGTGTGAAAGTTACATCATTAAATAGGTTGAAACATTACAAGATTTTAGGAGTTGGTATAAATTAATATGGATAATTATTTTATCCTATAGATTTATTTGAAAATCCAAAAGAAAAGAAAAGTAAAAAGGCTACTGTGCAACTGGGCCAGAACGGCCTCAGCGCACAGGCCTAGATGGTTTTCGGCCCGTGAGAGCCGAGCGGCGCGCGCGCGTCAGGTTTAAACGTGACGGGCGGGGCCTAGTGGCCAGTGGGAGAGAGAGGAGGCGAGAGGGATGGAAGGCTGACAGGCGGGGCCTGCCTGTCATCCCTAACCCCCGTCCAGATGGCCGGCGAGCTCACCGACAGCGATGCAGGGCACGGCAGGGCGAGATGAGCCCAGGGATGAAGTCAACGTGAAGTCGCCGTTCGGGTGGTGGTGGAGGCAGTCGCCGGAGCGGTCGGGTTCGTCGGCGACGAGGTTGCACGGCGGAGGAGCGTCGAGCGGTGGCTGCTTCGGCCGTTTCCGACTGCAATAGAGAGGGGAAAGAGAGGGGAAAGGGTCAGTGAGGCTTGGCGGTTCTAGATCAAGTGATAGTGGAGGCGGAGGAGGCGTGTACCCCCTGGTTCGACGGCGACCCGAGGCGGCGGAGCTCCGGTCGATCCCGAGCACAGAAGCCCCTAGAGGGCTAGGGAGAGATGTGGGAGAGTTCTAGGAGGCGAGTGGGGGAGGTTGGTGCTGCTGGAGCTGCCGAGGGCCTGCTTATATAGCCGGGCGCCGGTCCACCGTGGACTTGTGCGCCAGCGAGGTCACGGGCGCGGCCAAAGGCCGTAAGAGCACTCGTGGGAGTGTCCACTCTGATCGTGCACGAGGTCTACATCTAGAGGAGGGAAGGGAAAGAGCTGGGGAAGGCTCCAAAGGCTGGCGCGTGTGAGGCCGAAGAGTGGAGCTCGCAGGCGGCCGGCGCGCGTGGCAGGGAAGCCATAGGAGGGAAAAGGAGGAGGGGGCAGGGCCGTGGCGTGTCGCGGACGTCGAGGCGCCTCAACTGGCATGAGGGGGAGGCCCGAGGTGGTCGGAGGCGCCGGGCCAGGAGCGGCTACAGTGCGAGAGCGCACTGTAGCGTGCTCCAGAGTGCGCAAATGGCCGGCATGGCATTCTTTTTGCCCTGTGGTCGCGGCCACCAGTGTCTAGAGGATAGGGGAGACAATAAACAACATGGCATTGGCATTGTATGCTCTTGAGGGCTTCTAGAAGGAGAGAGGGCTGATAGAGAAGGGTGAAAGTGGCGGTGCAGCCATTGCTGCTGGAGGTAGAAGAGGTCTGGGGGTGCTGTGGTAAGAACTTGAGGCAAGGGGAAATAGTGGAAGGGGTCAAAACTGGGGTTTTGGTAAAATTGCAGAAGGTGTTTGATGATGTTTTAGGCAAGCAAATGTGTTTCATTTGGCATGAGACTCCAGAGGATGAAATGGCACATATAATTAGGCCCTATTACCAAATTAGAGCTCATTTGGGCAAAGTTGCCAATGCAACTTTTGTAAACCCTAAAATCAACAGAAATGGATTTTCCAAGATTTAGTTAAGCAAATCATCCCTTGTTGACGCACCACTTGGTGTAGTGTCATCGCTTGGGGTTTTGGGCTTGTCCACTAAATTTGGGGTCACAAGTAAAAAGTTGGTAATGTAAAGTTGTTCAGATTTGAATCTGAACAGAAATGATTTTGGGTCACTCTGATGAAGTTACCCTACTCCATAACTTGTGTCATTTGGTCTAGATGCATAATTAGACCATTGTAGCATGTGCACCAAGTTTGAGAGAATTTTGACAAGTTTGGCAATGTAAAGTTGCTCAAACTTCAAAATGGACAGAAATGGTTTGAGGGGATTGGATGATGTTTTCTTGCTCCCCAAGGCATGAGGCATGGCAAGATCATCAAATGTGTCATATTTGACATGATAGAATTTCCCTGGAATTTTTAGAGAATATTTCCTTTGTAAATATTTCAAAAGCTTGAAATATCGAAAAAGTGTTTCTAAGGGATTTGCCCAATATTTTGAACATGACCATGTGTTGAAACTCTTATATATGGACAATATATGTCCTAAGAGTCTCTCTCAATTTTGGAAAATATTTTTTAAATAGTTAAATAATTTTTACCTATTAAAGACCATATCTGGCCTAAAGAAAAAGCCTTTAAATAAAATAGGAAAATAACTTTTAAAATTATACTTTTGTGGTTTTTGGATGTCCTATAACTAATAGGATTCAAACATACATTTCCAAAGATTTTTATCACCCTAAATCAAGTACTGGTAGTGCAATTCTGAATTGAGGGGTTTTTGCAAACTAATTTTTGAAAATACTTTTTGGCCAAAATATTTTTATAACAATATACTATACTGTCCTATACACATGGTAGGACCATTGGGCAGAAGTTTGGGGTAAGGAGATGACGCATAGAATGTGAGGCTATGTTGACTTTTAAAGAGCACTTGAAATCAGAGAGAGTAAAATTCAATTCCAAATAAAATCCAAATGATGCAAAAAGTTTTTGTTGGACCAAATTTTCATGCTTTATTAATGCAATAACCATGTTACAAAATGCAGGGTGTGACACTAGCACGGCTCCGGGGTCTGAAGACCAGACCCGCAAGGCGGGGGAGGATACGACGGCGCCCGGAGGCGCCGGACCCTCTGGAGGGAGCACTACATAGTGCTTCCATCGTGGAGGAGCACCGCACCGTGATGGGTGCGCTGATGAAGAAGATTAAGTCCGTCAAAGGCGGACTGAATGAAGCCTTCAACAGCCTGCTAACAGGCTTTGAGGTAAGCAATGTAATGGTCTTTATGGAACTTTTATTTGTTTTATATGCACATATATAGCTAGTTGCCCCTCATGCTTTGTGTGATTCTGAACAGAATCGGATGAAGTATCCATAGTATAGCAAATTCTAGAGCTGAACCGTATGTTTTTTGTATTTGAGCAGGCTTCACTAGTTGCGGCAACTGCACGAGATGTAGAAGTTGCCGAACAAAATCGGAAGCTATTGTTGGCCAACACGGACCTCGACCACGTCAACCAGCGTTTAGATGAGACGCAAGGTATGCGGATTTTCTTAAAAAATTAAAATGTCAAGAAGACTAAGAAGGTTAATTGAGTTATGGGTATAAACTCTTTTATGTTATTCTGTATTACACAGTCGGTGCCACTAAGCTCGAGGCCCTTAAGGGCGAGCTTGTGAAGGCCAAGAAGGAGGCCGAAGCAAGCAAGGCAATCGCTGAGAAATCGGTTCCCGAAGTAAAGGCCGAAACGGCCGTGTGCGAGAAGCACCAGGCTCGGGTGTCTGAAGTCGAGGTAGCGCAAAGATGCCATTCTCAAATGTGAGGCATTGGAAGAGAAGACTTCGGAACAACCATCCGAGCTTACTACGACAGTTAAGGCTGCCCAGGATGCGCGAAGCGAGGCGCGCAACACCTGTGAAGAAATCAAGGAGGCACGACAGATAGCATCTGGTGAGACCTTTATCTTACAGAGCATCTTCGGAGGGCAGAAGTATCTTGGGCTGGCACAGTTATGGAGTTCTCCAGGCGTGTTTGTTGATCTTCGGAGGAGCAGTGGTGACTCGCCTAATACTTCCGAGCCGAGAAGGGGAAGGACACGGAGAAGCTGTTTTGGTCGCAGTTATATGCGCCAAAACATCCAGTGCCCCTCACGACCAGATGAAGCAGTTGGTTGAGCTGCACAATATGGCGGATTCAGCCATGAAGGACTTGATAGTCCGGCTATGGCCCGCTTATCCAATCACAAGTAGCTACTTCAGATTTGTGAAGCGGCTCGTCGAGGCGAGTCCGCGGGTTGACGCATTGAAGCGTTCGGCCTGCATAGAAGGTGCTAGGATGGCCTGCGCTCCTGTAAAGGTACACTGGGCAAAGATGAGGGCGCATGATATAGCTACTGTTGGCCCGCCCGCAGGCAAAGAGCACCGCAAGCCGGAGAAATATTTCGAGGATGTCATTGAGGTGCCCGCCATGTAGAAGGCCAGTGCTCAAAGGATGTTATCTTTGAGTAATTGTAACCGGTTGTAAAGAGTTAAGCTTATGAACCAATGTATATAACTTTTGAGCTATTATATTATGAGCTACTTTTATCTCCTGTGTGGTCATATATTATGTGGCTGTTTATATATATATATATATATATATATATATATATATATATATATATATATATATATATATATATAATGTTTATATATAATGTTTCCAGTCGTTGGCTTCAGCCCCCATGTACATAGTACTAGGTGTTGGTCATATGCATGTACACTCTTTATCCAACGTCTTGGTCCGTGCAAGAGGTGTATGCGGAGCGAACAGGGCAATCAGACTATGCGGCGTTATTGCTTTCACTTAGCCATATGAATTTGACAAGTGGGGCTAGGTGCTAGCCCCTGGTGCGGATATGATATTCCGTAATTAAGATATCCAGTTGCACCTGGCTAGGCGAAAAAACCAACCCTTCGTATAACACGGGGTAGATCTCTATCGATCGTAGTATAAAACTAAGTGGCCGGATTGCAGACCAGGTTCTCGCCTATCACGACAGTCAGTTTTCGGTAGTAGTTCTCCCTTTACACCCGAGCCAAACAATCGGGAAAGTAGGGGTAAGCACAGGAGTCGGGCAACCCAACTATTGACCCAAGACATGATTCGGAACTAATGCATATAAGGCAAACATCCAGGACGCTGAACACTCCTTATAGGTGTTCGGACTGTTTGACATATACCGGACTGAATATAGCCCCTAGTAATAGACCCTGTTGACAAGGCACATGTGGTAATCTGACGTGGGGAGAGAACATTTATGGTGAGTGAATAAAACTCCGAACATAGTGTCAATCAAGCTTCTCTATTGATACCCCTTTATAGTACGGCGACCCGTAAGCTTATAGATAATGCCGATGACTTTCTTGGACATTTTACATGCCAGAAAGTTATAAAACAAGAAAGAGAAAAAAGGTTTACACAGGGTCTTAATCTAAAAAGAAACCTTAGCACGGGTCCCTGCTGCACGTCTGCGCCATTTCCTCCTCTGTAATGTGTCCTTCAAGGGGGAGTGTGATGGCCATCTGTAAAAAAGAAAAGAAAAAAAGAAACCTAGAAAAGAAAAGAGATCCAATGTGGCCATAAACAAGACTGGTTCGTTTAGTGAACCTTAAAAGATAATTTTAGAGCCCGAATAGGGTCAAGCCAAACTATGGACTATATGTATGCAGTGTGCCCCCAGCGTCGCCCAAGGGATTTTGAGGGCATAATTATGTACCCTAGGCACATATGCTATCACCTTATGGGGCATTCGATGGGAGCGTAGCTGCTAATCTAGCTCAGGTTCATCCGAGCTGCCGCACTAAGGCGTATGCCAGACACGTTTAGCTATGTATATGACCGATAGGTTATCCGGCTTGAATAGGCAGTTTTGGACTTCGGCTGCTAAGGCTGCAGTGTCCTCCTCCGTACGGAGAGAGCGCTCCATATTTCCATTGACCGTGATGATGCCATGTGGTCCAGGCATTTTAAGCTTTAGATAAGCATAATGCGGGATTGCATTAAAGCGGGCGAAGGCTGTTCTTTCGAGTAGTGCAAGATAGCCACTTCGGAATGGAGCTATGTCGAAGATTAACTCTTCGCTTCGAAAGTTATAAGGAGAGCCGAATACAACCTCCAATGTTAAAGAGCCCGTGCAATGGGCTTCTACGCCCGGTATCACTCCTTTAAAGGTCGTTCTGCTTGGCTTTATTCTTGACTGGCCGATCCCCATCTCGCGGACACTGTCTTGATATATTAGATTGAGACTGCTGTCGTCGTCCATAAGGACTTGGGTGAGATGGTATCCATCGATTAATGGACCGAGCACTAGTGCAGCCGAACCCCCATGACGGATACTAGTTGGGGGATCCCTGCAATTGAAAGTGATCAGACAGGCCGACCATGGGTTGAATTTGAGGGCAACAGGCTCGACGGCGTAGACATCGCAGAGTGCGCGCTTGCGCTCCCTCTTTGGGATATGAGTGGCATATATCATGTTCACTGTTTTTATCTCCGGTGGAAATTTCTTCTGTCCCCCTGTATTCGGCTGGCGAGGTTCATCCTCGTCTTCGCTCTGAGGTCCCTTCCCCTTGTGTTCGGCATTGAACTTGCTGGCCTACTTGAAAACCCAACAATTACGGTTGGTATGGTTTGTAGGTTTTTCTGGGGTGCCATGAATTTGGCAGGGCCTATCTAATATTTTGTCCAGGCTAGATGGACCATCTTTGTTACCTTTAAATGGCTTCTTCCTTTGACCGGGTCTGGAGCCGCTGAATCCGGCGTTTACTGCTATATCATCTGGGCTTCCAGCATTATTTCTATGTTTGTGTTTGTTACGTCGTGGCTTTCCATTGCCGTCCCTGACTTCAGATGTTCCAGGGTCGCTGGTGCTGCTACGATCTAACCAGCTATCCTCGCCCGCGCAAAAGCGGGTCATGAGTGTAGTTAGGACAACCATTTTCCTTGGCTTTTCCTGTCCGAGGTGTCTGGCTAGGCATTCGTCCCGGACACTGTGCTTGAAGGCCCCTAAGGCTTCGGCGTCCGGAAAGTCGGCGATTAGGTTCTTCTTAGTGATAAACCGATTCCAAAGCTTGCAGGATGACTCCTCGGGTTGTTGGATGATGTGACTTAGATCGCCAGCATCCGGGGGCCAGACATAGGTCCCTTTAAAATTGGCCCGAAAAGCATCCTCAAGTTCTTCCCAACTCCCAATGGAGTTCTCTAGGAGGCTGTTTAGCCGGTGCCTAACTGGTCCTTTCATCTTGAGGGGTAGGTATTTAATGATGTGGAGATCATTTCCGCGAGCCATGTGGATGTGAAGGATGAAGTCTTCTATCGAGACGACAGGATCCGTCGTTCCATCGTACGCCTCGATGTTCACGGGTTTAAACCCTTCTGGAAAATCGTGATCCAGCACCTCATCGGTGAAGCACAAAGGGTGTGTGGCGCCTCTGTATTTTGCTATATCATGGCGTATGTGCGATGGTTGTGATGTTCGGTATTGACCCCGAACTGGTATATCACCGCCGCGATTGGCTTGATAGCCGCCGTCCCGTGCGGGAGCCCGGTCCCTAGATCCGTAGATGCATCTGGTCTTTCTAGCCTTTTTGTTCAGGTCCTCATGCTAATCGTGTTTCTGGACTTGAGCCGCATCCTCCTTTCCTTTACAAGGTGGAGGTGCCGGGTTGTGCACGCTGTTGCTAGCCACTCCGTCCCATCCACGAGGTGGTCGGTCCAGCTTATCAGCGGTGTTACTTTTAGGCGGTATGGATCCAGTGGCCTTGTCGTCGAATTCGGGCAGCAGATTACGCTTAAGATAGCCTTTGTTTTTGCGATTGTAGCCATGTTTATGCTCAACATCTAGCACTTTGTTCCATCTATCATTGAGCTTGTCCCGTGCGGCTCGAAGCCGTCTCTGCTGCCTTTTCACGCTCGTTGCGGTGGCAATAAGCCTCCGATGGAAGCGCTTTTGTTCTAAGGGTTCTTCTGGGATGATGTATTCGTCGTCGCCCAGGCTAACATCCTCTTTCGAGACAGGTTCATAATTACTGTCTTTGGCATCGCTGTCATCGGACAACGGTTTCGGACTATGTTCGCCGTCCTCTAGCTCGTCCTGCAACATCGCTAGGTTTGCGGTGTCTTCGGCTTGCTCCGGACTATCACCGTTGGTGGTGACAGTGTTGCTATCTTTTCCTTTACAGGATTTAGTTTGGCGCTTTGGACGTCGACGTTTCAGAGGTTCTTCGATAGGCCTGTCCATTAAGGGATCATTTTCATCGTCGCCCTCCTTGTCCTTAGGTGTATCCACCATATACATGTCATATGCAGACATAGCTATCCACCGCCCAGTTACGGGCCGGTTTTGATCTGGATCTGCTTCGGCTTTGAGGTCCATCCCTTCGAAGTCTTCGGAAGCGTAGTCAAGTAGACCGGTTAGATCTTCGACTCTGGCTACCAAGTGGGTGGTGGTTTGGGAACAAAATTCTCCATCAGCCTCCAGTTTGAACTGGATATAATTCGCCTGTGTGTCCCCAGCTAAGGAGAGGGACTTTAATTATTATAACATGTCGCCAAAGAGTGAGTGCTGGAAGATATCTGCAGCACTGAATTAGGCAATAGATGCCCGATCGAGCTTGAAGGGCGCAGATGCGCATGATACGGAACCTAAGGCCGGAAATGAGTCCGTAGTTCCGGTAACACATATCCCTCTCGAAGTTGGGTCTGTGTGCGGCTCCAACGCCGTTGAGTCTGCGGCTTCCGCGGCGGGGTTGAGCTTCCCGTCCTCGGGTGACCTGATCTGTTCCGGATCTAGGGCCAGAACTGTTGCAGGTGCTATTTCCTGGTCCGATGACAGAGCTAGGTCGTGTTCATCGTGGTGGAAGGGAGAGGTCACCGTGGGCTCGAATCCATCGAATATTAAGTCTCCGCGGATATCAGCAATGTAGTTTAAGCTTCCAAACCTGACTTGATGGCCAGGGGCATAGCTCCCAACTTGCTCGAGGCGGCCTTCAGTGTTGGCACAAAGCGTGAAGCCGCCGAACACAAAGCTGCCCAGGAGGGAAACTTCCCTCGGTGTCGCCGTCGTGGTTGATGACGCGATCCATCAGTTCTTCGCTCGATGACATAGTGGAACTCTCAATGAAAGCACCAATGTCGGTGTCAAAACCGGTGGATCTCGGGTAGGGGGTCCCAAACTATGCGTCTGAGGATTGATGGGAACAGGAGGCTAGGGACATGATGTTTACCCAGGTTCAGGCCCTCTCGATCGATGTAATACCCTACTTCCTGCTATATTAATATGGAGGAATATGATTACAAGAGTTGATCTACCTCGAGATCATAACAGTTAAACCCTAGAGTCTAGCCTATGAGGATTTTGTGATTCTCTATTAGCCTCTATGGACTAAACCCTCTAGTTTATATATGCACCGGAGGGGCCTAGGGTTTGTCCATAACCATCTTTTAGAGGAACGAAATATTACACCCGAACCTAAAACCTACCATTATACGAATACATGAGTCCTATCCGGATACGAGAGACGATCTTCAACAATGATCTTCACGACCCACCAGCCCGGCCCACCAAGAGTTATCCGGCCACCTGAGGACCCCTCGATCCAGGACTCCCTCATTGGGTGTCTAATCTTGAGGGATAAACATAACTGCACGGGGTTGTACTTGGACGAGGAGGCCACAACAAAAGTCTTCAGTGTCTCTGTTGATTGGCTACGATGCAATTCCCGCCACGGCAGATTTCAAGACAATGGCGTACCTCCCACCCCACCCATCCTCTCCGGAGATCTCCATATTCAACCACTAATTTCTCCACTCGCTCCGGTGATTGGCTTCGGCGTTCTCTACTAATCACGTTAATACCCATCTCACATGGGTTCTCATGGTGGATCAACCATGGGCTTGGATTTCTCCCAGGGCCTCCAGTTTGCAGATGAGATCTATAGATCTACTGGGTGTTCGGTAATCCTATGGATGGGAGGCACCCATTCAAGCTAGTGGTTTCCTTCAGTCATCATATCTTCCGCCTAAACGAAGATTCTGTTCCGGCGGCTATTGAATCAGTGAGTGGAGGTTCAGCTATTGAGCTACAGGTTTCTCACATCAAAGGAAAGGTATTTGCTTTCCATGTTTCTTGTAAGTAAGTTTGCTTTTACATCATGGATCTTCGCTCCTTCTCATGCGATGATTTCAAGTGCTATTTCAATCTTTGGGGTAATGGGGGACCTAACTGGGAACGAGAGGTTAATATTTAGAGAAAGGAGTATGATGGTGAATGGATTTTTGTTAGTCCTAATAAGTATCGCTCTTCATTGGCACTTCTGGCAATGCATAAACCTCCAATTCGTTCTTGTTTTCAGTCTGCTAACTCGGTTCGAAAGAAATTATCTTTTGCCACTTTTGAGAATTATACTGCTTGCCGTGGCTATCGTTTCCATGCTTCTGAGGATTTCATTCAAACTGCTCTTGATGGTGGATATGATCTACCACCACACGAGCGAGTTATTATTTATCCGCCCCCTGCTAACCACCATTGGACGGTGGTGCAGCCACCTATCACTTTTGGCACAGTCGGCTCCCACTCATCGGCGTCTAGCCGTCCGGCAACGCCGCAGACTACTCAGATCATGCATCCAGAAATAGCTCGCGCGATCACCGCGGTATGCACGGGAGTTTCGGAGGCGGCATGCACGGCAATTCAAACTATTGGGTCATCTGTTGGACTCCCAAAGGATCATTCTGGGCCTAGCCCCGTAGATATTGGATCTTCGGCCACACAGGTCATGACTACTTTGGAGGTATCTTTCGGCCGCCACCCTCAGCTAAATAGTACTGGGCCCACTTCGCCTAATAGTAATGGGCCAACCTCTACCTCTCTAGTTATCAGGTCGGCCTCCCCAGTGGCAAATCCTATATTGAGCCCTGAGATACCCACCTCACAGGAAGCGGCCGCCGAGTTCGCGTCTATTGTCGATGACATGGTGGACCGCATTCTCACTTGTTCGCTATGCTCCGAGTAGGGCCACCTGTCATCCCCTTGTGGAATACAAATAGCCTGTTCGGCATGCTCCCACCTGGGTCATTCTAGTAAAGATTATAATGATTTCGCTCGATGTAATTGATTGCCTTGGAAACCCATTTTGCAGCGGCAACACTCTGATTTCACGGCATTGCATGCCTCTCTTGGAAACCGCACCTTGGTTATTGCGTGTGACCCCAAGGTCTCGTCGCCTCCACCTCCCTGTTCATCTCCTGTCGGGGACTCATAACAATGCTCCGCCACCACCACCTCCATTACTTCCGCCACCACCTGAAATCCTTCGAACTGCTCTCATGGCGAACTACGAGCTTGACCCGGAGCGTTTCGTTCCGGCTGGACACCACATCATGGACGACGGTGCATTCTGGCTGCCGCGCACCTTCATCACACCTTTCACCCGTCCTACCCGGCGTCACGAAGACTACATGGTGGCTGAAGTGATGCCGGCGCCACCGGAGGGCGAAGAGGGTCATGTCCGTGAGGAGATCGTCATGTTTCTGCAACAAAGAGGTATTCAGGCCCGCTCTGGACAGCCATGGTTCAATGGAGTTGGTCTTTTTCAAGTGCGCGATCCTGCAGTACGGTATCATTTGACTCAGCATGTCCCGTTTGATCTTGGCAACGACCGTTTTGTCTGTTTCATGAATCACGATGAGGGGGATAGTTTCAAAGGGGCCCATGGCTTTCGCACTGGATGGTTGATGTTCATTGGTATTCCGCTTGATTATCATAATACATAATACATATCTCAGGCAGTGAGCACTTTTGGTAAATTTATTTCCTTGAATAGTGAGGATCCTTATCTTGTCTGCTCCATTGTTCATGCAAGCTTCCCTGATACGCCTCTTGTTCCTCGTGATGTTGTTTTTGGTGACTATGCTGAATGGGGTGGGGCTAGAGTTTCTTGGACAGCAGCTTGTTATGTTCTTGGGGCCAATTTTGCTGATCGGATGCCCAATGATGAAGACCCGATGCCTCTCGATGGGAATCCACACACCCTCTCGGGCAACCTTATGCTTGATAATCTGCCTTTCGTCCTTCCTCAATACCCCCAGCTTGGTTGGAATGAGCTGCCTAAGCTAGCTCCAGAGCAACCAGTGGCTAATGGTTGTGGTCATGCAGTTTGGGGTGATGAGGAGGAAGTCAACTAACATGATCCTCCTGCGCAGGAACATGTTTCAATTGTCATTGATCAGCCTGATGAATCCCTATCTTCCCAGGCACAGGAAGTTCAGTTTGATCAACAGGAGGATCGGCAGCTTCAGAACTTAGCCATTGTGCCCTATCAACCACCAGTGTTTCAGCATCAGCAGGTGTTTTTGGGAATGATCAGAATTGTGGCAGGTCCAGTGCTGCCACCCGAGATGATTTGGAAAAGGTCTTTTGAATGTATCATGGAGGATATTGATGTAGCCAAAGTTCCACGCCCTCTGTTCTTCCAACCTATGGGCACCATCACTTATTCCAAGAGGCTCTGGTCTATTGCTTTTGATGTTGATACAAGCCTCTCTTCTCTGTTACCACAACCAGTTAACTCACCACCTCGGAGGACTCTCTCCCCGGTGCAAAGGTCAGTGGCAAGAGCTCTCTTTCCTGCACATGAGGAGTCTTTTGTCAGTTTGACCTTTGTTGCACAGAAAGTCGCGGACCCATGCAGGCCGCAAGTGAAAAAAAGGAAAGTTGTCCCTGTGGTGGACACCTCAGTTCGGCGATGCACCCGGAGCTCCGTCAGGCTTAATGGGTACAAGAATGTAGTTTTTGAGCAGCTTGCTTCCCAGCCATGGAAGAAGCGGCCCCGTTCAAAGCCTGTGGACGATGCAGTGAAGTAGTTGCCATTCCAGGCTGATGCTGCCCAGTAGCAGGAGAGGAGCAATGCGGGAGTGCCGCCTTATACCCCAATTAAGGTCTTACAAGCGGCTGTTGCTACACTGGAGATGGACCCTGCACTTCTCACGGCGGACAAGCTTATGGCTGATCCCCAGGCGGATTCCTCATCCTCGCAGACATACTGATGTTGTTGTCCCAAGACTTTGGGTGTAGCAAGCCCTTTAAATCTTCTGTTTATCTTTTCTGTTCTTCTCATTATGCTGCAAATAATGTTGCTGGACCTGCATGCTCAGTTACTTTTGAACCCACCATGGCATTATGTGTCATGCAATTATGCTCTAATTTTCGCTGTTTAAATTGTGAGTAATTTTAATACTCGTAGCTGGACTATTTTGTGTTGGAATGTGGGAGGGCTTAACTCTGATGCCCGACAACGTGCAGTCGGGTAAAAGGTCGCAAATAGCCAATGTGCAGTTTTATGTTAGCAAGAAACCAATTTTTTGTCCACTGATCGTACATTCATCAAAAAGATCTGCCCACTGTGCTATGATCATTTCATTGAATCACCCTCTAGTGGTGCTTCAGGCGGGATATTAACTGTTTGGCGTTCAGATTTGTTAATTGGCACGTTGTTTCAAGTCAAACCCTATGGAATCATTGTCAACTTCAAATCAGTTCATAACAATGATACCTGGACGTTGGTGAACGTATATGGGCCTTGTCAAGGTGCAATGGGGGATGAATTTGTAGCCTGGCTATATGTCCTTGATATTGACCCCGCTGATAATTGGATGTTAATGCGAGATTTCAACTTCATTAGGTCTCTAGATAATAGAAACCTTCCTGGTGGTGACATAAATGATATTTTTATCTTCAATGAAATAATTGGACACCTGGGGATCCTTGAATTACCTTTGAAAGGTCGAAAATATACATGGTCTAATATGCAAAACTCACCTCTCCTGGAGCAACTTGATTGGGTATTTACTTTTGCTAATTGGATCTTGCAATATCCAATGACACATGTTACACCCATGGCCAGAACAACCTCAGATCATGTACCTTGCCTCATTTCTATCTGCACCATATCCCCAAGGCACATATTTTTAGATTTAAGAATTTTTGGGTTAAGCAAGCTGGTTTCATGGAATGTGTGCAGACTGTATGGCAAAAGAAGTCCAAAAAGTCACATATATCTGCAGTGATTGTTGATAAACTGAAGGCCTTGAGGTTTGCTATCAAGAAATGGCAGAAAGGCCTCTCCCACATTAAAAGCTTACTTCTGAAGACCAATTGGGTAATTCTGTGGTTTGATGAATTGGAGGAGATCCGACCCCTGTATGTGCCTGAGAGAAACTTCAGGAAGCTAGTCAAGCTGCACCATGAAGATCTCTTGCACCTACAATTCCTGTATTGGAAGAAGAGTGCACTATCAGATACATAAAAGTGGGAGAGGACAACACTAAATTCTTTCATGCAATGGCCACTGAGAGACATAGGAAGAATGCTATAGCAAGCTTAGTGTTACAAGATGGGTCTTCCACTAGTCATCATGATATAATGGCAGCTGAATTTTTGTAGCTATTTAAGAGCAGAATGGGAACAGTCAGAACCATTGAGTTGGGTGGGGAAATTCTATCTCTTATTCAGCACATACCAGGACTGGAGGTTTTGTCAAAACCTTTTGCAGCATAGGAGATTGAAAAGGTCCTCAAGGAAATGCCCATTGACAAAGCACCTGGACCTGATGGTTTCAATGGATTATTCCTTAAGAAGTGTTGGCCTATTATCTCTCAGGATTTCATCACATTGGTACATGAATTCCATGCAAGGATAGTTAGATTGGAAAATCTAAATGATGCTTTTATTACTTTGATCCTAAAGAAGAACTCCCCTGAGACTACTAGTGATTTTAGGCCTATCTCTCTCCCTAGTGCGGGCCTAAAATTTCTAACAAAGTTGGCTGCAAACAGGTTTCAGGAGGTGATCATTAACTGCATACACAAGAATTAATATGGGTTTATCAAAACCAGAACCATACAGGATTGTTTCGCCTGGACTATTGAATACATCCACAAGTGTAACCAGTCCATGAAGCCAATCATGCTGCTCAAGCTAGACTTTGAAAAGGCATTTGATTCAATACATCATGAGATAATAGTCAGGATCCTGCAGGCTAAAGGTTTCTCTGATAGGTGGATTGGCTGGGTTAAAGAGCTGCTATCTTCTAGCACATCATTAGTTGTGCTGAATGGAGTACCTGGTAAACATTTCAAATGCAAGTGTCGGGTTAAGCAGTGTAACATCCAAAATTTTCAATTTAGAATGTTATACATATGTCATCTTGCATATCATATTTTATTTGCATTTGTGTGTTGCGATCCTCGAAATTTTAAGCAACTCAAGGACCCACGGAGAGAGTTGGGGATTTCACCGTTTTCATATTTGAATTTTCTCAAATATCGGAACAAGGATCATTTTGATTTTAATTGTTTTTCTCTCTAAAAATATTTCATATTAAAATACATGAGTGGAGATAATATGACTTCTCCAAAACAAATGAAATATTGGAGGAAAAATATTAAAATCAATATTTTATTTTACTTGGATTTTATTGCAACTTTATTCGATTAGGAAAAATGCGTGATTTTCAAAATTGCATCTAGGTCCAGGAAAATGTTCACTTTGTCCTAAATATTTTTAGAGGATGGTGAAAATTTATTTCAGAATTTTTAGACTCCGGTTAGTATATCTTTTGTTTGTTTTTCTACGACAGGACTTAAAAAGAAGCCAAACCGACATTCGGGTCGTAACCGATCCGGACTCTAGCCGCCGCCGCCGTGCGCCGTGCCCCGCTGCCGCACCGCCGTACCCCGCCGCCGCACCGCCTCCCGCCGCCACCGCTGGAGCCGCCGCCGAGGTTTTTTTTTCGGTTTAGGTAAAACCCTAGATCGTTTTTTTATATTGGATCGGTTCGGTTTTTCGCGGTTTAGTTTCTAGCGGGCGTTCGTCCGTTGTCACACCCTGATTTACATGTCACATTTTCTTAAGCTAATTACCATGTTAAAAATGTGGATTTACAAAAAAAATTAAGTGTTTTTGACTTTGCTTGATTTTACTTTTGTCTGCTGTTTGCTAGCGCTCTAAAAATCAAAAAAATCCTCCAACTCTTATACTTCATCTCCTTGATCCAAAACTTTTTCCCAACGATCATGCCATGTGTATAGAAAAATATAGAATTTTCTTATAAAAATATTTTGGCCAAATAGTATTTTCTAAAATTAGTTTTTCCAAAAAACCCTGAATTGAGGTTTGCACTGCAAGTACCTTATTTGGGGTGTGAAAAATCTTTCAAAAAGTATATTTGAATCCTATTAGGTATAGGACTCCCAGAAACCACAAAAGTATAATTTTGAAAGTTATTTTTATATTTTGTTTAAAAGCTTTTTCTTAAGGCCAGAAATGGTCTTTAATAGGGAAAAATTATTTAACTATTTCAAAAATATTTGCCAAAATTCAGGGAAACTCATAGGACACATATTGTCCATATATGAGAGTTTCAACACATGGTCATGTTCAAAATGTTGGACAAATCCTTCCAAAACCCTTTCTCGATATTTCAATCTTTTGAAAAATTTACAAAGGAAATATTCTCCAAAAATTCTAGGGAAATTCTATCATGTCATATATGACATATTTGATGATCTTGCAAAGCCTCATGCCTTGAAGATCAAGGAAACATCATCTAATCCCCTCAAAACCATTCTGTCCATATTTGAAGTTTGAGCAACTCCACATTGCCAAACTTGTCCAAATGCTCTCAAACTTGGTGAAAATGCTAAAATGATGTAATCATGCATCCATGCCAAATAGCACAAGTTTTGGAGAAGCATAATTTGATCTAAGTGCCCCAAAACCACTTCTGTTCAAATTTAAATTTGAACAACTTTACATTACCAACTTTTTACCTGGGGCTTCAAACTTTGTGGGCATGATCATAACCCCAAATGATGATGCTACACCTAGTGGTGCATCAAGGGGAGATGATTTGCTTAACTCAAACAAGGTGAAACCATTTCTGTTGATTTCTAGGGTTCACCAAAGTTACATTGGCAACTTTGCCCAAATGAGCTCAAATTTTGTGGAGGGGCCTAATTGTGTGTGACATTCCATCCTGTTATGTCCCATGCCAATTGGAAGTCATTTTCTTGACCAAACACTGATCAAACACCTTCTGCAAGTTTGCCAAAACCATTGTTTGGACCCCTTTTACTATTTCCCTTTACCTCAAATTCTTACCACAGCTTCTCCTAGTCCTATTCTACCTCCAATAACTCTCCTCTACCTCAGCTCAATTATTGGAGGGGGGTAAAACCCCAATTCACTCTTCTGGACAGCAGTTTCACCTTCTCCCTCACCTCCCTCCTCATTCCAGTGGCTTCCCAGGGCAACCAAGACCATCCCACATTACTTTACTCCTCCCCTGACCTTCTAGACAACCTTGGGCACGATGGACCTGACCAGAGCGGCGAGGACACGACCGTGCCAGCCATTTGGGCGCTCTGGAGCGCGCTACAGTGCGCTCCCGCACTGTAGCCGCCTCCAATCGGCTGCTCCCGACAGCCTGGGGCCTCCCCCTCGTGTCCCCCGAGGCTGCCTCGACATCCGCGACCTGCTGGACGATCGGCCCCCTCCTCTCTCCTCCTCTCTCACCCCTGCTCGCGCGCGCACCGGTCGACCCCGAGCTCCAGTGAGCAAGCTCGCACGCGTGACCCCTCTGGCGCCTCCCCGCTCCTCCTCTCTCTTCCTCTAGGCGTGGACCAGCCCCACGAACGCCCTGGACATGCCCACTGGTGCCCCCGTGTCTTGCAACGATAGCAACGGCCTCGCCGGTGCATGCGTCTTCGGTGGACCGCCGCCCACCTACTTATAGGGCACCCCCGAGCCCCCTTGCACCTCCTTTGGCACTCTCCCTCTCCCGTGCGTCTCCCAAGCCGTCCCATTGCTCTCCCCGTGCCCTACGGCCTCCTCCCTAGCCGGAGCAGAGCCGCCGGCCGCCGCCTAAATACGGGCACCTCAGGCCCTTTCTCCTCCTCCTAGCCGCCCCAACGCCTTCTCCTCACCACCGCCAACTCACCCCAAGCGCCAGTTCCTTCTTCGCCCGCCTCTTCATCGCGGTGCCAAACCACGCCGACGACCTCCTCCGCGGCCATCCAAGCTGTCGCCGCTACAGCCCTCCCCGGCGTGCGTTAAGCACATGGATGGGTGCGGCGTGCCCTCCTGAGCACATCGGTTGGCGGAGCGTCGCCGGAGACGCTCTGTGGCCCCGGCAATCACCGGCGGGAGCTTCTCATCCCCACGGCGAGAACGCACGGCGGGAGGTTGAAGACGGCCTGAGCGCCGGGCCCCGCGCGTCAACGACCTGGAGGCTGGGCCCCTCCGTTTAAGTGGAAGCGGGTCTGGCCTCGGCCGCCTTCCCCGCGCGGAAACACCCTTCCTGGCGGGCGCCTTCGACGTGGCCAGGCCCCTGCGCGTGGCTGTGCAGATGGGCCGGCCCAGTGCACCGAAGCACTAAGCCCCGCCCTGTGCTCAGTATGAGGGTAAAGCCCTTTTTCCTTTTCTTTTTCTTTTTCCAGTAAACTTCAAAAATCTCCCAAATATTCATTTGAACTCCAAACTTGATGATTCAAGTTTCCTATGGCTCCATAAATCATGATCTATAACATGGTGCAACATGCACATTATTCCAGAGACATTTCCTTCACACATAATTATCAAATGCCCATATTCCATTTTCTGTGATGAACTTTAGAAAATCACAGAGGGCTCAAATTTGATCCAAATGCAGTGGTTCAAATTCCTAGATGCTTGTCATATCCAAACGTGGTTTTGGAACATTTTTATTAATACTCTCTGTACCCCACCAAATATTGAGCCATTTCTTCATATTTATCAGCTTTGCAAAATCCTAGGAATTTCATTTGAATTCCAAATCCAGTGAAACCAACTCCTAGATGTTTCTAAAATCATGACTTGTTGATGGGTGCCTTTTCTCATCATTCAAGAAAATATTTCTGTATACTTCTTTCAAATCCATAAACCCCTTGGTTCCATCATATTGAAATGATCCAAACTATCCATTGATCCAATGCCTATGAGAACAGCTAGGTCATTTCTAATATGATAAGAGGTATCCTAGAAAAGTCCAACTCCTATTTTTAGAGCACTTTTATTTTTGCCTTGTTGTGTTGCTTATTATGATTATTTCCATCGTTAGTTGACGAAATAAACGGAGTACTCGGAGATGGACCACAAGGTTTGAAGACTCGAAAGGATAAGGAAAGCAGCCCTTTGACCATGTTCGAGAAACCTTTTTATGCATGTCTCATAGAACCTTATTATCAATGCATCGGAATCATGTTGAGGTGGAGACCACTTTGGTTGCTACCTTTGTTACTTTACTATTGAAACTTGCATCAAACATGAACCTACCTTCCTATGAGGGTTATGTGGGTGGGAGTAGTTAGGCTGCTTTAATAGTGGCTACGCACATGGGACGGGTATATGCATGGTGACGGAGGCAGAATACTTTCAAAAGACTTTTCGAAAACCCCGTCGGGTGCCACTTATGCCCGAGGGAGATGGTGAGGTGGGTAACCACTTGATGACGAAGTGGTGTACCGAAGCAAGTGTGTGTGTGAGGAAACAACTCGGATCATAGATATTGATGATGTGACTCCTGAGGAAGTCACAATGAGCTTGAGCATGAGTTGACTACAACTCTTTCTTGATAATGATGTCTGTGACCTCCTAATACTTGTTGCAGACACATGCATGTCCATGTTATATGTTGATCATACTTGCATATGAAAAACTAGCTTTCCGCAAAACTGGCAACCTAGCAGTAGAGCCTTGCATAATTATTCTGTTATCACACTTGGGTTGCTTGCGAGTACATTCAATGTACTCATTGGCTTGCCACTGGTTATTTTATTGGCCAGGCAGGAGAGAACAGGTTATGATGAAGATTTATTGGTGACGAGCATGCGAGCTAGGACGCTTCCCAGTCAGAATGCCTGTAGGGTTAAAGGCAGATGGCATGGGTCCATGTTGTTATTGAAAATTTCCGCTGCAATGTTATACTCAAGACTTGACCATTATGGTCCTATTTGTGTAATACGATATGTATGGATGTAAGACTCTTGTTATTCAGCTTCTGTGTGTTCAGTGAGCATTGAATCCGGGATCACTGTACACGTGCATTCGGTGATCACGACTTATGAGCCGGGGTCCCCACAGAGCTGGTATCAGAGCCATCCTGACTGTAGGAAGCCTTAGTTAGCATGGTCGTTAGTTAGGGTAAAACTATTTTCAAAACTATTATTAGTTTTCACAACTATCTATACTTCTCTTCCCTTCTCAGTTTTTCGAAAACTAGGCTATACTTGATCTCTTCCCTTTCAAAACTTGTGGTCATTGGAACCCTTATGACCCTGACCACTGGATTTTCTGTAATCCTTGTGGAGTGCACCTTGCCAAACACTCAACCGCCACTTCTGCACACAAGATTGGCGACACCACAACAAGACGATGTCAACAGGAAATCCATCCTCGAGGAATGAGGACATGAAAAACCCAGAAGATGGTGATACCCTTGACAGTGCCCAAAGAAGATGCAATGTTGGCCTATGATGACCAGGGTATAGGTTATGCCAAAAATCATGATATGCATCGCTAATAGAGTAATCCTGTCACTACCGTTGTTGTATCGGCAACCACCGGTGGATGAGAACCTCACCATTTCGTCCGCCTCACTATAATGAGCAGGAAAACGGTTCTCTTCGTCCCCCGCTCTTGGTGTCGATGATGTCACCAACAAAACTGACGTTCTGGACCTCTACTATGCCTTGAATAATACCATTGCATAAAGGATTACCTACCTGGTACCCTCGACGCCCCAGAAGGCACAAGGGATCGTCATGACTAAAGAGACAAGAAAAGACCAAGTCAACGCCAGCTACAAGGAGGCACCTTCACCACATCACCTCATCAGGCGAGAAGTTGTTGAAGATTCTTCAGGCTCAACCCGGATCGTTCATCAAGCAACTACAAGGGGCATAGAAACACCTGAAGAAACTCAGGAGACAGCACGAGGCACAAGTCACGACACTGAGTCCGAGAACCCCTAGGGTAAGATGAGTCGTGAACCCCCTATGCGCAGTCGTGTCCGTATGACGGTTCGAATAGAACAATGATTGTCTGTTGCTTGCTTTTATTTGTTTGTGTTTTGATATAAGTCGCACTTTTGCCCTAGGCAACAAGTGCATGGCTATATCACCTTCCTTGCTTTGTTTCTTTTGTTTCAACCTTTTTGCGCCTGTTTGTTGCACCTGCACTATAGAACCCCCTTTAGGCATTTCCCTCCTCTACGCTGCTTCTTCCCTCTATACTCTCTCTCCCCAACTGAAGACCCGCAAGACAAGATGCACCAAGGATTCTACCTCGGCAGCCAACTGGCACTGAAGACTTCTGCTACAACCTCCACGATCAATTGCAACCCCATAGAGTTATGTTTAACCCTCCAGACTAGTAACCCCATTCGTAGACCCTTTGAGACTTCACGAGATACTCCAGCACGAATCCTTAACCATGTGCCTAACCCAAAGTAAAGCGAGAGAACCAGTTAAGCCTTTATAACCTTGCACAACACTGGGTTCGTAAAGGAACTAGTGGACATAGTGAGTGAGCACATTTTCATCCTAATATAGCACGAGAACTGACCATGCCATAGATAGACCAGTTCGAGGATATTGGACAGATGACTTGGTGGCTTTATATCAGTGACTTCGAGGAATTATCTGAGACCTTGGTGGATTGTGAGATTTCGTATTGGTGGGATCATGACTTTGGGGAAGCAGGTAGGAGTACCAGTTGGACATAAGATTTGGATTTATGTAGGTGATTCTGGTTGGTATTAATGCTAGATATGCCTGCATGGTTCGGAGTAAATTGGATTTAGTCCGATGACCTTGATCACGATACCATGTTTCTCGGTGGACAATAACCTAGGAGATTGGATTGCTTGTCGAAGGTGATTTAGGGGTCTGTATGATCATGACTTTGGAGTTTACTTGACCAGGATGTTGGGAATTTGGTGGACTTACTATCGTAATGCATAGTCCTTCCAAGTATTTGGGTATTATAGGGACTTGAGATCTTGTGGAACACCGTAGACATCGGATTTGTAGAATTGTTGGATTATGTGGTGATTGATGGAAATTACCGGGCTATTGGAGTTGATCTATAGGAAGGAAACAAAATCTTGGAGTGACATATGACGTGTTTCCTTAGAATAGAGATGCATTATCGTGAGCCTTGCAATAATAGATGGAGTGCTTGGATTGTGGAGTTTAATTTAAGCTTAGTAGCATGTATGATTTACCTATGGATTTTAGGGGTAGACATACATATGGATTTGGGGATCGTAGGCAAGTGAAATTTTGTTAGACCGTCTCTTGAGAGTCATGAGGACATGTATGGCATGAGTGGTGATTTAAGTTGGTCTATGCGAGAAGATGCCTTTTTCGTTCGGAGTACTAGATAGAGCTATTGGCATCTCAAAAACCGTGCTAAAGGATAAGATGATAAAAGTTCACTCACTAGAATCCTTGAAACCCTTAAGCCCCACCAAGCCACAACCTGGTCAGATTCCGACCACGGGCCTTCGCTCTAAGACAAGAAGACCTTGCAAATACTCAGCGGAGACCACCACCAATACCCCAGCCTACCTTGTGTACCCCCATAGACCTCATGGAGTAATTGGACGAGTTGGGTAACATCATTCTTTGATGGCCTACTTGTCTACCCGAAGACAAAGAAGAGACGGACAGCTGGATAGATTACATTTGGAGACCGCCCTGTCAAGAAGGAAGAACTACACCGACCATCGTCATCAAGAAGTAAACTTCCACGTCGAAGACCGGGCGTATCTGCAAACCGCTCCTCTTGAAGGAACCGAGCATTTCCGTGTCGAAGGAACGCTCCTACCAAGATTTATCGACCCTTCTTCAAGACCACTGCAAGTCAAATAGTAGTCGGCTCCCAGCTAGACTTACTACCTGAGATACCCTCCGTACACCAATTTTCCACAAGTCCCCACCCTGGAAGTACTTCTTACTCCCTAACTAGCCCGGTCCCCACAAGGACATCACCGATCCTTTGACAACTAACCCAACCTAACCCACGCAAGAGACCCCTCAGCAACCTGCATCAAGGAAGGCATCAAGCAAGAAGCCACACCACCAAGTACTTCAAGATTCCATGGAGCACCACTCGGAAGCAGAACCAGCAAGAAGAAGTGAAGACTATCCCATATCCAAGACTCCGTTTTCCTTTCCACGCCTAGTCTGGGAATCTCGGGGACGAGATTCTTGTAAGGGGGGTAGGTCTGTCACACCCTGATTTTCATGTCACATTTGCTTAAGCTAATTACCATGTTAAAAATGTGGATTTACAAAAATTTTGAGTGTTTTTGACTTTGCTTGATTTGACTTTTGTCTGTTGTTTCCTAGCGCTCTAAAAATCAAATAAATCCTCCAACTCTTATACTTCATCTCCTTGATCCAAAACTTTTTCCCAATGATCATGCCATGTGTATAGAACAATATAGAATTTTCTTATAAAAATATTTTGGCCAAATAGTATTTTCTAAAATTAGTTTTTTTCCAAAAAACCCTGAATTGAGGTTTGCACTGCAAGTACCTTATTGGGGGTGTGAAAAATCTTTCAAAAAGTATATTTGAATCCTATTAGGTATAGGACTCCCAGAAACCAGAAAAGTATAATTTTGAAAGTTATTTTTATATTTTATTTAAAAGCTTTTTCTTAAGGCCAGAAATGGTCTTTAATAGGGAAAAATTACTTAACTATTTCAAAAATATTTGAAAAAATTCAGGGAAACTCATAGGACATATATTGTCCATATATGAGAGTTTCAACACATGGTCATGTTCAAAATGTTGGACAAATCCTTCCAAAACCCTTTCTGGATATTTCAAGCTTTTGAAATATTTACAAAGGAAATATTGTCCAAAAATTCCAGGGAAATTCTATCATGTCATATATGACATATTTGATGATCTTGCAAAGCCTCATGCCTTGAAGATCAAGGAAACATCATCTAATCCCCTCAAAACCATTCTGTCCATATTTGAAGTTTGAGCAACTCCACATTGCCAAACTTATCCAAATGCTCTCAAACTTGGCGAACATGCTAAAATGATGTAATCATGCATCCATGCCAAATGGCACAAGCTTTGGAGAAGCATAATTTGATCTAAGTGCCCCAAAACCACTTCTGTTCAAATTCAAATTTGAACAACTTTACATTACCAACTTTTTACCTGGGGCTTCAAACTTTGTGGGCATGATCATAACCCCAAATGATGATGCTACACCAAGTGGTGCATCAAGGGGAGATGATTTGCTTAACTCAAACATGGTGAAACCATTTCTGTTGATTTCTAGGGTTCACCAAAGTTACATTGGCAACTTTGCCCAAATGAGCTCAAATTTTGTGGAGGGGCCTAATTGTGTGTGACATTCGATCCTGTTAAGGCCCATGCCAATTGGAAGTCATTTGCTTGACCAAACACTGATCAAACACCTTCTGCAAGTTTGCCAAAACCATTGTTTGGACCCCTTTTACTATTTCCCTTTACCTCAAATTCTTACCACAGCTTCTCCTAGTCCTATTCTACCTCCAGTAACTCTCCTCTGCCTCAGCTCAATTATTGGAGGGGGGTAAAACCCCAATTCACTCTGCTGGACAACAGTTTCACCTTCTCCCTCACCTCCCTCCTCATTCCAGTGGCTTCCCAGGGCAACCAAGACCATCCCACATTACTTTACTCCTCCCCTGACTTTCTAGACAACCTTGGGCACGATGGACATGACCAGAGCGGCGAGGACACGACCGTGCCAGCCATTCGGGCGCTCTGGAGCGCGCTACAGTGCGCTCCCGCACTGTAGCCGCCTCCAATCGGCTGCTCCCGACACCCTGGGGCCTCCCCCTTGTGTCCCCCGAGGCAGCCTCGACGTCCGCGACCTGCTGGACGGTCAGCCCTCTCCTCTCTCCTCCTCTCTTACCCCTGCTCGCACGCGCACCGGCCGACCCCGAGCTCCAGTGAGCAAGATCGCACGCGCGACCCCTCTGGCGCCTCCCCGCTCCTCCTATCTCTTCCTCTAGGCATGGACCAGCCCCACGAACGCCCTGGACATGCCCACTGGTGCCCCCGTGGCTTGCAACGACAGCAACGGCCTCGCCGGCCCATGCGTCTTCGGTGGACCGCCGCCCACCTACTTATAGGGCACCCCCGAGCCCCCTTGCACCTCCTTTGGCACTCTCCCTCTCCCGTGCGTCTCCCAAGCCATCCCATTACTCTCCCCGTGCCCTACGGCCTCCTCCCTGGCCGGAGCAGAGCCGCCGGCCGCCGCCTAAATACGGGTACCTCAGGCCCTTTCTCCTCCTCCTAGCCGCCCCAACGCCTTCTCCTCACCACCGCTAACTCACCCCAAGCGCAAGTTCCTTCTTCCCCCGCCTCTTCCTCGCGGTGCCAACCAACGCCGACGACCTCCTCCGCGGCCATCCAAGCTGTCACCGCTACAGCCCTCCCCGGCGTGCGTTAAGCACATGGATGGGTGTGGCGTGCCCTCCTGAGCACATCGGTGGGCGGAGCGTCGCCGGAGACGCTCTGTGGCCCCGGCAATCACCGGCGGGATCTGCTCATCCCCACGACGAGAACGCACGGCGGGAGGTTGAAGACGGCCTGAGCGCCGGGCCCCGCGCGTCAGCGACCTGGAGGCTGGGCCCCTCCGTTTAAGTGGAAGCGGGTCTGGCCTCGGCCGCCTTCCCCGCGCGAAAACGCCCTTCCTGGCGGGCGCCTTCGACGTGGCAGGCCCCTGCGCGTGGCTGTGCAGATGGGCCGGCCCAGTGCACCGAAGCACTAAGCCCCGCCCTGTGCGCAGTATGAGGGTAAAGCCCTTTTTCCTTTTCTTTTTCTTTTTCCAGTAAACTTCAAAAATCTCCCAAATTCATTTGAACTCCAAACTTGATGATTCAAATTTCCTATGGCTCCATAAATCATGATCTATCACATGGTGCAACAAGCACATTATTCCAGAGACATTTCCTTCACACATAATTATCAAATGCCCATATTCCATTTTCGGTGATGAACTTTAGAAAATCACAGAGGGCTCAAATTTGATCCAAATGCAGTGGTTCAAATTCCTAGATGCTTGTCATATCCAAACTTAGTTTTGGAACATTTTTATTAATACTTTCTGTACCCCACCAAATATTGAGCCATTTCTTCATATTTATCAGCTTTGCAAAATCCTAGGAAATTCATTTGAATTCCAAATCCAGTGAAACCAACTCCTAGATGCTTCTAAAATCATGACTTGTTGATGGGTGCCTTTGCTCATCATTCAAGAAAATATTTCTGTATACTTCTTTCAAATCCATAAACCCCTTGGTTCCATCATAATGAAATGATCCAAACTATCCATTGATCCAATGCCTATGAAAACAGCTTGGTCATTTCTAATATGACCAGAGGTATCCTAGAAAAGTCCAACTCCTATTTTTAGAGCACTTTTATTCTTGCCTTGTTGTGTTGCTTATTATGATTATTTCCATCGTTAGTTGACGAAATAAACGGATTACTCGGAGATGGACCAGAAGGTTTGAAGACTCAGAAGGATAAGGCAAGCAGCCCTTTGACCATGTTCGAGAAACCTTTTTATGCATGTTGAGGTGGAGACAACTTTGGTTGCTACCTTTGTTACTTTACTATTGAAACTTGCATCAAACATGACCCTACCTTCCTATGAGGGTTATGTGGGTGGGAGTAGTTAGGCTGCTTTAATAGTGGCTACGCACATGGGACGGGTATATGCATGGTGACGGAGGCAGAATACTTTCAAAAGACTTTTCGAAAACCCCGTCGGGTGCTACTTTTGCCCGAGGGAGATGGTGAGGTGGGTAACCACTTGATGATGAAGTGGTGTACCGAAGCAAGTGTGTGTGTGAGGAAACAACGCGGATCAGAGATATTGATGATGTGACTCCTGAGGAAGTAACAATGAGCTTGAGCATGAGTTGACTACAACTCCTTCTCGATAATGATGTCTGTGACCTCCTGATACTTGTTGCAGACACATGATTGTCCATGTTATATGTTGATCATACTTGCATATGAAAAACTAGCTTTCCGCAAAACTGCCAACCTAGCAGTTGAGCCTTGCATAATTATTCTGTTATCACACTTGGGTTGCTTGCGAGTACATTCAATGTACTCATTGGCTTGCCACTGGTTATTTTATTGGCCAGGCAGGAGAGAACAGGTTATGATGAAGATTTCTTGGTGACGAGCATGCGAGCTAGGACGCTTCCCAGTCAGAATGCCTGTAGGGTTAAAGGCAGATGGCATGGGTCCATGTTGTTATTGAAGATTTCCGCTGCAATGTTATACTCAAGACTTGACCATTATGGTCCTATTTGTGTAATACGGTATGTATGGATGTATGACTCTTGTTATTCAGCTTCTGTGTGTTCAATGAGCGTTGATCTCTGGGATCACTGTACACGTGCATTCGGTGATCACGACTTATGAGTCGGGATCCCCACATCCGTTCGTTCGTTTTAATGAACGCTTTTCGTCTTTTAGTTACAGACATCGAACGTTCATTCGTTAGCCTGTTCGTCTCGTTTTATTTTTCAGGGTTTTTCCGTGATTATTTTCGATCGCGATTTCTGTCCTGATCTTCGTTTTAGTACAACTTCACGCTCGTTAGTCGGAATCAGGCGAAACAAGCGCCTAGATCTTCGTCTCGAAGCCCTCTTTCTGTTTAACCAACTTGAACAAGATTTTGGTACTTCAAATTTTTGACTTTAATACAATTTATTAAATGGATCTTGCTTCTTTTGCGGTTTGAGTTTCGTTGCTCCGTTTGATTTGATTCTTCTTGCAAACCGGAGTTCTTCAGTTGAACTTTCTTGTTAGATCTTCTTATTTGAGATTTACCCGTGCATTTTTGTTTGGTTTCTTATGTATGCTATTGTTTGTTTGCGATAGAATTCCCGGAGTGTGAAGCGTGCTACTACCACTCCCTAGGTTTTGCGAATCGTAAACAAGGTAAGTAACACTTTTATCATAACCTTTATTACCCAATTTTTATGCATTATTCCAACCCTCACACATTGCATGAATAGGATCTTTTAACATGTGGGTCTGGGAAGTAGATTGAGGTAGAACCTATTACCTGCATTATTATTAAACCCTGGGAGTTACTTCTACGTTATGCTTAGGTTGCCATGCTATGCTTGTAGACGTGGTTTGGGTTTGAGAGTATCCATGAGAGATGTGAGATTGTTAATTAATGGGTCAACTTAAGGTGGCAACTTTAATACACATCTAGGTGGATTGGTTGCAGGGCACAAGGAGAATCCAGTGTTGTCCTAGGAAATCCCGGAGGAACCGTCTGATTATCCTATGGAATGCCACCCAGGTTCAAAGGGATCATAAGACTATTCATGCTAGAAACTTCCGTGTGCAGCCACAATGCAATTATGAGCCCTGGCATAGTTGAGTATGTTGTGTGAGCTCTTTTAGTGGTGGACTAGTAGATGTAGGGGAAAGTAGGTTTACTGGTCCACCCGGGGTAAAGAGTAAATGCTTCTGAAAGACTGTGTCTCGGTCATCCATTTCTCAAACACCATACAGTGCGAGAGATCCAACGAAGGAGATCGAGTCTTGTGGGGAAAAGTGCGCAAACCTCTGCATAGTGTACAAACTAATCATAATTAGCCATGTCCCCGGTTATGGGCATCCTGAGTATCTGGTACTTGAATTATTGGATTGATCTCATCACTCTAAAACTAGTTTGTTGGGTTAATAAAGATGGTCTTAATTGGGATTGAGTTGGAGGAACCTTCTCAATGATGTTACAACTACGATGATAGTTAAAATAAAATTTATTCCGTTGTTGTAGAAAAAAATGACTTTATGCAAAAACTTTACAACTTTAGAGCCTCCACCAGCCATATTTGCATGTGGTGTTAGCATTTATCAGTTACTTGCTCTACTATGTTATCTTGCCAGCATATTCCATCTGCTGACCCGTTTCGGGCTGCAACATATCATGGTGCAGACTTTTCAGAAGAAGAGTAAGGTGCGCTGGGTCATTTGTCATGCAGTCAGCTATGCCATTGGAGTTGATGGACTCACTTTATCTTCCAAGCCTTCCGCTGTTATCGTGTTAGATGGCCTTAAGCCATATATTTTGTAATAAGTTCTCTTTTGAGACATTCGATGTAATAAGTGTGTGATTGCCAATCTGTTATAAATCCTTCAAGTATGTGTGTTTCAGCATTACCGATCCAGGGATGACACAGAACACAGATACTTCAGTCCATTCGGATCGCGGTCGCAACAAGATGGTATCAGAGCACACGCTGAATGTAGGACACGACCACTAAGATAAGCCGTAGGTCACTTTTCTCTACTCATGTTTCACTCCTCTCCATTTTCTACTCTTTAGGATGGTGGACTCAAGGAACAAGTTCACCCAACCAGATGAAGACACACCTTTTGGATGACACTTGAAGGAAGTCACTAGGTACCTGAACATCGGAATACCAAGCTTCACTGGGACCTACACAACCACCTTACCAGAAGAGGAGCAATGGAATATTCAAGTTCAAATTCCCGGGAGGACATTCACGCTAGTCACTAAGCCCATAGAGTTTTCCTTTGATGCACCAACCTGGAGCCTAGGTAAGAGTATGGTCACTGTAGGATCGAAAGTATGTCTAGAGGGGGGGTGATTAGACTACTTGACAATATAAAAATTCTGCCTTTTGATCATGAACAGTTTTTGGCAGTTTCACAATTATGATCAATTCAAGTATCACCCTACACATGCAATTCTAGAGTATAAGCAGCGGAAAGTAAATTGCACATGTAGTAAAGAGAGGTGGAGAAGATCAAACACAATTTGGAGACACGGAGATTTTTCTCGTGGTTCCGATAGGTGGTGCTATCGTACATCCACGTTGATGGAGACTTCAACCCACGGAGGGTAACGGCTGCGCGAGTCCACGGAGGGCTCCACCCACGAAGGGTCCACGAAGAAGCAACCTTGTCTATTCCATCATGGCCTACGCCCACGGAGGACTAGCCTTACTCGGGGTAGATCTTCACGAAGTAGGCGATCTCCTTGCCCTTACAAACTTCTTGGTTCAACTCGACATCTCGAAGACGGAGGCTCCCAAGCGACACCTAACCAATCTAGGAGGCACCACTCTCCAAAAGGTAATAGATGTTGTTGATGATGATGAACTCCTTGCTCTTGTGCTTCAAATGATAATCTCCCCAACACTCAACTCTCCTCACTGATATGGCTGTGGTGGAAGAAAGGTTTGAGTGGAAAGCAACTTGGGAAGGTTAGAAATCAAGTTTCATATGGTAGGAATGGAATGACTTGATCTCAACACAAGGGTAGGTGGTTCTCTTCTCAGAAAGTGTAAGGTAGGAGTGGTAGTACTTTCTGATGGCTCTCTCCACGAATGAAGAGGGGGTGGAGGGGTATATATAGCCTCCACACAAAATCCAACCGTTACACACATAATTGAGCAATCTCGGTGAGACCGAAGTGAAAACTCGGTCAGACCGAAAGTTCAAATATAGTGAACGTTGGGATTTTCGGTGGGACCGAAAATACCATCTCGGTATGTCCGATATGAGTCAAAGATAGGAACTTGCCATAATCGGTGAGACCGAAATTGTCATCTCGGATATTCCGATATGATGTCAAAAGGTTACAGAAGGTTGGCAGTCCAGTTTCGGTGAGACCGAACTCAAAATCGGATAGACCGAAATTTCTAGGGTTTGGAAAATAGTTGAGGTGGTTCATCTAGGTGGGACTGAGTTGGAAGAATCGGTTTGTCCGAGATTACTTATGAGTGTGTTTAGAAGTGAAAGTTGCTGATAGTTGAAGGAGCTATATCACTAAGCACTTGAGCAACCAGATCATCAACACAACCTCATCCCCTTTTAATAGTATTGGCTTTTCCTATGGACTGAATGTGATCTTTGATCACTAAACCAAAAATGGAGTCTTGAGCTTTTGCCAATGCTTGCCTTAGCATTTTGAGGGGTCCACTTCTTCAGACATTTCCATACCCATATCATCGAACTTCTCTGAAATGATTCTCAAGTAACTATTAGTTCAATGATATATATGTTGTTATTAATTACCAAAACCACCCGGGGATTAGTTGCACTTTCAATCTCCCCCTTTTTGGTAATTGATGACAACATATAGATCAAAGCTTCGACAAAAGATATAATCAATGAATAATATCGTCGCTTTGAGAAGTATGTGATAAACAAGAGCTCCCCCTAAATTTGTGCATTATTTAAAATTTGCGTTTGAATGCAAATGCACAATCGATTAGGATTATGGGTCACTCTTCCATGTCACATACATCTTGGTGGAGCGCACAAAATGATAAGAATGAATAGCATACACCCAATCACCAAGACAAGAGTAACTAGCCATACAAGAAGGAATAGCATATGATAGGCATTAAGCACACATTAAAGCATAGTACGACTAAGCACTCATTAAGGTAGCATCAAACGTAGTAGCAAGCACACTGAAAGTTTCAAGAACCAAAAGAACCAAGTGTATCTCAAAGAAAACCGGCAAAAGAACGAAAGAGCACTCTCTCTCTCGAAGCCCTATGATCTATACAATTTCTCCCCCTTTGGCAACAAGTTACCAAAAAGTTTGAAAAAGCATAGAGCTAAGCGTCACTGTGGGCTCTGCTGGCGGCTCCCGTCTGGGTAGATGTCGGAGTAGAAATGACGGCATCGGCGAAGACTTCTGCTGATGTCTGCGCTGGAGGAGTGGATGCTGGAGCTGTGGCTGGAGCAACTGCTGGAGCTGTAGGAGGTGCTGAAGTGGTAGCCCTGGAGTCAGTCACTGGGATAGCTGCTGATCGGGATCCTCTGGGAACCTGAGCAGTCTGGCGATGAGAGTCCTGGACTAGATCATCCTGCATGAGCTCTGCTCTCTCCTGCCTTGCTTCCTCCATGTCCGCCTCAAGCTTGTTGACGGTCACCTGAATCTCTGTCAGCTTCACGTCCAGAGCGTGGATCTTGTCTTCAACAATCCTCTCTAGGCTTTCCTGAGATTGTTCAATGCTGGCCAGGCGTTGTTCAATTCTCTGGGTAGCTTCAATAATCTGCTCTCCGAAGCTCTTTGGTTTAGCTGCTGCTGCTGCTGCCTCTTTATCAGCTTTAGCTTTCTTCGCAGCTACAATCTTGGCTTGACCTTCAACTGAGGTTGGATCCTCCTCATCCATCACAACAACGTTATCTTCATGCTCTGGCTGCAGTGGCAAGTGCTTCCTATCCAACATGAATTTGCCCGTGCCAAACTTGGCATTGATGAGCATCTGAATCTGCGGGGCAAATCCACACGACCTCTTGTCAGCTGCAGTCCTCTTAATGGTCTCTACCATTAAGTCCATCACCTTGAAAGGTGCCTTCTCATCAAGAATGTGCAGCATGTTGATAGAATAGCCTCGAATCATGCGGTGGTCTCCAGACTTGGGCATCAATGTATGCCTCAGAATAGTGTTTGTGGTGGTCAGACCTGCCTGGAGATAGTACACTGAGCCAAGCTTCCATCCTTCCAAATCAGCTGCGGGGATCTCCTTGTACATGTTCTTCATGGAATCATGGTTCTTCTTAGGAATCCCATAGACATCAATGTCGTCCTCTCTCTGCACTGGAGCATTCAGAAGCTCTGCCCATTCTTCAACAGATGAAGAAAACCTTTGACCTTCAGTCATCCAGGTGATCTTCCCATCAGGATAAAAATGGACTGTGGCGTAGAACTGCATGATCATCTCATCGTTCCAATCTGTCAGCTTCTGACCCACGAACTCATCAACTCCACATGCAGTGAAGCTCTCATGCACATGGGGAAAGAAGTCTCGGTGCTCTTCACTTTCAATGTACTTCCAGTCAACATACCTGGTGTCTGCAACAATAGGCTTCTTATCCATCAGCACGGTCTCATAGAAGTCCTGCTGCTCTCTGGTGCTCTTTGGCAACAACATTTCTCTTGGGCTTGGAGGTTACTTCCTCAGCAACGAAGTCAGAGTCCTCATCATCAGAATTTCTCTTCTTTCTGGTCCTGGTGGCTGCAGGAGGCAAACCACTAGGGGTACTCCTCTCACCATCATCACTAGGACTACTAGCCTCAGGACTAGTATCTGCCTCAGGGATCTCTGCAAACGGTGACTCAGACCTGTTCTGGCTGTCACTGGCATCTGACATGGCTGACAACCTGTGAATAGATAAGGTATAGGCAGAGTAGAAGAGTTATCACAACTGCAGAGATTTTTGCAAAAAAAAAATGAGTTCAAATCTTAGTTTTGAGTTTTCACAGAATGCATTTCGGTCAAACCGATATTCAGTTTCGGTGAATCCGAAGTGTATACAGAGGCTTATCACACCACTTTCGGTCAGACCGAAGTGGGTTTCGGTCCTACCGAAACACTAGGGTTTCACTGAGACTCTACATCGGTCACACCGATTTGCACAACTCGGTTAGACCGAAAGGTGCAGTGCAATGGCCAGAGGCCAAATCGGTCATTCCGAGTTTTCAAAATCGGTTTCACCGAGATGTATTCCGTGGAAACCTAAACCTTAGAATTTCGCTCGAAACTAAAACGATCTGATCTGATGTTAAGGAATTTTCCAATCGTGGCTAGATACATGGCAAACCAATCGTGCAAGAATCAGATGGGGAGCACGAGAGGGATCGAGACTCACCCTAACTTGGTGGAGTCCCTCTACGGCGGCAACGGCGCGGAGGAGAAGGCCGTTGACGGCGACGGAGACCTGCGGCGAGGGCGCACAGGCGACGACGGCGACGATCCGAAGACCAGGGCGACGGCAGCAGGGGACTTGGGGGCGAAACGGTTTGAAGAAGTAATCGCGCGCAGCCCTCAGTATATATATCCCCTTGTTGTCGGTGGGACCGAGTTGAAAAACTCGGTGACACCGAAATGTATAACTGCTCTGCAGTTACGCATATCGGTCACGCCGAGATTTTGAACTCGGTTTCACCGAGATGAAACCTAGATCAGTCTAAGCGTTTCGGTTGGACCGAGTGGGAAAAGTTGGTCAGACCGAAATGGACTTAGAAGGTTTTGGAAGTCAGCCTTAGACGGATCGGTGGCTCCGAGTGCTCCTCACTCGGAGGGTCCGAAAATGACTTGTTCAAAGTTGTGATATGAGCATGAATAGAATTTGAGACAAGAAAGCATAGATAGCTAGGGAAGGTGCTTAGGCATTCTTGTCCATCCATTTGGCCAGAAAAATCAAAACAACCAAAACAACAAATGGATGTTCTCGAATGGATAAAATCATGCATTCAACATGCGCACACAATAAGATAGCAAATGAAATATGTGTCAAACATGCACAACCAAAATTCTAGCTACTAGCACACAATTTGTCGATGACTAGGTCATCTATATATGAGTATATTGACTTAGGAGCCAAATGAGAACATTTGATCATAGGTCATACTCATCGTTTAAGAACAAGTGGGGTTACCACTTTTACATAAAGCATTGATGTGTTCACATCATTTGGAGATGCTTTAGCTCAATTTTTAGAGCAAAGCTCCCCCTAGATGTGAGAACCCCTTTTAAAGGGTCAAACTAACCTTCGGTTGTCGTAGAAGACTTCATGTAGATGTTGAAGATGTGGATGCTCAATGTTGATGTAGATCATCAAGAGTTGGTAGCTATCCTTTGGATTAGCGCACTTTCAATACCTACATGGGTTAGTCCCACAAGGAACAAACAAGGATATCCATGGACATAGATTGAAGTTCACAAAAGATGATGTCCATGAAAGCAATGATTACCTTGTCCCTTGACTTACCAACAAGAGGGTTTGTGACTCCATGAACTAGTGCATGATGTGGAAGTTGATTGCACAAGTTCTTGCCAAAATGAATATGAGTGAAGTATGTTGGCGGAGTCACCCTCAAGAACCTTCTAGTTCTTCTTCTTTGGGATCCACATCATCTTGATGGGAATCCTTGGGGTTGTAGTTGAGCTTGATGAAGTAGAACTTGACGTGTCCTTGGGAACCCACTTGACCATGGCTTGAGGTGCTTCAATGAATGCATCAATCTCCTCTTGAAGCTTGTCCTTGGCCTTTAGCTTGTGGTCTTGTGGTGGAAGGTCATCTTGAGCTTGTTCCACATTGGAAGAAGTAGGATCATACTTCTCCTTTTGAGAAACAAACTGTGGAGTAGGGTATTGACCTTCTTCCCACTCAACACCTTCGGCGTTGAACTTTCGCTCAAAACCAATCCCTTGATTCTTCCGGTGCCTTCCTTGTTTGCGAACAATTTCCTCAAAGTTCTTGCTTCCGGCAAGACTTTTGTAGACACCTTTCTCTATGATTTCCTTCAATAAGCTATTTTCTTGCTCAAGTGTAACTTGGCTTGAAACATTGTTAGTGGAATCAAGAGAACTACTAGAAGCAACAACATTAGATTTAACTTGGTTATTGTTACTACTAGAGGAAGAATTTTTCTTATGCTTGTCATGCTTAGTCTTAATAGGTGGCAAGAAATTAGACAAGAGAAGTCGTTTGGCAAGATATGAAGAACTCTTCTTTCGAAGATCGTCATTGATCGCTTTTAGAAACTCATGTTCTTGCTCTAGAGTGAGCTTCTCGAAGCATAGCTTCTCATGAGATCTTAGAAGCTCTCTATGATCTTCTTGAGTTGTTTCATGAGCTAACTTAAGAGTGTTTAGTTCTTTAGTTAGACGCTCAATCTCCTTCATAGCATTGTCATTCGACTCTTCTCGACTATAAAGACTACTAGCATTTTCATCATTACTAAGCTCACTAGATTTATCATGCAAGAGCTCATCTTCACCAAGCAAGTCATCCTCATCACTATCAAAGTCAATGAATTCAGGGTGTGTTACCTTGGGGCCTTTAGCCATGAAGCATCTTCCAATTCCCTCATTTGGTGAATCAAATAAGTCGTAGGAGTTGGAGTTGGAGGATACAAGTGCAAGTCCGGCAACACCTTCATCTTGACTGTAGTCGGAGTCAGAGTGATAGCTTCCATCGGATTGATTGTTGGAGTCGGAGCCGGAGACCCAATCACCTACATGAGCTTGATGTCTTCTTCTTGTGTAGCTCCTTGATGACTTGTCTTTCCTCTCCGAATCCTTGCTTCTCCGAGAGGGTCTTCGTTCATAACGATCATCTCTACTCCTTCTCTCTCTCCGAGGTGACTCATCTCTTGCTCTTCTTCTTGGAGATTCTTCTCTTCTCTAGTGGGGAGCCGTACACTCATTTGAGAAGTGTCCGGGTCTTCCACAATTGTAGCAGTTTCGATCACGACTAGAAGATCTCTTTTCATCATATGATCTAGACTTTGAGCTTCTTTCTTTGCCTCTATTCTTGTAGAACTTGTTGAAGTTCTTAACCATTAGGCTTATCTCTTCATTGGAAATTAACTTGTCACTTGAGGTTGTGGGAGCATCACTTGTAGCTTTGTAAGCACCACTTGACTTGTTGTGAAGCTCTTCCTTATCCTTAAGTGTCATCTCATGAGCAACAATTCTTCCAATGACTTCAGTTGGCTTGAGAGTCTTGTAGTTTGGCATCATTTGGATCAAAGTGCACACGGTGTCATATTTTCCATCCAAAGCTCTTAGAATCTTCTTGATGATGAAACGGTCGGTCATTTCTTCGCTTCCTAAGCCAGCAATCTCATTTGTGATGAGAGCAAGCCTAGAGTACATTTCAGCGACTCCTTCACCATCCTTCATCTTAAACTTGTCAAGTTGACCTTGAAGAATATCTAGCTTTGATTCCTTCACAGATTCAGTACCTTCGTGCATTTCAACCAAATTATCCCAAATCTCTTTAGCATTCTCAAGACGACTGATTTTGTTGAACTCCTCGGGACACAAAGCATTGAAGAGAATGTCACAAGCTTGAGCATTGTTTTGCAACATCCGCAACTCTTCCGGTGTAGCTTCGCGATCCGGAACTTTTCCTTCCTCGAAGAATTCACCTTGCATACCAACACAAATAATGCCCCATGTGGCTGGGTTATGACCAAGAATATGCATTTTCATTTTATGATTCCAACTAGCAAAATTTGTACCATCAAAGTAAGGACCTCTACGATAATTACCCTCACTAGACGCCATACTCTCCTAGGTTGTGAAACCAAGCTTATGGAGTCCAATGCAATGGAAACCAAAACAGTGGAGACCAAAGCTCTGATACCACTTGTAGGATCGAAAGTATGTCTAGAGGGGGGGTGATTAGACTACTTGACAATATAAAAATTCTGCCTTTTGATCATGAACAGTTTTTGGCAGTTTCACAATTATGATCAATTCAAGTATCACCCTACACATGCAATTCTAGAGTATAAGCAGCGGAAAGTAAATTGCACATGTAGTAAAGAGAGGTGGAGAAGATCAAACGCAATTTGGAGACACGGAGATTTTTCTCGTGGTTCCGATAGGTGGTGCTATCGTACATCCACGTTGATGGAGACTTCAACCCACGGAGGGTAACGGCTGCGCGAGTCCACGGAGGGCTCCACCCACGAAGGGTCCACGAAGAAGCAACCTTGTCTATTCCATCATGGCCTACGCCCACGGAGGACTAGCCTTACTCGGGGTAGATCTTCACGAAGTAGGCGATCTCCTTGCCCTTACAAACTTCTTGGTTCAACTCCACATCTCGAAGACGGAGGCTCCCAAGCGACACCTAACCAATCTAGGAGGCACCACCCTCCAAAAGGTAATAGATGTTGTTGATGATGATGAACTCCTTGCTCTTGTGCTTCAAATGATAATCTCCCCAACACTCAGCTCTCCTCACTGATATGGCTGTGGTGGAAGAAAGGTTTGAGTGGAAAGCAACTTGGGAAGGTTAGAAATCAAGTTTCCTATGGTAGGAATGGAATGACTTGATCTCAACACAAGGGTAGGTGGTTCTCTTCTCGGAAAGTGTAAGGTAGGAGTGGTAGTACTTTCTGATGGCTCTATCCACGAATGAAGAGGGGGTGGAGGGGTATATATAGCCTCCACACAAAATCCAACCGTTACACACATAATTGAGCAATCTCGGTGAGACCGAAGTGAAAACTCGGTCAGACCGAAAGTTCAAATATAGTGAACGTTGGGGTTTTCGGTGGGACCGAAAATACCATCTCGGTATGTCCGATATGAGTCAAAGATAGGAACTTGCCATAATCGGTGAGACCGAAATTGTCATCTCGGATATTCCGATATGATGTCAAAAGGTTACAGAAGGTTGGCAGTCCAGTTTCGCTGAGACCGAACTCAAAATCGGATAGACCGAAATTTCTAGGGTTTGGAAAATAGCTGAGGTGGTTCATCTCGGTGGGACTGAGTTGGAAGAATCGGTTTGTCCGAGATTACTTATGAGTGTGTTTAGAAGTGAAAGTTGCTGATAGTTGAAGGAGCTATATCACTAAGCACTTGAGCAACCAGATCATCAACACAACCTCATCCCCTTTTAATAGTATTGGCTTTTCCTATGGACTCAATGTGATCTTTGATCACTAAACCAAAAATGGAGTCTTGAGCTTTTGCAAATGCTTGCCTTAGCATTTTGAGGGGTCCACTTCTTCAGACATTTCCATACCCATATCATCGAACTTCTCTGAAATGATTCTCAAGTAACTATTAGTTCAATGATATATATGTTGTTATTAATTACCAAAACCACCCGGGGATTAGTTTCACTTTCAATCTCCCCCTTTTTGGTAATTGATGACAACATATAGATCAAAGCTTCGACAAAAGATATAATCAATGAATAATATCGTCGCTTTGAGAAGTATGTGATAAACAAGAGCTCCCCCTAAATTTGTGCATTATTTAAAATTTGCGTTTGAATGCAAATGCACAATCGATTAGGATTATGGGTCACTCTTCCATGTCACATACATCTTGGTGGAGCGCACAAAATGATAAGAATGAATAGCATACACCCAATCACCAAGACAAGAGTAACTAGCCATACAAGAAGGAATAGCATATGATAGGCATTAAGCACACATTAAAGCATAGTACGACTAAGCACTCATTAAGGTAGCATCAAACGTAGTAGCAAGCACACTGAAAGTTTCAAGAACCAAAAGAACCAAGTGTATCTCAAAGAAAACCGGCAAAAGAACGAAAGAGCACTCTCTCTCTCGAAGCCCTATGATCTATACAATTTCTCCCCCTTTGGCAACAAGTTACCAAAAAGTTTGAAAAAGCATAGAGCTAAGCGTCACTGTGGGCTCTGCTGGCGGCTCCCGTCTGGGTAGATGTCGGAGTAGAAATGACGGCATCGGCGAAGACTTCTGCTCATGTCTGCGCTGGAGGAGTGGATGCTGGAGCTGTGGCTGGAGCAACTGCTGGAGCTGTAGGAGGTGCTGAAGTGGTAGCCCTGGAGTCAGTCACTGGGATAGCTGCTGATCGGGATCCTCTGGGAACCTGAGCAGTCTGGCGATGAGAGTCCTGGACTAGATCATCCTGCATGAGCTCTGCTCTCTCCTGCCTTGCTTCCTCCATGTCCGCCTCAAGCTTGTTGACGGTCACCTGAATCTCTGTCAGCTTCACGTCCAGAGCGTGGATCTTGTCTTCAACAATCCTCTCTAGGCTTTCCTGAGATTGTTCAATGCTGGCCAGGCGTTGTTCAATTCTCTGGGTAGCTTCAAGAATCTGCTCTCCGAAGCTCTTTGGTTTAGCTGCTACTGCTACTGCCTCTTTATCAGCTTTAGCTTTCTTCGCAGCTTCAATCTTGGCTTGACCTTCAACTGAGGTTGGATCCTCCTCATCCATCACAACAACGTTATCTTCATGCTCTGGCTACAGTGGCAAGTGCTTCCTATCCAACATGAATTTGCCCGTGCCAAACTTGGCATTGATAAGCATCTGAATCTGCGGGGCAAATCCACACGACCTCTTCTGGTCAGCTGCAGTCCTCTTAATGGTCTCTACCATTAAGTCCATCACCTTGAAAGGTGCCTTCTCATCAAGAATGTGCAGCATGTTGATAGAATAGCCTCGAATCATGCGGTGGTCTCCAGACTTGGGCATCAATGTATGCCTCAGAATAGTGTTTGTGGTGGTCAGACCTGCCTGGAGATAGTACACTGAGCCAAGCTTCCATCCTTCCAAATCAGCTGCGGGGATCTCCTTGTACATGTTCTTCATGGAATCATGGTTCTTCTTAGGAATCCCATAGACATCAATGTCGTCCTCTCTCTGCACTGGAGCATTCAGAAGCTCTGCCCATTCTTCAACAGACGAAGAAAACCTTTGACCTTCAGTCATCCAGGTGATCTTCCCATCAGGATAAAAATGGGCTGTGGCGTAGAACTGCACGATCATCTCATCGTTCCAATCTGTCAGCTTCTGACCCACGAACTCATCAACTCCACATGCAGTGAAGCTCTCATGCACATGGGGAAAGAAGTCTCGGTGCTCTTCACTGTCAATGTACTTCCAGTCAACATACCTGGTGTCTGCAACAATAGGCTTCTTATCCATCAGCACGGTCTCATAGAAGTCATGCTGCTCTCTGGTGCTCTTTGGCAACAACATTTCTCTTGGGCTTGGAGGTTACTTCCTCAGCAACGAAGTCAGAGTCCTCATCATCAGAATTTCTCTTCTTTCTGGTCCTGGTGGCTGCAGGAGGCAAACCACTAGGGGTACTCCTCTCACCATCATCACTAGGACTACTAGCCTCAGGACTAGTATCTGCCTCAGGGATCTCTGCAAACGGTGACTCAGACCTGTTCTGGCTGTCACTGGCATCTGACATGGCTGACAACATGTGAATAGATAAGGTATAGGCAGAGTAGAAGAGTTATCACAACTGCAGAGATTTTTGCAAAAAAAAAAATGAGTTCAAATCTTAGTTTTGAGTTTTCACAGAATGCATTTCGGTCAAACCGATATTCAGTTTCGGTGAATCCGAAGTGTATACAGAGGCTTATCACACCACTTTCGGTCAGACCGAAGTGGGTTTTGGTCCTACCGAAACACTAGGGTTTCACTGAGACTCTACATCGGTCACACCGATTTGCACAACTCGGTTAGACCGAAAGGTGCAGTGCAATGTCCAGAGGCCAAATCGGTCATTCCGAGTTTTCAAAATCGGTTTCACCGAGATGTATTCCGTGGAAACCTAAACCTAAGAATTTCGCTCGAAACTAAAACGATCTGATCTGATGTTAAGGAATTTTCCAATCGTGGCTAGATACATGGCAAACCAATCGTGCAAAAATCAGATGGGGAGCACGAGAGGGATCGAGACTCACCCTAACTTGGTGGAGTCCCTCTATGGCGGCAACGGCGCGGAGGAGAAGGCCGTTGACGGCGACGGAGACCTGCGGCGAGGGCGCACAGGCGACGACGGCGACGATCCGAAGACCAGGGCGACGGCAGCAGGGGACTTGGGGGCGAAACGGTTTGAAGAAGTAATCGCGCGCAGCCCTCAGTATATATATCCCCTTGCTGTCGGTGGGACCGAGTTGAAAAACTCGGTGACACCGAAATGTATAACTGCTGTGCAGTTACGCATATCGGTCACGCCGAGATTTTGAACTCGGTTTCACCGAGATGAAACCTAGATCAGTCTAAGCGTTTCGGTTGGACCGAGTGGGAAAAGTTGGTCAGACCGAAATGGACTTAGAAGGTTTTGGAAGTCAGCCTTAGACGGATCGGTGGCTCCGAGTGCTCCTCACTCGGAGGGTCCAAAAATGACTTGTTCAAAGTTGTGATATGAGCATGAATAGAATTTGAGACAAGAAAGCATAGATAGCTAGGGAAGGTGCTTAGGCATTCTTGTCCATCCATTTGGCCGGAAAAATCAAAACAACCAAAACAACAAATGGATGTCCTCGAATGGATAAAATCATGCATTCAACATGCGCACACAATAAGATAGCAAATGAAATATGTGTCAAACATGCACAACCAAAATTCTAGCTACTAGCACACAATTTGTTGATGACTAGGTCATCTATATATGAGTATATTGACTTAGGAGCCAAATGAGAACATTTGATCATAGGTCATACTCATCGTTTAAGCACAAGTGGGGTTACCACTTTTACATAAAGCATTGATGTGTTCACATCATTTGGAGATGCTTTAGCTCAATTTTTAGAGCAAAGCTCCCCCTAGATGTGAGAACCCCTTTTAAAGGGTCAAACTAACCTTCGGTTGTCGTAGAAGACTTCATGTAGATGTTGAAGATGTGGATGCTCAATGTTGATGTAGATCATCAAGAGTTGGGAGCTATCCTTTGGATTAGGGCACTTTCAATACCTACATGGGTTAGTCCCACAAGGAACAAACAAGGATATCCATGTACATAGATTGAAGTTCACAAAAGATGATGTCCATGAAAGCAATGATTACCTTGTCCCTTGACTTACCAACAAGAGGGTTTGTGACTCCATGAACTAGTGCATGATGTGGAAGTAGATTGCACAAGTTCTTGCCAAAATGAATATGAGTGAAGTATGTTGGCGGAGTCACCCTCAAGAACCTTCTAGTTCTTCTTCTTTGGGATCCACATCATCTTGATGGGAATCCTTGGGGTTGTAGTTGAGCTTGATGAAGTAGAACTTGACGTGTCCTTGGGAACCCACTTGACCATGGCTTGAGGTGCTTCAATGAATGCATCAATCTCCTCTTGAAGCTTGTCCTTGGCCTTAAGCTTGTGGTCTTCTGGTGCAAGGTCATCTTGAGCTTGTTCCACATTGGAAGAAGTAGGATCATACTTCTCCTTTTGAGAAACAAACTGTGGAGTAGGGTATTGACCTTCTTCCCACTCAACACCTTCGGCGTTGAACTTTCGCTCAAAACCAATCCCTTGATTCTTCCGGTGCCTTCCTTGTTTGCGAACAATTTCCTCAAAGTTCTTGCTTCCGGCAAGACTTTTGTAGACACCTTTCTCTATGATTTCCTTCAATAAGCTATTTTCTTGCTCAAGTGTAACTTGGCTTGAAACATTGTTAGTGGAATCAAGAGAACTACTAGAAGCAACAACATTAGATTTAACTTGGTTATTGTTACTACTAGAGGAAGAATTTTTCTTATGCTTGTCATGCTTTAGAAACTCATGTTCTTGCTCTAGAGTGAGCTTCTCGAAGCATAGCTTCTCATGAGATCTTAGAAGCTCTCTATGATCTTCTTGAGTTGTTTCATGAGCTAACTTAAGAGTGTTTAGTTCTTTAGTTAGACGGTCAATCTCCTTCATAGCATTGTCATTCGACTCTTCTCGACTATAAAGACTACTAGCATTTTCATCATTACTAAGCTCACTAGATTTATCATGCAAGAGCTCATCTTCACCAAGCAAGTCATCCTCATCACTATCAAAGTCAATGAATTCAGGGTGTGTTACCTTGGGGCCTTTAGCCATGAAGCATCTTCCAATTCCCTCATTTGGTGAATCAAATAAGTCGTAGGAGTTGGAGTTGGAGGATACAAGTACAAGTCCGGCAACACCTTCATCTTGACTGTAGTCGGAGTCAGAGTGATAGCTTCCATCGGATTGATTGTCGGAGTCGGAGCCGGAGACCCATTCACCTACATGAGCTTGATGTCTTCTTCTTGTGTAGCTCCTTGATGACTTGTCTTTCCTCTCCGAATCCTTGCTTCTCCGAGAGGGTCTTCGTTCATAACGATCATCTCTACTCCTTCTCTCTCTCCGAGGTGACTCATCTCTTGCTCTTCTTCTTGGAGATTCTTCTCTTCTCTTATGGGGAGCCGTACACTCATTTGAGAAGTGTCCGGGTCTTCCACAATTGTAGCAGTTTCGATCACGACTAGAAGATCTCTTTTCATCATATGATCTAGACTTTGAGCTTCTTTCTTTGCCTCTATTCTTGTAGAACTTGTTGAAGTTCTTAACCATTAGGCTTATCTCTTCATTGGAAATTAACTTGTCACTTGAGGTTGTGGGAGCATCACTTGTAGCTTTGTAAGCACCACTTGACTTGTTGTGAAGCTCTTCCTTATCCTTAAGTGTCATCTCATGAGCAACAATTCTTCCAATGACTTCAGTTGGCTTGAGAGTCTTGTAGTTTGGCATCATTTGGATCAAAGTGCACACGGTGTCATATTTTCCATCCAAAGCTCTTAGAATCTTCTTGATGATGAAACGGTCGGTCATTTCTTCGCTTCCTAAGCCAGCAATCTCATTTGTGATGAGAGCAAGCCTAGAGTACATTTCAGCGACTCCTTCACCATCCTTCATCATAAACTTGTCAAGTTGACCTTGAAGAATATCTAGCTTTGATTCCTTCACAGATTCAGTACCTTCGTGCATTTCAACCAAAGTTTCCCAAATCTCTTTAGCATTCTCAAGACGACTGATTTTGTTGAACTCCTCGGGACACAAAGCATTGAAGAGAATGTCACAAGCTTGAGCATTGTTTTGCAACATCCGCAACTCTTCCGGTGTAGCTTCGCGATCCGGAACTTTTCCTTCCTCGAAGAATTCACCTTGCATACCAACACAAATAATGCCCCATGCGGCTGGGTTATGACCAAGAATATGCATTTTCATTTTATGCTTCCAACTAGCAAAATTTGTACCATCAAAGTAAGGACCTCTACGATAATTACCCTCACTAGACGCCATACTCTCCTAGGTTGTGAAACCAAGCTTATGGAGTCCAATGCAATGGAAACCAAAACAGTGGAGACCAAAGCTCTGATACCACTTGTAGGATCGAAAGTATGTCTAGAGGGGGGGTGATTAGACTACTTGACAATATAAAAATTCTGCCTTTTGATCATGAACAGTTTTTGGCAGTTTCACAATTATGATCAATTCAAGTATCACCCTACACATGCAATTCTAGAGTATAAGCAGCGGAAAGTAAATTGCACATGTAGTAAAGAGAGGTGGAGAACATCAAACGCATTTTGGAGACACGGAGATTTTTCTCGTGGTTCCGATAGGTGGTGCTATCGTACATCCACGTTGATGGAGACTTCAACCCACGGAGGGTAACGGCTGCGCGAGTCCACGGAGGGCTCCACCCACGAAGGGTCCACGAAGAAGCAACCTTGTCTATTCCATCATGGCCTACGCCCACGGAGGACTAGCCTTACTCGGGGTCGATCTTCACGAAGTAGGCGATCTCCTTGCCCTTACAAACTTCTTGGTTCAACTCCACATCTCGAAGACGGAGGCTCCCAAGCGACACCTAACCAATCTAGGAGGCACCACCCTCCAAAAGGTAATAGATGTTGTTGATGATGATGAACTCCTTGCTCTTGTGCTTCAAATGATAATCTCCCCAACACTCAACTCTCCTCACTGATATGGCTGTGGTGGAAGAAAGGTTTGAGTGGAAAGCAACTTGGGAAGGTTAGAAATCAAGTTTCATATGGTAGGAATGGAATGACTTGATCTCAACACAAGGGTAGGTGGTTCTCTTCTCAGAAAGTGTAAGGTAGGAGTGGTAGTACTTTCTGATGGCTCTCTCCACGAATGAAGAGGGGGTGGAGGGGTATATATAGCCTCCACACAAAATCCAACCGTTACACACATAATTGAGCAATCTCGGTGAGACCGAAGTGAAAACTCGGTCAGACCGAAAGTTCAAATATAGTGAACGTTGGGGTTTTCGGTGCGACCGAAAATACCATCTCGGTATGTCCGATATGAGTCAAAGATAGGAACTTGCCATAATCGGTGAGACCGAAATTGTCATCTCGGATATTCCGATATGATGTCAAAAGGTTACAGAAGGTTGGCAGTCCAGTTTCGGTGAGACCGAACTCAAAATCGGATAGACCGAAATTTCTAGGGTTTGGAAAATAGCTGAGGTGGTTCATCTCGGTGGGACTGAGTTGGAAGAATCGGTTTGTCCGAGATTACTTATGAGTGTGTTTAGAAGTGAAAGTTGCTGATAGTTGAAGGAGCTAAATCACTAAGCACTTGAGCAACCAGATCATCAACACAACCTCATCCCCTTTTAATAGTATTGGCTTTTCCTATGGACTCAATGTGATCTTTGATCACTAAACCAAAAATGGAGTCTTGAGCTTTTGCCAATGCTTGCCTTAGCATTTTGAGGGGTCCACTTCTTCAGACATTTCCATACCCATATCATCGAACTTCTCTGAAATGATTCTCAAGTAACTATTAGTTCAATGATATATATGTTGTTATTAATTACCAAAACCACCCGGGGATTAGTTGCACTTTCAGTCACCCACATTGCAATGGGACGAATTGGATAAGTCTACAAATAGGAGTGAAGGACGCAATCTACCAGATATGTGGGCGCCGAGATGAGCAATGGGATATGGTCTGCACCCGGAAGGATAGGTCTATTGCAGCTTTCATCCAAGAGTTAAACCAGCACATTCGTCAACAGGAGCACCAGATGTGCGCATGAATGATAGACTTTAAGAAGGCGTTAACAAGGAACATGGAGCTAGAAGAGGAACTCAAGTCTTCACGTGACGGATAAGAGGAGGAAATCGCAATACTTGTGGAGAAGAATGACGACCTGGCAAGGAAGCTAGGAGTATTCATGGGAGACCCCGCGCCGGGAGGAGAAGACAACGAACCCAAGGAGATTCGTTATGAGGACTACATCATCATCGACGACACCGACTCACACCCTGATGATAGTGATGATGACTATGAAGACGAAGCTGGAGCAGATATCATGGGATCTTCTACCGATCAAAATTTCTAGACGACCACCATATGAATAGTAGTTTTTCCCACATATAGTAGAAGTCCGAGCACTTTTGTAATGTTAGTTCTAGACCTTTTGTATGCCCTTGTTTGAAATTGATTGGTGTGATATGATTGTGTTTGTCTCATGTGCATATGGGTTGTGAATTCCCCCCTAGACCTCATTCTATTCTAATCTCTTCCCTCTAAACCCATCAGATGCCTCCGAGACGTGAGCCTGGATTTGAGTTTCCCCTTGAGCTCACCCAGTTGATCCAGCATCATAACACTTTGATGCAACTTCTTGTCTAGAACCAGAACAATCAAAACAACAACAACAAACCTCCTCCACAACCACCACCACCAGTGGACAACCTAGCCCATTTTCTGAGGTTGCATCCGCCGGTATTTTCCAGTAGCGTTGAGCCAATAGTTGCTAATGACCGGCTATGCAACATTGGAAGGGTGTTGACCACCGCAGGTTGCACAGATGCTGAGAACGTGCGTTTTGCCGCCCATCAATTGGATGGACCAGCAGCCTCATGGTGAGAGAATTACACAGCCAACGTCACTTGGGATCAGTTTCAGCAAACTTTTCGCACCGCCCATGTCTCAACTGGTCTATTTGCATGAAGAAGCGTGAGTTTCGCAACTTGCGCCAAGGAAATCGTACTGTGGATTAGTAAGTAGATGAGTTTATTACTCTATCTCGCTATGCCCCTGATGATGTGGCCATGGATGCCGCGAAGAAGGAGAAGCTTATGGAAGGGCTGAATGACGAGATGAGCATACAGTTGATGGTGGCAACATTCAACAACTACCAGGAGCTGGTAGATAAGGCTCTTATGATTGAAGGGAAGCAGCAGCATATTGAGAGCCACAAGAGGAAGTATGGACAAGGAAAGAACAATTCTGGAGCCCAGTAGAAGCCCCGTTTCACCCTGAACTCAGGAGGATATACCCGTAACCATGGAGGCCACACCCATAATGGAGGGAGTTCTCATAACCACAATGGCCCCAATAATTGGAATGGGAATGGAGCAAGCAATAATCAGAACCGCTCCACTCCAGCCACACCCGCCAAGAGGGATCTAGGTCACATTACCTGGTTCAAGTGTGGGAAGAATGGACACTATGCCACGGAGTGCCCTGAAGCGAAGAATGGGAACGAGAATGGCAGCTCTAGGAAGAAGCCCAATTCTTTCAGCAGGGGACAAGCGAACCATGTGAACATGGAGGAGGTTGAAGAGCAGCATGATGCAGTTGTCGGTAAGTTTTTTGGTTAAGTCAATTACCGCAATAGTTCTTTTTGATACTGGTGCATTGCATTCATACATTTCAAGGGGATTACTAGATACATATAAGTTGCCCACCCAAGTACTTAAGACACCTATGTTAGTAAGCTCACCGGGAGCGGAGTATATGGCTAGTCAAGGATGTTTTCAGATGCCATTGACCATTGGACGCCATGTTTTCCCCTCGGACCTGATAATTTTGGAGTCACAAGGATTGGATGTGATACTTGGTATGGATTGTCTATCGATGTATGGAAGGAACATCGATTGTGCCAATAAGTCGATTCTACTTACCACCCCGGAGGGAAAAAGGATCAAGTATGTATCCAGGCATGCGCCTAGGAGGACACAAGTAAATTGTCTCTCGGGAGTTGTTCAGGAGGAAGTGCCTGTAGTGAAGGATTACCCGAATGTTTTCCAGAGGAGCTACCAGGCATGCCACCAGATCGGGACATTGAGTTTTTGATATAACTATTGCCATTCACCAGACCAATAGCGAAGAGACCATACCGGATGCCAGCGACTGATCTAGAGGAGATCAAGAAGCAGATTCAGGAGTTATTAGAGAAAGGATTCATTCGACGAAGTTCATCACCCTGGGGAGCCCCATTGCTCTTGGTCAAGAAGAAGGATGGATCTTTAAGGATGGTCGTTGATTATCGGGCACTGAATGAAATGACGGTTAAGAATAAGTACCCACTACCGATGATCAATGATTTGTTCGACCAACTTCAAGGAGCTAAAGTATTCTAAAAATTTGATCTACGATCAGGATACCACCAGTTGAAGATCCGAGAAAAGGATATACCTAAGACAGCCTTCACCACGAGGTATGGGCTATATGATTATACATTTATGTCATTCGGATTGACTAACACCCCTGCCTATTTCATGAGCATGATGAATAAGGTGTTCATGGAATTCTTGGATAAGTTCGTCATGGTATTCATCGCTGATATTTTGGTGTATTAGAAGAACGAAGAGGAACACAAGGAACATTTGTGTTTGGTTCTTGAGAAGCTCAGAGAACACCAGTTATATGCCAAGTTTAGGAAATGTAAGTTTTGGTTGAAAGAAGTTGGATTCTTAGGACATGTTATATCAGGCAAAGGTATAGCAGTGGAGAAATCCGCAGTTTTCTTGGACTCGCGGGATATTACTGGAGATTCATAATTTCTCTAAGATTGCAAAGCCTATGAAGACATTGTTGAAGAAGGACACAAAGTTCCATTGGACGGAAGAGTGCAAAGAAAGTTTTCAGGATTTGAAGAAACGTTTGACGACAGCCCTAGTGCTGATTTTGCCAGATATACGCAAGGATTTCCAAGTGTATTGCAACGCTTCTCGCTTAGGACTTGGAGGAGAAATCGTGCAGGACGAAAGAGTTGTTTCTTATGCATCCTGTCAACTCCGACCGCACGAGTTGAATTATGCTATGCATGATTTGGAGCTAGCAGCTGTAGTGCATGCGCTCAAAACCTGGAGACATTTCCTTATCGCAAACCGTTCTGATGTGTACACGGATCACAAGAGTTTGAAGTATATTTTCACTCAGAAGGAACTGAACCTCAGATAGAGGAGGTGGTTGGAACTCATAAAGGATTATGATATGAAGCTGCACTGGCATCCAAGCAAGGCCAATGTCGTAGCAGACGCTTTGAGTCAGAAGAGTTATGTCAATACCCTAGTAAACAGAGGGTTGCCATCGGAGTTAGCAGAAGATCTCGGAGAGTTTTGTTTGGAGATAGTTCCTAGAGGTTTTGTTGTAGCCTTGGAGGTTCTGTCAACATTATTGGGATAGATACGAGAAGCTCAGAAGGATGACAAAGAAATTGCCGAAATAAAGGAGAATATGAGTGAAGGAAAAGCCAAGGGTATTCGTGAGGATGAACACGACACCTTGTGGTTTGACGAATGAGTCTATGTGCCCAACAACGCCGAGATCAGGAAGTTGATACTATAGGAAGCTCATGATTCTCCATACTCGATACACCCTGGAAACACTAAGATGTATTTGGACTTGAAGGAACGTTTATGGTGAACGGCAATGAAGAAGGAAACTGCCGAGTATGTAGCCATATGTGATGTATGCCAGAGAGTGAAGGCAGAACATCAGAAGCTAGCCGGATTACTGCAGCCTATGCCCATACCCGAATCGAAGTGTGACAAGCTTGGCATGGACTTTATCACCGGATTACCCAGGACCCGAGCGGGATATGACTCTATCGGGGTAGTAGTGGATCGCTTGACCAAAGTAGCCCACTTTATCCCCGTGAAAACCACCTATACCAGTGCGAAGTTGGCCAAGATATACATGACCAGGATCGTATGTCTGCATGCAGTTCCGAGGACCATCGTATCAGATAGAGGAACACAATTTACTTCGAAGTTTTGGCATCAGTTACACTAGACTTTGGGTACCAGGCTAGAGTTCAGTACAACCTTTCACCCCCAGACTGATGGACAGACCGAGAGAGTCAATCAGATTCTGGAGGACATGTTGAGAGGTTATGCGCTAGATTATGGATCTAGTTGGGATGACAACTTGCCCTACGCGGAATTTTAGTACAACAACAGTTACTAGGCCAGTTTGAAGATGGCACTGTTTCGAAGCATTGTATGGAAGGATATGCCGAACGCCGTTGATGTGGGATGAAGTCGGAGAACGTCAGTTATTTTGACCGGATCTGATCAAAGAGTCAGAAGAGAAGGTTAAGCCGATTCGAGATAGACTGAAGGTAGCTCAGCCCAGACGGAAGAGTTATGCAGACTCACAACGCAAGGATGTAGTCTATGAAATTGGAGACACAGTGTACCTAAGAGTGTCACCTCTGCGAGGTGTTAAGCATTTCGGAGTTAAGGGAAAGTTAGCCCCGAGATTTGTGGGACCATACTGTGTTTTGGAACAAATGGGAGAAGTTGCCTACAAGTTAGAGTTACCCGAAGGATTGTCAGGAGTTCATGATGTGTTTCACGTTTCCCAGCTAAAGAAGTGCCATGCTAAAATGGTCGATATTCCTCTCAGAGATACAGTGCCCCTGGAAGCAATACAACTGGAAAGTGATCTAACTTACGAGGAGAAACCAGTCAAGATCCTCGAGTTTGCATGCCGAGTCACCTGCAGCAAGGTTATCAAGTTTTGCAAAGTTCAGTGGAGCTACCATATCGAGGATGAAGCCACGTGGGAACGAGAGGATGATCTACGCAAGGACCACCCACACCTATTTTCTAACTAGCCCGAATCTCGATGACGAGATTCATCTTAAGGGGGGTAGGTTTGTAACATCCCAAATTTTCAATTTGGAATATTATACATAGGTCATCTTGCATATCATATTTTACTTGCATTTGTGTGTTGTGATCCTCGAAATTCTAGGCAACTCAAGGACCCAGGGAGAGAGTTGGGGATTTCACCGTTTTTATATTTGAATTTTCTCAAATATTGGAACAAGGCTCATTTTGGTTTTAATTTGTTTTTCTCTCCGAAAATATTTCATATCAAAATATATGAGCGAAGATAATATGACTTCTTCAAAACAAATGAAATATTGGAGGAAAAATATTAAAATAAAATATTTTATTTTACTTGGATTTTATTGCAATTTTATTCGATTAGGAAAAATGCGTGTTTTTCAAGATTGCATTTAGGTCCGGGAAAAATGTTCACTTTGTCCTAAATATTGTTATAGGATGGCGAAAATTTAGTTCGGAATTTTTCGACTCCGTTTAGTATTTCTTTTGTTTGTTTTTCCATGACAAGACTTTATAAAAAAGCCAAACCGACCTACGGGCCGTAACCAACCCGGACTCTCCTGGGCCAGCTTTATAAGCCCAGCCACCTGAACTCGAGCAGCCGCCGCCCTAGCTGCCGCTGCCGCTAGCCACTGCCGCCGCCATGCCCCGCCGCTGTGCGCAGCCGCTGCACCGCCGTGCCCCGCGGCCGCACCACCGCCCCGCCGTCACGCCGCCTCCCGCCGTCGCCGCCGGTTTTTTTCGGTTTAGGTAAAACCCTAGATCTTTTTTTAGATTAGATCGGATCAGTTTTTCGCGGTTTAGTTTTTAGCGGACGTTTGTTTTAACGAACGCTTTTCGTCTTTTAGTTACAGACAGCGGACGTTCGTTCGTTAGCCTGTTTGTCTTGTTTTCTTTTTCAGGGTTTTTCCACGATTATTTTCGATTGTGATTTCTGCCCTGATTTTCGTTTTAGTATAACTTTTCGCTCGTTATTCGGAATCAGGTGAAACAAAGCCTGGATCATCGTCTCGAAGCCCTCTTTCTGTTTAACCAACTTGAACAAGATTTTGGTGCTTTAAAATTTTGACTTTAGTACAATTTAATAAAAGGATCTTGTTTCTTTCGTGGTTTGAGTTTCGTTGCTACGTTTGATTTGATTCTTTTTGCAACCCGGAGTTCTTGAGTTGAACTTTCTGGTTAGATCTTCTTATTTGATATTTACCCGTGCATTTTTGCTTGGTTGCTTATGTATGCTATCGTTTGTTTGCGATAGAATTCTCGGAGTGCGAAGCGTGCTACTACGAGTCCCTAGGTTTTGCGAATCGTCAAAAAGGCAAGTAACACTTTGATCATACCCGTTATTACCGAGTTTTTATGCATTAGGTCCAACCCTCACACATTGCATGAGTAGGATCTCTTAACATGTGGGTATGGGAAGTAGATTGAGGTAGAACCTAATACCTCCTTTATTATCAAACCCTAGGAGTTACTTCTACGTTATGCTTAGGTTGCCATTTTATGCTCGTAGACGTGGTTTGGGTTTGAGAGTATCCATGACAGAAGTGCGATTGTTAATTAATGGGTCAACTTAAGGTGGTAACTTTAATACACATCTGGGTGGATTGGTTGCAGGGCACGTGGAGAATCCAGTGTTGTCCTAGGAAATCCCGGAGGAACCGTCTGATTATCCTATGGAATAACACCCAGGCTCAAAGGGATTCTAAGACTATTCATGCTAGAAACTTCCTTGTGCAGCCACAATGCTATTATGGGCTCTAGCATAGTTGAGTATGTTGTGTGAGCTCTTTCAGTGGTGGACTAGCAGATGTAGGGGAACGTATATTTACCGGTCCACCCGGGGTAAAGAGTAAATGCTTCTGAAAGACCGTGTCTTGGTCATTCGTTTCTCAAACACCATGTAGTGTGAGAAATCCAACGGAGGAGATCGAGTCTTGTGGGGAAAATTGCGCAAACCTCTATAGAGTGTACAAACTAATCATGATTAGCCATGTCCCCAGTTATGGACATCTTGAGTATCTGGTACTTGAATAATTGGATTGATCTCATCACTCTAAAAATAATTTGATGGGTTAATAAAGATGGTTTTAATTGGCATTGAGTTGGAGGAACCTTCTCAAAGATGTTATAACTACCATGATAGTTAAAATAAAATTTATTCCATTGTTGTAGGAAAAATTGGCTTTATGCAAAAACTTTACAACCATGGAGCCTCCACTAGCCATATTTGCATTTAGTGTTAGCAATTATTAGTTACTTGCTCTACTGTGTTATCTTGCCGGCATATTCCTTGTGTTGACCCGTTTCGGGCTGCAACACATCATGTTACAAACTTTTCAGAAGAAGAGTAAGGTGCGCTAGGTCGTTTGTCATGCACTCAGCTATGCCGTTGGAGTTGATGGACTCATTTTATCTTTAAAGCCTTCCGCTGTTATCGTGTTAGATGGCCTTAAGCCATATATTTTTTAATAAGTTCTCTTTTGAGACATTCGATGTAATAAGTGTGCGATTGCCACTCTGTTATGAATCCTTCAAGTACTGTCTGTGTCAGCATTACAGATCCAGGGATGAGATAGAACACAGAGACTTCGGTCCATTCGGATCGTGGTCTCTACAAGCAGGAAGATCCAATGTCTCCCTTGTTGTTTGTCATTGTTGCTGACCCTCTGCAAGCCATGGTTAATAACCTATTACAACAAGGGGAAATCATCATACCTATCCCAACACATGATCCTCATTTTCCTTTGGTGCAATATGCTGATGACACTCTCATGTTTGTTCCAGCAGAGAAATCACAATTACTTGCTCTGAGAGATGTGTTAAACTCCTTTGTGAAAGCCACTGGTCTTCAGATTAACTTTCATAAGTCAATAGTGTACCCAATTAACACAGATGATGGGACAGCCTCTTCTCTGGCAGCTTTGCTTGGATGTAAACTGGGACAAATGCCTTTCACATACCTGGGCTTACCTGTGGGCACCACAAGGCCTAAGATTGTAGACTTCATGCCGTTGGTGGATTGCATGCAGAGAAGGCTTACTGCTAGTTCATGGTTTCTACCTTGAGGTAGTAGGCTACAATTGGTTAACTCTGTCATATCATCTTTAACAATATACTTCCTCTACAGTTTGTCAATAACAACTGGAGTATTGAAACAGTTAGAAAGAATACAGAGATTGTCAGATTACGAGCTCCGCAAACCCAAGAAGTTCGAACACATGGGCGTGAACAAAGATCTCTCCCACTCACGTCTACCTAGCGTCTCGCCCTCGTCTAGTGAAGAGATTCAAGCAAACAACAAGTGAAGCACGCAAGAGTTTACCCTGGTTTAGGCCACCTTGTGGTGTAAAACCCTACTTCCTACTTTGGTGTATTGGCCTCAGGAGGGCTAGAATATGAACTAGTACAGTGGTTCCTCAGCTCAGGAGGGTCTAGAGGCAAGTGTTCATGCTCCTCTTCCCCCGAAATGTTTAGGCGGGAAGGGATCCCACAACGGCCATTTCGAGCGGGAACACAAAGACGTTCCTACCCTGACAAAAGTAGTCTTCGCCTGCAAAAGGATCAGGCGGTGATGCGGTGGTGGGCTCGGTGGTGACATCCTCCTTGTCGTCCTTGCGGTCTTCGGTATTGTTGCACCAATGGGGAAACCTTTGTCCTGCTCCTCGGGAACCTGCGCCTGCGCTGCCTCCTTTGCAACGAAACGGCAACTGCGACACTGGCGGGCGCTGGCACCTGCTGGCGCGGTGCGTCACTGCTTACGTCACTGCCTCCTCCTGAGGCAGGCTTGGCCTTGGACTCTCCGCCCCTCCGGAGCACCTTGCTGAGGCCGCTCCTGAGGGGGTCTTGACGTTTTTCTCCTCGCGAGGTCTAGCCCCCTCATGAGGGCCTTGAGCAACTGGCCGATCAGCTGGACCATACCAGGCCGTGGCAGGAGCACGCTGCGGCCCGCAGACAGGCAAGTCTGGGTACCTTGGTTCCGAGGACGCCGACAGTAGACCACGGGCCCAAGGCGCGCGTGGAGTTGGCTTCAGGCCGAAACCTTAGTCCAGGACGAAGAGCCAAGGGCCCCAAAAGGCTGCCGGTCAGGCTGGCGAGTGACGGTTGGATGGGATGTGGTGACTCCCCTGCCCACGCAGTCTTGGTAATCGTGTGACTTGACAACTCCCCGGCGCAGACGACGGGGCTGTTATGGCTGCGACGCCAGTGGCTGGCGATTGGGCTCCTCCGCCCTATAAATGGGACTAGGGGGGAGCCCCCAAGCCATCTTCAAGCCAGCGTCGTCTTCCTCCTTGTTTGTTCCCCGCTCTCCCTCTTGCTGTGAGATCTCCATGGCGCCGCCGAGGAAGCCGTCCGCCGTGGAGAAAGGGAAGGCCCGGAAGGATCTGGCCCTACTGCCGCCGAAGAGGGGCCGCGGGCGTCCCCGCAAGCATGCCGCTGTGCCTGCAGCGACTCCTCGGGGAAGCGGGCGCGGCCTTCTGGGTCCTGTCACAGCCGTTGGTGAGAGGCACGGTACATCTTCCTGTGGTGAAGGTGGTCGTGGCCGCAGTGGGAGAGGAAGCGCGAGGCGGCGCATGGCGGTCGTGCGTCCTCCGCGCCCGCAGCTCCACTCCTTCGACTTGTCGTCAGAGTTTGTGGCGTGGGCGGAGAAGCCTGGTGGCTCGTGGCTCCGGCTTCGCCGCTCGTTCAGCAACCTGCTACCAGCAGGAGGCCCCGGCGGCGTCTGGCTGCAGGTTGACGGTTGCTGCAGTGGTGCATCCTGGGTGGAGGCTGATGTGGCTCCCTCAGGTGACGTGTTCCTGGAGCACGGCTGGCAATCGTTTGCTCGCGCGCGCCAACTGCAGGGGAGGTGTACGCTCCACTTCAGGTACGATGGCGCCTCCACGCTGTTTGTCAGGGTCTTCTCGGAGGAAGGGAGGCGCCCTGGGTGCCGTCCTGAGGCCGATGACGATCAGGACGGCGAGGACGGTGTCCGGAGGAGCAGCTCCTCCTCCGGAGATGATCTTAGTCCTGGGGGCACCGCGGGTCCCCCCTCTGTGGCAGCAGCAGCTCCTCCAGCAGCAGCGGCTGCGACGAGCCACCACGCCACCGACCTCGGCCTGGCGAGGGGAGGGGGTTGCCGCGCCGCTGTGGCTCGGTGAAGCCGGAGGAACTGGGACACTCCGACTGAGCGGGAGCAGCCTCTACTTCTCCTCCTTATTTTCCTTCATGTTCTTCCTGTGTCAAAATTTTAAGTTGCCTCGAGAAGGCGTGTAATGGACGGTGATATATGTATGAAGCGAGAACTTGCTGTCATGTTTTCTGGTCTTGGTGAGATTACTTAGCTTTATGTGTCATGAAGTCTTGAGGCGGTGTGCTCCTGGCTCTCTGGCGTCATGAGCCCCCATCGGGTCGCGTGGACGGCCGGTTCCAGAGAGCTCGTGCAGCCCCCGAGCATGGGTGAGTCGCTGAGAGTTGCTTAGAGTGTCTAGCGCGGGTTAAAGCACCAAAGCCTGAGCTGGCTCAGTAGGATAGATTGCACGGGCTGAGAAGCCCGACGCCAGTGCCTGAGCAGGCTTGGCCAGGCGAGGTCACGGGGCCGTGGCAGACGAAGGCCGGTGACCGACCGTGCCCCAGCCCCCACGCGCGAGGCAAACGAAGGAGAGCGAGTGGCGCAGCCATTTCTTAACAAACTGAACTTAAAACCGGCGAGAAAGATCCCAATTAAGACTTTCAACCAAATGCAAGAAACACGAGAAACACGAGAACTTCATAGCACGGGGTAGAGGAAGGGGTGATAGCCAAGGAAGTAGAAAAGGCTGACAGCCAAACACCAAGCAAAAAAGGAAAAAATGTCGCGTCCGACCCCTACACTACATCTTCTTCCCAGCGCGGAGCTAAGGACTGCCACTGGGACGTGGGTGGGAGCCCCGTCTGAGGGCCCGTAGGCAACGCGCATGAGACTCCGATGCGCGTACAGCCCCAACTCTTTATTACGTGAGAGTGTCACGAGCGGAGACCTTCACGGGCACGGAGCCTTGATTACGGATAGAACCTCCTGAGGTGTTCAATGTTCCAGGAATTCTGGCTAGGTATCCCATCCTGCGTCTCCAAGCGCACAGCACCGGGCCTAGAGACACAGGCGATTCTGAATGGTCCCTCCCACATGGGCGAGAGCTTGTGTAACCCCTCCCTGGAGAGGACCCGCCTTAGGACCAAGTCACCAACTTCAAGTGTTCTTGCGTGGATGCCGCGGTAGTGGTACCGCCGCAATGCATGCTGATATCGCGCCACCCTGAGGGCAGCTCGGCGGCAGCCCTCCTCGCCGAGCACGAGGTCCATCTGCTAGGCGGTGTCCTGGTATTCCTCATTGAAAGCCAAGACCCGTGGGGTCTGGACGTTGTTCTCCTCGCGAGGTCTAGCCCCCTCGCGAGGGTCTTGAGCAACTGGCCGATCTGGATACCCTGGTTCCCAGGACGCCGACATAGACAATGCCTTTGGAGAAAATATGGTCAGCAAAAGGGACCTTCCCTAGCAGCCTGGCTATTAGTCTGTAGACCTAAATCTAAGGGGGGCATGGGTATTTTGAACCTAGGACTGCAAAATGAAGCTCTCCTCATGAAACACCTAAACAAGTTTTACAATAAAGCTGATGTGCCCTGGGTTAGGTTAATTTGGGATTCTTAATACTTCAATAGGGTCCCTCATGACACTACTCTATGTGGTTCTTTCTGGTGGAAGGATGTGTCCAAACTTATGGATAAGTTCAGAGCAGTCACAATGATCAAGGTTAACTCTAGTGATACTGCACTCTTTTGGTCTGATCACTGGGAATTGGATAACCAGACATTACCTTTGAAGTATAGATTCCCAAGGTTGCACTCTTATTGCTCTGATAAGTCCATATCAGTTAGGGAGTTCTGTATGGCTGATTATTATGATTCATTCACCCTGCCATTATCACAAATGGCCCATGATGAACTCCATACCCTAACCAACCTACTGTCCACATTAAATCTCAGCCAGCAGATCCCTGATTCTTGACTATGGCCGCATGGCAAGGTCTCTGACTATACAGCTAAGAAGTTTTACATGTATGTCCACCAACCAATCATAGCCAACCCACTTCTGTGCTGGATCTGGAGGAGTTCTTGTACCATGTCTATAAAGATGTTTGCGTGGTTGGTCATCATGGACAGGGTTAACACAAAAGACATGTTAAAACAAAGACACAGGAGGATTAATGATGGCCCACAATGTGTGTCGTGTTGCACCTCTGCACTCGAGGACAGGAACCACCTGTTCTTCCAATGTAACTTCAGCATGAGAGTATGGAATTATTTACAAATTGAGTGCATTGATAGCACAGATATGATCCAAATTGCTACACAGGCTAGAAGAGGATTTGGGCAGCCTTTCTTTGCAGAAGTGGTCTTCCTTGCATGGTGGAATATTTGGAAAGTCAGAAATGATAAGGCTTTCAGGCACATCTCTCCAACCTTCAGGCAGTGGAGATCTGGTTTCATTCATGACATCACCATGATTTCTCATAGGATAAAAACCAGTTTCAAAGATGCCTTACTGAGATGGATAGATTTTCTCCCTCCTTGAGTTCTATTTTCTTTATCCTTTAGTCTTGTAAGTAATAGGTTTTTTCTCTCTTTCCTAGATTAGCCTCTTTTCTTTTTTCTTCTTTCATCTTCTCCTAGAGAGAAGTTTGTATATTATACTTTTTTTGTTTTCAATAAAATGCTGTGAGGCGTAAGCCTTGCAGTCTTAATGGCGAAAAAAATCATCTGTGCCAGATTGTTGCCGAAGTAGAATCCTTGGTGTATCTTGTCTTGCCGGTCTTCAGTTGAGGAGAGAGATGAGAGGGAAAAGTAGCATAGAGGAGGGGAATGCCTAAAGGGGTTTCTATGGGGCCAGTGCAAACAAACAGGTGCAAAAAGGGCCAAACAAAATAATACAAGGAAGGTGATATAGTCGCGTACTTGCTGCCTAGGGCAAAAGGGCAACTGAGTAGCCGTGACTGGCATTGACTTGCAGTCTTCTGGGTTCTAGGGGTTCTCGGACTGAGTAGTCGTGCTTTGTTCCGTGCCTCTTGCAGTCTTATGGGTTTCCCCCAGGTGTCGCTACGTCTCCTGTTCGATGAAATGATCTGGGTTGAGCCTGAAGAATCTTCAACAACTTCTCGCCTGATGAGGTGATGGGGTGAAAGGTGGCTCCTCGTAACTGGCATTGACTTGGTCTTCTCTTGCCTTCTTAATTATGACGATCCCTTGTGTCTTCTAAGGCGTCGACGACGCCAGGTAGGCAATCCTTAATGCAATAATATTAACAAGGCATAGCAGAGGTCCAACCCGTCGGTTCCGTTCATGTCAACATTGACACCAGGAGCGGGGGATGATGAGAACCATTTTCCTGCTCACACCAGTGAGGCGGACCAAATTGTGAGGTTCTCATCCACAGGTGGTTGCCGATACAACAACAATATGGACATGGTTGCTCTATTAGCGATGTACATCATGATCATGCATATCTTATGTGATGGCTTCTCGCCCCTCGTTGGTTACCCCAAGTGGAAGGTTTGAGATGTAGCGTAGCGGTAGTTTTCCCTTGGCAAAGATACCAAGGATCGAATCCCGTGAGACTCCGAGGGTCGACAAGAAGGTGTCAATTGCGCCAGAGACTTTTGCTTGACAGGACCTGCACACAGATACAAATAACTTTGCTCCCAACGAGTACAGAGAGGTTGTCAATCCCTCCGGCCTTGTCGTTTACAAAGGATCAAACGCAAGAGATAATAGTGATAGGTATGACTGCAACTAGTAAATAAGAACAGGAAGTAAATAGCGGGTGTGATCAGTGATGGTAATATGGACCGGGGTCCCATGATGTTCACTAGTGATGTCTCTCTCCCAAAAGACGATAAAACAGCTAAGCGAGGTAAACAAATTACAGCTGGGCAATTGACAGGATTATGTGCGCAAACCAATGCTAACTATGCTGTAAGAAAGGTAGAGGCTCAAAAGCATGGGCGGTACGCCAAGGCAAGTAGACCGAAATCCATCTGTATCTACTACTAATCATCCACCTTGAGATATTTATCCAGAACATCTCGCTGGTATTAAGTTGCGAGTCCCACCCATAGTGTAAACTCAAAGCAACAGACAACTGCATTAAAAGAACTTTGCGTAAAGTAAACAATCCTTGCACCCGCAAGTACAAGCACCGTTGTTTTCCCCCTTGTGGAAACAACACATCCCCTAGACTCATGTTTCTGTCACTCAAGCTAGTCATCGAGGGGCATGAACCCACAATCAAGCATAACGTACCCACTTGGAGTTACTACCTACTACTCGGCCAAAGCAATAAATAGCAACGGAGAACATGCAAGAATTACTCAAGAACATAAATATAAAAGAGGTGAATCAAATATATTACTCACACACAATCTAAACATAATCTCATAATCCATCGGATCCCAGCAAACTCAGCATAGCAACAGCATAAAGATTACATATGTACCTCGATCATGTAGGGCAGCTCACGAGGTCTAATCGGTGAAGAACAAAGAGGGGAGGAGAACATCACATAGCTACTGGTCATGGACCCATGGTCCAAGGGGGCCTACTCACAACTCATCCGGGAAGCGTCCATGGTGGTGGAGAAGCTCCCGTGGTGGTTCTCCCAACCGGCAGGGTGCCGGGAAGAGTTCTCCTGGTGCTCCCAATCTTGGAAGCGCGGCGGCGGTGGAACAGAGATGAGATCGCGAAAAAGGGTTCCGTCCTCGAGGGTTTCGGGACTCGTGTTAAATATATGCCAAAGGGGGGCACCAGAGGAGGTAAGGGGGGCCCAGGCGCCCCCCGGCGCGGCCAGGAGGGGGGCCGCCCCCTCAGGGCGCCTGGAGCCCCTCTGGCCCCCCTCTGGCCCTACTTCTGCCGCATGGAAGCTTCTGGAGCGCTGATTTTTTATATATTTTTCCCGGAATTTTTCTGGCAATTTAAGTAATGGGAAAACCTGAAATACAAAAACAGCAGAAAACAGAAACTGGCACTGGGGTGCACTGAGTTAATAGGTTAGCCCAAATATGATCAAAAGTGTATGGAAGTGCATAAATATCATAGCAATATCACACAAAAGAGGCATGGAGCAAGCAGAAATTATAGATTCGTTTTGGACGTATCAACATTGCTTGATGGCTTCTCGCCCCTCGTTGGTTACCCCAAGTGGAAGGTTTGAGATATAGCGTAGCGGTAGTTTTCCCTTGGCAAAGATACCAAGGATCGAATCCCGTGAGACTCCGAGGGTCGACAAGAAGGTGTCAATAGTGCCAGAGACTTTTGCTTGACAGGACCTGCACACAGATACAAATAACTTTGCTCCCAACGAGTACAGAGAGGTTGTCAATCCCTCCGGTCTTGTCGTTTAAAAAGGATCAAACGCAAGAGATAATAGTGATAGGTATGACTGCAACTAGTAAATAAGAACAGGAAGTAAATAGCGGGTGTGATCAGTGATGGTAATATGGACCGGGGTCCCATGATGTTCACTAGTGATGTCTCTCTCCCAAAAGACGATAAAATAGCTAAGTGAGGTAAACAAATTACAGCTAGGCAATTGACAGGATTATGTGCGCAAACCAATGCTAACTATGCTGTGAGAAATGTACAGGCTCAAAAGCATGGGCGGTACGCCAAGGCAAGTAGACAGAAATCCATCTGCATCTACTACTAATCATCCACCTTGAGATATCTATCCTGAACATCTCGCTGGTATTAAGTTGCGAGTCCTACCCATAGTGTAAACTCAAAGCAACAGACAACTGCATTAAAAGAACTTTGCGTAAAGTAAACAATCCTTGCACCCGCAAGTACAAGCATCGTTGTTTCCCCCCTTGTGGCAACAGCACATCCCCTAGACTCATGTTTCTGTCACTCAAGCTAGTCATCGAGGGGCATGAACCCACAATCAAGCATAACGTTCCCTCTTGGAGTTACTACCTACTACTCAGCCAAAGCAATAAATAGCAACGGAAAACATGCAAGAATTACTCAAGAACATAAATATAAAAGAGGTGAATCAAATATATTACTCACACACAATCTGAACATAATCTCATAATCCATCGGATCCCAGCAAACTCAGCAAACTCAGCATAGCAACAACATAAATATTACATATGTGCCTCGATCATGTCGGGAAGCTCACGAGGTCTAATCGGTGAAGAACAAAGAGGGGAGGAGAACATCACATAGCTACTGGTCATGGACCCATGGCCCAAGACGGACTACTCATAACTCATCCGGGAAGCGTCCATGGTGGTGGAGAAGCTCTCGGTGGTGGTTCTCCCCTCCGGCAGGGTGCCGAAAGAGTTCTCCTGGTGCTCCCGATCTTGGAAGCGCGGCGGCGGCGGAATAGAGATGAGATCGCGAAAAAGGGTTCCGTCCTCGAGGGTTTCGGGACGCGTGTTAAATATATGCCAAAGGAGGGCACCAGAGGAGGTAAGGGGGCCCAGGCGCCCCCCGGCGCGGCCAGGAGGGGGGCCGCCCCCTCAGGGCGCCTGGAGCCCCTCTAGCCCTACTTCTGCCGCCTGGAAGCTTCTGGAGCGCTGATTTTTTATATATTTTTCCCGGAATTTTTCTGGCAATTTAAGTAATGGGAAAACCTGAAATACAAAAACAGCAGAAAACAGAAACTGGCACTAGGGTGCACTGAGTTAATAGGTTAGGTCAAATATGATCAAAAGTGTATGGAAGTGCATAAATATCATAGCAATATCACACAAAAGAGGCATGGAGCAAGCAGAAATTATCGATACGTTTTGGACGTATCAACATCCCCAAGCTTAATTCCTGCTCGTCCTCGAGTAGGTAAATGATAACAAGCATAATTTCTGTGGTGACATGCTATTAACCATATAAGAACTTTTAAGTAAAGTAATCAAGGCATGTAATCCAATTCAAGTCATAACAAGCAAGAGTCTATATTAGCATTGTAACAAGTAACATAAGAACATAAAGGTGCAAGAGCTCTTGCTGTCCGTTACTCGAATGTCTCCAAATGGTGTTTGCGTGCAAGAAAGGGGATAGGGATATATGAGAGTAAAACATAGTTTTTATATTGTTGAGAACTTAATCTACTAAAGTTTCACACTTGGTCTTCTTTGGAATCTTATCTTGACTCATCCCCAGACCGTCAGCCAGGTACAAGTCAAAATGATCCACTCCTTTTCGATATTTTGAGCACTCATGCAATGGATGAGCGTAAGCAAGAAAGTCGACACTTAGGATGACAAAGAGAAAAATGATAGAGGGGGAAGACAAAGAAGGTGTGAAAGGCTCACATCAATTAGGACAATCATCGGCGAGAGAAAGCCAAATGATAGATATGATGCAAGGAGTAGGGATTGCCATGCAACGGATGCACATATGAGCTAAGGTAAGCTCTCCAATAGAACTAGTGGGGGTGCATCCAACTTGCTTGCTCAAGAAGACCTAGAGCTCTTTTGAGGAGGCTCATCATTGGAATATACAAGCCAAGTTCTATGGTGTAAAGGTCCCCACATAGCTATATGCATAAATGATAATCTCTATGGAGTACAAGGTATAAGATGGAGTACGAGTGTGGATCTCTCAAACGAAATAGTAGTGTGCCCCCTTCTCTCTTTTTATTTCTTTTTCTCTTTTTTCTATTTTTTTTTATTTTTGTGTGGCCTCAATGGCTCTTCCTTTTTATCTCTCATTTGTCCTCTTTGGGTTCTTTTGATTTTGTCCTCTTTGGGATCTTTTGATTTGTCCTCTCTGGGATCTTTTCCTCACTTTAGGGGCAACACTCTATGTATTACAAGAAGTATAGAAGATCTTTCACACTTTACAAAAGTACTCAACATAAAGAAAATGAAACTATCATGATGTATGCAAATGTATGCCTCTGCCAGTGTAGCAGGATATGCAATGATACTAGCGCGTCATGTAGCAATGATTAGGGCAAGGCCCAACTAGCATGCGGCTCATCGATCAAGCAAAAAGCATGTATGACATGAAGATCAAGTCATGAGAAGATGGATGTTGCATGGCAATGTATCTCGGAAAGGCTATGGAAATGCCTTAATAGGTAGGTATGGTGGCTGTTTTGAGTAAGGATATAATGAGGCTTATGATTACAGAGCGTATCGTGCCAAGGATTTGGATGCACCGGCGAAGTATGCGCCAACTCTCGAGGTGAGAAAGGGCAATGCACGATATCGAAGAGGCTAGAAAAATATGGATAGGTGGAAGTGTCAACCTTCGAATACTCACATTAGTCCGAAGAACTCATGCATTTATTATCGGTAACTCTCAATCTAATTAGGAGGTTCACAAAGAGACAAGTACCCCGAGGAGGTGTGTATGGGGGTTTGGTTACCCTTGCTCAACCTCGACCCATGGTACGTGAGTGTACTCTAATATTCGATCCCTCCAAAGATTAGTGATCCATTTAGTTGCTAAAGTTCTCAACTATTTTGTAGGTTTTCGAAAATAAACACGGATTGCCCAAAATACGACATCTATCACTAATAGGCTAAAGCTCTTGACACCAAAAGTTCAGACATTACTCATGGCAATACCTCAAAACTATTGCAAGTTACTACTAAAGTTAAATAGCAACCTCAGTTACCTACTTTAAGTTAAGACACACAACTCAGTGCAACAGACAAACTCTCTTAACAAGATAAACATGAACACTCAAGAGAGTTCAGCAACCAACTAAACAAAAGCTCTTTAAAAAGAAAAGCATGAAAACTAAGAGCTAAACATGACAATAGCTATGGAAAGACAAAGAACACACACAGCAAAGATAAGCATGAAAATCCTATGTTGTGTTCTAGGTTAAAGTGGAGCGTGTTTCTCTCCCACACAAAGAAAGCTGGGTTCTAAATCGTTATGAACAGCAAGCAAAGCTAAAGAAAACTAAAGAGGAAACTAAAATCAAGACGCTCCAAACATAGCACATAACACATGAAGTGATTAAAATATAGTGGAACGAAAGACGAACTGATAATTGTTGATGGAGAAGGGGAGGCACGGGGGCATCCCCAAGCTTAGACGCTTGAGTCTTCTTGAATATTTCTTGGGGGTGCACGGGGGCATCCCCAAGCTTGAGCGTTTGACCCTCCTGAATCTTTTTATCATCTTCCCTCGCACACTTGAAAACTCCCTTCATACATAACTCATCATAATCTGATTAGCGAGGTTAGTACCCATAATAAAATAAATTTTCCTTGCTGGAAATAATGATAATCTTGAAGGGCTACTGTTTCTCAAGATTGCCAAAAGGTTTTTGCAAAGAAAAAGCAAGCTCAAGCTTTGCAAACCGAAGGAAAGGCAAAACAGGACAGAATCTATGAAAAACAGACCAGCAGGTAGTAAATAGTTTTTTCGGGGCACTTCTGCAACTCAAATCAAAAAACTCAGAACAGACGCCCGAAAGCCAATTGTATAGAGCACGCTGTCGAAAAAATTCAGACCAAAAATATGATCTGGTGATTTTATACGAATTTTTCGGTCCAAGGACAGAATCTGTTTCCTGGACAACACGTCACAACTTTTGAACTTTCTTGCAATCGGAGGCTAAACTTGGCACAAAGCTGAAAAGTAAAGATACAATGATGATGCTACTGTTGTAACAAATATCAAGACACAACAAAAGCAAAATAAAACTTTATTCATTGTGGGCTGCCTCCCAAAAGCGCTTTCTTTTATGCCTTTAAGCTAGGAATAATGCAAAGAGATCAAGTTTTATCAAGAGTAAAAGAATAGCTAGCCCGTATAACGGACTCAAAAGGTAACTTAATCTTCTTTCTAGGGAAGTTTTCCATCCCTTTCTTGAGAGGAAATTGGAATTTTATATTCCCATCTTTCATGTCAATGATAGCACCAACGGTGCGAAGAAAAGGACGTCCCAAAATAATTGGACAAGAAGGTTCACATTCAATATCCATAATAGTAAAATCAACGGGAACATAATTGTCATTGACAATGATAAGAACATCGTCGTTCCTCCCCAAAGGTTTCTTTATGGAAGAATCAACAAGCAGAACACCAAAAGAACAAGAATCAAAAGGTTTCAATTTTAGCATATCATATATTCTTTTTGGCATAAGGGAGGTACTAGCTCCAACATCACATAAAGCATAGCAAGAGAAGTTATTCAACTTAATTTTAATCATAGGATCCCAACCATCTTCTAGCTTTCTAGGTATGGAGGCTTCTACCCTAAGTTTCTCCTCCCTAGCTTTGATGAGAGCATTAGTGATATGCTCCGTGAAGGCAAGATTAAGCGTGCTAGTGTGGGGATCTCTAGACATCTTGTGAAGAAAATCAATAACTTCAGAAAGGGTGAAATTATCAAAATCAAGGTCACTACTATCAAGTAAAGTGGTAGTGGTGTCCTTTAGGCTCATTTGTTTGGTAGCTTCTATGGTCATAGGAGTTTCTACGGTTGAGGTCATAGCATTACCATTAATAGGTCCAATGGGACCAGGAGTGCATTGGGTGCTAAGAGTTTGGATATCCTCAACAACTTGGATAGTAGCAACAGTGTGGTGGGTCGGAAGGCTCTTAATTCTATCTTCTTCCTCCTTTTCTCTAGCCCATCTCTCTTTAAGTTTAGCCAACAATCTAATGTTTTCATTAATTTGCACTTGAATAGCATTAATAGGAGTGGTCTTCCTCTCCTCAAGAGGGGAAGTTCTAATTTTAAGCAACTCTACCTCATGGGCTAAATTGTCTACCTTTGAAGAGAGATTATCTAGTTTGTTTAGTTTTTCTTCTACATTCTTATTGAAGGCTTTTTGGGTAGTGATGAAATCTTTAAGCATAATCTCTAGTTCAGAAGTGGAGTTCTTGGTGCTAGGATAAGCATTGTTGTTCCCATAGGAATTAGAGGGGAACGGTCTAGGGTTGCTACGAAAATTACTCCTATAAGCATTGTTATTGAAATTGTTTCTAGAGATAAAGTTCACATCTACTTGATCTTGAGCAATCAAAGAATTTAAAGGAACATCACGAGGATCAATAGAAGATTGCTTGGAAAGTAGAGACATGATCAAGTCAACTTTTTCATTTAGGGAGGAAATCTCCTCGACAGAGTTTACCTTCCTACCTGTTGGAGCGCGTTCGGTGTGCCATTAGGAATAATTGGTCATCATCTCATCGAGAAGCTTCGTGGCAGCACCAAGTGTAGTTGACATAAAGGTTCCTCCCGCGGCCGAATCTAACAAGTTCCGCGAGGTAAAGTTCAAGCCTGCATAAAAAGTTTGGATAACCATCCAAGTAGTCAAACTATGAGTAGGGCAGTTCTTGACAAGAGATTTCATGCGTTCCCAGGCTTGGGTAACGTGTTCATTATCCAATTGTTTAAAATTCATTATGTTACTCCTTAGTTGGATAATTTTAGCAGGGGGATAGTACTTCCCAATAAAGGCATCCTTGCACTTGTCCCAAGAATCTATGCTATTTCTAGGCAAAGATTGAAACCAAATTTTAGCTCCTCCTCTCAAGGAGAAAGGAAAAAGCTTAAGCTTAACAATATTACCATCTATTTCTTGGTACTTTTGCATATCACAGAGTTCAACAAAAGTATTTAAGTGCAAAGCAGCATCATCTCCAACACCAGAGAATTTATCTTTCATAACTAGGTTCAGTAAAGCAGGTTTAATTTCATAAGAAGGTGCTGAAGTGGCAGGTGTAGTAATAGGCATGCAGATAAAGTCATCGTTGTTATGACTAGTGAAGTCACACAACTTGGTGTTCTCGGTGGAACCCATAGCGGCAGCAAGCAAGATAACTATTTTTGTGATTTTTGATAAAGGGAACTAAAGCAGAAACTGAAAGGTAAACTAACAAGACTAAAAAGCAAAGATAAAAGATAGCGTGCAACTCCCCTATCTTGAAGAGTGGAGTCCGCGGCAACGGCGCCAGAAAACTTTGCTTGATGGCTTCTCGCCCCTCGTTGGTTACCCCAAGTGGAAGGTTTGAGATGTAGCGTAGCGGTAGTTTTCCCTTGGCAACGATACCAAGGATCGAATCCCGTGAGACTCCGAGGATCGACAAGAAGGTGTCAATAGCGCCAGAGACTTTTGCCTGACAGGACATGCACACAGATACAAATAACTTTGCTCCCAATGAGTACAAAGAGGTTGTCAATCCCTCCGGCCTTGTCGTTTACAAAGGATCAAACGCAAGAGATAATAGTGATAGGTATGACTGCAATTAGTAAATAAGAACAGGAAGTAAATAGCGGGTGTGATCAGTGATGGTAATATGGACCGGGGTCCCATGATGTTCCCTAGTGATGTCTCTCTCCCAAAAGACGATAAAATAGCTAAGCGAAGTAAACAAATTACAGCTGGGCAATTGGCAGGATTATGTGCGCAAACCAATGCTAACTATGCTGTAAGAAAGGTAGAGGCTCAAAAGCATGGGCGGTACGCCAAGGCAAGTAGACCAAAATCCATCTGCATCTACTACTAATCATCCACCTTGAGATATCTATCCAGAACATCTTGCTGGTATTAAGTTGCGAGTCCCACCCATAGTGTAAACTCAAAGCAACAGACAACTGCATTAAAAGAACTTTGCGTAAAGTAAACAATCCTTGCACCCGCAAGTACAAGCACCGTTGTTTTCCCCCTTGTGGCAACAGCACATCCCCTAGACTCATGTTTCTGTCACTCAAGCTAGTCATCGAGGGGCATGAACCCACAATCAAGTATAACGTTCCCTCTTGGAGTTACTACCTACTACTCGGCCAAAGCAATAAATAGCAACAGAGAACATGCAAGAATTACTCAAGAACATAAATATAAAAGAGGTGAATCAAATATATTACTCACACACAATCTGAACATAATCTCATAATCCATCGGATCCCAGCAAACTCAGCATAGCTACAGCATAAAGATTACATATGTGCCTCGATCATGTAGGGCAGCTCACGAGGTCTAATCGGTGAAGAACAAAGAGGGGAGGAGAACATCACATAGCTACTGGTCATGGACCCATGGTCCAAGGGGGACTACTCACAACTCATCTGGGAAGCGTCCATGGTGGTGGAGAAGCTCCCGGTGGTGGTTCTCCCCTCCGGCAGGCTGCCGGGAAGAGTTCTCCTGGTGCTCTCGATCTTGGAAGCGCGGCGGCGGCGGAACAGAGATGAGATCGCGAAAAAGGTTTCCGTCCTCGAGGGTTTCGAGACGCGTGTTAAATATATGCCAAAGGGGGGCACCAGAGGAGGTAAGGGGGGCCCAGGCGCCCCCCCCGGCGCGGCCAGGAGGGGGGCCGCCCCATCAGGGCGCCTGGAGCCCCTCTGGCCCCCCTCTGGCCCTACTTCTGCCGCATGGAAGCTTCTGGAGCGCTGATTTTTTATATATTTTTCCCGGATTTTTTTTGGCAATTTAAGTAATGGGAAAACCTGAAATACAAAAACAGCAGAAAACAGAAACTGGCACTGGGGTGCACTGAGTTAATAGGTTAGTCCAAATATGATCAAAAGTGTATGGAAGTGCATAAATATCATAGCAATATCTCACAAAAGAGGCATGGAGCAAGCAGAAATTATAGATACGTTTTGGACGTATCATTATGCCGTAATCATTGTAGGCTAAGGTCACATCATCTTGGGGCAGTGTCAAGGGTGTCACCATCTACTGGGTGTTCATGTCCTCATTCCTCGAGGATGTATCTTCTATTGGTATCGTCTTGTTGTGGTGTTACCAATCTTGTGTTCAGAAGATGTGGGTGGATGTCTGGCAAGGCATGATCCTTCTAGATTATCCACGAGGATTACAAAGAATCCAATGGTCAGGGGCATAAGGGTTCTAGCGACCAAAAGTTTTGATGGGGAAGAGATCAATAAGGAAAGTATACCACATTTTTTGAATAATTGAGAAGGGAAGAGAAGTATAGATAGTTTTGAAAACTAGTAACAATTTTGAAAAATAGTTTTACCCTAACTAACGACCGTGATAACTAAGGCTTCCTACAGTCAGGATGGCTCTCATACCAGCTCAGTGGGGACCCCGACTCATAAGTCGTGATCACCGAATGCACGTGTACAGTGATCCCAGAGATCAATGCTCACTCAAAACATAGAAACTGGATAACAAGAGTCTTACATCCATACATACCGTGTTACACAAATTGTGGCCATTATGGTCAGGTCTTGAGTATAAATCATCGCAGCGAAAATCTTTGTTGACAACATGGACCCGTGCCATCTGCCATAACCCTACAAGCATTCTGACTGGGAAGTGTCCTAGCTCGCACGATCGTCACCAAAGAACTCTTCATCGTATACTTGCTCTTTCATGCCTGGCCAAATAAATAGCCGGGGACAAGCAAGTGAGTATGTTTGAATGTCCTCGCAAGCAACCCAAGAGTGATAACAGAATAATTATGCAAGCCTCTACTACTAAATTGGCAGTTTTGCGGAAAGCTAGTTTTCTCATGCAAGTATGATCAGTATTTATCAGTGACATGAGTGTGTCAGCAACAAGTATCAGTGGGTTACATACATCAACATTGAGAAAGAGTTATGTACAACTCATGCTCAAGCTCATCGTGACTTCCTTATGAATCACGTCAACATATTTACGAAACCGTTTTGTTTTTCCAGAAACATATGGACATAGTCTAAGCAGCACCACCCAACTTTCCTTGACCGTGGACACGGCTATTCGAATAGTTTTACACTCTGCAGAGTTTGCACACTTTACCCACAAGATACGGGAAGCCTTCGTGTGACCCACGACCCCGCAGTACTTCAAGTACTCGGGGGAAGCACCCGATCATTATATTTCCCTAGGCGACACTAACATAGGGTCCACTCGTTGGTACACGGCCTTTGTGTATAAACGTCAAGATCTTGGGACTCTACCCTTTCCATTATCACACATACACGCATGGACCAACAGTGTATCCGGTGGACTGCAGAAATAGTCATGGCCGCCTATCCAAGCACGACACCATCCCGAGAGTGACCTCATGTCACCGCCATCACTAGTAATGTGGACACCATGCTAGTATCGGCCTAGGTAATCAATAATGTCCCGTCCCATAAAGGGGTATAGTGGTTGCACATGTTTGGTTGGGACAGTCGACGAATCTTAAAATCTAATCCGTCTCGGTAAACAGCACTTTCATCAAGCCTCGGTACACTACTTCTCCACCAAGTAGTGTCCTAGTTCCTCATAATCTCGCATGGGCATTAGTGGCACCCACTGGGTTGTTTGCAAGTATGTCAAACCACACTTGTTTCTTTCAATGCATAACCCCGATCCATTCTGCACAGCCAACTACTGTAGCATATTTCTACAACTCACCAACACAACTCTAAACACGGTCAGAGTCATGAGCAATGCAAGTATCAACGGGGTATGCAACGGAGGAAAGCCTGGCAACATTGCCATTCAAGTTATATCATCGACTCGATGAAACAAGGATAATGCTTTCATGACATAAAAGGGTTCAACATGGTCAAAGGGCTGCTTGCCTGGTTCATCAGAGTCTTTCAAGTCTTCTAGTCCTGCTCCAAGTACTCCGTCTACTTCATTAACTAACGTCGGAAACATTCACAATAAGCAACACAACAAGGCAAAAATAAAAGTGCTCTTAAAATAGGAGTTGGACTTCTCTAGGACATCTCTGGTTATATGAAAAATAACCAGAGTGGTTATATTGGGATTGGATCTGTGGATATTTCTGAACATTTCAATATGATGGAATCAATGCAATTAATGGATCTGCAAGAAGTGTACAGAAGAATTATTTCGAAAATTGAGCAAAGGCAACCATTTAACAAGGAATAATTTTAGAAGCATCTAGGAGTTGGTTCCATTGGATTTGTAGATCTAGTGATTTTCCTATGAATTTGCAAAGTTGACCCCACACGATAGAATGCTTCAATAATTTATGATGTACTGAAAGCATAAGGAAAAATGTTCATAAACTAGGTTAGGATCTTAGAAGTGCCAAGAAATTTGAATCAATGGATTTGGATCATCTATGAGATCTCTGTAATTTTCTAAAGTTCATCATAGAAATGGAAAAAATAGCATTTTGATAAAATATTTGTGAAGAAAAAATTCCTGGAAAAATTTGCAAATAGCACCATGTGATAGAGCATGTTTTATGGAGTCACTACAAATTTGAATCATCAAATTTGGAGTTAATTTGAATCTTCTAGGGATTTTAGAAGCTATCTGGATAAGAAAAAGAAAAGGGGAAATGGCTTTACCCTTATCCGGCGCACCTGGCGGAAGATAGCCGTGGGCCGGCCCAGCTGCTCGGCCGCACACGGACAGACGATGCAGGAGGCGTATTCCTGGGAGAACGCCTTCCCCGAGCGAAGACGACGATAGGCAGACCCCGCCTCCACTTAATGCGGCGGGGCCCTTCCGTCAGCGGCTCAGGCTCGCCGGCCAGCCGACAGGCGGGGCCCGCTGGCTAGTTCGTCCTCAACCTCCCGCGCGGGCGTGACGGGAGACAAAGGAGCATTCGCCGGCGAGTGCCGACTCTACAGGGCATCTCCGGTGATGCTCCACCCACCGGTGTGCTCAAGAGGCCGATCCGCACCCATCCAGGTGCGTCTTGCACCCTGGGGAGGGCCGTAGTGCCGACGGCTTGAATGGTCGCGGCGGAGGCCATCGGCCACCTTTGGCCGTGGGCGCGCAGCATTCCCGAGGGTGAACGGAGATGGTGGAGGGCCTGCAGTGGTAGGGTGAGGGCGCTGGTATGGCTAGGGAGAGAAGGGGAGCTCAGGATAGCCCGAATTTAGGAGGAGGCCACCGGCGGTTCTCCGGCCATGCAGGGCTATGGAGGGCACGAGGAGGGGATTGGGTCGGTCCAGGGAGTGAACGAGAGGGCGATAGAGCCATAGGAGTAGAGAGGGCGGCCTGAGACGGACTTAAGTAGCCGACCCGTGGTTCATCATGGATGCGGTGCATGGGTGGACGCGGCAACGGCTCGGGCGGTCAGGAGAGAGGGCGAGGGGTTGTCTAAGGCTTTCGCGAGGATGGATTAGGGCGCCAGGAAGAGAGAGAGAGGGAGAGAGCCGAGCTTCAGGTGGAGCCACGAGCTCACACGCGCATTGGCGGGCTCGGGCGGCTCTGGGCACGCACGGCACGGGCATGACAGAGAGGGGAAGGAGGGGGCCAGCACGGTGGCGTGTTGCGGACATCGAGGCACCTCGACTGGCACAAGGGGGAGGCTCGAGGTGGTCGGGGGTCGCGGTGTCAATGGTCGGGAGCACGCTGATGTGCTCCAGAGCGCACAAATGGCCGGCACCCGCGGCTTTTTAATGCGTCCTCACGCGCCCACTTGTGTCAAGTTGCTGCATAGGGGAGTAAACAATGTGGCAAAGGCATTGGATTCCCTAGGGAGCCACTGGAGGAGAGGTGGGGTTGAGAGAGAGAGGGAAAACTGCTATCCAGGGAAGAAAAATGGGTCTCTACCCCCATTAATCATTGCTCCTTCGGCAGAAAAGCACGCACGACGTTAAGGGAGAGTAGATGAGGCTATGGGTGGAGTTTCAACTCATGGGGATAAAAGGAACTGGCCAAAACATGGTTTGTAAGATTCTGCTAGAAGGTGTTTGATAGTGGTTTGGGAAAGTAAATTGACTCTCCTTACCATGAGACTTAACATGATGAAGTGGCACATGAAAATAGGGTGTCCCACCAAGTTTGAGCTCATTTGGGCAAAGTAGCCAATGTAACTTTGGTAAATCCTAGAAATCAACATAAATGACTTTTCCAAGATTTAGTCATGCAAATCATCCCCACTTGATGTACCACTTGGTGTAGTGTCATCATTTGGGGTTGTGAGCATGCCCACAAATTTTGAGGTCACAAGTGAAAAGTTGGTGATGTAGAGTTGTTCAAATTTGGATGTGTTCAAAAACGGTTTTGGGGCACTTTGATCAAGATATCCTTCTCTTCAACTTGTGCTATTTGGTTTATATACATAATTACATCATTTGAGAATGTGCACGAAGTTTGAGAGTATTTGGGCAAGTTTGATAATGTAAAGTTGTTCAAACTTCAAAATGGAAAGAAATGGGTTTGTGGGGGTTTGTTGATGTTTTCTTCATCTTCAAGGTATAAGGCTTGGCAAGATCATCAAATATGTCATATGTGACATACTAGAGGTTTATTGGAATTTTTAGAGAATATTTCCTTTGTAAATATTTCAAAAGCTTGAAATGTCCAAAAAGGGTTTTTGAGGGATTTGACCAATATTTTGAACATGACCATGTGTTGAAACTCTTATATATGGACAACATATGTCCTATTAGTTTCCCTATATTTTGTCAAATATTTTTGAAGCATTACAATAATTTTAACCTATTAAAGACCATTTCTGGCCTTAAGGAAAAGCTTTTAAATAAAATAGGAAAATATCTTTGAAAATTATATTTTTGTGGTTATTGGGAGTCCTATATCTAATATGATTCAAATATAATTTTTGAAAGATTTTTCACACCCGTAATTAAGTACTTGTAGTTCAAGTTTCAATTTAGGGGTTTTTGGAAAATCTAATTTAGAAAATACTTTTTGGCCAAAATATTTTTGTAGGAAAATACTATGATGTCCTATACACATGGCATGATTATTGGGCAAAAGGTTTGGATCAGGGAGAAGGATTATAAGAGTAGGAGGATTTATTTTATTTTTAGAGCACTTGTAAACAACAAACAGAAAACCAATCAAGCAAATTCAAAAACACTCAAAACTTTTTGTCAATCCATATTTTAGCATGATTATTATCTTAAGTGCCATGGCATGAAAAACATGATGTGACATACCTAGCCCCCTTACAAGAATCTCGTCCCCGAGATTCCCAAACTAGGCATGGAAGGGAATATGAAAACTTGGATACGGGGTAGTCTTCACTTCTTCATGTTGCTTCTGCTCTTGAGTGGTGCTCCATTGAACCTTGAAGTACTCGATGGTGTGGCTTCGTATAAGTTGTCCTTCTTGATCCAGGTTGCTAAGGGTCTCTCGTGTAGGTCAAGTTGGGCAAGACGTCAATGGCTCGGTGATTGATGTCCTCGCAGAGACCAGGATAGTTAGGAAGTTGGGAATGTTTTCGAAGTGGTGTCGTGTGGAGGGGCATTGTGCACAGGGGGTAACTCAGGTGGTAACTCCATCTGGTAACCGTCTAATCGTCGTCTTGCAGTGGTATTGGATGGGGGGGGGGGATAGATCTTGGTGTGAGCTTTCTTCGAGATGGAAATGCTTGGTTCCTTTGAGGGAAGTGGTTTGCAGATATGCCTAGTCTTCGACGCGGAAGTTTACTTCTTGATGATGGTGGTTGGTGTACTCCTTCCTCCTTGACATGGAGGTGTTCAAATGTCTTCTAACCAGCTAAATGACTCCTCTTCTGCCTTCGGGTAGACAAGTATGTCATCAAATAAAGATGAGAACTAACTTGTCCAAGTAATCCATGATGTCTATGGGGTACGCAAGGTAGGGTGGGGTATTGGTGGTGGTCTCGGTTGAGTATTGACAAAGGTCTTATCAACCTAGAACCAAAGCCCGTGGTCATGATCCAACCACGTTGTGGCTTGGTGGGGCTTAATGGTTCCAAGGATCCTAGTGCACGAGTGAATGTTTATCATCTTATCCTTGAGCATAGTTTCTGAGATGCCAGTAGTTCTATATAATTCCTTTCAAACGAACAACCTTATACCACCGAAAGCATCAACTCATGTAGGTCAGCTCCAATCATCACTCATGCTATTATTATCCTCAGGACCTCTGAGTGGAGGTTTAACAGAATTATACATGTCGTCGATCCCCAAAAAAAATCATATGTATGGCTACCCCTAAGAATCCATGGGTAGGGCATACAAGCTGCTAAGCTTGAGTTAAGCATGACAATCCAAGTGCTCATCCTATTCTTCTGAGTTCCAATGTAGTGCATCTCTATCCTAAGGAAACACGTCGTATGCCAATCCAAGATCTTGTCTTCTTCCTATAAATCGAATCCAACAACCCATTTACTTCCGTCAATCATTACATAATCCATTAATTCTACAAATCTGATGTCTGCGGTGTTCCACATGATCTCCTAAAGTACCTATAATCCCCAAATACTTTAAAGGGCTAACCCTACTATAGTAAGTCCACCAATTTCCATCATCGGGGTCGAGTAAACTCTAGGGTCATGCTTATATATATATATATATATATATATATATATATATATATATATATATATATATATATATATATATATATATATATATATATATCCGTAAATCAACTCCCACAATTAATCCAATCTCCTATTTTATTGTCCACCGAGAAACATGGTATCATGATCGAGATCATGATTCTAAATCCAATTTACTTCAAACCATGTAGACATACTCAGCATCTATACTCAACTAGGATCACCTACTTAAATCCAAATCTCGTATCCAACGAGAATCCTACACTTTCCCCCCAAGTCATTATCGTAATATCAACCATTTCCTATGAATATCCCCTGGCTAAGTCAAATCTGTATCTTCCAAGAGTTTCAGCTTGCGATCATAATCATCCCGCTAAATCCAATTTACTAAGGGGTAATGAAAGCTATGCTACTCTATAATCATGATCCCGCCAAGTTCATCTATCAATATGAAATCCTCATGATCCACCAAAGAGTCTCGGATAATTCCTCAAGGTCACTGATACAAACTCATAAAGTCATTTGTGCTCTATCCCTATATCCTCGGATTGGTCTTCCTATGGCATCGTCAATTCTTGTGCTATATTAGGATGATATTGTGCTCGTTCACTATGTCCACTAGTTCCGTAATGAACCCAGTGTTGTGCAAGGTTACGGAGGCTTAACTGGCTCTCTCGCACTTCTGGGGGTTATGTACATGATTAAGGACTCGTGTCGGAGTATCTCGTGAAGTCTCAAAGGGTCTGGGGATGGGTGTCTAATCTTGAGGGGTAAACATAACTCCACGGGGTTGTACTTGGACGAGGAGTCTGCAACAAAAGTCTTCAATGCCAGTTGGTTGCCGAAGTAGAATCCTTGGTGTATCTTGTCTTGCTAGTCTTCAGTTGAGGAGAGAGATGCGAGGGAAAAGTAGCATAGAGGAGGGGAATGCCAAAATGGGGTTCTATGGGTCCAGTGCACAAAATAAGTGCAAAAAGGGACAAACAAAACAAAACAAGGAAGGTTATATAGTCGCGTACTTGCTACCTAGGGGAAAAGGGCAACTGATATCAAAACACAAACAATAAAAGCAAACAACACACAATCATTGTTCTATTCGAACCATCATACGGGCTCGACTGCGCATAGGGGGTACATGACTCATCCTACCCTAGCGGTTCTCGGACTGAGTAGTCGTGCTTTGCTCCATGCCTCGCGCAGTCTTTTGGGTTTCCCTCAGGTGTCTCTACGTCTCTTGTTCGATGAAACGATATGGGTTGAGCCTGAAGAATCTTTAACAACTTCTCATCTGATGAGGTGATGGGGGTGAAGGTGGCTCCTCGTAGCTGGCATTGACTTGGTCTTCTCTTGCCTTCTTAATCATGACGATCCCTTGTGCCTTCTAAGGCATCGACGGCTGTGGGGACCCCGACTCATAAGTCGTGATCACCGAATGCACGTGTACAATGATCCCAGAGATCAATGCTCACTGAACACACAGAAGCTGAATAACAAGAATCTTACATCAATACATACCGTATTACTCAAATTGTGACCATTATGGTCAAGTCTTGAATATATCATTGCAGCGGAATTCTTCAATAACAACTTGGACCCATGCCATCTGTCTTAACCCTACTGGCATTCTAACTGGGAAGCGTCCTAGGTCGCATGTTCGTCACCAAGAAATCTTCATCATATCCTGTTCTCTCTTGCCTGGCCAATAAAATAACCAGTGGCAAACCAATGGGTACTTTGAATGTACTCGCAAGCAACCCAAGTGTGATTACAGAATTAATTATGTAGGGCTCTACTGCTAAATTGGCAGTTTTGCGGAAAGCTAGTTTTTCATATGCAAGTATGATCAACATATAACAAGGGCATGCACGCGTCTGCAACAAGTATCAGGAGGTTACAGACATCAACATCGTGAAAGAGTCATGAACAACTCTTGCTCACGCTCATCGTGACTTTCTCACAATCACATCAACAAATTTACCAAACCGTGTTGTTTTCCAGAAACTTATGGACATAGTCTAAGCAGCACCACCCAACAGTCCTTGACCGTGGACACAGCTATTCGAATAGTTTGACACTCTGTAGAGGTCGCCCACTTTACCCACAAGATCCGGGGAACTTCCGTGTCATCCACGACCCGTGGTACCTTAAGTACCCGGGGTAAGCACCCGATCATTATCTTTCCCTAGACGACACTAACACAGAGTCCACTCGATTGGTAGTAACCCCCGTGCCCAACATTTCACATCTTAAAAATTGTGGAGACTCGATCCCATATTCATCACATACCACTGACAAGGGGTACCATCGGTGTGTTCGGCGTCCTGTGAAAACAGTCATGGCCGCCTATCCAAGAACGACCCCGTCCCGAGAGTGACCTCATATCACCCCCGTCACTAGTAATGCGGGCACCATGCTAGTATCGACCTAGGTAATCAATAATGCCCTTTCCCATTTAAGGGTAGAGTGGTTGCGCATGTTTGTTTGGGACGGTAATCACACATAAATCTAATCCATCTCTGTAAACAACACTTTCGTCAAGCCTTAGTACACTACTTCTCCACCAAGTAGTGTCCTATTTCCTCATCGTCTCCCAGGGGCATTAGTGGCACCCACTTGTTATTTACAAGTATGTCAAGCCACACTTGTTTCTCTAAATGCATAACCCTGACCCATTTTGCGTAGCCAACTACCATAACATATATCTATCTACTCCCACCAGCATAACCCTCATAAGAAGGTAGGGTCATGTGCAATGCAAATATCAACGAAGAAGTACAGTGGCAAATCCTCAAACTGGTTACCACCTCATCATATTTCCGTTGCAACAACAATATGGTGCTATATGACATGCATAAAAAGGGTTTCTCAAACATGGTCAAAGGGCTGCTTGCATGTCTTAATTAAGTCCTTGGGGTCTTCAAATCCTCTAGTCCTTCCCGAGTACTCCGTATACTTCGTCAACTAACGTCGGAAATAATCACAATAAGCAACACAACAAGGCAAAAATAAAAGTGCTCTAAAATAGGAGTTTGACTTTTCTAGGATACCTTTGGTCATATGAAAAATGACCAAGGTGGTTTCGTTGGAGTATGATCAATGGATGGTTTGGAACATTTCAATATGAGGTAATTAGGGGATTTGTGGATTTGCAAGAAGTGTACAGAAGAATTATTTTCAAAAATGGTCAGAGGCACCTATCTAACAAGGAATGATTTTAGAAGTAGCTAGGAGTTGGTTTCATTTGATTTGGAGTTCAAATGAATTTCCTAGGATTTTGCAAAGTTGAAAAATATGAAGAAATGGCTCATTATTTTGTGGGGTACATAAAGTATTAGGAAAAATGTTCCCGAAGTAAGTTTTGATATTACAAGCGTCTAGGAATTTGAACCATTGCATATGGATCAAATTTGAGCTCTCTGTGATTTTCTAAAGTTCATCACAGAAATGGAATAATGACATTTTGATAATATTTATAAAGAAAAAGTCTCTGGGAAAATGTCCATGTTGCACCAACAGGTAGATCATGATTTTAGAAACTACCAGAAATTTGAAGCATCAAATTTGGAGTTCATTTGAATTATTTATAGATTTTACAAATTGTGCAGAAAGGAAAAAGAAAAAGCCTTTTACCCAAACAGGCTGGATCAGGGCGGCTTACCGCGAGCACTGAGCGAGACATAGCGGGGCAACACACTAGGCCTCGCCCAGCCGCACGACCGCACGGGGCGACAACGATGACGTCGAAGGCGCCCGCCTAGAATATGCCTTGGCCTCGGGGAGACGGCTTCCGAAGAAGCCGTGTCCACTTAACCTACGGGCCCGGCCCTCAGGGTCGCCGACACGCGGGACCCATCCGTCGGGTTCATCCCCAACCTCCCGCTCGAACAGAGCAGGGGCAATGGCGGTGTCGACGGCGGCTTGCCGGAGCCACAGGCCACTCTTTCCGGAGAGCTGACCACCGGCGTGCTCAGGGGACCCGGCCGCGTCCAACCGTGGGTGGCACGGTCGCCCAGGGGCACCGGGTTGAGCAGGGCGTCGGCCGCGGCGGACGAGGCTGACGGTGAGGATGGAACTCAATGGCAAGACCACGGGGAGGAGAGGGAGAAGCGTGAGATGGCTTGCGGTGATGGTGGAGATGCTCTGGTGCAGTCCAGAGGGGGGGGAGGAGGAGTGATGGATGCGAATTTTGGCGGAGGCCGATGGCAAGGCTCCGACCATGGAGGTGGTTGTAGGGCACGAGGAGGAAAGTGGGTCAGTCCAGGGGTGTACGGGAGGGAGAGAGAGCCAAAGGAGCAGCGAGAGGCTCGGGGGTGGCCTTTAAATAGGTGGGCGACGGTCCACCGAGGACTCGTGCGCCGGCGAGCTAGTTGCCATTGCTGCAAGCCACGGGGGCATGTGCGGGCGTGTCCGGGGTGTTTGTAGGGGTGGTATACGCCCATAGGAAGGGAGAGAAGGAGCGGGGATGTGCCAGGGTAGCGCGCGTGTGAGCGTGCTCATTGGAGCTCTCGGTGACCACGGTGCGCGTGCGCGCAGGGGCCGGAGAGAGAGAGGAAGAAGGGGGCTGACCAGCTGCCATGTCCCGGACGTCGAGGTGGCCTCGAGGGACACAATCCCAACGCCCTAGGTGGTCGGGTGCGTCGGGCAGGACGCGGCTATAGTTCGGGAGCACACTGTAGCGTGCTCCAAAGCACCTGTATGGCCGGCATGGCCGTCTCCTCACCGCTCTGGACGCGTCCACTTTGCCCAATGGTGTCCAGGGGGTTAGGGGAGGAGTAAAGAAGTGGGCTGTGGCCTTGGATGCCATGGAGGGCCACTGGAGTGAGGAGGGAGGTGAGAAAAGAGGAAAATGCTGCTGTCTAGAAGGGTAAATGGGGTTTTACGCCCCGCCCCCCCTCAATCATTGATCTGAGGAGGGGAAGGAGTTCCTGGAGGTGGAGGGTGACTAGGAGCAGCTGTGGTAAAAACTAGAGGCAAGGGGGAGTGGTTGAAGTGGATCAAAAGGTGATTTTGGCAAAGTGCGAGAAGGTGTTTGATGACGTTTTGGGCAAGCAAATGGATTCCAAATGACATGAGACTTAACAGGATGAAATGGCACATACATTTAGGCCCTTCCATCACCAATTTGGGCGAAGTTGCCAATACAACTTTTGTAAACCCTAGAAATCAACAAAAATGGATTTTCCAAGATTAAGTTAAGGAAATCATCTCTCCTTGATGCACCACTTGGTTTAGTGTCATAATTTGGCTTTGTGAGCATGTCCACAAAATTTGAGGCCCTAAGTAAAAAGTTGGCAATGTAGAGTTGTTCAAATTTGGATCTGGTCAAAAAGGGTTTTGGGGCACTTAGATCAAGTTATCCTTCTCCGAAACTTGTGCCATTTGGCATAGATGCATATTTACATCATTTGAGAATGTGCACCAAGTTTGAGAACATTTGGACAAGTTTGGCAATGTAAAGTTGCTCAAACTTCAAAATGGATAGAAATGGTTTTGAGGGGATTTGATGATGATTTCTTGATCTTCAAGGCATGAGGCTTTGTAAGATTATCAAATGTGTCATATCTCACATGATAGAATTTCCTTGGATGTTTTGGAGAATATTTCCTTTGAAATTTTTTCAAAATCTTGAAATATCCAGAAAGGGTTTTGGAAGGATTTGCCCAATATTTTGAACATGACCATGTGTTGAAACTCTTATATATGGACAATATATGTCCTCGGAGTCTCTCTGAATTTTGGCAGATATTTTTGAAATAGTTACATAATTTTAACCTATTAAAGACCATTTCTGGCCTAAAGAAAAAGCATTTAAATAAAATATAAAAATAACTTTAAAAATTATAATTTTGTGGTTTATGGGAGTCCTATACGCAATAGGATTCAAATATACTTTTTGAAAGATTTTTCACACCCTGAATAAGGTACTTGCAGTACAAACCTCAATTCAGGTTTTTTTGGAAAATCTAATTTTAGAAATTACTATTTGGCCAAAATAATTTTATAAGTAAATACCATACTGTCCTATACACATGGCATGATCATTGGGAAAAAGTTTTGGATCAAGGAGATGGAGTATAAGAGTTGGATGATTTATTTGATTTTTAGAGCACTTGCAAACAGCAGATAAAAAAATCAATCAAGCAAAGTCAAAAACACTCAAAAGTTTTTGTCAGACCACATTTTAGCATGATTATTAGCTTAAGTGTAGTGTCATGAAAATCAGGGTGTGACAGACCTACCCCCCTTACAAGAATCTTGTCCCCAAGATTCCCAGACTAGGCGTGGAGAAGAACACGAAAACTTGGATATGTGGTAGTATTCACTTCTTCTTGTTGGTTCTGCTTCCGAGTGGTGCTCCATGGAATCTTGAAGTACTTGGTGGTGTGGCTTCTCGCTTGTTGCCCTTTTTGATGAAGGTTGCTGAGGGGTCTCTTGCATAGGTTAGGTTGGGATAGACGTCAAAGGCTCGGTGATCGATGTCCTTGGAGGGACCGGGCTAGTTAGGAAGTTAAAAGTACTTCCAGAGTTGTGTCTTGTGGGAAATTTGATGCACAGTGGGAAACTCAAGTGGTAAATCTAGTTGGTAGCCGTCTACTATCTGACTTTCAGTGCTCTTGAAGATGGTCGATAAATCTTGGTGTGAGCGCCCCTTCAACATGGAAATGCTTGGTTCCTTCGAGAGGGGTGGTTTGCAGATACGCCCGGTCTTCGACGCGGGAGTTTACTTCTTGATGACGGTGGTCGGTGTAGTTCTTCCTTCTTGACATGTCGGTCTTCAATGTCTCCTAACCAGCTGTCCGTCTCTTCTTTCGTCTTCGGGCAGACAAGTAGGCCATCAAATAATGATGTTACCCAACTTGTCCAAATACTCCATGAAGTCCACGGGGTACGCGAGGTAGGCTGGGGTATTGGTGGTGGTCTCCATTGAATATTGGCAATGGTCTTCTTGACTTAGAGTCAACGCCCGTGGTCAGGACCTGACCATGTTGTGGCTTGGTGGGGCTTAAGGGTTTCAAGGATTTTAGTGTGTGAGTGAACGTTTATCATCTTATCCTTAAGCATGGTTTCTGAGATGCCAATAGTTCTATCTAGTACTCCAAATGAATAACTTCATACCACTAAAAGCATCCTCTCGCATAGGCTAACTCCAATCACCACTCATGCCATACATACCCTCATGACTCCCAAAAGGATATCTAACAAAATTGTACTTGTCTACGATCCCCAAATCCATAGGTATGTCTACCCCTAAAATCCATGGGTAGATCATACATGCTGCCAAGCTTGAATTAAACACCACAATCCACGCACTCAACCTTTTCTTGCAAGGTTCAAGATAATACATCTCCATACCAAGGAAACACGTCATATGCCACTCTAAGATCTTGTTTCCTTCCTATAGATCAACTCCAGCAGCCCGGTAACTTCCATCAATCACCACATAATCCAACAATTCTACAAATCCAATGTCTACGGTGTTCCTCAAGATCTCAAGTCCCTATAATACCCAAATACTTGGAAGGGCTAAGCATTCTATAGTAAGTCCACCAAATTCCCACCATCATGGTCAAGTAATCTCTAAGGTCTTGATTATATAGATCCCTAAATCAACTCCGACACATAATCCAATCTCCTAGTTTATTGTCCACCGAGAAACATGGAATCATGATCGAGATCATCAGTCTAAACCCAATTTACTCCAAACCATGTAGACATATCTAGCATCTATACACAACCAGAATCACCTACTTAAATCCAAATCTCATGCCCGACGAGAATCCCTACATTTTCCCCAAGTCATTCTCAAAATGTCAACTATCTCCAATCAATATCCTCTGATGAAGTCAAAACCTTATACTTCCAAGAATTACATCTTGTAATCACAATTGCCCTGCAAATCCAAGTTACTCCAGGGTGGTGATAGTTACGCTACTCTATTAATCATGATCCCACCAACATGAAAACCTCACAATCCATCAAGGTCTCAGATAATTCCTCAAAGTCACTAATTTAAAGCCACCAAGTCATCTGTCTTATATCCTCAAATTGGTCTATCTATGGCATCGTCAGTTATTGTGCTATATTAGGATGAAAATGTGCTCACTCATTGTGTCCACTAGTTCCATTACGAACCCAGTGTTATGCAAGATTATAGAGGCTTCACATGGTTAAGGATTCGTGCTGGAGTATCTCGTGAAGTCTCAAAGGGTCTAGGAACGGGTTTTCTAATCTTGAGGAGTAACATAACTTCACGGGGTTGCACTTGGCCGTGGAGGTTGTAACAGAAGTCTTCATTGTTAGTTGGTTGCCGAGTTGCAATCCTTGGTACTTCTTGTCTTGCTGGTCTTCAGTTGAGGAGATAGAAGAGAGGAAAAAGTAGCATAAAGGAGGGAAATGCCTAAAGGGGGTTCTATAGTGCAAGGGGCAAACAAACAGGCGCAAAAAGGGCGAAACTAAGGAAACAAGGCAAGGAAGATGATATAGCCATGTACTTGTTGCCTATGGCAAAAGTGCGACTTATATCAAAACACAAACAATAAAAACAAGCAACACACAATCATGGTTCTATTCGAACCATCACACGGACTTGACTGCGCATAGGGGGTATACGACTCATCCTACCCTTGGGGTTTCTCGGACTAGTAGTCGTGCCTTGTGCCTCGTGCAGTCTTCCGAGTTTTCCTCAGGTGTTGCTATGTCTCTTGTAGTTGTTTGAACGACTCGGGTTGAGCTTGAAGAATTTTCAACAACTTCTCGCCTGATGAGGTGATGTGGTGAAGGTGTCTCCTCGTAGCTGGCGTTGACTTTGTCCCTGCTTGTCCTCTTAATCATAACGATCCCTTGTGCCTTCTGGGCGTCGAGGGTACCAGGTAGGCAATCTTTTATGCAATGATATTAACAAGGCATAGTAGAGGTTCAACATGTCGGTTATGTTGATGACAACATCGACACCAAGAGAGGGGGACGAAGAGAACCATTTTCCTGCTCACTATTGTGAGGCGGACCAAAATGGAGAGGTTCTCATCCACTGGTGGTTGCCGATACAACAACAGTAGTGACATGATTACTCTATTAGCGATGTATATCATGATCTTGCACACCCCGTGCCCTGGTCATCGTAGGCTAAGGTTGCACCATCTTGGAGTAGTGCCAAGGATGTCACCATCTTCTAGGTCTTCATGTCCTCATTCCTCGAGGATGTGTCTTCTGTTGGCATCCTCTTGTTATGGTGTTGCCAATCTTCTGTTCAGAAGCGGTGGGTGAGTATTTGGCAAGGCATCATCCTTCTAGATTATCCACGAGGATTACAGAAAATCCAGTGGTCAGGGGCATAAGGGTTCTAACGACCGAAAGTTTTGAAGGGGAAGAGATCAATAAGGAAAGTATAGCCTAGTTTTCGAAAAACTGAGAAGGGAAGAGAAGTATAGATAGTTTTGAAAACTAGCAATAGTTTTGGAAATTGTTGCACCCTAACTAACGACGATGCTAACTAAGGCTTCCTACAGTCAGGATGGCTCTGATACCAGCTCTGTGGGGACCCCGACTCATAAGTCGCGATCACCGAATGCACATGTACAGTGATCCCAGAGATCAATGCTCACTGAACACACAGAAGTTGTATAACAAGAGTCTTCCATCCATACATATCGTATTACTCAAATTGTGACCATTATGGTCATGTCTTGAATATATCATAGCAGCGGAATTCTTCAATAACAACTTGGACCCATGCCATCTGCCTTAACCCTACAGGCATTCTGACTGGGAAGCGTCCTAGCTCGCATGTTCGTCACCAAGAAATCTTCATCATATCCTGTTCTCTCCTGCCTGGCCAATAAAATAACCAGTGGCAAGCCATTGAGTACTTTGAATGTACTCGCAAGCAACCCAAGTGTGATAACCGAATTAATTATGCAAGGCTCTACTGCTAAATTGGCAGTTTTGCAAAAAGCTAGTTTTTCATACGCAAGTATGATAAACATATAACAGGGGCATGCATGCGTCTTCAACAAGTATCAGGAGGTTACAAACATCAACATCGTGAAAGAGTCATGAACAACTCTTGCTCACGCTCATCGTGACTTTCTCAAGATCACATCAACAAATTTACCAAACCGTGTTGTTTTCCAGAAACTTATGGACATAGTCTAAGCAGCACCACCCAACTGTCCTTGACCGTGGACACGACTATTCAAATAGTTTGACGCTCTGCAGAGGTCGCGCACTTTACCCACAAGATCCGGGGAACTTCCGTGTCATCCACGACCCGCGGTACCTGAAGTACCCTGGGTAAGCACCCGATCACTATCTTTCCCTAGACGACACTAACACAGAGTCCACTCGATTGGTAGTAACCCCCGTGCCCAACATTTCACATATTAAAAATTGTGGAGACTCGCTCCCATATTCGTCACATACCACTGACACGGGGTACCAATGGTGTGTTCGGTGCCCTGTGAAAACAGTCATGGCCGCCTATCCAAGCACGACCCCCTCCCTAGAGTGACCTCATGTCACCCCCATCACTAGTAATGCCGGCACCATGCTAGTATCGACCTAGGTAATCAATAATGCCCTTTCCCATATAAGGGTAGAGTGGTTGCGTATGTTTGGTTGGGACGGCAATCACACATAAATATAATCCATCTCTGTAAACAACACTTTCGTCAAGCCTCGGTACACTACTTCTCCACCAAGTAGTGTCCTAGTTCCTCGTCATCTCCCAGGGGCATTAGTGGCACCCACTGGGTTATTTGCAAGTATGTCAAGCCACACTTGTTTCTCTCAATGCATAACCCTGACCCATTTTGTGTAGCCAACTACCATAGCATATATCTATCTACTCCCACCAGCATAACCCTCATAAGAAGGTAGGGTCATGCGCAATGCAAATATCAACAAAGAAGTAAAGTGGCAAACCCTCAAAGTGGTTACCACCTCATCATGTTTCCGTTGCAACAACAATATGGTGCTATATGACATGCATAAAAGGGTTTCTCAAACATTGTCAAAGGTCTGCTTACCTGTCTTAATCAAGTCCTTGGGGTCTTCAAATCCTCTGGTCCTTCCCGAGTGCTCCGTATACTTCATCAACTAACGTCGGAAATAATCACAATAAGCAATAAAACAAGGCAAAAATACAATTGCTCAAAAATAGGAGTTGGACTTTTCTAGGATACCTCTGATCATATGAAAAATGACCAAGGTGGTTTCATTGGAGTATGACCAATGGATGGTTTGGAACATTTCAATATGAGGAAATCAGGGGATTTGTGGATTTGCAAGAAGTGTACAGAAGAATTATTTTGAAAAATGGTCAGAGGCACCTATCTAACAAGGAATGATTTTAGAAGTAGCTAGGAGTTGGTTTCACTTGATTTGGAGTTCAAATTCATTTCCTAGGATTTTGCAAAGTTGACAAATATGAAGAAATGGCTCATTATTTTGTGGGGTACGGAAAGTATTAGGAAAAATGTTCCAAAACTAAGTTTTGATATTACAAGCATCTAGGAATTTGAACCATTGCATTTGGATCAAATTTGAGCTCTCTGTGATTTTCTAAAGTTCATCACAGAAATGGAATAATGACATTTTGATAATATTTGTGAAGAAAAAGTCTCTGGGAAAATGTGCATATTGCACCAACAGGTAGATCATGATTTTAGAAACTACCAGAAATTTGAATCATCAAATTTGGAGTTCATTTGAATTATTTATGGATTTTACAAATTGTGCAGAAAGGAAAAAGAAAAAGCTTTTTACCCAAACAGGCTGGATCGAGGCTGCTTACCACCGCGTGCACTGAGCGAGACATAGCGGGGCAACGCACTGGGCCTGGCCCAGCCGCACGACCGCACGGGGCGACAACGATGACGTCGAAGGCGCCCGCCTAGAATATGCCTTGACCTCGGGGAGACGGCTTCCGAAGAAGCCGTGTCCACTTAACCTGCGGGCCCGACCCTCAGGGTCGCCAACACGCGAGACCCATCCGTCGGGTTCATCCCAACCTCCTGCTCGAACAAAGCAGGGGCAGGGGTGGTGTCGATGGCGGCTTGCCGGAGCCACGGGCCACTATTTCAGGAGAGCTGACCACCGGCGTGCTCAGGGGACCCGGCCGCGTCCAACTGTGGGTGGCACGGTCGCCCAGGGGCACCGGGTTTAGCAGGGCGTCGGTCGCGGAGGACGAGGCTGACGGTGAGGATGGAACTCGATGGCAAGACCACGAGGAGGAGAGGGAGAAGCGCGAGATGGCTTGCGGTGATGGTGGAGATGCTCTGGTGCAGTCCAGAGGGGGGGAGGAGGAGTGGTGGATGTGAATATTGGCGGAGGCCGATGGCAAGGCTCCGACCATGGAGGTGGTTGTAGGGCCAAAGGAGCAGCGAGAGGCTCGTGGTGGCCTTTAAATAGGTGGGCGACGGTCCATCGAGGACTCGTGCGCCGGCGAGCTAGTTGTCGTCGCTGCAAGCCACGGGGGCGCGCGTGGGCGTGTCCGGGGTGTTTGTAGGGGTGGTCTACGCCCATAGGAAGGGAGAGAAGGAGCGGGGATGCGCTAGGGCAGCGCGCGTATGAGCTTGCTCATTGGAGCTCTCGGTGACCACGATGCGGGTGCGGGCAGGCGCCGAAGAGAGAGAGGAAGAAGGGGGCCCACCAGCTGCCGTCTCCCAGACGTCGAGGTGGCCTCGGGGGACACGATCCCAACGCGGTAGGCGGTCGGGTGCCTCGGGCAGGACGCGGCTACAGTGCGGGAGCACACTGTAGCGCGAGCCAGAGCGTCTGTATGGCCGGCATGGCCGTGTCCTCACCGCTCTGGACGCGTCCACTTTTCCCAATGGTGTCTAGGGGGTTAGGGGAGGAGTAAAGAAGTGGGTTGTGGCCTTGGATGCCATGGAGGGCCACTAGAGTGAGGAGGGAGGTGAGAAAAGAGGAGAATGCTGCTGTCCACAAGGGTAAATGGGGTTTTACCCCCCCCCCCCCTCAATCATTGATCTAAGGAGTGGAAGGAGTTCTTGGAGGTAGAGGGTGACTAGGAGCAGTTGTGGTAAAAACTTGAGGCAAGGGGGAGTGGTGGAAGTGGATCAAAAGGTGATTTTGGCAAAGTGCCAGAAGGTGTTTGATGACATTTTGGGCAAGAAAATGGAGTCCAAACGACATGAGACTTAACAGGATGAAATGGCACATACATTTAGGCCCTTCCACCAAATTTGAGCTCATTTGGGCAAAGTTGCCAATGCAACTTTTGTAAACCCTAGAAATAAACAGAAATGGATTTTCCAAGATTAAGTTAAGCAAATCATCTCTCCTTGATGCACCACTTGGTTTAGTGTCATCATTTGGCTTTGTGAGCATGTCCACAAAATTTGAGGCCCTAAGTAAAAAGTTGGCAATGTATAGTTGTTCAGATTTGGATCTGCTCAGAATGTGTTTTGGGGCACTTAGATCAAGTTATCCTTCTCCAAAACTTGTGCCATTTGGCATAGATGCATATTTACATCATTTGAGAATGTCCACTAAGTTTGAGAACATTTGGACACGTTTGGCAAGGTAAAGTTGCTCAAACTTCAAAATGGACAGAAATGGTTTTGAGGGGATTTGATGATGATTTCTTGATCTTCAAGGCATTCGGCTTTGTAAGATCATCAAATGAGTCATATCTGACATGATATAATTTCCTAGAATTTTTGGGGAATATTTGCTTTGAAAATATTTCAAAATCTTGAAATATCCAGAAAGAGTTTTGGAAGTATTTGCCCAATATTTTGAACATGACCATGTGTTGAAACTCTTATATATGGACAATATATGTCCTAGGAGTCTCTCTGAATTTTGGCAAATATTTTTGAAATAGTTAAATAATTTTAACCTATTAAAGACCATTTCTGGCCTAAAGAAAAAGCATTTAAATAAAATATAAAAATAACTTTAAAAATTATAATTTTGTGGTTTATGGGAGTCCTATACATAATAGGATTCAAATATACTTTTTGAAAGATTTTTTGCACCCTGAATAAGGTACTTGCAGTACAAACCTCAATTCAGGGGGTTTTGGAAAAACTAATTTTAGAAAATACTATTTGCCAAAATATTTTTATAAGTAAATACCGTACTGTCCTATACACATGGCATGATCATTGGGAAAAAGGTTTTAGATCAAGGAGATGAAGTATAAGAGTTGGATGATTTATTTGATTTTTAGAGCACTTGCAAACAGTAGACAGAAAAATCAATCAAGCAAAGTCAAAAACACTCAAAAGTTTTTGTCAAACCACATTTTAGCATGATTATTAGCTTAAGTGTAGTTGCATGAAAATCAGGGTGTGACAACGGCGCCAGGTCGGCAATCCTTTATGCAAGCACATTAACAAGGCATAGTAGAGGTCTAACCTGTCAGTTCCGTTGATGACACCATCGACACCAGGAGCGGGGGATGAAGAGAACTGTTTTCCTGCTCACAGCTGTGAGGCGGACCAAATGGGGAGGTTCTCAGCCTCCGGTGGTTGCCAATACAACAACGGTAAGGCATTGGTTTCTCGATTAGCGATGTACATCATGATCTTGCATCATCTTGGGGCAGTGTCAAGGGTGTCACCATCTTCTGGGTGTTCATGTCCTCATTCCTCGAGGATGTATCTTCTATTGGTATCATCTTGTTGTGGTGTCACCAGTCTTGTTATCAGAAGATGTGGGTGGATGTCTGGCAAGGCATCTTCCTTGTAGATTATCCACGAGGATTACAAGGAATCAAGTGGTCAGGGGCATAAGGGTTCTAGCGACCCAAAGTTTTGAAGGGGAAGAGATCAATAAGGAAAGTATACCCTAGTTTTCGAAAAACTGAGAAGGGAAGAGAAGTATAGATAGTTTTAAAAACCAGTTATAGTTTTGAAAAATAGTTTATCCCTAACTAACGACCATGTTAACTAAGGCTTCCTATAGTCAGGATGGCTCTGATACCAGCTCTATGGGGAACCCGACTCATAAGTCATGATCACCGAATGCACGTGTACAATGATTCCAGAGATCAATGCTCACTGAACAAATAGAAGCTAGATAACAAGAGTCTTACATACATACATACCATGTTACACTAATTGTGGCCATTATGGTCAGGTCTTGAGTATAAATCATCACATCGGAAATCTTTGCTGACACTTGGACCCATGCGATCTGCCTTAACCCTACATGCATTCTGACTAGGAAGTGTCCTAGCTCGCATGATCGTCACCAAAGAACTTTTGTTCGTATACCCGCTCTTTCATGCCTGGCCATGTAAATAGCCAGGGACACGCCAGTGAGTATGTTAAAATGTACTCGCAAGCAACCCAAGAGTGATAACAGACTAATTATGCAAGGCTCTACTACTAAACTGGCAGTTTTGTGGAAAGCTAATTTTCTCATGCAATTATGATCAATATTTATCAATGACATGAATGTGTCCGCAACAAGTATCAGGGGTTTATTGACATCAACATCGAGAAAGAGTTATGTACAACTTATGCTCAAGCTCATCGTGACTTCCTTATGAATCACGTCAACATATTTATCAAACCATATTGTTTTTCCAGAAACATATGGGCATAGTCTAAGCAGCACCACCCAACTGTCCTTGACCGTGGACACGGCTATTCGAATAGTTTTACACTATGCCCAAGTTGCACACTTTACGCACAAGATCCGGGAAGCCTTCGTGTGACCCATGATCCCGCAGTACCTCAAGTACTCGCGAAAGCTCCCGATCATTATCTTTCCCTAGGCAACACAAAAATAGGATCCACTCGTTGGTACATGACCTTTGTGTATAAACATCAAGATCTTGGGACTCTTCCGTTTCCATTATCACACATACACGCAGGGACCAACAGTGTGTTTGGTGCCTTGTAAGAACAGTCATGGCCGCCTGTCCAATCACAATCGCGTCCGGAGAGTGAACTCAAGTCACCCCCAAGTTGGGGAATGTAGTATTTTAAAATTTTCCTAAGATCACGCAAGATCTATCTACCAGATGCATAGCAACGAGAGGGGAGAGTGTGTCTACGTACCCTCATAGACCGAAAGCGGAAGCGTCAAGTGACGTGGTTGATGTAGTCGAACTTCTTCGCGATCCAACCGATCAAGCACCGAACGTACGGCACCTCCGCGTTCAGCACACGTTCAGCTTGATGACGTCCCACGAGCTCTTAATCCAGTTGAGCTTCACGGGAGAGTTTCTTCAGCACGACGGTGTGGTGACGGATATGATGAAGTTACCGGCGCAGGGCTTCCCCTAAGCACTTCAACAGTATGACCGAGGTGTGTTTCTGTGGAGGGGGGGCACCGCACACGGCTAAAACAATTCAAATTATGTGTCCTAGGGTGCCCCCTTGCCCCCGTATATAAAGGAGAAAGGGCGGAGGCCAGCCGGCCCTCCATGGCGCACCAAGGAGAGGCAATCCTACTAGGAATAGGATTGCAATCCTATTCCAAGTAGGAGTCCACCAAGAAGGAGAGAGGGGGAAGGAAGGAGAGGGACAGGGAGAGGGAAAGAGGGGCCGCGCCCCCCTCCCCTAGTCCTATTCGGACTATCCCTTTGGAGGGGGCGCGCCACCTCCTGGCTGCTGCCCTTTTTCTCCCCTATGGCCCACCAGGGCCCAACATTCCCCCGGGGGTTTCCGGTAACCCCCCCGGCACTCCGGTAAATTCTGAAACTTTCCAGAACACTTCCGGTGTCCGAATGTAGTCGTCCAATATATCAATCTTTACGTCTCGAACATTCCAAGATTCCTCGTCATGTCCGTGATCTTATCCGGGGATCCGAACTACCTTCGGTACATCAGAACTCATAAACTCATAATACCGATAGTCATCAAACATTAAGCGTGCGAACCCTACGAGTTCGAGAACTATGTAGACATGACCAAGACTCATCTCCGGTCAATAACCAATAGCGGAGCCTGGATGCTCATATTGGCTCCTACATATTCTACGAAGATCTTTATCGGTCAAACCGCATAAAAACATATGTTGTTCCCTTTGTCATCGGTATGTTACTTGCCCGAGATTCGATCGTCGGTATCTCAATACCTAGTTCAATCTCGTTGCCGGCAAGTCTCTTTACTCATTCCATAATACATCATCTGGTGACTAACTCAATATTCATTTTCTTGCAAGGCTTATTATGATGTGCATTACCGAGAGGGCCCAGAGATACCTCTTTGACACTCGGAGTGACAAATCCTAGTCTTGATCTATGCGAACACCACGAACATCTTCAGAGACACCTGTAGAGCATGTTTATAATCACCCGGTTACGTTGTGACGTTTGATAGCACACAAGGTGTTCCTCCAGTATTCGGGAGTTGCATAATCTCATAGTCATAGGAACATGTATAAGTCATGGAGAAAGCAATAGCAGTAAAACAAAACGATCATAGTGCTAAGCAAACGGGTGGGTCTTCTCCATCCCATCATTCTCCTAATGATGTGATCTCGTTGATCAAATGACAACACATGTCTATGGCTAGGAAACATAACCATCTTTGATCAATGAGCTAGTATAGTAGAGGCATACTAGGGACACTCTGTTTTGTCTATGTATTCACACATGTACTATGTTACCGGTTAATACAATTCTAGCATGAATAATAAACATTTATCATGATATAAGGAAATAAATAATAACTTTATTATTGCCTCTAGGGCATATTTCCTTCACCCCGTCAATAGTAATGTGGGCACCATGCTAGTATTGGCCTAGGTAATCAATAATGCCCCGTCCCATAAAGGGGTAGAGTGGTTGCGCATGTTTGGTTGGGACAGTCGACAAATCTTAAATCTAGTCTGTCTCTGTAAACAACACTTTCATCAAGCCTCGGTACACTACTTCTCCAGGAAGTAGTGCCCTAGTTCCTCATAATCTCCCAGGGGCATTAGTGGCACCCACTGGGTTTTTTGCAAGTATGTCAAACCACACTTGTTTCTTTCGATGCATAACCCTGATCCATTATGCATAGCCAACTACTATAGCATATTTCTACAACTCACTAACATAACTCTAAACACGGTCAGAGTCATGAGAAATGCAAGTATCAACGGGGTATGCAACGGAGGCAAGCCTGGCAAAGTTCCCATTCAAGTTATATCATGCACTCGACGAAACAAGGATAATGCTTTCATGACATAAAAGGGTTCAACATGGTCAAAGGGCTGCTTTCCTGGTTCAGCAGAGTCTTCAAGTCTTCTGGTCCTTCTCCAAGTACTCCGTCTACTTCATCAACTAACGTCGGAAACATTCACAATAAGCAAGACAACAAGGCAAAAATAAAAGTGCTCTTAAAACAGGAGTTGGACTTTTCTAGGACATCTTTGGTTATATGAAAAATAACAAGAGTGGTTTCATTGGGATTGGATCTGTGGATCTTTCTGAACATTTCAATATGATGGAATCAATGGATTTAATGGATTTTTAAGAAATGTACAGAAGAAATATTTTAAAAAATGAGCAAAGGCACCCATTTAACAAGGAATAATTTTAGAAGCATCTAGGAGTTGGTTCCACTTGATTTGGAGATCTAATGATTTTCCTCTGAATTTGCAAAGTTGACCCCACATGATAGAATGGTTCAATAATTTATGATGTACTGAAAGCATGAGGAATAATGTTCATAAACTAGGTTAGGATCTTAGAAGTGCCTAGAAATTTGAATCAATGGATTTGGATCATCTATGAGCTCTCTGTGATTTTCTAAAGTTCATCACAGAAATGGAAAAAATAGCATTTTGATAAATATTTGTGAAGAAAATATTTCTGATTTTTTTTTGCAAATTGCAACATGTGATAGAGCATGTTTTATGGAGTCACTACAAATTAGAATCATCAAATTTGGAGTTAATTTGAATCTTCTAGGGATTTACAAGCTATCTGGAAAACAAAAGGAAAATGGGAAAGGGCTTTACCTTTATTCGACGCATCAGTCGGAAGATAGCAGTGGGCCGGCACAGCTGCTCGGCCGCGCGCAAACTGACGACACAGGAGGCATATTCCTGGGAGAACACCTTCCTTGAGCAAAGACGACGGCAGGTAGAGCCCGCCTCCACTTAACGAGGCGGGGCCCTTCCATCAGCAGCTCAAGCTCGCTGGCCGGCCGACATGCGGGGCCCGCTGGCAGGTTCGTCCTCAACGTCCCGCGCAGGTACGACGAGAGACACAGGAGCGTTCGTCGGTGAGCGCCGGCACTACAGGGCATCTCCGGTGATGCTCCACTCACCGGTGCGCTCAGGAGGCCGATCCACACCCATCCAGGTGCGTCTCGCACCTTGTGGAGGGCCATAGCGGTGACGGCTTGAATGGCCGCGGAGGAGGCCGTCGGCCACCTTTGGCCGTGGTCGCGCAGTATTCTCGGGGGTGAACGGAGACGGTGGAGGGCCTGTGGTGGTGGGGTGAGGGCGCAGGTGTGGCTAGGGAGAGAAGGGGAGCTCGGGATAGCCCGAATTTAGGCGGAGGCCGGCGGTGGTTCTCCGACCACGGAGGGCTATGGAGGGCACGAGGAGGGGATTGGGTCGTTCCAGGGGGTGCACGGGAGGGAGATAGAGCCAAAGGAGTAGAGAGGGGGGCCTGGGATGGCCTTAAGTAGCCGACCTGTGATTCACCATGGATGCGGTGCACGGGTGTCTACGGCGTTCGGGGGGTGGATTAAGGTGCCAGGAAGAAAGAGTGGGAGCGATCCGAGCTTCGGGTGGAGCCACGAGCTCGAACGCGCATTGGCGGGCTCGGGCGGCTTTGGGCATGCGCGACACGGGCAGGACAGAGACGGGAAGGAGGGGGTCAGCACGGTGGCATTTTGCGGATGTTGAGGCACCTCGACGGGCACAAGGGGGAGGCTCGAGGTGGTCGTGGGTCGCGGCGTCAACTGTCGGGAGCACGCTGACGTGCTCCAGAGCGCGCAAACGGCTGGCACCTGCGGCTTTTTCTCGCGTCCTCACGCGCCCACTTGTGTCTAGTGGCTGCACAGGGGAGTAAACAATGTGGCAAAGGCATTGGATGCCCTGGGGAGCCACTAGAGGAGAGGTGGGGTTGAGAGAGAGAGAGGGAAAACTGCTATCCAGGGAAGAAAATTGGGTCTCTACTCCCCTTAATCATTGCTCCTTGGGCAGGAAAGCATGCAAGACATTAAGAGAGAGTAGATGAGGGTCTGGGTGGAGTTTCAACTCATGGGGATAAAAGGAACTGGCCAAGACATGGTTTATAAGATTCTGCCATAAGGTGTTTGATAGTGTCTTGGGCAACTGTCGGCGTCCTGGGAACCAGGGTACCCAGACTTGCCTATCCGCGGGCTGTAGCGCACTCCTGCCACGGCCTGGTATGGCCCAGCTGATCGACCAGCTGCCAAAGACCCTTGCGAGGGGGCTAGACCTCACGAGGAGAATAACGTCAAGACCCCATCAGGAGCAGCCTCAGCAAGGTGCTCCAGAGGGGCGGAGAATCCAAGGCCAAGCCTGCCTCCGGAGGAGGCAGTGACGTAAGCAGTGACGCACCGCGCCAGCGGGTGCGAGCGCCCGCCAACGGCACAGTTGCCGTTTCGGTGCAAAGGAGGCAGCGCAGGCGCAGGTTCCCGAGGAGCGGGACAAAGGTTTCCCCTTTGGTGCAACAAGACCGAAGACCGCAAGGACGACAGTTAGGATGTCAGCACCGAGCCCACCACCGCGTCACCGCCTGATCCTTTTGCAGGCGAAGACTGCTTTTGTCAGGGTAGGAATGTCCTTGTGTTCCCTCTCAAAAATGGCCGTTGTGCGATCCCTTCCCGCCTAAAAATTTCGGGGGAAGAGGACCCTGGCCGCCTATATAAGTAGCTAGGATCCCCACTATGAGGGACAAGTCAAGCATATCCATAAACTCTGCTTCCATGCAAAGGGGCAAGCACTCTTGCCTCCTGACCCTCCTGAGCTCTCCTCCTCAGCTTAGGAACCACTTTACTAGTTCATATTCTAGCCCTCCTGAAGCCCATCCACCAAAGCAGGAAGTAGGCTTTTACACCACAAGGTGGCCTGGACCTGGGTAAACTCTTGCGTGCTTCACTTGTTGTTTGCTTGAATCTCTTCACTAGGCGAGGGCGAGACGCTAGGTAGACGTGAGTGGGAGAGATCTTTGTCCACGCCCCTGTGTCGAACTTCTTGGGTTTGCGGAGCCCTGAATCCGACATTTGGTGCGCCAGGTAGGGTGCGTGTCGAGATCTTGCCTCTCCGACGACCTCCTCCCGCTCTCGTCGTCGACTTTGCTCCACAACCATGGTGGACACACGCCGAGCTCGCATCTTCAGCTACTCCAACTCCTCTTTAACAAGTATCAGGTGACGCTTTAGGTATCTCATCGAGGGCGCCCCCCGGGCTGCATCATACTCGGACAGCTGGGGGTTGTTTCCCCGCAGTTGTCTCCCTATTTGTGCATGATCAAGGCTAGTTGCTTCTTTCGATTCGCATTATCTACATGCTTGGCGTTCTCACCGCCACTAAGGTCATGAGCCCATGTGAACCCACTCGCGACCGCCCCATGATTAAGGACTGGCATGGCATCTGTGCTCGGGTCCGTCCTTGCAGCGTCGCTAAACCCAAGGGCTGAGCTCTGTCTCACGAGCCATTCCCGTGATGTCACCTCCCGTGGTCCTTGGTGACTTGTTCTCGCATGGGCTAATCGCAGATGGGTAAGTAGGGGCCCGTGGTAGGTGCCTCGCTCACACGGGAACTACACGCTGGTTGTTTTTCTTTTAGATCCTTGCATGAGAAGAGTGGGCACGTCGTCTGTGCTCCGGTCCGCCCCTACAGCGCCGACAAATCCAACGGCTGAGCTCTGTCTCGCGAGCCATTCCTGTGACGTCATCTCCTGGGGTCGCTGGTGTTGCGGCCTTCTCATGTGATACCCTCTAGAGATGCACTCGGGGCAGGTCAACACAACACCTCTCTTTTCACATTTTGCAAAAGAAGACTTAGGCGCAACCCGCCTCAGGGTAGGGTCTCATGAGTGATGCGTAATCTCACGAGAACTTCCTAAGAGTCATTCAGCTCGTCCTGAGGAGGGCCCAAATACACCTTGGCTGTCCTACCGTGCAAGCCACGTGTCAGGACGGGGCTGTACACGCCCCGGAGTCTCTCCCTCCCACGGTCCAGTGAAAGTACCATCCTCCATGCTGGCAGATCCAACCGAGGAGCGGTTATGCCCGCGAACCAGTGGAAGCACCAAGCTCCGCGCTGGTCGCTACGACCGAGGCACGGTTATGCCCACACTCCGCGCAAGTGTGGTAGCTCTATGCTCTGTGCTAGTTATAAACAACTAAGGGCGCCCCCCAGTGGTCGCACCAACCTCAGGGAGCTTTTCAGCTCACGACGCTCACAGCTTCTCCTTGGATGGGTGTCGCGAGGGGGCTAGGCACGGGGGCTATGCTCAGGTCAAGCCTAGCAGACGCCACCCTACCAGGTGCCCAGACACCTGGCCTTCTCACGCCCCCATCCCAGGAGACGGCTCATGGGCAAGGTATGGTGCTCATTCTCCTTCATGAGAGCCGTTCGTACGTCAAAGGGGAACCCTGGGCATCGCTACTCAGGGGCCTAACTAGCCACATAGCCCCTCATCCATTGAGTCTAGTTATGACGATAATCTCAGTCACCCGGAGGGCTCAATGGCGATCGAGGTATGCGCGGTGTTGGGCCCTGCCGACGCAGAACGCCAACGGGATCGCTTGAACATCAAGGGCGACCCCTGGGCATCGCGACCCAGGGGCCTCACTAGCCACGTAGCCCCTCATTCCTTGAGTCTAGTTATTACGATAACCCCGGTCACCCGGAGGGCTCAATGGTGATCGAGGTATGCGCGGGGTTGGGCCCTGCCGACGCAGAGCACCTAAGCAAACATGAAAGGAAGCAAGCACGGAAATCATCTCGCTATTACAATAATACCAAGTTTTTCAAATTCAAACAAAGTTCGTACGCCTCCCCGAGGCACTCGCACTTCTCTCTATGCACAGGAGCAGATCAGGCATCACCAATCGCATCATCATCGGTCTCCACCTCTTCGGCTGCAGTATCAGTGGCCTGGAGGAACGCCTCCACCAGCTCCATGACCTTTGCACCCAGGGCCTCAGCGCGACTTCCGTCACCTCCTCGTGAAGACAGCCCAGGCACATAACCTCTCCTCAAGGGAAGGGTGACAAAAAACCAAGTGCCACCGCCACCTGACCGCAGGGGATCGCTAAGATAAGTTTTCAACGGCGCATCTGCTCACGCACCTACACCTCCACCCACTGTAATCACGAATCTGCTAGGGCATAAAAACCCTTCCCGATGGCCCGGTGGATGATTGCCTGCATGCCAAGAGGGACTTCTCGAGCATCGCGCCTCGAGGGCTCCTACTGGACACTGGATCACTCACCTCCTGGCCTTGACCACGGCATCGCTACTAGGCATGCCAGTGCAGGCTGAGGCTTGTCTGGGGACTGGATCTCGCAGGCGTAGGGCCCTAAACTACCGTGGGGACAGAAGGAAGGGAAAGTCATGCTATAACAAAGGGTCTCATGAAGAACATAAGTTCATAATGCCAGATAATAGCAAAAGTATTACAAGGATTTACATGCCCTTATGGGGCCGTCCATGATGTCCCGCAGGGACCAAGATAAGAAGGTCGCTCTCGAGGAATACGGCTTAAACTCCTTCAACAACTATGGCGCCGGGAGGACACTGTTTCCCTCCGGCGATAGGAGCTGCGACTTGGCGGCTCGTAGCTCTCGTTGGAGCTCGAGGCCGTCATAGGGCTAGCGTAACTACTGCCAGAGGAGTCGGAGGCGCAACTGATGGCGAGCGCCTCGCTGCCCTGACAGCATGGGGAATGGTCGCCGGCAAGCCCGTCCCCCGCGCCACACGACAGCCGGCATCCGTCCGCCCCGAAGACCTTCAAGGTCATCATGCCCATCCCGTCCAGCGCGAAATGAAGAATGCGCCTTCCGGCGGGGGCACAGGTGCGGCGCACCACACCCCAGCCCCAGCTCATGAAGACCTGGCTAGAGGAGATCACTTCCACGTCGGCATACGAGGGGGGAAGGCGGCACCCCTCGTGCCTCAGCTGCATCATCACCCGGCCGCGAGCCGGGAGCACCTCCTTCAAGAATGGAGGAAGGAGGATCCAATAATGCGGAGGGGCCCCCGCCCATACGATGAACTCACGGGCATCGTCCTCAGTATGGGACGGCAACAGGGCGTGAGGAGTCGCCCATCTCTTTGGGCGGCCGATGGCACCACCCCCGCCGCTGTCCCCGCTTCGTCCGCCTATCGCCGGAGCATACAAGGGAAGAGGAAATCCTGGCGGCGCCCGCGTGCACCATGTGCGGGCGTCCGCCGACCTCAAGGATGCTCTTGGAGAATCACGGCGCCTCTTCTTCGGGGGGAGCTGCTCAGGCTCCATCATCGGGCACTTCCCTTTCTCCGCGGACGAGAACCTGCGTATCGGCGCCATGGAAGCCCTCGGAGAAGTGGGTGCAGCAGGGATTGATCTGCAACAGTCAACTGAGAGGCTTGGTGCCTCAGCCCCTGTTTATAGGCCGAGAAGATCAATCGTCGGCCACTCACGCGCGGCCGTAATGGCCCCGCCGCCCGCGCCAAGGAGTTGTCAAGTCGCACGGTTGCCGAGACCGCATGGGAAGTGGAGTCGGCCATGTCCCATTCAACTGTCATGCGCTAGCCTAGCCCGCGGCCTTTTGGGGGCCCACGGCGCTTCGTCCTCGGCTAAGGCTTGGCCCCAAAGACAACTCCGAGTGTGCCTTGGGCCCGGGGGCTACTGTCGGCGTCCTGGGAACCATGGTACCCAGACTTGCTTGTCTGCGGGCCGTGACGCTGATGGCTTCTCGCCCCTCGTTGGTTACCCCAAGTGGAAGGTTTGAGATGCAGTGTAGCGGAAGTTTTCCCTTGGCAAAGATACCAAGGATCGATTTCCCCTGAGACTCCCAGTTTCAACAAGAAGGTGTCAACTGCTAACGGCGCCAGATATTAGCAATCAACGTGGACCTGCACACAGATACAAATAACTTTGCTCCCAACGAGTACAGAGAGGTTGTCAATCCCTCCGGCCTTGTCGTTTACAAAGGATCAAACGCAAGTGATAATGGTGATAGGTATTGCTGCAATAGTAAGTAAAAAGCGGAAAGTAAATAGCGGGTGTGATCAATGATGGTAATATGGATCGGGGTCCCATGATGTTCACTAGTGATGTCTCTCCCAAAAGATGATAAAACAGCTATGTGACGTAAACGAATTACAGCTGGGCAATTGACAGAATTATGTGCGCAAACCAATGCTAACTATGTTACAAGAAAGGTAGAGGTTCAAAGCATGGGCGGTACGCCAAGGCAAGTAGATCGAAACCCGTCTGCATCTACTACTAATCATCCACCTTGAGATATCTATCCAGAACATCTCGCTGGTATTAAGTTGCGAGTCCCACCCATAGTGTAAACTCAAAGCAACAGACAACTACATTAAAAGAACTTTGCGTAAAGTAAACAATCCTTGCACCCACGGGCACAAGCACCGTTGTTTTCCCCCTTGTGGCAACAGCACATCCCCTAGACTCATGTTTCTGTAACTCAAGCTAGTCATCGAGGGGCATGAACCCACAATCAAGCATAAAGTTCCCTCTTGGAGTCACTACCTACTAATTGGCCAAGCAATAAATAACAACGGGGAACATGCAAGAATTACTTACGAACATAAATATAAAAGAGGTAGATCAAATATATTACTCAAACACAATCTGAACATAATCTCACAATCCAACGGATCCCAGCAAACTCATCATAGCAACAACATAAGGATTACATATGTGCCTCGATCATGTAGGGCAGCTCACGAGGACTAATTAGTGAAGCACAAGAACAGGAGGAGAACATCACATAGCTACTGGTCATGGACCCATGGTCCAAGGGAGACTACTCACAACTCATCCGGGAGGCGTCCATGGTGGTGGAGAAGCTCCCGGTGGTGATCCTCCCCTCCGGCAGGGTGCCGGGAAGAGTTCTCCTGGTGCTCCCGATCTTGGAAGCGGCGGCGGCGGCGGAACAGAGATGAGATCGCGATGAAGGGTTCCCTTCTCGAGGGTTTCGGGACACGATATAAATATATGCCAAAGGGGGGCATCAGCGGAGGCTCGGGGGGCCCAGGCGCCCCCCCGGCGCGGCCAGGGTGGGGCCGCGCCACCAGGGCGCCTGGAGCCCTCGTGGCCCCCCTCCGGCTGTACTTTGTCTGCTGGGAAGCTTCTGGAACGCTGATTTTTTATATAATTTTTCCGGGATTTTTCTGGCAGTTCTCGTAATGGGAAAACCTGAAATACAAAAACAGCAGAAAACAGAAACTGGCACTGGGGTGCACTAAGTTAATAGGTTAGTCCAAATACGATCAAAAGTGTATGGAAGTGTATAAATATCATAGCAATATCACCCAAAAGAGGCATGGAGCAAGCAGAAAATATAGATACGTTTTGGACGTATCAACATCCCCAAGCTTAATTCCTGCTCGTCCTCGAGTAGGTAAATGATAACAACAATAATTTCTGTGGTGACATGCTATTAACCATATAGGACTTTTCATAGTCATATGACAAAAGCTTACTGAGACTATGAATCTGTAGTAATTAAGTTGCCTCACGAAAAAATCACAAAGAACTGAAAGTTTTACAATATGGTATTGAAACATCAAATAGATTTGTAATGAGCATGGTGTGCAAATATGATAAAGTGATATCTTGCTTGCCCCCTTTAGTGAAGCAAAACATAAATGCAGGGGCACCTCCAAGGTTTAAGTGATGACTTGATACAATAATTTCAGAATAAACGATATCATAATCATGCAAAAGACAATGCTACTTTGGGAGAATGCACATTACACTCAGAATGACAATCATGCTCTCAGTAGTTGGTGCTTTAAAAGAAGGTGGAGACTCTCGAACCGTGGCTTTTGTTGGCAAGGTTGAAAACCCGTAGTCGGAAACAAAGAAAACACATGTACCAGAGCTCTTGGTTTTAAAAATAGAGGTAATAATTATTATTTTTAGATCATGCATGTTTTGTCAACGAATGCTAGCAGATAACTCAATTACTTTTTGAGATGGACAAGTTTCGAGGAACGGCTCCCGAATGAGGACGATCACATCCTCTTAATCTCCTTTGTTTATCACTGCCAAAGTTTTCTGATTTCTCATGAACAAAGCGTGAAGGAGGGTTTGTTTGTTATATTAATTTTGAGCCGGGCGCACTCAATGCCAGTTCCTTCTCGTATTATGGGTTTGCACATTATACATGCAATCCCGGGGTGAAGCTTGTCCAACTTAAAAATATCATGGATTAACTACTACTTCCTCATGGACTTAAAACAGAGGCACAAAATAGGAATGCATTTTTTTCTTTTTGAATAATTTTGAGATGGTACATGCAAGTCTCCGTTAGGAATGGCAGGTAAATACCATGTAGGAAGGTATGGTGGACTCATATGGCATAACTGGTTTAAAAGAATTTGGATGCACAAGCAGTCAGTCCGCTTAGTACAGGTGGAGGTTAGCAAAAGACTGGGAGCGACCAACTAAGAGAGCAATGATGGTCATAATCATGCAGAGCGACAAAGCAACATTGAATCAGGCATGGTAGTTATATCGCTACTCAGAAACAAAAGATCATCAAGGCTTGACAGACTTTCTTTACAGTCTTAAATATGCATGAGCATACGCCAAGTTAATCAAAATAAATTCTTGAAGGAAGATATTACTAAACCATACCACATCATAGGCAAACAAATCATGTTGGTACTCCAATAACACATTGGAAACCCCCCAGCTATTTGAGACTAACCATAAGAAAACATGAATTACTAAGCACCATTATGCACGTAGCATCTTTATCATAGACATACCAACCAATGCAACGGAAGCAAACTCTCTTAATAAGATAATCATGATAATTCAAGAGAGTTCAAGCAACCAACTAAACAAAAGCGCATGAAAACTAAAAGCTAAGCATGATAATAGCTATTGAAAGACAAAGAACACACACAGCAAAGATAAACATGAAAATTCTATGTTGTGTTCTAGGTAGAAGTGGAGCGTGTTTCTCTCCCACATAAAGAAAGCTGAGTTCCGGCTCGTTATGAAAAGCTAAAGAAAACTAAAAAGGAAAACTAAAAGCAAGACGCTCCAAGCATAGCACATAACACATGAAGTGATAAAAATATAGTGGAACGAAAGACGAACTTATAATGTTGATGGAGAAGGGGATGCACGGGGGCATCCCCAAGCTTACACGCTTGAGTCTCCTTGAATATTTATTGGGGGTGCACGGGGGCATCCCCAAGCTTGAGCGTTTGACACTCCTGAATCTTTTTATCATCTTCCCTCGCACACTTGAAAACTCCCTTCATACATAACTCATCATAATCTGATTAGCGAGGTTAGTACCCTTAATAAAATAATTGTTCCTTGCTGGAAATAAGGATATTCTTGAAGACCTACTGTTTCTCAAGATTGCCAAAAGGTTTTTGCAAAGAAAAAGCAAGCTCTAGGTTTGCAAAATGAAGGAAAGGCAAAACAGGAAAGAATCTGTGAAAAACAGAACAGCAGGTAGTAAATGATTATTTCGGGGCACTTCTGCAACTCTAATCAAAAAACTCAAAACAGACGCACGAAAGACAATTATATAGAGAATGCTGTCGAAAAAATTCAGACCAAAAATATGATCTGGTGATTTTATACGAATTTTTCTATCCAAGGACAGAATCTGTTTTCTGGACAGCACGTCACAACTTTTGAACTTTCTTGCAATCAGAGGCTATACTTGGCACAAAGTTGAAAAGCAAAGATACAATGATGATGCTACTGTAGTAACAACATCAAGACACAACAAAAAGCAAATTAAAATTTTATTCATGTGGGCTGCCTCCCAAAAGCGCTTTCTTTTATGCCTTTAAGCTAGGCATAATGCAAAAAGATCAAGTTGTATCAATTGAACCATCATCAAGATCATCAAAAAGCTCTTCAATAATACAACTAGTCTTAAGAGGACTTTCAAATAAAGGCCTCATAGAGATACTTCTAGGGAGAAGAACAAAAGGATAAAAGTCAAGGGAAGATTCATTTATAAATTCATCAAAGAGAGGTGTTTCTTCCAAAGTCTTTACAGTTTCAACCCCTTTGGCAATAGATGGATTACTTTTAGAACGGGGAGCCTTTGGAACTTCAACGAACTTAGGCTCCCTCTTTGCCGGAGTTCCTACCTTTTTGCTTTTGATTGAGGAGAAAGTAGTTCCTAGAGTATCAAAGATTTCCTCAATCTTGTCTATCCTAGAAGAGTCCAAGTCATGGGATTTGATGGTCTCCAAAGTTTTGAGCTATCAAGCCTATTCAAATTCCCTTGGATCTTACGATCCAACTCGTTTATCTTATTAATGCTTGGCATCTCTAGCTCTATCTTTTCAAGTTTTTTCATAATGTGAGCTAGGGTGATGTCCTCTTGAATGCTAACAACAGGGGGATTCCCAACAAGATTTTCAATAATACTAAGAGACTCCCAAACTGGGGCCTCTAGGAAATTTCCATTGATAGCAGTATCTAGAATAAACCTATTACAAGAAGTAATTCCAACATAAAAATTTCTAAGCAGGATAGTAGTAGATTGCTTCTTGGTGGCTCTTTTTTGAGAATCATTAATTCTATACCAAGCATCTTTTAGACTTTCCCCACCTCTTTGTTTAAAGGTGAGAACTTCTGCCTCGCCAAAGACAAAAGGACCCGACATAATGACAACTAAAGAATGAGATAACTATTTTTGTGATTTTTGATAAAAGATACTAAAACAAAAACTGAAAGGTAAACTAACAAGACTAAAAAGCAAAGGTAAAAGATAGCGTGCAACTCCCCTATCCTGAAGAGTGGAGTCCCCGGCAACGGCGCCAGAAAACTTTGCTTGATGGCTTCTCGCCCCTCGTTGGTTACCCCAAGTGGAAGGTTTGAGATGTAGTGTAGCGGAAGTTTTCCCTTGGCAAAGATACCAAGGATCGATTTCCCCTGAGACTCCCAGTTTCAACAAGAAGGTGTCAACTGCTAACGGCGCCAGATATTAGCAATCAACGTGGACCTGCACACAGAAACAAATAACTTTGCTCCCAACGAGTACAGAGAGGTTCTCAATCCCTCCGGCCTTATCGTTTACAAAGGATCAAACGCAAGTGATAATAGTGATAGGTATTGCTGCAATAGTAAGTAAACAGCGGAAAGTAAATAGCGGGTGTGATCGATGATGGTAATATGGACCGGGGTCCTATGATGTTCACTAGTGATGTCTCTCCCAAAAGACGATAAAACAGCTATGTGAGGTAAACGAATTACAGCTGGGCAATTGACATAATTATGTGCGCAAACCAATGCTAACTATGTTACAAGAAAGGTAGAGGTTCAAAGCATGGGAGGTACGCAAAGGCAAGTAGACCGAAATCCATCTGCATCTACTACTAATCATCCACCTTGAGATATCTATCCTGAACATCTCGCTGGTATTAAGTTGCGAGTCCCACCCATAGTGTAAACTCAAAGCAACAGTCAACTGCATTAAAAGAACTTTGCGTAAAGTAAACAATCCTTGCACCCGCGAGCATAAGCACCGTTGTTTTCCCCCTTGTGGCAACAACACATCCTCTAGACTCATGTTTCTATCACTCAAGCTAGTCATCGAGGGGCATGAACCCACAATCAAGCATAACGTTCCCTCTTGGAGTCACTACCTACTACTTGGCCAAAGCAATAAATAACATCGGGGAACATGCAAGGATTACTTACGAACATAAATATAAAAGAGGTAGATCAAATATATTACTCAAACACAATCTGAACATAATCTCACAATCCATCGGATCCCAGCAAACTCATCATAGCAACGGCATAAGGATTACATATATGCCTCTATCATGTAGGGCAGCTCACGAGGACTAATTAGTGAAGCACAAGAATGGGAGGAGAACATCACATAGCTACTGGTCATGGACCCATGGTCCAAGGGAGACTACTCACAACTCATCCGGGAGGCGTCCATGGTGGTGGAGAAGCTCTCGGTGGTGATCCTCCCCTCCGGCAGGGTGCCGGGAAGAGTTCTCCTGGTGCTCCCGATCTTGGAAGCGGCGGCGGTGGCGGAACAAAGATAAGATCGCGAAAAAGGGTTCCCTTCTCGAGTGTTTCGGGACACGATATAAATATATGCCAAAGGGGGGCATCAGCGGAGGCTCGAGGGGCCCAAGCGCCCCCCCGGCGCGGCCAGGGGGGGCGCGCCACCAGGGCGCCTGGAGCCCTGGTGGCAACCCCTCCGGCTGTACTTTGGCTGCTGGGAAGCTTCTGGAATGCTGATTTTTTATATAATTTTTCCGCTATTTTTCTGGCAGTTCTCGTAATGGGAAAACTTGAAATACAAAAACAGCAGAAAACAGAAACTGGCACTGGGGTGCACTAAGTTAATAGGTTAGTCCAAATATGATCAAAAGTGTATGGAAGTGTATAAATATCATAGCAATATCACCCAAAAGAGGCATGGAGCAAGCAGAAATTATAGATACGTTTTGGACGTATCAGACGCGCTCCTACCACGGCCTGGTACGGCCCAGCTGATCGACCAGCTACCCAAGACCCTCGCAAGGGGGCTAGGCCTCGCGAGGAGAACAACGTCAAGACCCCCTCAGGAGCGGCCTCGGCAAGGTGCTCCGTAGGGGCAGAGAATCCAAGGCCAAGCCTGCCTCAGGAGGAGGTAGGGACGTAAGCAGTGATGCACCGCGCCAGCGGGTGCCAGCGCCCGCCAGGAGCGCAGATGCCATTTTAGTGCATAGGAGACAACGCAAACGCAGGTTTCCATGGAGTGGGACAAAGGTTTCCCCTTTGGTGCAACTAGATCGAAGAACGTAGGGACGACACGGAGGATGTCACCGCCAAGCCCACCACCGCTTCACTGCTTGATCCTTTTGTAGGCGAAGACTGCTTTTGTCAGTATAGGAATGTTCTTGTGTTCCCGCTTAAAATGGCCGTTATGGGATCCCTTCCCGCCTAGACATTTCAGCGGAAGAGGACCCTGGCCGCCTATATAAGTAGCTAGGATCCTCACTATGGGGATCAAGTTGAACCAAGAGGAGTCTAGAGGAGAGAGGCAGATCCATAAACTCTGCCACCATGCAAAGGAGCAAGAACACCTGCCTCCTGGCCCTCTTGAGTTCACCTCCTAAGCTCAGGAACCACTGTACTAGTTCATATTCTAGCCCTCCTGAGGCCGATCCACCAAAGCAGGAAGTAGGGTTTTACACCACATGGTGGCTTGAACCTGGATAAACTCTTGCGTGCTTCACTTGTTGTTTTCTTGAATCTCTTCACTAGCCGAGGGCGAGACGCTAGGTAGACGCGAGTGAGAGAGATCTTCGTTCACACCCCTGTGTTCGAACTTCTTGGGTTTTGCGGAGCCCTGAATCCGACAGTGCTAAGCTAACGGATGGGTCTAGTCCATCACATCATTCCCTTAATGATGTGATCCCGTTGATCAAATGACAACACATGTCTATGGTTAGGAAACTCAACCATCTTTGATTGACGAGCTAGTCAAGTAGAGGCATACTAGGGACACTATGTTTTGTCTATGTATTCACACATGTATCAAGTTTCCTGTTAATACAAGTCTAGCATGAATAAAATACATTTATCATGATATAAGGAAATATTAATAACAACTTTATTATTTCCACTAGGGCATATTTCCTTCACCTCGGTCATTACGCCCTAGGCGTTGGCTGAAGCGCCCGACGCGGAAGGCCCTGAGCTCCTGACAGCCGTTGGTGTTGCGGTTGTGTATGTTGTGGAAGGCGCAAAACACACGGCTGCCCTTCGATGACTCTGGGTGGTCGCGGATGCGCTTCATCTCAGGTATTGCCGCGAGCACGGCCACCCCCTTGTGCTTCATGTCTTTAGCCTTGGCTTTCTTGTCTTTTGGGTCAACAGCTGGGAGCTCGACGATGAAAAGGCGCCCTTCCTCAGCTCTCGCGCACTTGGTCACTATGTTGAACAGCAAGCTGTGCACAACTCCTCATGGATGGCGAGCTCCTCCTTCATCTTGACATCACGGACGCCATCGGAGAATGCTGAGATGATGTCGTCGTCCGTCACCTTGGGAATCTTAAGGCGGACGTTGTTGAAACGCTGGCTGTACTTCCGAAGGGTTTCCCCTATTGTTGCTTGACGCATCGCAGGTCAGCCGCGGCTGGCGGGAGGTCACGAGTGCCCTGGAAATCGGAGATGAAACGCTCGCGCATCTCTCCCCAGGAGGAGATCGATCCGGCGGGCAGGTTCAGGAGCCACGAGCGCGCGTCGTCTTTGAGATCCATGGGAAACCAGTTTGCCATAATTTTCTCGTCTCCGTTGGCCGCCTCGATGCTCGGCTCGTAAAGCTGCAGGAACTCAGCGGGGCCAGGGGTGCCATCTTAGCATGGAGGTAGGTCGGACTTGAATTTCCCGTGCCAGGGGACACTGGGCAGCTCAGGAGTGAAGGCTCGGCAGCCTGCTGTGGCCACCGGAGCCCGTCGTGGAGGCAGAGCTTGGTCTTGGTTCTCATGCGCTGCCACCGCAGGGGGCGCACGGTCTTGACGTGGTGGTGGTAGGAGCACTGGAGCTCCTCCTTGCGGCCGCTCGACCTCTTGACACCTTCCTTCTTCATGCGCGGGTGCCCCGCGCGATTGGTCGCGCCGTGGGGCCGCACGCCTTGGAGCGAGGGCGACGTCTTGACGTGGAGGTGGTGGAGGTGCTTCATGGGCCACGTCGCCCGCAAAGGGAAGCGGGTGAGGTAGCGAGAGGGACAGAGTAGGAGAGCCCCCAGCGGCACTGACGAGTTCGGCGATACGATCTAGCCAGTCCTCGTAGAAGTCGGCGATGGGGTGATAGCGCAGGAGCTCACACGCCATGAGCAGCGCAACTTGCGGGTCTGCGATGACCGTGGGACGACGAGCCGGCTGGAGTCAGCGATGGGGTGGCGGTGCGTCCATCCCGGCATGCAGCGACGAGGCTTGCTGCTCGTGAATCGCCGGGCCGGTGGCTGCGTTGGCGGCAGGTGATGGGGAATGGCGGGGGGAGGTCCGCCAGTGGGAGCGGTCTGAGCGACGCGGGCGGCGAGGGCGGCCCATCGCGCAGCACGAGCTCGACTAGCGTGAGCCATGGAAGCAGTCGAGCAATGATCCGTTGGCCGACGGAAGAGAGGTTTTGGCGCACTCCTACACTACTAGTAAAAGGCCTACTAATGGCGCACCTATTTTGGCCATTAATGGCGCATTAGTGGTGCGCCATTAGTGCCACACCATTAGTATTTTTTACTAATGGCACACCTGTGGTGCGCCATTAGTATCTGGTATACTAATGGCTCACCATAGGTGCGCCATTAGTATAGACCACGGTGCGCCATTAGTATGCCTCCCAGGGGGCCATATATACCCAGGTGCTTTGGCATACTAATGGCGCACTCTTGCCTGATGCGCCATTAGTAATGTTGGCATACTAATGGCGCACTGTTGGATGATGCGCCATTAGTATCCTTTGGCATACTAATGGCGCACTGTGATGTGATGAGCCATTAGTATGAATATTAGATTTTTTTTTTACTTTTCTGTATTTTGCGCAGGTTACAAAATGTATTATTGGACAGAATATAGGCAGCAGCACACAACAACAACAGATTCATCGAATACAATAGAAGATTAGTCTCTGAATACAATTCATCATATTAGTCTCCGAATTCAAAAGACCGAACAAAGATAGAACATTATATACAAGTCTCGAGACTGCGAGTAGCGAGTTTGTCTTCACATTACAAGTCGATATCGATCATCTAAACTACCATCACATAGAAGAGTGCTCGGTCATCACGATGAGCATCATCACGATGAAACTCGTCTTCATCCGGTTCCTCCAACGCTCCCTCCCCTCTACCTCTAGATAGCGGGCATATCTAGATTCCGCCTCGGCCCTAGTGGTGTACCCTTTGTAGCTGTTACCGCTGAAACGGTGAACCTATCTCCGACACTCCTCCCAGTCATCGTAGACTCCGGGAACCTTACCCTTGTACACGACATACGACGGCATCGCTATGCAATAGCCAAACGAAACGTTAGTACCTATTCACAGACAATACATAAGCAATATAAGTATGCAACAGAACGATTGGAAGAGAAAAGCAAGACATTAATAGCATCGATTACATCTAAGTTGAACAACTGTCGAAACCAAAGAGACATACTACAGGTTCATTAAAGTTTAATTACAACTTGAGCCAATCAATTTTTCAGAACTAGACACATCATCACTACTTTTGACTCTACTCAAGGGACCGGAGCGTGGATGAAGCCACCGTCTATCGTGGGAGTCATGAAATCGCGGGCGTTGTTAGCCTGCATTTGTAGCATTGTGTCTATGTCACTGTTGGACGGTTGATTTCTGAGGTAGAACTGCCCCGAGGTACAAAGGACATCTTGATGGATGATTTCCGCAAACTCCGACTGGATGCGAAAGAATTCTTGTCTAATGTCCGCGTCCTGGATTGCTGACACGCTCGTGGTCCAATCTTTGAGTTTACTCGGTAGCAGAAGGTGATGATGGTCCCGTACGATCGCCCGCATGTGATGGATGGCGTAGTAGGCACCCTTCTGACCGCCAGGCGGCTACTTGACGCAGCAGAACGTCGTATTGTGGGTGAACATGTGCTTGCCGTACTTACGAATAGGCCTGGTGAAGGTGCCTCCAGATTTGGCGTAGCCGGGGAGAACATCATCAAGAACTTTCTTGACATTTGTGTAGTCTACCTTCGACTGACGGTCTGAGTCGAAATACGTGGCCGTGGAATATTTCGGGCTTAGGAGGATGAGTGTGCAATGTGTGTCACTGCACAAAACACGGAATGTTAAAAGAAAAACGATCGAAATCTAAGAATTCATATGTTACGGGGCGGTTGAGGGGACGAATTACTCGGGAAAGGAAGGCACGAGGAAGTTATCCTTATCTTGGTTTGCCAGAATGACGCCTTCGAGGTAAGAACTCGTGACTTGTCGGTCCCCAGCGCTGCCCAAGATCTTGGCACGCATGTAGAAGGGGTCGACTATCACGATGTCTGGGGTCTTGTCTCTAATGATACGCATCTCCATACTCAGCGAAAATAGCCGAATGAAGGTGTAGTGCAGTGGATGAAGGTTCAACATAGCGTAGATGTCATCAAACCGCAGGACGATCGTACCCCCGATGGAGTTATCCACAAAGCCCTTGCCCTCTGGCACCTTGGCCGCGAAAACCGGGTATGCCACATCCCTCTATCCGAGACGCCGCTTCTCCGAAGAAAGAACACTGTCATGCAGACTCCGCATAGCACCGGTTGCAGCATTGAGCATATTACTCGGTAGCATCAGCCTACCCGCCACATGCACCCTCCTCATTATATCCTCAGGTGAAGGTGGCCCGTCCTGAGCATGGATCGTACTCGGTGCCCGCTGGCTCGCACCCTTGTTAGTCTTTCTCTTCCGTGCCTTCTTCTTCTCCTGTAATGGGACCGAGTTCTGCTCACAGACCGCCTTCTTGAGTGTGTTGGGGCTGATGATATTTCGCACCTCGCCTATCTGAGGCTCGGTGAAGTCGGCAGCAGGAGGCGTCTCCTAAGAACTGAACGGCAGACGACGCCTGTTGCAACTTGGTTTCTCTGATGTACCAGCTAGATCGCGCACGTCTTTTGTAGGGTTGGGTTCTTGAGAAGGAGGCCCCATGAAGTCGCCATCGTACCCATGATCGGCAAAGTACTCATCGACGTTGGCAAATGTATCGTCGTCGTTGCCGTCGTCATCGTCGTTCGGATCCTGTGCCATATGCATGTTTGGATCCAGTGGCATAGGGATGTCCTGCACCGTTGCGGCGGTCGTTCCATGGCGTGGCGCCGGCACGACTGGCGATGTTGTCTTTGGGGTGGTGTCCGCCGCCCCCAAACGAATCTGGCTCTTCGGCCAAAGCAGGGGCCAGCTTAGGCAGGCGCTGAGGGTCATCACATCATCTTCGTCGGCCCTGACAGGTTGAATCGGAGGTAGCAACTCGTCGCAGCCTGGCAGCACCCGAACCAGTTGAACCCTATACAAGGTGGGTGGCATCCTAGTACCGTGGAACACATGTTTGCCCGGTTGAACAATTTTGCCCTTGGCGACATCGACCAACTCGTTGTTCACGAAGTGCAGGAGAGTGCACGGGACGTCGGCAGCGCCCTGCGAAAACATGTAGGGCGTCAGGGATGCCCAGTCAAAGGCAAGGAGATGAAGTCCTCGGCCGAGAGAGGCTTAATTAGTTACCGTGATGATGGTGTCGAGCTCGGCTAATGTCGAGGCACCGCCAATGGCGGGCGTGCAATTGACGGAGGGGCCACTTGCTGCAGAGGTGCCGGCCGGCGTACACCCGGGTGCATTAAGCTCCCGTGCCGGTGTCGGAGACACCAATGACGCCTCGACCGGAGACACCAATGGCCCCGCCATTGCGTTCTACGAGGTGTTGGCCGTGAAGCTGGGAATCGGGGGCGGCCCCTGTTGGCCGCCCGCAATCCACGCCTGCAACCCCTCAATCAAGGTAGGCACAATGGCGGTGATCGTCGCTCCCAGTTGTTGTTGCACTTGCTCTTGGACAATCTTCGAAATCCGCACCACTTGTGCCCTGAGTTCTTGAACCTCACACGACTGGCTTTCCGAGCTGGTCTTTTTCTCCTTTCGCCCACCAGCATTATGGTATGACGACCATTTTGTGGAAAAGCCTTTGCCGGCCACACGACCAGCTGACGACGGCTTACTGAGCTTATCCTTTTTTCATTACATTCAACGCCCTATTTAGAGTGGTGTCCCAAGGGTTGCTCTTAGTCGACCCCGCGCTACTGCTTTCAGTCGCCTGCGGAAGGAATGTGAACCATTTAGAAATTTGGCTTCATTAATTAGAATGCAACCATATGGAGCTAATTACGCGGGGGTGTATTCCTTACCAGAACAAGCTCAAGCGCCCTGGTCTTCGGATCCGTGGTAAGCTCCTTTGTTTTCGGGTCCTTCTTGTACCGAGCCCTGACAAAGTTCCTGGTCTCCTTGTCACCGTATTTATCGAAGAGGGGCGGTAGGCCTTGCTCGGCACGGTCCGCCTCCTCCTTGTCCCATATAGGATCCGCCACTTTGTAACCGCCGGGACCAAGTGTGTGTTCCCCTAAGTTCAGCTCCCGCATTTCTTTCCCCCATTGACTTGATTCGGAGGTTGCGGTGCTCGAGCACTTGATCTTGAAGTCGTTGTAGTCATCTTCGGTGATCGAAGGATTTTTCTCCTTGATCTTCTCATAACTAAAACCTTCTTCAATCATTCTCTTCACCGTGCTTTTCCAAGTAGACAGGGCCGTGCTCATCTTCGTGAGGGTGGCATTGTTCACTTTATTCCCTTTGAGGCTTGTGTTTTCAAATTCAGCGGGGAACTTGTATCGTACGTGCAGCTTCGTGAAGAGGAGGTTGCGCAAATTACCTTGGTCAGGATGCCTCAGGTTCTCGGTGTTGATCGAGATGGTGCTCCGGAGAATGCACCCGAGCTGAAGCGAGTACCCCTTGACTATTCGTTCGGGCGCCGTTGGATTCCCGTCGGAGTCCACTTCAGTAAATTCCTCCTTGATGGTGCGGAGCACGGTCGGGCGCCGGTCCTTTCGTTGCCTCTTCGGTTGGCTGCCATCTGTGCGTGAGCCACCATCATCAGTGGTGGCATCCTCGGCGGTACCATCAGTGGTTTCATCCCCGACGGCACCATCAGTGGGGTCATCCTCGGTGGCACCATCAGTGGTGTCAGGATCGATGTCTTTTACGGCGTCCTCATACAAGTGAGGTTGTTCCTCCATCTCCTGGGACAGCTCCCAGAATGCCTTACCTCCCGAACCCCCGGCCTCATCGTTGTAGGCCATGTTTCTCTCTAAATAGGAAAAAAGTTTGGTCAAAAAGTTGGTTATTGTCAAGGAACAAGATCATGGTCCCATCATTTAGGGTTTGTCGACACCGAGGCATCCTAAAAGCTAAGCTTTTATCATTGAGGGTTTTTTGACACCGAGGCACCCTAAAAGCCTAAGCTTTCATCATTTAGGTTTTTATCGACACCGAGGCACCCTAAAAGCCAAGGTTTTATAATTTATGGTTTGTCGATACCGAGGCATCCTAAAAGCTAAGCTGGGAAGGAGAATTCTAAGTTGGGCCTAATCACTTGGCTCTATTGCCGCCTATGGTTTAATGCAGCAAGAATAAAGGGGCAGTTGATCCTACTTAATTAAGTACTAAGATACCCCGGCCCATGCATTAGTCACAAGTACCCCATATGTCCTATTTTTTGCAAAGTCATGCTAAAATTCACGGAAAATTTCAGCATGACCTTTGCTGAAAATAGGACATATGGAGTACCCGAATTTGCCGAAACAGAAGTTAATCGACATTCCAGCAAACTCAAGGGCCTCTCGGGGTACCTGCAAAATCATCATGACACGATGGTTGGAGACAAGACCCAGCAAACTAGCACCACAATGTGCCTCTACTTTCATATGGATGAAAAGGCCACAGACCATATGGTCCTCTGCTTTCATATGGACAAAAATCAGCTCAACTTATGTGAGCTTCCATTCCAGATCTAATAGGTCACCCAACAAAAAATCATCAATAGTTTAGCAATAAATACTCTAAAGAAACCTTGAAACTAAACTGATAGCTGCTCTCAAACCGCATAAGCAAAACACACGTCTTTTCACGCATAAGCAAAACACATGAAGTATGTGGAATAGCCTACTCATGTTGGACAAGTGTTTGTAAAACTTGCCTAGTTACTCGAGAAACTATTGTGCACAAAAGTGCCTAACCGCTGAACAAAAATACCTACATTCCAGTGTTGTAACCCAAAAACCTGCCCTCCGGTGGTGTGAAAAAATGTATATACTCCTGCTTGACAAGTATTGTAAAACTTGCCTGCTACCAGAGACACTAATACTGCATAAGTGCCTAAAAACATTCAGGCCTAGTTTGGCAAGAACGTTTTTTCAAAACCATGGTATTCCAAAACCTAAGTATTTCAATACATGGGAAATAAATACTTCAGTTTCTAAAAAACATAGTTTTTCTCAGTTTTGATAAAACTGCCGAGGTGTTTGTTAAGTGACAGTTTTTCTCAGTTTTCTTTGATTTGTATCGATTGTTATGTTGTTGCATGCATATTCAGCTACACTCAGGGATCAGTATGTACTAATAGCCACCGTATGCATTCAGCCTTGAACGAGCATGTTCTCCTAGATGCTAAGATTTGTAGTAGAGTTATCTCTTGTAATCAATCAAAGACCAAGGTACGTAGTTAACACATGCACTGAAGGTCCACGTTTGCATCTTGTGTACGTGTACGTCCGCCTCTAGCCGAACGTATCGATGAGCTATATTGATTTATGCATCACAGGCTTTGATGGCCAGAAGTTGGACACGAGAGAGACCAAGCAGCCAGCGCTTGCTTTCTCGGTTTTAAAAAAAGAGGGCAGGGCCTCTTTTTTATACACAACAAAAATACCACAGTTTTAGACATACCACGGTTTGTTGAACTGCAATTCTTTTTCATCCAAACGACTCAAAGTATTGAATACCAAAGTTTTTTCAGAAACCACAGTATTCCCAAAAAACCACAAAAATACTTTGGCCTCCAAACGCACCCTCAACAAAATTGCCTACTAATTGCATACGAATCTATGTCTAATTGCCCACAAAAACACAGTATTGCCTATGTCTAATTGCCCATGTTTCTGGGTGAGCCCTATTTCAACAGCAGATTGAAGTATCCTAGGATTTTTCTGAAGCAGATGCATATAACAAAGAGAAAAAAGAGGATGTTGCAGTCCCAATGGCGTGAAAAAGGTCAGGAGTCCCTCCACCCAGGAAGCCTCTCCATTTGATCTACCCCCGTGCAATGATTCGCTCTTGCAGTAGTTGACGATGAAACCCCAGCAACCAGGAGATGTACGGGAGAGGGGGAAATGTAGGTGAAACTGACCTCGGGTCGTCGAAGTAGCAGGATCTCGCATCTCCGGGTTGTCGTCACCTCGCGCAGAACAACTAGCACCACCCCCTCCCCCGTCGCCGCTTCCTTCTCCTCCTTCTCCGACACGCGCGCGCCGCCCTGACCCCGACGAACCGCTACGGAATCCTTCGCTAGTCCTTTGCCTTTCTCCGTCAATTAACTCGCCGGCGGCTCTCCCGCTGGCCGCGCTCGCCGCGGTGCCCTAGAGATTTCGTGGGGGATCTGGGTTTCACTCGTCGCCGGGTGGAGTGAGGACTGGGAGTGGGGAACGGGGAAACGGCGGCGACGGTGTCGAAGAGGCAGCGGCGGGGGGAGGGGTGGATGGGGAGAGGGAGGCGGCGGGGGTGCGTGGGCGGGGGCGCTTGGGCAGCGGCGGCGGCGGCACGGTGGATACGTGGGTGGACGAAGGATCTGGCAAGGGAGGATCTGGCGAGGGAGGGACGAGGGGCTATAGGGGGGAGAATACTAATGGCGCACACCCTTGCGGTGCGCCATTAGAATTTTTTTTTCTGATAGCAATGGCGCACCAGCGGGACGGTGTGCCATAAGTAATTTTTTTTAGATAGCAATGGCGCACCAGCCAGCGGTGCTCCATAAGTAATTAGTTATTATTATTATTTTTTGTTGCATCTAATATTTTTTTAGAAAATGAATATGAATATGAAACAGTAATACTTTTTTATAAAAACAGTAATAATTTTTTAAAAAATATCATCACATTTTTTTATTTGAAAATATTTATGAATATAAAAAAATATCATCAAATTTGTTATTTGAAAATATCATCAAATTTGTTATTTGAAAATATAATCAAATTTGTTTTTTGTAAATATAATCAAATTTTTTTAGTTGCATTCATTTGTGACGGTGGAGCGGGGGAGGGTGCGGGGGTCGTCGGCGGTGGTGGAGCGGGGGAGGGTGCGGGGGGTGCTCGGCGGCGAGGTGGATCTGGCAAGGGGAATCTGGCGAGGGGGGATAACGATCGAGATGGAGGGGGATCGAGATCGAGTGTCCTCATGAATATTAAATATTTTTTCATGAATTCAAAAAGTGCCCATGAAATTTAAAAATATTCATGATAGTTCAAAAAGTGCCCATGAAATACAATCGAGAAATGAAGATTACAATTTAAATACAATCGATCTTAGCTAGCTAGCTATCTATTCACAATCTTCTTGCCCTTCTTTTTTGCAAATGGAGTTCTTCTGTGGAATGGACATCCTTTAGGTAGGGTGGTCCTGCTTCTTCTTCTGGTGTATGCTGCTACTTCATCATCGAAGTCATGTTCAATCTTAGGGTCGCCGTACTTGTCGAAGTCTTGCTCACTGGCTACTCCATCCATTCCGATGATCTTCTTTTTGGCTCTCCTCACGACAACACGACTGGGCTTTAACGGGTCGGTAATGAAGAAGCATTGGTCAACTTTGGAAGCCAGTACCCGTGGCTCATTTTTCACGGTGACGTTTGCGCCCGCGGTCTTGGATTTGGCTTCGGGTATAACCATGGTGGTGAAATACTGGTCTTCTTTTAGGACGCTCTTGGCCCATCTGACACGGAACATCGGGACCTTCTCTCTAGCGTAGCTCAGCTCCCAGATCTCCTCGATCCTTCCATAGTATCTGTCCTTGTCGTTACCGGTGTAGGATTCCATCGTTACCCCGGAGTTCTGATAACCATCAGGTTGTGCTCGGCGCCCTGTGACAAGGCGAATATGAGTTGTTCTTCCGCGGAAGAATACTCATTTAAAGGGTACGACAGAAGCTTCTGCTTGAACCAACGCGTGAAACATGAGTTGTGCTGTTTGATTATATCTCCGTCCGTCCTCTGTTGGCCTCGGTCATTGTACGTCTTCTCAATAAAGGTTTTGTGCTCTACCACCCAAGGATCGACCACGTCTATGTGTTGTAGCGCGACTAGGTTTGCTCTTTCAAAGTAGGCGAGTCGACCCTTGAAGTCGACATGCATTTCGCGGCGACCCTTACGGTGACCCCATCCAGCAATCCTGCCGAGGTGCCTGTTGACGGGTAGAACAACGGGGTTCTCGATGCCTAGATAATTCGTGAAGTAGGAGATGCACTCCTCGGTCAGAAAGCCCCTGGCTATGCTTCCCTCTGGACGTGACATGTTGCGAACGTATCCTTTGATGACACCATTCATCCTTTCAAACGGCATCATGCTGTGCAGGAAGGTCCGCCCAAGTTGGATGATATCGTCCATGATATGGACCAGCAGATGCACCATAACGTCGAAGAATGCGGGCGGGAAGTACATCTCAAGCTCGCATAGTATCACCACGATCTCTTCCTGTAGCCTTCTGAGTTGCCTCACGCCAACCGACTTCCAAGAGATGACGTCGAAAAAGTTGCATAGGCCAAATAGCGTTTCACGGACGTGCGTGTCCATGATCCCACGGATTGCAACTGGAAGTATCTGCATCATCAGCACGTGACAGTCGTAGACTTCATCCCGCTGAACTTCTGCTTCGCTGGGTCTAGGTATCTGCTTATCTTCCCCGCGTAACCGTAAGGAAGTTTTACTCCTACGAGGCAGGTGAAAAACTGCTCGATCTCCTCCTGACTTAGAGTGAAGCCCGCGGGAGGGTAGTCATTTCCGGTCTTCTTGGCCTTTTTGCCTTTGCGACGACTTTCCGTGTCCTGCTTCGCCTCATCATCATCATTAGCGTGAAGCTCCTGCCTGATACCCATTGATTTCAAGTCTGCCCTTGCTTTCGGCCCATCTTTGGTCCTCTCTGGCATGTTGAGCAGGGTACCAAGCAGACTCTCGCACACGTTCATCGTGATATGCATGACATCAAGGCTGTGAGGCAGACGGTGGATCTTCCAGTACGGCAAGTCCCAGAAAACAGACCTCGTTTTCCATACCTTCAGCAGCGGCTCTGGCGCCTTTCGCTTCTTTCCCGGCTCTAGCGCCTTTTGCTTCTTTCCCGGTAGTGGGCAATCTTTCCAATTTTTCAACAGCTCGTCTATTTCCTCGCCGCTCCTCCTACGCGGGTGTCCTCGGGGTTCGGTTTCACCATCGAACAGATCCTTGCATTTTCTCCACAGGTCATCATCGCGAAGCCACCTTCTATATCCCATGAACCCGGTTTTTGAAGACCCGGGATCTCTATCTAGATGGCGATACGTTGTGTCATCCATGCACCTGACACATCCAGAAAATCCGTGGACCACCTTCCCCGCGACATAACCATAACCGAGATAGTCGTGCACCGTCGTGAGTAGTGCGGCTCTCATAGGGAAATATTCTTTCTCTGTGGCGTCCCATGTATTGGCTGGCGTTTTCCACAGCGTGTCTAGCTCCTCTTTCAGCAGCCCCAGATACAGATTGATGTCGTTCCCTGGTTCTTTCGGTCCTTCAATTAGCATACTCATGTGAATGTACTTCCTCTTCATGCACAACCAGGGGGGAAGGTTGTACATCCACACAAACACAGGCCAGGTGCTATGTGTGCTTCTCTGGCTGCCAAACGGATTGACTCCATCGGTGCTCGCGCCCAGCATGATGTTCCTTGGATCATTCCCAAATTCTAGGTCTTCGAAGTTCAACGATTGCCACTGGCTCGCATCCTGACGGGTGACTCGGCATCTTGTCTTTTTATCTATCTCCGGATCATTTGCGTCATCTTCTCGCTTCTTCTCCTCTCTATCCGCGTGCCAATGCAGGAGCTTTGCTACCTTAGGGTCCGCGAAATACCGCTGCAGAGGAGGAGTGATCGGAAAGTACCACACCATTTTTTGAGGAGCTTTCTTCCTCTTCTTGTATCGAGTGACGCCGCACACCGGACATATGGTAGACTCTGCGTGCTCGTCCCGATAAATGATGCAATTGTTCCCCTTGGGACACACGATTTTCAGAGGACACATGATTTTCTTCACGTGGTATTTCACGTGCGGTAAATCCAGAGGACACACGATTTTCTCGCCTCCTCGAAACTGGTCGGGCACTTGTTCCCCTTGGGAAGACTTTCGTGCCAGAATGACATGTTCTCGTCGAAGCATGTGTCGGTCATTTTGTGTTTTACCTTCATCTCCAGAGCCATGAGCGTTACTTTCAGGCGGGTATCCTCGGGCTTGCATCCTTCATACAGTGGAGTAACTGCGTCTATCTCCAGTTGATCCATCTTGACTTTCTCTTGGGCGGCAGCTCTTGCGTTATCCGTCTGCTTGAGAAGCAGCTCTTGAATATGAGGGTCCTGCACCCAGCCCATCGATGGTCCAGCGTCGTCTGCTCTGCCGGCATGATCATCTTCATGATCATGCCCGTCGTCTGCTCCGGCATCTTCCTCATCACCATGTCCTGCATCTTCTACATGATGACTGTGTACAGCATCATCGCCGTGATCATCTCCTGGAGATTCTTCGTCTTCTCGCCCGCCCAAGCCGTAGTGGTTGTCTTGCTGCCCTTCCTCATTTCTTGCCCAACCCCCATGGACGACTTCGTAATCACCTTGCCACCGATAGACATCCATGAAACCACGCAAGAGCAGGTGGTCCCGCACCTACCCGGAATCCGGGTCCGCAATAAGGCTCTTCAGCTTGCATCTTCGACACGGACATCTTATCTCCGTCTTGTTCTTTTGAAGCATCTCGGCCTTCGCGCAGCTCAAAAACCTATTCACGATGCCTTCGGTCATCGTGCGGACCATGGTCACTTGCGGGGTAGAGCAAAATGATATTTTAAAACCAAGAAAAAATTTGGCATGACTTTCCCTAAAAATAGGACCAAAAAGAATGCTTAATGCCAAAATTCTCGCCGAAACGGAAATGAATCAACATTCCGGCAAAATATTGGCAACTATCGCATTTCAAATACCGGTACACCTGCAAACACAAACATATATGAAACACCACAAACATATGCAACACCACAAACATATGCAACACCACGAACATACATAGATCTAGCTAGGCCATAAAAAGTGCATGTGCACATTGTTGGAGGGAGAACAACATAAAGTAGCTTCCCCCCTTACTTACCTATCAAAAAAAGGTAATTTAACCACTTAATTTGAATGAATCTATGGTGGAAATGAGGTGAAAAAGAGGAGGTACCCGAGACAAGCTTTGGAGGAGGAGTTGGAGAGAACGAAGTGGGGAGAAAGTGAGTGGGTAGGAGTGGCTGTCCAAAATATCTTGTTGGTGCCCGCTTACTAATGGCGCACCACCTCCAAATGCGCCATTAGTAACCCAGGTTACTAATGGCGCACCTGCTGGTGGTGCGCCATTAGTAGTTTTGCAAAAAAAACATACTAATGGCGCACTGTGCCACAGTGCGCCATTACTAGTTTAAACTAGTAATGGCGCACTGTGGCACAGTGCGCCATTAATATTTTTGCAAAAATAATAATAAAAAATATAATAAAAAAAAACAACAGTAGTGGCGCACAATGTGACTGGTGCGCCATTACTAGTTACAACTAGTAATGGCGCACTCTGTCTTGATGCGCCATTAGTATGTTTGGAAAAGAAAAAAAATTGATACTAATGGCGCACCATGAGCTCGGTGCGCCATTAGTGTATTCAACACTAATGGCGCACCAACACGTGGTGCGCCATTAGTATATACTAATGGCGCATCGCATGTCTGGTGCGCCATTAGTGTCCATCCTATCTATAGCCCTTTTCCTAGTAGTGCTACCTGGCACGCCAATTGTCGAATTTCGGGCTCCGCAGACCCTAGAGAGGTTCGAAATCTAGGGTGCGCACGAAGAACAATCTCTCCCCAGCGCGCTCGCCCTACGATTCCACGGCCAAGCTCGACGAACTCAAGGAATAAGAGACACAGGGGCTTATATTGTTTTGGGCCACCTTGCGGTGTAACACCCTACTCCAGTGTGTGTGGTGGATTGCCTCATGGGCTGCACATGAACAAGTACAGTGGATGAATAGCCTTAGTAGGTGAGGTGTTCTTGTGCTCGACGAGCTTGGAGAGGGTGAGGATGATCTCCTCTGTGTCGTCCCATCTCCTCTATGTCATCGAATTGGGATCCTCTCTATGGTGGTGGCTTGGTCCTATTTATAGTGGCCTTGGTACTCTTCTCAAATGTAGGTGGGAAGGGATCCCACAACGGCCAAATTTCAAGGGGAACAACTAGTACAAGCTATCCTGACAAAAGCGGTCCTCACCTGCCAAAGGCTCTGGTGCTGACACCGTGTTGGGCTCCACGGTGACCTCCGTCCTGCCATCCCGGCGAACCTTGGTCTTGTTGCACCAATATGGAAACCTTTGCTTGATTCCTCGGGACACCGTGCCTGCACTTGCCCCCTTGGCACCAAAGGGGAAACTGGTACACTGCGCTCGCTTGCGCACGCCTGGCCTTTCATCGTCATGGCTCACGTCACGTGAACCTCACGAGGCGCGCCTTGCATAGATATCTCCGCTCCTCGGGAGCCAGCCTAGAGAGGCTGCCCCTCGGGAGGTCTTGCCATCATCCGCCTCGCGAGGCTTGGCCCCTCGCGAGGGTCTTGAGATGTGGTTGCTAAAGCTGAGCCGTACCAGGCCGCCAATGGAGCCACGTCACGGGCCGCATGCAGGCAAGTCTGGGTAGCCTTCTTCCCAAGACGCCGACAAGGACCAAGGCCACTATATAAGTAGGATAGCCACCAGCAAGCAAGGGGTTCGGATCCATTCCACCTTGACAAGTTCACCAGCTCATCCGATCCGAAGAACACCTGTCCTCCAGAGGTTGTTCGCCCATTGTACTAGGTCATCCACAACCCATCTCGAGGCTAATCCACCACACTACTGGAGTAGGGCCACTAACCGCTAGGTGGCCTGAACCAGGATAAACTTCCTCGTGTCTCCTTTACATTCATGTTCATCGTGCTAGTTCGTGAGATGGCTAGTAGGTAGTTAGGCAAGGTTGAGTTCTTCAGACGCACCCCAGAGTTCGAACCTAGTAGGGTTTTGCGGAGCCCTGAATCCGACACCATGCTTACAATTTTTTTACATGGTTTTGGTGCACATTATATGAATTTTATATGATTTTCATGGACTAACATGTTGACCTAGTGCCTAGAGCCAGTTGCTATTTTTTGGTTGTTTTTTGTTTTCTATAAAATCCATATCAAATGGAGTCCAAATGCAGCAAAACTTTTTAACCATTTTTTTCTTGAAGAAAAGGGACCCGAGAAGCCTCGGGAGAGTATAGAATACCCACGGTGGCCCCACAAGACATTTGGGTGTGTCCATGGGGTGTGCCCATGACCAAGTGCATCATGGCCCCCCTATGGCCCCTCTCCTCGTGATTCCAACTCTGAAAATCCTTATAAATTAAAAAAACGAAAGTTAACCTAGAACTTCGACTCCGCTGCCGCAAGCCTCTCTACCCAAGAGATCCCATCTAGAGCCCTGGTCTGGCACCTTGCCGGGGGGAAACTATCACCGGAGGACATCTCCATCATCCCGGTGGCCACCATGTTGAGGAGGGAGTAGTTCACCCTCGGGGCTGATGGCACTACAACATGATGGTCCAAACGCGACACTACAAGCAGAGACACTTCAATGAAATTGTGTGCGATGCGTTAATCGCAAACGGTGTTGTAAAAAACTGTAAAAAATGATACAACTTGTTTTCAATGACAGAGACATCAAACCCGATTCAGATTAGAGTTGCGTGTGGGATACGTGGCTAACATTTCACTCGAATGAATGGTTTGCGATGAGCACAAAAACAGAAACGATGAGATATACGGTAAAGAGTTCAGTCAGATGAACTGTTTTCGATTAGGTAACACGACAGAAAGGGTCAGCCAGATCAATGTGTGTGCGATATAGGACAAAAAGTTCACTCTGCTAAACTATTTGTGATGAGCGAGAACAACTGAGATGGTAAGCCAGATCAAGTGTGTGCTATATACATCATACACTTCACATGGATGAATTATTTATGATTTGCCACTACTAACAGAAATAGTCAGACTAATCAAGGTCTGTGCGCTAGACGGTCACACATTATAATTAAAAGAAGCGTGCACGATGGTAATAATGAGCGCAGACGGTTGATGGAATAAGTCATGTGCTCACATCGATGAATGTGGTGCATCCTATGGTGCAAACGCCACTTACGCATCCAGGAATGCATGCCCACTTTATGCCATCCGGGAATCGTACCCCACTACAAAATATGAACCATCAATAATTTTTGAGCTTGACTCCCTTCACATTCCAAATTATTGTTCATGTCGATCAAAACCTGTTCACACCACTCAAAACCAAAACGGTTTCCCACTTAGCATTGTATTAGTAGGTTATAAATACTACCTACTCCATGATGATTGCACATTCCTCCTTGCCCTCCTCTTCACTGAACAAACAAGCCATTCTTGGTCCTTCCTTGCCTCTGTCGTGGCCTTCGTGAGTTCTGGGTCGAGAAATTACCAGGGAGAGGTGAGCAAGGAAGAAGAAGCACGAGAGATGTCCTACCTCGCGGCGAAGGCCACCGACATGTCCCGCCACGCCGCCAAAGTAGCACAGAGGTCCTGCCATGCTGCTGAAGGAGCATAGAGGTCCTGCCATGCTGCCGAAGCAGCATAGAGGTCCTCCCGCACCGTTGAAGTAGTAGTCTAGTTTGGCCGCACCGCAGAAGTAGCACATATGTCCCGCCGTGCAGAAAATGCTGCAGAGAGGTCCTCCCGCACTGCGGCGCCCTGGGAAGATTACTCGCGGGCAGGCGAGAACTCTCACAAGTGCACGCACGCTATGCTGGATAACCTGACGGATCAAATCTCTTGATGGGCGAAGCTGTAGGAGGAGATGCATGCCACGTTTGATAATGCTATCGGCGTCATTTGGTAACTTAGGGATGAGAATCCCATGCTCCGCACCGAGCTCGACCTGCTGAGGGAGAAGATCGCCAGAAGGGCGAAGTGGTATGAGGTTACCACTACCTTGTTGAATAAGATGGGTGTCATCGTCAAGAAACCTATGGACAGAAATGCCATGCTCCACATCGAGCATGAAAGGCTGGTGGAGGAATGCATGGCTGTTGCCGAGCAACTTATTGAGGACATGAAAGAGATCATCACCGCTCGCCGTGAGAACTAGTCTGTGTCTTCCTTCTTCTTATTTTTGGCAGGGACATCTTCCTTATTCTTTGGCCCTTGTGTCTTTCGAGCGTTGCTGCATGTGGCATTTTTTATTATCTTCCTAAATATGTAACACAATTACAAAATTAGTATCCATTGCCATCATCATTATATTTATATAAGTCTTGCTAAGTCCTAGTTGATGCTATATATGCCCGTTAGATATTACATCAAGATCCGTGAAAAATTTTCTTTTTAGATTTTCTTTTTTCTCTTAAATCTCAGTTCGGTGAGAGATATACACACCACTAAGCCCTATAAATCAAGGGTTGGAGCGCAATTAATGGAGATGTTAGGAGAGAGGTTGCGGCCGATGGAGGTCAAAGGGCTCGCCTCCCGATAAGCATGTGCAGTGGTCAGTTGACATGCCTACTGTATTTAAATAGCTACCCCGCATGGAGCCTCATAGCTAATAAAAAGGGGACACGTGGCGGCATGCAAATGGTTAGTACAACGCCCACGGTTTCAATAATACTTATGTTTTTATTGTAACGTGACAACTCTTGTTCCAAAATTGCTTTGTTGGTTGTTAATGTATGCGCCTTCGCATATCAGACATTTTTTTACCACAACATGTGTGGGGACCCCGATTTATAAAGTCGAGATCACCGAATGCACGTGTACAATGATCCCAAAGATCAATGCTCACTGAACACACATAAGCTGAATAACAAGAGTCTTACATCCATACATATCGTCTTACACAAATTATGACCATTATGGTTAAGTCTTACATAGATAGAGCCTCAAGGGCTGAACATCAAATAAAACACAAGAAGTGGAAATCATCGTTGATAAGTAGAACCTGTGACATATGCCTTAACCCTACAGGCATTCTGATCGGGGAAACTCCTAGTTCTCATGTTCATCACCGAAGTACTCTTCCTCATATTCCTGCTCATCTATGCCTGGCCAATTAAATAACCAGTGGCAAGCCAATGAGTACTTTGAATGTACTCGCAAGCAACACATGTTTTGGAACAAGTATGACAAGGCATGGTATAGCACAAAATGGGTAGTGTTTGCAGAAAGCTAATTTTTGAGTGCAACGTCATGTACCACCTATTTGTAAGGTATGCATCATAAGAGTCTAGTATCCATGTGAACAGCTTATAGATATCAACTTAAACCAAGTTTAGATCATCTCCAAGTTGGTCAACATGTTGAGTCATTTGTCTTGACTCAAACAGCTCTCTTCACACACAGCAGGTTTCACAAACATCGGACGTAGCCCAAGAGCGGTTAACCAACTGTCCTTGACCGTGGACACAGCTATTCGAACAGTATTTACAATGTGCAGAGGTTGCACACTTTACCCATAAGATCCGGGAGCCTTTGTGTCACCCACTTTCCCGCAGTACCTCAAGTACTTGGGGGAAGCACCCGATCATTATCTTTCCCTAGGTGACAGTAACATAGGATCCACTCGTTGGTACACGACCCTCGTATATACGCATAATATCTTGGGACTCTGCCGTTCACATTATCACACATACATGAAGGGACCAAAGGTGTGTTCGGTGCCCTGTGAAAACAGTCATGGCCGCCTATCCAAGCACGACCCCGTCTCAAGTGTGACCTTATGTCACTCTCGTCACTAGTAATGTGGGCACCATGCTAATATCGGCCTAGGTAGTTAATAATGCCCCGTACCATAAGGGGTAGAGTGGTTGTACATGTAAGGTTGGAGTAATAGTCGCAACTTAAACCAATCCATTTTTGAAAAAACACACGCTTGCCTCGGTACACCACTTCATCATCAAGTGGTTACCCAACTCAACATCTCCCTCGGGCATAAGTGGCACCCAATGGGGTATTCGAAAACCCTTTCTGAAAATACTTTGCCTTCATCACCATGCCCATACATGTCCCCTTTGCGTAGCTACTAATTTAGCATCCTATCTACTCCCACCCGCATAACCCTCATAGGAAGGTAGGATCATGCACAATGCAAGTTTCAATAATAAAGTAACAAAGGCAACCAACCAAGGTGGTTACCACCTCAACATGATTCTGATGCATCAATAATAAGGTGCTATATGACATGCATAAAAAGGGTTTCATAGACATGGTCAAAGGGCTGCTTGCCTATCTTAACAAAGTCTTTGAGGTCTTCAAATATCTCTGGCCCATCTCCAAGTATTCCATCTACTTCATCAACTAACGTTGGAAACAAACACAATAAGCAACTCAACAAGGCAAACATAAAAGTGCTCTAAAAATGTGATTTAGAATTTTCTAGGACACCTCTGGTCATATTAAAAATGACCAAAGTGGTTTCATTGGGATTAGATCCATGGATATGTCAGGACCCCGATCCTAAGTCACACAGGTCTAGCCTGTAACACATCATATCACTTTGTGGCCTCACGCACGGTATCCCCATGGGTGCCACCTTACCTGGCCCGAGACCGTTTGCGCATTTTGGCACACGTATATGATAGTGTCGCTAGCATCCATATGACAGAGAACCCAGGCCGACATGACTAGTTATAAACCAAAAGTGGCACTAAATTACAGAGACAGGCATACCTGACCCAGCAACGAACGTGTCGGTCATCAACGTATGAACCCAAGTCGTAGCAAGCTACAATGACTTAAAGGAACAACGCGTGACATTTCCCCTAACGGACAGACACAGGAACGAAGAAGGACACATGCCGACAAGCCTAAGTGTTCCGGAGCAGTAGCAAGCTACCAAGGCTCAGTGGAAGCACTAGGAGACATTTCCCTGTAAGATAGGCTACCAAGGGTAAACAACTAGGTGTCGGATCCCACACATAGCAATACACATTACACGTACGCATAACATGCAAGTATGTGTTGTACAACATGGCATCACAACATAACTCAAGAACTCATATATATATATATATATATATATATATATATATATATATATATATATATATATATATATAAAGGCCCAGAAGAGCCATCATAGCATTTATTACAAACAGAGGTCACATGACCCAACATACAGAGCATATAGGCAACAGAAGCATAACATGTCTGTGTACAGACAACTACAAATGAAAAAGGCTGAGGAGCCTGACTATCTACAAGACCCTCCCAAGGGTACAAGATCGTAGCTGAGGTAACAAGCTAAACGTCGAAGTCCACGCGGAACCACTAGCGAGACTGAAGTCTCTCTGCAAAACATAAATTAAGCAAACGTGAGTACAAAGGTACTCAACAAGACTTACATCAGAACTAGCTACATATGCATCAGTATCAACAAAGGGGTGGTGGAGTTTGACTGCAGCAAGCTAGCTTTGACTCGGTGGCTATCCTAAACTACAACTGCAAGTAACTCTTTTGAGGTGGCGCACACGAGTCCACATATTCACCAACCAATACACCACTATGGATCCGCTCCCGTCTCCCTACGAGAAGGCCATCCATAGCACTCACGCTTATCTTGCGTGTTTTAGAGTATCCACTTTCACTTGTCTATGAACTGTTATAGGCAACCCAGAAGTCCATTACAGCGGACACAGCTATTCGAATAGATCATATATATAACCCTGCAGGGGTGTACTTCTTCACACATGCTCTCGCCACTTACCGCCATGTACACGTCATGCATCTCGGCAACCTTCAAGCGGAAGCCTGGCGAGGGTGTCGGCCACGACCTGACTAACCACACAAGTATCTCGTCCAGGTTTATTGCCTATTTGGGTTCCATCCGTGGGGAGATCCGGCCGGGGTGTCGCTCACGGCCCCAAACGATGTGTACAGGGTTCCCGCATCACCAAACGGGTGATCGGTACACCATGCCACGTACCTGCCGCATCACAGCCCACCCCGAGGGTCAGCACTGGGCACGACCTTCAGTAAACAACAAACACCAAAAACTAATTGCAACTCCTGGACAGAGATCATGTTGATTAATAAGTCGAGAGAGTCAATTAAGGATCCCAATGTGTGGTAGTAGCTGTTTCATGGATCAACCAACACAGAACTCAGTTCCTGAGGACGGCTTCAATGAGACAACCCACCATGTACTCCTACATGGCCTCTCATCGCTACCTTTACCAAATCGTGTTCACACACATAGCTCACACACAGTAGGACATGTTCATCACCCTTCCAATTCATCCCCGATGAATCAGACCTAACACAACTCTAAGCAATAGCAGGCATAACCAGATAGCATGAATGAGTAGGCACCACATGGCTCAAAAAACTCCTACTCATACTAGTGGGTTTCAACTATTTACTATGGCAATGACAGGTCATGCAGTGGAAAAGGGGTTCAACTACCGCAGCAGGTAACAGTTGAAGCGTTGTTGTCCTAATGCAGTAAAGAGAGTAAGAGCGAGAGAGTGGGATTGTATCGGAATGCTCAATGGGGCTTTGCTTGCGTGGCACTTTTGAAGATAACATTGGGTCTTCATCGGTGTCATCGAACTCATCGTCGGAACACGTCTACTGAAAGGGAACAACACCGGCAACAGAGAAAGAAACACAATCAATGCAATGCACAATATGATGCATGATCATGACATGGCATTATGTTGTGATTTGAGCTAATGCAACTAGCAACAGGTTAAATGAAGTTGGTTTGAATCCAAGATTCAAATTCAAACTCCATATGTGATTATTTAAATGCCATTTAATTGATTTGACCTGATCAGCAGGTTTAACTTCTTCAAACATGCATGAAAATGCCATAAACAGATTCCTTGAATTTTTCTGATCATTTTTCATATATAAATTATTTTCATTGGAGTTATAGATTATTTTCTGTGATTTTTAGAAGTTTTGGATAATTTCTGAAATTCATAAATCATTGAAGATTTATTTTAAATTCCAGAAGCACTTTACTGCGTCAGCATGACCACATGCTGACGTCAGCAGGTCAGCAGAGGCTGTTCGGGTCAAACCTGACCAGTGGGTCCCACTGGTCAGTCTCTCAGGGTTAACTAAAAGTTTTAAAACTAAACTAAAGGTTAACAGAGTCTGGGCCCCACGTGTCAGTGACACATCTAACTAACAGGGTTAGTTAGCCTTAAGTTAATACTAACTAAACTGTCAGTGGGCCCAGGGCCCACATGTCAGTGTCCAATCTAACTAACAGAGATAAATAACACTAAACTAAGTCTAAACCTTAATTAGTTAGGGGCCTGGGTCCACCTGTCATTGACCCAGGGGGGGTCATTAGTGCCTAAACTAATTAGGCCACGTCAGCATCGCCGGATTAAGCGCCGCCGACCTCACAGTGTGGCGGTGGCTCGCCGGAGTGGCGCTAGGGGCAGCGGCCTGGCGTGCTGAGAGCACCAGAAGGAAGCCCTCGCTCGCCCGCATCTAGGGGTGCGCATGGCTGGGCGCGGGGAGGCCTGCAAAGGCACCGGCGACGAGGTCCGCGGCGGCTGAAGCTCTGGTGGCGACGGATTCATCGGAACGGTACGCGGGAGGAGCTGAGTTTTGCGCCTACGGTCTCTACGAGTGCTCGCAAAATCGTTGGACTTGGTGGTGTGACCAAAAGGTCACCGGGGTGGCGCCGGCGACCAGCCCGAGCGGCGGCGAGCTTCGGCTTCAGTCGAAGCAGTGGCTACGGTAATCAAGAGGCATGGGAAGGAGGGGCAAATGACGGAGGAGCTCACATAGGTTGCAGCTCGCGTCCCAGTGGGCTCGTAGGAGGTCGGACGACGTCGGGGCATCTCCGGCGATCTGGGGTGCTGGAGATTGAAGACGACGGCGTTGAAGGCGTTGCGGTGCTCCCCAGCTTGAGTACGTCGATGAAATAGGAAGACGGAGCTGCGGCGATTCTTCTTGGCATGTTTGTGAGGCGTGCGGTGGCCAGTGGCCGCGGTGGTTCAGGGCGGCGGCGACGAGCTCCTCTCGGTGGCCGCGTGCGAGAGAGACAGAGGAGGGAGGAGAGAGCAGCGAGTGAGGGGAGAGGTCGAGATGGCTCTGGGGCATCTCCAGGCGTCGCTAGAGGGGCCGGGGAGAGGCAGGCAAGGGCTGGTCTAGGGCTGTGACAGGATATTTCTGAACATTCAATATGATGGAATCAAAGGATTTAATGGATCTGCAAGGAGTCTATAGAATGCCTTTTTCTTATAAAAATGAGAAGAAGAACCCATTAAGTGAGGTAAGGTTTGGAAACATTTAGAAATTGGTTTCACCAGATCTACGGAGTCCAAATGAATCTCCTATGAAATTTGAAAGTGGACTTATGTGGATAAATGACCTACTTAGTGGACCAAGTGAAAACCAAGCATAGTACATTTGTTCTCTAAATCTCATTAAATAGAGCTTGATTTATGGAGTCCCTACAAATTTGAATCATCAAATTTTGACTTGAAATGTCTCTCTGGAAATGTTTTGAATCTGCTGAAAAAGAAAAAATGGAAAATACCTAAAGGGGGCAAAGTCCAGCGACGACAACCCGCTCTGGGCGGGATTTAACGGTGAGACGCAACTGGGTCGGCCCAGCGGCTCGACCACGCGGGCGACATGGCGACGTCAGGTCGGTCACGCGCGGGCCCTAGCGCTCAGGCTGTCGCCGACTTCCGGCTCGAATAGAGCAGCGGCAGGGGAGGCGAGGCCGAGCGGGCGCCGACATTCTTCCCTGCGGCACCAACCACTTCCGGTGATGCCCAGCATACAAGCGTGCTCCGGAGGGCGTGCATCATCCATCGAGGTGCGCCACAATCGCAGGGACGGCGAGACATGAGCGCCCCATCGGCCGCGGCGGAGGATGGCATTGGCGATGTTGGGCATGGCGAGGCAGGCACGTGGAGGATGAAATGGAGCATGGGGAAGCTCCACTATGGTGGTGGCGATACTCTAGAATAGAGAGGTGGCGAGGAGGGGGTCCTGGTGGTACGAATTTGTGCGGAGTCCGGCGGCTCAGCGCCGGTCGTGGGGAGCGAAGGAGGGCTCGGGGAGAGGGTTGGATGGGTTGAGGGGGCTTCTAGGAGGATGAGGGGTGAAGGGGGTCTAGAGGGGGGCCAGGGCGGCCTTAAGTAGCTGACCCGCGGCTCACTATGGACGAGGCGCACGGGTGGCCTTTGCTTCGGCACGGGCGGCCAGGAGAGAGAGTGAGGAGTTGCCTTTGGCGTTCGTGGGAGTGGAGTAGAGCGCCAGGATGGGAGAGGTGGAGCCGGGCGAGCTCGAGGAGGTCTCGCACGAGTGCAATGACTGGTGAGCTCGGGCGGCGCTCGGGTGAGCTCGACTGGGGGCAAGGGAGGGCGAGGAAGGAGGGGCTTGACAGATAGGCGTGTCCCAGACATCGAGGCAGCCTTGAGAGGCATCTTACCGACGCCCAAGGTTGTCGCACTCCCTTGGAATTGGTGAGATACATTGCGGGCGAGCACCGTAGCATGTTCCAGAGCGTGAGCTCTGCATGCCATGGCATAAACAAAGCGCCCTAGGCGTCTCATCTTGTGTCTAGGAGCTCTAGGGAGGTGTAAATAATGGGGAATGAGCACTGGATGCTCTGGGAATCCTCTGGAGGGGAGGAGGGGTTGAGAGAGAGAGAGGGTGAATAGTGGCTGTCTAGAAAGAGAAAGTGATGTTTTCACCCCCCCCCCCAATAAAAGAGCTGTGGGGTTGCAATTGTTACTGGAGCTAGATGGGGACTAGGAGGAGCTGTGGTAAAAAAATGAGGTAAAGGGAATATTGGAAGAGGTCAAAATGATGATTTTGGAAATATGCCAAAAGGTGTTTGATGTTGTTTTGGGCAATCAAGTTTGAGCTCATTTGAAGAAAGTTCCAATGTAACTTTGGCAAACCCTAGAAATCTACATAAATGAGTTTTCCAAGATTTAGACATGCAAATATTTTCTCCTTCATGCACCACTTGGTGTAGTGTCATCATTTGAGGATTTCAGCATGTCCACAAAATTTGGGATCAAAAGGATACAATTGGCAATGTAGAGTTGTTCAAACTTGGATCTGGACAGAGAGGATTTTGGGGCACTTCTACCAAGATATCCTTCTCTCCAACTTGTTCCATTTGGTCTATATGCATAATGAGACCATTTTATCATGTGCACCAAGTTCGAGAGCATTTGGACATGTTTGGCAATGTAAAGTTGTTTAAACTTCAAAATGGACAGAAATAATTTTGAGGGGTTTTGGTGATGTTATCTTGTTGTCCAAGACACGAGGCTTGGCAAGATCATCAAATATGTCATGTGTGACGTGTTAGAATTTTCTTGGAATTAATGAGGAATATTTCCTTTGTAAATATTTCAAAAGTTGGAAATATCCAGAAAGGGGTTTTGATGGATTTGACCAATGTTTTGAAAATAACCATGTGTTAAAACTCTTATATATGGACAGTACATGTCCAATGAGCTTCCATACATTTTCTAAAATATTTTTGAAATATAAAAATAATTTTAACCTATTAAAGACCATTTCTGGACTTAAGAAAAAGCCTTTACATAAAATAGAGATATAACTTTGAAAATAATATTTTTGTGTTTCTTGAGAGTCCCTTATCTAATAGGACTCAAATATAATTTTTTAAAGATTTTTCACACCCTTAATTAAGTACTTGTAGTTCAAGTCTCAATTCAGGGGGTTTTGGAAAACCTAATTTAGAAAATACTTTTTGGCCAAATTATTTTGTAAGAAAATAGTAGTTTGTCCTATACACATGGCATGACCATTGGCAAAGTTTTTGGATCAAGGTGAAGGAGTATAAGAGTTGGAGTATTTATTTCATTTTTAGAGCACTTGCAAACAACACACAAAAATCAAATCAAGCAAAGTTCAAAACACTCAAAAGTTTTGGTCAAACCACATTTTATCATGAGTTATTAGCTTAAGTGTTGTGGCATGAAAATCAGGTTGTGACAAACCTACCCCCCTTACAAGAATCTCGTCCCCGAGATTCCCAAACAAGGCGCGGATAGGAATGCGGGTACTTAGATCTGGGGTAGTCTTCACGTCCACATACTGCTTGTGCTTCCGTGTGGTTCTCCATTTCCTTGAAGTACTTGATGGTGTAGCTTCTAGTACGACATGCTGCTTGATCTAGGTTGTTAAGGGGTCTCTTGCATAGGTCAGGTTGGGCTGGGGCTCGATGGATCGGTGATCGATGTCCTTGTTAGTGATCGGTCTAGTTAGGAATTCAGGAACACTTCTGGAGTTGTGTCGTGTGGAAAAATGTTGTGCACTTTGGATTACCCAGGTGGCAACTCCAGGTTGTAACCATCTTCTCTTCGTCTTGTAGTGATCATGGAGAGGGGAAATAAGTCTTGGCGTGAGCTTCTCTTTGACACGGAAATGCTTGGTTCCTTCAAGAGGAGGGGCTTGCAGATACACATGGTCTTTGATGCGGAAGTTTACTTCTTGATGACGGTGGTTGGTATAGTTCTTCCTCCAAGACATGGCGGTCTTCACATGTTCTCTGACCATCTGAAAGGCTCTTCTTCCATCTTCGGGTAGACAAGTATGTCATCAAATAAAGATGACAACTAACTTGTCTAAGTACTCCATGAAGTCTACGGGGTACGTAAGGTACGCTGGGGCATTGGTGGTGGTTGAGTATTGGCCAAGGTCTCCTCGACCTAGGGCCAAAGCCCATGGTCATGATCTGACCAAGTTGTGGCTTGGTAGGGCTTACGGGTTTCAAGGATTATAGTGTTTGAGTGAACGTTTATCATCATATCCTTGACCACAGTTTGTGAGATGCCAATAGTTCTATCACATCATATTATCGAAATATTCATCTCGTATAGGTCAACTCCAATTATCACTCATGCTATTCATATCCTCATGGCTCCCTAGAGGAGGTCTAAAACAATCGTATATGTCTACGATTCTCGAGCTCATATGGATGGCTACCCCTAAAAATCCATGGGTAGAGAAGACAAGCTTCCAAGCTTGAACACGACAATCCAAGTGCTCAGTTTATTCGTCCAAGGTTCAAGATAATGCATCTCTATCCTAAGTAAACACGTCATATAACAACCCCAGATATTCTTTCCTTCCTATGGATTGACTCCAACATCCCATTAACTTCCATAATCCATTATTTCTACATATCCGAAATCTATGGTGTTCCACACAAACTTCCAATGTCCTATAATCCCCAAATACTTGAAAGGCTATCCTTACTGTAATCAGTCCACCAACTTCTATTATTATGGTTAAGTAAACTCCAAGGTTAGGCTTAGATAGAACCCTAAATCAATTCCGACAGTTAATCATTTCTCCTAGTTTATTGCCCACTCAGAAACTTGGTATCATGATCGAGATCATCAGTCTAAATCCAATTCACTCCGAACCATGTAGACATACTCAACATCTACACTCTACTAGGACCACTCACTTAAATCCAAATCTCATGTTCAACGATAATTTCCTACATGTTTCCCCAAAGTCATTGTTGACTATCTCCTATCAATATCACCTCGCTAAGTCAAATCCTTATTCTTCCAAGAGTTTCAGCTTGCAATCATAACCATCCCACTAAATCAAATTTACTCAGGGGTAATGAAAACAATGCTACTCTATTTATATGATCCCACCAAGTTCATCTACCAACATGAAATTCACATAATCCAGAAGTCTCAGATAATTCCTCAAGGTCACTAATATAAACTCGTTAAATCATTTATCCTCTATTCCTATATCCTCAAATTGGTCTTCCCAATGACATTGTCAGTTCTGGTGCTATCTTGAGAAGATGATGTGCTCGTTCTCTATGCCCACTAGTTCCATAATGAACCCACTGTTGTGCAAGGTTACGGAGGCCTAACAGGTTTTCTTGCAATTTTGTGGGTTAAGCACAAGGTCAAGGACTCGAGCTAGGGTATCTCCTGAAGTCTCGTAAGGTCTAGGGATGGGGTTCTAGTCTGGAGGGTTAAACATAACTCTATGGGGTTGCACTTGGTCGTGGAGGCTGTAGCAAAAGTCTTCATTTCTAGTTGGTTGCTGAGGTGGAATCCTTGGTGTATCTTGTCTTGCTGGTCTTCAGTTGATGAGAGAGATGAGAGGGAAAAAGTATCATAGATGGGGAATGCCTAAAGGGGATTCTATGGTGCAAGTGCAAACAAACAGGGGCCAAAAAAGGGCCAAACAAAAGAAACAAGGTAAGGAAGGTGATATAGTCGCGTACTTGTTGCCTAGGGCAAAAGTGCGACTTATACCAAAACACAAACAAATAAAAACAGGCAACACATAATCATGGCTCTATTTGAACCATCATATGGACTCGATTGCGCATTGGGGTACACTACTCATCCTACCCTAGGGGTTCTCGTACTCAGTAGTCGTTCTATGCTCCGTGTCTCGTGCAGTCTTCTGGATTTTCCTCAGATGTCGCTACGTCTCTTGTAGTTGTTCGATGAAACGATCTTGGTTGAGCCTGAGATTCTTCAACAACTTCTCGCATTTTGAAGTGATGGGGTGAAGGTGGTTCCTCGTAGTTGGCATTGACTTGGTCTTATCTTGTCTCCTTGATCTTGACGATCCCTTTTGCCTTCTAAGGCATCGTGGGTACCTGGTAGACAATCCTTCATGTAATGACAATAACAAGGCATAGTAGAGGTCCAATATGTCGGACACACTGTTGAGAGTATCATCACCAAGAGTGCGGGATGCCGAGAACCTTTTTCTTGCTCACTATAGTGAGGCGTACCAAATGGTGAGGTTCTCATCCACTTATGGTTTCTGACACAACGATGATAAGGACAGGGTTGCTCTACTAGTGATGTATATCATGATCTTGCATATCCTATGCCCTGATCATCATAAGCCAAGGTTGCATCATCTAGGGGAAAATTCAAAGGTGTCACAACTCTCTGGGTCTTCATGTCTTCATTCCTCGAGGGCGTATCTTCTTTTGGCATCATCTTGCTATGGTGTTGCCAATCTTGTGTTCAGAAGAGGTGGGTGAGTGTCTTACAAGGCGTCTTCCTTCTGGGTTACCCACGAGGATTACAAGGAATCCATTGGTCATGGGCACAAAGGTACTAGCGACCGTTTGAAAAAGTTTTGAAGGGGAAGAGATCAATAAGGAAAGTATATGTTAGTTTTTGAAAACTTTAGACGGGAAGAGAAGTATAGACAGTTTTGGAAATTAGTAGCAGTTTTGAAAGTAGTCTTACCCTAACTGACGACCATGCTAACTAAGGCTTCCTATATTTAGGATGGCTCAGATACTAGCTCTATGGGGACCCCGACTTATAAAGTTGAGATCACTGAATGAACGTGTACAATGATCCTAGAAATCAATGCTCACTGAACACACAGACGTTGAATAACAAGAGTCTTACATCCATACATACTGTCTTACACAAATTATGACCATTATCGTCAAGTCTTACATAGATAGAGCCTCAAGGGCTGAACATCAAATAAAACAGAAGCAACGGAAATCTTCGTTGATAAGTAGAACCCATGCCATCTGCCTTAACACTACAGCCATTCTGACCCGGGAAGCATCCTAGTTTGCATGTTCGTAATCGAAGTACTCTTCCTCATATTCCTGCTCTTCCATGCCTAGCCAATTGAATAACAAGTGGCAAGCCAATGAGTACTTTGAATGTACTCGCAAGCTACCCATGTTTTGTAAAAATTATGACAAGGCATGATATAGCACTAAATGGGAACTGTTTGCAGAAAGCTAATTTTTGAGTGCAATGTCATGTACCACCTACTTCTAAAGTATTCATCATAAGAGTCTAGTACCCATGTGAACAGGTTACAGATATCAACATAAACCAAGTTTTGATCATCTACAACTTAGTCAACACATCGAGTCATTTGTCTTGACTCAAACAACTCTCTTCGCAGATACCAGGTTTCGCAAACATTGCACGTAGCCCAAGAGCAGTTACCCAACTGTCCTAACCCGTGGACACAGCTATTCCAATAGTTTTTACACTCAGCAGAGGTTGCACACTTTACCCACAAGATCCAGGGAGCCTTCGTGTCACCCATGATCCCCCAGTACCTCAACTACTCGGGGGAAGCACCCGATCATTATCTTTCCCTAGGCGACACTAACATAGGGTCCACTCATTGGTAGACGACCCTCGTGTCCAAGCATAAGATCTTGGGACACTGCCCTTCACATTATCACACATACCCGAAGGGACCAACGGTGTGTCTAATGCCCTATGAAAACCGTCATGGCCGCCTATCCAAGCACGACCCCATCCCGAGTGTGAACTTATGTCACCCCCTTCACTACTAATGTGGGCACCATGCTAGTATCGTCCTAGGTAGTTAATAATGCCCCGTCCCATAAGGGGTAGAGTGGTTGTACATGTAAGTTTGGAGTAACGGTCGCAACTGAAACCAATCCATTTTTGGAAGCAACACACGCTTGCCTCGGTACACCACTTTGTCATCAAGTGTTTACCAAACTCAACATTGCCCTTGGGCATAAGTGGCACCCGATGGGGTTTTCGAAAACCTTTTTGAAAATACTTTGCCTTCATCACATGCATATACACGCCCCCTTTGCGTAGGTACTAATTTAGCATCCTATCTACTCCCACCTGCATAACCCTCATAGGAAGGTAGGGTCATGCACAATGCAAGTTTCAATAAGAAAGTAACAAAGGCTACCCACCAAGGTGGTTACCACCTCAACACGATTCTGATGCATCAATAATAAGGTGCTATATGACATGCATAAAAAGGGTTTCATAGACATGGTCAATGGGCTGCTTGCATGTCTTAACAAAGTCTTCGAGGTCTTCAAATATCTCTGGCCCAGCTCCAAGTATTCCGTCTACTTCATCAACAAACGTCGGAAACAAACACAATAAGCAACACAACAAGTTAAACATAAAAGTGCTCTAAAAATGTGATTTAGACTTTTCTAGGACACCTCTGGTCAAATGAAAAATGACCAAAGTGGTTTCATTGGGATTGGATCCACGAATATTTCAATACGATGGAATCAAAGGATTTAATGGATCAGCAAGGAGTCTATAGAATGCCTTTTTTATAAAAATGAGCAGAAGCTCCCATTAAGCCAGGCATGATTTTAGACATATTTAGAAATTGGTTTCACCAGATTTGGAGTCCAAATGAATCTCCTATGAATTTTTAAAGTGTACTTATCTGGATAAATGACCTATTTAATGGACCAAGTGAAAACCAAGCACAGTAAAAAATGTTCACTATATCTCATTAAATAGAGCTTGATTTATGGAGTCTAGTAATTTGAATCAGCAAATTTGGACTTGAAATGAGCTCTCTAGAAATGTTTTGAATCCGCTAAAAAGAAAAAAAAGGAAAATACCTAAAGGGGCCAAATCTAGCGATGACAACACGCATTAGGCGGGATTTACTGGCGAGGAGCAACTGGGCCGGCCAAGCGGCTCGGCCATGCGGCCGATAGGGCGACTTCAAAGGCACCTTCACCGGAGTGTGCCTTCGCCTGGGGGTGGATCTCCCCATGTCCATTTGCACCTAAATGGGCAGGGCCCGCTTGGCAGGTCGCTAACGAGCGGGGCCAAGTGCTCAGGCCGTCGCCTACCTCCCGCTCGAAGAAAGCTGAGGCAGGGGAGGTGAAGCTGAGCAAGCGTCGGCGTTCTTCCCGGCGGCACCGGCCACCTCCTGCGACGCCCGGCATACCGGCGTGCTCAGGAGGGCACGCCACATTCGTCGAGGTGCACCATGGTTGCAAGGACGTCCAGACGCGAGCGCCCCGTCGGCCGCGGCGGAGGACGGCGTCGACGACATTGGGTACAGCGAGGCAGGCACGAGGAGGATGAAATGGAGTGCGGGGTAGCTCCATTATGGAGGTGGCGATGCTCTAGAATTGAGAGGTGGAGAGGAGGAGGTCCTGGTGGCACGAATTTGGGCGGAGTCCGGCTACCCGGCACCGACTGTGGGGAGTGACATAGGGCTCGGGGAGAGGGTTCGACGGGTCAAGGGGGATTCTATGAGGATGAGGGGGAAAAGGGTCTCCAGAGGGGGGCCTGGGGCGGCCTTAAGTAGCTGACCCATGGCTCACCGTGGACGTGGTGCATAGGTGGCCGCTACTTCGGCTCGGGCAGCCAGGAGAGAGAGCGAGGAGTTTTATGTGGTGTTCATGGGAGAGGAGTAGAGCGTCAGGAAGGGAGAGGAGGAGCAGGGTGAGCTCGAGGAGGTCCCGCACGAGTGCAACGATTGGTGAGCTCGGGCGGCGCTCGGGTGAGCTCGACAGGGGGCAAGGGAGGGCGAGGGAGGACGGGCCCGAAAGCTAGGCCTGTCTCGGACATCGAGGCAACCTCGGGAGACATCTTCCTCACGCCCAAGGTTGTCGCACTCCCTTGGAATGGGCGAGCTATAGTGCGGGGGAGCACTGTAGCGTGATCCATAGCACGAGCTTTGCATGCCATGGCGTAAACAAAGTGCCCTGGGCATGTCCTCTTGTGTCTAGGAGCTCTAGGGAGGTGTAAAGAATGGGGAAGGAGCATTGGATGCTCTAGCAATCCTCTGGCGGGGAGGAGGTGTTGAGAGAGAGGGTGAATAGTGGTTGTCCAGAGAGACAAAATGAGGTTTTAAACCCCCCCTAGTAATGGAGCTATGTGGTTGCAATTGTTACTCGAGGTAGAAGGGGACTAGGAGGAGATGTGGTAAAATTTTGAGGTAAAGGGGAATAGTGGAAGAGGTCAAAATGATGATTTTGGAAATATGGCAGAAGGTGTTTGATGTTATTTTGGGAAATTAAATGAATTCCAATTGACATGAAAATTAATAGGATCAAATGGCATATATAATTGAGGATGATCACCATGTCTGAGCTCATTTGAAGAAAGTTGCCAAAGTAAGTTTGGCAAACCCTAGCATTCAACATAAATGAATTTTCCAAGATTTAGACATGCAAAAAATATCTCCTTGATGCAACACTTGGTGTAGTGTCATCATTTTAGGATTAGAGCATGTCCACTAAATTTGGGATCAAAAGGATACAATTGGCAATGTAGAGTTGTTCAAACGTGGATCTGGATAGAGAGGGGTTTGGCGCATTTTGACCAAGATATCCTTCTCTCCAACTTGTGCCATTTGGTCTAGATGCATAATGTGACCATTTTAGAATTCGCACCAAGTTTGAGAGCATTTGGACATGTTTGTCAATGTAAAGTTGCTCAAACTTCAAAATTGATGGAAATAGTTTTGAGGGGTTTTGGTGATGTTATCTTGTTCTCCAAGACATGAGGCTTGGCAAGATCATCAAATATGTCATATGTGACATGCTAGAATTGTCTTGGAATTAAAAAAGGAATATTTAGAAAGGGATTTTGATGGATTTGACCAATATTTTGAACATAACCATGTGTTGAAACTATATGGACAATGCATATTCAATGAGCTTCCCTAAATTGTCTCAAATATTTTTGAAACTATAAAAATAATTTTAACGTATTAAAGACCATTTCTAGCCTTAAGAAAAAGCCTACAAATAAAATAGAAAAATAACTTTGAAAATCATATTTTTGTGGTTTTTTGGGAGTCCAATATCTAATAGGATTCAAATATAATGTTTGAAAGATTTTTCACACCCTTAATTAAGTACTTGTAGTTCAAGTCTCAATTCATGGATTTTTGGAAAACCTAATTGAGAAAATACTTTTTGGCCAAATTATTTTTGTAAGAAAACACTATTTTGTCCTATACACATGGCATGAGCATTGGGCCAAGTTTTTGGATCAAGGAGAAGTAGTATAAGAGTTGGAGGATTTATTTGGTTTTCGAGAACTTGCAAAACAGCACACAAAAATCAAATCAAGTAAAGTGCAAAACACTCAAAAGTTTTTTCAAACAACATTTTATCATGATTTATTAACTTAAGTGTTGTGGGATGAAAATCAGCGTGTGATAGCATGTTGGTGCCATGTCATGTCATAATGCCAAGTTTCATGGTTTTCAGGCGAGTTTTGGAGTCACATGAATTTAGAAACCAAGTTTGTCGATGTTTCTGTCCAAGCCAAGATGCCCAGATGTTTGAATTTCATTCTCATTTCTTACATGGGATCTAGAAATTCACCCAAGTACACATAAATGAGTTTTCAACTGATTATGGCACACTAGAGCATGTGCATGTAGTTCAAATTTGAATTATGCATATTAAATGCCTAGAAAAAATTATTGTATATAAAAGGCCAAACGAACCCTGAATAATTTCAAAATATAGGATGAAACTTCTATTGTTCTATGTTACCTATGTAAAAAATCAAGGCGTGAAAATGCAGTGTATGTCGCTTCGCACACAGAGGTGACACGTTCCCTCTGGGAACCACGAACCTTCTTGAGAGAACCTCCGGTTTGCAAGAATCTTATACCAAAACTTGTCCAAATTGGACAATTTTTTACCACAGCATGTTGGTGCCATGTCATGATACCATGCTAAGTTTCTTGATTACAGGTGATTTTGGATTTACAGGAATTTAAAAACCATGTTTATCAATGTTTCCGACGGAGCCACGACACCCAGATGTTTGATTTTCATTCCCATTTTCTGCATGGGATTTAGACATTCACCCAAGGACACATATATGATTTTTCAACCCATTTTGGCACACTTCAGCATATGCATGCGGTTCAAATTTGAATTATGCACATCAAATGCCTAGAAAAATTAAATAATATATTAAAAAGGCCAAACAAACCCTCAATAATTCTAAAATTTAGCACAAAACTCCTACTGTTATATGCCGCCTCTGTAAAAAAATGAAGGCGGGAAGAGGCAGCGTATGTCATTTCGCACACAGAAGTTACACTTTCCCTCTTGGAACCACGAGCCTTCTTGAGAGAAGGTCCGGTTTGCAAGAAGCTTATACCAAAACTTATCATAAATTGGCCAGAAAAATTACCACAACATGTTGTTGCCATGTCATGACACCATGCCAAGTTTCATGATTTTCAAGAGAGTTTTGGTTTTATAGGAATTTGAAAACCAAGTTTCTCAATGTTCCAGCCGAGCCACAATGCCCAGATGGTTGAATTTCATTCCCATATCTTGCACGGGACCTAGAAATTCACCCAAGGACACACATGTGATTTTTCAACCAACTTTACGGCACTGCAACATGTGCTTGTAGTTCAAATTTTAATTATGCACATTAAATGCCTATAAACTCAATTAATGCATAAAATGCCAAACAAACCCGGAATAATTCCAAATTTTAACAAGACACTCATATAGTTGCAAGTCCACTGTAGATAAAAGTTCTAGAAATTCAAATAGTGTTCTTTCCCTCCAAAACACCATTTTGTCTTTCAAATTAGAATGGAAAAAATCAGGCACACCATAAATAGTTTACAAGCGAGAATCGTGTGGGATGCGATATAAAATATCTTAATGCACCCTCTTATATGGCTTACGTAGGAAGCATCACCGTCTACCATCCATCACACGCACTTGACCCAGACTTGTGAGCTAGTTTCTCGTTATACCGAGCAAAAAAATTTTACAACCACGGAAATATCTTGCTCCCCGCCCCTCCCATGACCAAAAGCCACACACTATTCCTCCTTAGTTTCCAAGTTCATACCTTCAATGCTTACTGGAAGAGCTGCCTCCTCGCCAGTGCCCCTTCTTATTATAGTGTCGTCTCTTCGCCGGCGCCCCTTCTTCTTATAGCGCCGCCTCCTCGCCAGCGACCCTTCTTCTTGCTATGGAGCCTCGTTGATATGGTTAGGTAATCCACACCCCACACCCATCCTCCTCCTTCTCCATCCCCCATACCTTGACCGACAGTGCAACAACTCCAGCCCAAAGCACTACCCCATCCTCCAATTAAGCACCGCCCACAACCATTTTGCACACAGTATAGTGAGGAGCTCCTGAGCATTTGGCTGCAGAGAAGCAAATAGCGGTGGCACACGTGGATGAGGTCGCGATGGCTGCCATGTGTGCCAACTGCCAGATCTTGGAGGAGCACCTCGTCTTTGATTCCACCGTAGAGACAGCCAAGCACTTCGCTACTTTAAAATATAGTTCATGGTGTTTTCTCGAGGCCACCGCCGGTGCCTTCTAGTGAATTTTCCTCTGTAATGTTAATATGTAATCTGATCTTCTAAAATGTAATGTTCAGTTAACAGTTTGGTCCAACAATTGCTACATTTCCTAGTAGTTCTCAAGCATTCTTGGTTTCGTTAACTATCTTATCTTCTGGCATCTCTTCTATTCTGCAATGTGGTGCTCAGTTAACTATTTTTGTTCATTTGTTCTGTTGTCCAGTTAACTGTTTAGTTCAATTATACAATCAGATGTTGATTTGTTGTGGGTACAATTTTGTATTGTTATGCATGTGAGGAACAAATTGAATTTCATTGTACCAAATACACGAGAAGCATATATAATTGCTCTATTTCCAAGTTTTTTAGCATGCTTGGTTTGGTTAACTAGCGTTTCCATGCGTCTCAAGTTAATCTTTTGGATCTACAATTTGTTTACTTTCCATTAACATATTCTACTGATAGTTAACCTGATCAAGATCTTCCTTATATGTGTTGTAGGGAAACAATGGGAGGCACTGAGGTTTACCATCGAGGTGTGCTCATGCATGGTCCTTCTGCTAATAGCACATTACTGTGCAGTTGCAGGCATAACTCTAATGTTTAGGATTTTAACAATTTGGTCTTGCACATGTAAGTCCTGCTATCAGAGGCTTAAACCCACTGTTCGGCCAATTTTTCATATGGGTAAATGAGATGTCCATAAAAATCAGACAAGTAAAGAAACTTAGAAAGATTGTTAGGATAGAGAAACATGCGACGAATAATAGCAGAATCTTTGTTTGCACAATCCAGAAGACATCAGTAAACTATAGGATGGTACTAAATTTTTTTACCTTGTTTTTTCCCGCTGTGCCATTTCAAATTTATAGCAACTATTTATGCATATCTTTGTTTTCAATACTTTCCAAATCAGTTCACCATTGATTACCTCTCAAACCACCTGCATGGTCAATAGGTGGGGAAGGTATTCATTCAACACCCACGGTACAATATTGAAGTCTTCCTCAAGATGACGAAGGTTGGGCGGGCAATTTTCCATAGCCATTGGCTTAAAGTTGCAAGGACATTCAAACATCACTAAAGGCTCAATATTCGGCTTCTGCTTTTGTAGTTTCCCAGGTGAGATTCATCTGTCTATTTATCGTGTATGATGCTACTTTCCAAAGGTTTTCGATGTTACATGTGAAACTTGGTGCTATTGTTTAATGGCCTAGCTAGCTATATGACTATATGGTGAATGCTGAAGCTATCTGATGTAATTCAATTATCAAATCATGGTTGGCGTTATACGGATATGAAATATATTGTGTGTTTTAGAAGAAATGCAAATTTGATTACTAAATGGATTATCAATAATTGGCCAATTATCCCGCATATTACGGTTTTCTATTACAGGCGGTTTCTTAGGCAACAACTTGGGTGATGAACTCAAACCACCCACACGGTTTTCTAAAAAGTAGGTGTGTTGGATCAATTAACAATCACACACGACATCGGTCAGAGAACTGTTTGCGTTAGGACACCTTACACAAACATTTCCACATAAAAATTTGTGTGTGATTTACATACGAACGGAAACGTTTTGCTGGTATTCACCGTGTGGGGTGTAAGTACGAAATGAAACAATTGGGCATGCATAATTGTCTTAGATGCCTCGCCCTATCACACACGAGCTCATTTTGCCCCACATGTGTCACCAGATTGAGGGCCTACCCCCGACGGTTTCTGGGTCGTGTGGGAAGGACCCCCTATTGCACACACCGACAAGGCGACGTTTTAAAACTATGTCGTGAAAAGCGGGAAAAAACCATTTATATAGGACGTCTTTGCACCAGTGGGGTATGTAGTAGTGGCTATGTCTTTGATATCTCTCTCTCTCTCTCTCTCTCGTGTTCTTGATTTGGCAAGATCATGATGTATCACTAGCTTTTTTTAACATAGTTGGATCATATGGTGTTTCTCCATCTCTATCTTATTGTGATGAATTGATTTTTTTACCTTTGAGGTTTCACTATTATCGGACTGGATACTTGTGGGATTTGAGAACACTTGATGTATGTCTTGCATACGAATACCCATGGTGACAATGGGTTATTATATTGATTCACTTGTTGTATATTTTGGCACTCAACTCGCGGATTCCCGAGGGGTAATCTATGCATAGGGGTTGATGCACGTTTTCGTCCTGCTTTCTCCGGTAGAAATCTTGGGGCAACCTTTGAAGTTATTTTCGTTGGATTGAATATTATGAATCTGAAGTTGTTTGATGCATATGGAATAATCAACTCATGCATACTTGTGGTGACATTGGAGTATCTAGGTGACATTAGAGTTGGTTGATGTGTACCATATGGTGTTATTTTAGTACGAACACTACGGTTGTGTGAGACACATATAGGAATAGCTCAATAGATAGATCGAGAAGGATAACTTTGAGGTGGTTTCGTACCCTAAACAATTTCTTCTTATGTTCTCCATTTGATAAGAACTTTGGAGTGATTCTTTCTCACACATTGTAGGATCGAAAGTAGGTCTAGAGGGGGGTGATTAGACTACTTGACAATATAAAAAATCTGCCTTTTGATCATGCAATGTTTTTGGCAGTTTCACAATTAAGATCAATTCAAGTATCACCCTACACATGCAATTCTAGAGTAATAGCAGCGGAAAGTAAATTGCACATGTAGTAAAGAGAGGTGGGGAAGATCAAACGCGGTTTGGAGACACGAAGATTTTTGTCGTGGTTCCGATAGGTGGTGCTATCGTACATCCACGTTGATGGAGACTTCAACCCACGGAGGGTAACGGCTGCGCGAGTCCACGGAGGGCTCCACCCACGAAGGGTCCACGAAGAAGCAACCTTGTCTATTCCATCATGGCCTACGCCCACGGAGGACTAGCCTTACTCGGGGTAGATCTTCACGAAGTAGGCGATCTCCTTGCCCTTACAAACTTCTTGGTTCAACTCCACATCTCAAAGACGGAGGCTCCCAAGCGACACCTAACTAATCTAGGAGGCACCACCCTCCAAAAGGTAATAGATGGTGTTGATGATGATGAACTCCTTGCTCTTGTGCTTCAAATGATAATCTCCCCAACACTCAACTCTCCTCACTGATATGGCTGTGGTGGAAGAAGGGTTTGAGTGGAAAGCAACTTGGGAAGGCTAGAAATCAAGTTTCATATGGTAGGAATGGAATGGCTTGATCTCAACACAAGGGTAGGTGGTTCTCTTCTCAGAAAGTGTGTGGTAGGAGTGGTAGACTTTCTGATGGCTCTCTCCTCGAATGAAGAGGGGGTGGAGGGGTATATATAGCCTCCACACAAAATCCAACCGTTACACACATATTTGAGCCATCTCGGTGAGACCGAAGTGAAAACTCGGTCAGACCGAAAGTTCAAATATAGTGAACGTTGGGATTTTCGGTGGGACCGAAAATACCATCTCGGTGTGTCCGAAGTGAGTCAAAGGTAGGAGCTTGCCATCTCGGTGGGACCGAAATTGATAACTCGGATATTCCGAAGTGATGTCAATTGGTTACAGAAGGTTGGCAGTCCAGTTTCGGTGAGACCGAAACTCAAAATCGGATGGACCGAGAAATTAGGGTTTGGAAGAATAACTGAGGTGGTTCATCTCGGTGGGACTGAGTTTGCAGAATCGGTTTGTCCGAGATTACTTATGAGTTTGTTAAGTAGTGAAAGGTGCTGATAGTTGAGGGAGCTAGATCACCAAGCACTTGAGCAACCAGATCATTAACACAACCTCATCCCCTTTTAATAGTATTGGCTTTTCCTATGGACTCAATGTGATCTTTGATCACTAAACCAAAAATAGAGTCTTGAGCTTTTGCCAATGCTTGTCTTAGCATTTTGAGGGGTCCACTTCTTCAGACATTTCCATACCCATATCATCGAACTTCTCTGAAATGATTCTCAAGTAAATATTAGTTCAATGATATATATGTTGTTATTAATTACCAAAACCACCCGGGGATTAGTTGCACTTTCAATCTCCCCCTTTTTGGTAATTGATGACAACATATAGATCAAAGCTTCGACAACGGATATAATCAATGAATAATATCGTCACTTTGAGAAGTATGTGATAAACAAGAGCTCCCCCTAAATTTGTGCATTATTTAAAATTTGCGTTTGAATGCAAATGCACAATCGATTAGGATTATGGGTCACTCTTCCATGTCACATACATCTTGGTGGAGCGCACAAAATGACAAGAATGAATAACATGCACTCAATCACCAAGACAAGAGTAAATAGCCATACAATAAGGAATAGCATATGATAAGCATTAAGCACACATTAAAGCATAGTATGACTAAGCACTCATTAAGGTAGCATCAAACGTGGTAGCAAGCACACTGAAAGTTTCGAAAGACCAAAAGAAACCAATGTATCTCAAAGAAACCGGCAAAAGAACGAAAGATCACTCTCTCTCTCGAAGCCCTATGATCTATACAATTTCTCCCCCTTTGGCAACAAGTTACCAAAAAGTTCGAAAAGATATAGAACTAAGCGTCACTGCGGGCTCTGCTGGCGGCTCCCGTCTGGGTAGATGTCGGTGTAGAGATGACTGCATCGGCGAAGACTTCTGCTGATGTCTGCGCTGGAGGAGTGGATGCTGAAGCTGGAGTAACTGCTGGAGCTGTAGCTGGTGCTGAAGTGGTAGCTCTGTAGTCAGTCACTGGGATAGCTGCAGATCTGGATTCTCTGGGAACCTGAGCAGTCTGGCGATGAGAGTCCTGGACTAGATCATCCTGCATGAGTTCTGCTCTCTCCTGCCTTGTTTCCTCCATGTCTGCCTCAAGCTTGTTGACGGACACCTGAATCTCTGTCAGCTTCACGTCCAGAGCGTGGATTGTCGGGGGAAACTGTCCGCCACGAACACCTATGGGACCGGAGCCCCTTGTCTGTGCGGTACGAGGGCGGAGGGAGCACGAAGAGCAGATCGTAGCGAACACGCGGACAGTTTTACCCAGGTTCGGGCCGCGGTAGACGCGTAAAACCCTACTCCTGCTTAGTTGTGTATTGAGTTGGGGCGCTCGGGAGCTTGAAGAAGCAGCTACACCGAGCGTGAGAGTGATCTAGGTTCCGACCCCCCCCCCCCCACGTTGTGCATGGGCCTCCTTTTATAGTGCAAGGGGTCACCGACAGGTGTCAACGTAGGAGAAAGGGGTAAAAACGTAAAAGAGGTGGTAGTTGTAACAGTGCGGGAACAGTGGAGCTACAGTGCAGAACAGTGGTCTATACCTACTTTGACAGTGGGGGACAAGGGCATTTAATGCCCGTCGCCGTCGACCCCAAAAGCTCCCGCCCTTGCGTCTCCGTCTGCCACGGCGATGGATCCACCACCGTGGAGTGCCACCGTGTCCCCCAGGCTGCACAGCCATCCGCCACGCGTCCCTGGATAGGCCCCAGGGCGACGCGTGGGCCGATGAGCTGGAGCGCGGGCACACAGCGTGGCCTTCCCGGCAAGCAGCTTGCCGGGGTCTTGATCTCGCCGGGCCCGGGGGCTTGCCGGGCTCTGAAGCTTGTCGCTCCCCGGGCCCTCGCCGGGTCTTCTATGATGGAATCTTCTAGTCTTCCTGGCAAGCTCCTCTTGCCAGGGCCTTGTGCTAGTGAGGTAATCTTGAGCCTGGTACGGCCTTCCCGGCAAGCTCCTCTTGCCGGGGTCTCGATCTTCTGTCTTGTATACTTTGTTTTTGAATGGCTTAATAAGGAGCAGGAAGGTCTCCGGCGAGCACGCGGTAAACCCTGCCGCGGGAAGCTGCAACTGCCCGTGCACAAGTTGGGGTACTGAGGTACCCCTACCTTAGTACACCGACAGGAGCCCCCGGGCCTGGGCCACACACGGTGCCGAGCGCTGTTGGGCCAGGCCCAAAACAGTGCACGGGCATCCGCGGCCCGCGGCGCGCCGAATCCACTTCCGTATCCGCCGCATCCCCCCGTAACGGCACGCGTTGAGTGCGGCGTCGTGGGATGGGACGTGCCCACGATCTCTTAATGGAAAGGGCGAAACGCCCCCCACTCCCCCATAAAAGCAGAGGAAGCAGGCGCGGTTCCCCTCCTTGCGCTTTCATTGCTTCGTCTCCTTCCTCCAGAGATCTCTCTTGCGCTCTGCCTCCACACCTCCGCCGCCGCCGAGCTCTTCGTCCCCCTCCTTCCGCCGCGTCCGCCATGGCCCCAAAGACCGACAAGGCGAAGGCGGAGAAGTCCAAAAGGGAGAAGTCGGAGCAAGCGGCGAAACTCGCCGCGTATCGGAAGCAGCATCTCGTCTTCCCGCCGAGGCTCGGCGAGCGGGAGATCTGGAACAAGTACTACTTGTTCTGGTCCAAGGAAACCAAGGCGCATCCCCGCACGCGAGCGTATCCAGCCGCCGCCAAGGACAGCTACCCCGGCGGGTACTATTTCTTCGCAGCTTTCTTTCACTGCGGTCTTTGCCCTCCTTTCTCAAATTTCTTCTGCGATGTCATGCACACCTACGGCCTCCACCTCCTTGACTTCACCCCCAACGCCATCCTCACCATGGCGGTTTTCGCACACATGTGCGAAAACTTCATAGGGATACAGCCCAACGTAGCGTTGTTTAGGCACTTTTTCACTCCTAGAGAAGAGGCCGACGCCCCCCTCTCCGGAGGAATTTCTTGGGTTTTCCGTCTGAACAAGAAGGGGTCCTACTTGCCGGGGGAGCTCCGCGGCAAGTGGGAGGAGTGGCGCGCGGAGTGGTGCTGGGTCGTCGAAGACCAGCCGCAAGCTTTCACCGCGCCGCGCACAACGCCCATCGTGCGCGGCAGGGACTGGAGCGAGCTAGACTCGGACGACATCAAGCTCGACATCGCCCTCGTCCGGATTCTTCGTCTTCGGGTGGCACAGCTGTCCGTTGCTGAGCTGGGCGCAGACTTCCTTCGCCGCCGCATCGCCCCTCTCCAAGACAGGAAGAGGCCAGCCTGGGAGTACGGCGGCCCGGCGGACATAATGAGGCTGCGCCCCGGGCTCAACTTCAACTTCACGACGCTCGAGCTGAAGGGGATGGTCCGGGAACTCTTCAAGTATGACCCGGCACACCCCGAGTGGTTCCGAGCTCCCCGGGGAGTGGTGCCGCTCTGCAACAGCACCGTCCGGGACCGTCTCCTCGCCATGATGCCCGCATGCGATTCGCACGGCGTGGACCGCACGTGGATTGCGCCCAAGCCCATCGACGTCCTCAACTTCTACGACAACCTCGTGGAGGTGGCGAAGAACAAGAACGACGTCAAGGAGCACACGCGGGACACCACCGACCAGGAGATTGCCTATATGGCTTCTCGGGCTGAAGAGGCCGCTGCAGCCGCATCGGCAGGAGACTTCGGGTACACGCCTGCTGAGGCGGAGGCTGTGGATGCGTCCAGCCAGGCGGAGGAGGCGGAGATCCGCAGACTGCTGCAGCTCCCTCCCGACGCGCTCGCCGGGGTCCCCTCGCTGAGGCACTCCGGGATCCACGGAATCGTGGCCGAGGCCGCGGCAATGGAGGGTGCCGCCGGAGGGAACAGAGGCGCTGCGAGGAGCGGAGGCGCCGGAGGGAGCGGAGGCGCCAAGAGAAAAGAGGCCGCAGCGCAGGGTGCTGGGCCCAGCGAGCCGGCCGGGGAAGAGGAGGAGGAGGAGGCCGAGGACTCCGGCGGATCTACGGAGCTCTACGCCGATGACCTCTCCTCGTCGGAGAGCTCCCCGCCCCCGGCAAGCCCAAGGCAGTCTCCACCGAAGCGTCTCCGCAAGACGGCGACGGGAGAGAGGGCGCAAGCGCCCCGGCAACAACCAGCTCGCCGGGCAGCTCCCCGGGGGAGCCAAGCCGCGCCAAGGGCGACCGGCGCACCAGCCACAGCAGAGGCGGCCCGCGCGCGGGCCACGACGGAGGCGCCTCGCAGGCTGGCGCCGAGCCGACAGGGGTCTTCTCGGAGCGGAGCAGCGGCTCCGCCCGCTCCCCGGGCTCCGGCTACCACAGGGGCTGGGTCTTCGCAGCCCCCAGCCCCCGGGATCGCCAAGCGCCCGAGGGAATCTTCATCTTCCGCTCCTCGCGCCGACGCGCCCACGGTGGAGTACGACTTCTCCGCCTTGAGCGAGGACGACGACGAGGAGGATCAGGAGTAAGAATCCAAGATCTTACACCTTCTCGAGTTTTGTCTTGATTGTCGTTGATGCTGACTTTGTTTGTTGCTTTGATTTCAGGACCTTGGTTCAGCGCGCGGCGAAGAAGGCCAAGGCACCTGTGGTTGAGGCCGCGGAAGACTCGGCAGCCGCGGCAACAGGAGGCGTGCCGGAGCCGAGCCTGCCGGACCCGAGCGCTGTCCCCAGCGCAGCCCCCAGCGTAAGTCTGGGGTCCATCCTTCCGCTTGTCGGGATGCGTTTAGGGATTTTGTCTTCTTTCATCATCTTAATGTTTCTTGTCTTGATTTGTGCAGAGGTGGAGCCACAGCGGGAAGAGCGCCCGGAGGCCGTCATCGAGGAGCCGCAGGCCCCGCCGTCCCCGCCAAGGCCGAACTCTCCGGCAAGGGAGAGTGCTCCGCCAAGGGCGGGTACTCCGCCAAGGCAGAGTACCCCGCCAAGGGCGAGCAGCCCGGCGAGGGCGGCCACTCCGCCAAGGCAGAGCTCCCCGGCGAGGGAGCCCGCCGCTGAGGACGTCCGCCAAGGTATGTTCTGTAGTTTGTCTTCTTGGCTTCGTCTCTTTTTGGATATTTGCTTGAACTTGAACTTCTTTTTCTTCTTTTTCTTAGATCCTCCTCCCCCTCCTGAGCCGATGGAGACGGAGGTCATCAACATCGAGGACGAGGAGGGCGCGCAGGGCGGCGGCGGCGACGTCCCTGTCGTTGAGGACGCGGCGAGAGCCGCCGAGCCGGCCGCGCAGGAGACCGCTCCGGCTGCGGACGCAGCGGCCGGGGAGGGGGACGGCGACCGCACCGCCGACCCGGAGGCGGCGGGAGCATCAGATGCTGCACCGGCCGCCGACCCCTCCGCCAGCAAGGAGCAGGGCTACTACCTTGAGGCCCCCAACGGCGTCTTCATCCAGATGCCCTGGGGGTCTTCATCGCGAGCTCCCGCGGAGGACGAGGCGTTTGACGGAGAAGTCCTCGCCTCTGCGGGCCTGAAGATTGTCGAGGCGCCCGGCGGGAGCGAAGGGCCCGAGGAGGAAAAGCTGCTCCACCAGCTCTTGGCCCTTTACCGGGCCAGGCAGGCGAAGCTCGCTTCCCGGGAAGCCCTTGCCGCCAAGGCCGCCGCGGAGATGGAGAAGCGCGCGGCGGAGCTCAGCGCCGCCAACCAGGCGGCCCTCCGCGAGGTGGCGGAGGAGCGCGAGCGTCTCGCCGGCGAGTACCAAGAATGGGTGCTGGAGAAGGCCGAAGCTGAGGAACAGCAGCGGCTCGCCGGGGTGGAGCTGTCCCGGCGAGAAGGAGAGCTCGCGCAGCGTAAGGTCCAGCTCGACTCCCATGAGGAGGACCTTTCCGCTCGCGAGGGGGCCCTTGGCGGGGAGTTGAAGGAGGCGAAAGCCGCCGCGGTTGCCGCGGAAAACGCCAAGAAGGAGCTCGCCGCCAAGGTCGTGCAGCTGGAGAAGGCGCTGAAGGTGAGCGCGGAGAAGGTTGCCGCGCTTATCACGGAGCGCGAAAAGGACGCCCACACAAATTCAGAGCTCCAGGTGAGCCTTTCTAAGAGGGGCGACGAGTTGAAGGCCGCCAAGGACTCCATCGAGGACTTGGAGTTGAAGGTCGCTACACTGAAGGATTCACTCGACGCCGCCCGGGCTCAGGAGACCAAGCTGAAGGAGGAGCTCCGCAAGGAGCGGACCTTGGTGGACAGCGTCAACAAAGCATCCGAGCTCTTCCGCCAGACCATTGAGGTATGGACCGAAGACTTGGTATCTTCTGCGTCCAACATCGACCAGGAGCTGCTGGCGCTGAAAGTTGAACATCTCATCTACTCCCCGGATCCGGATCTCCCGCACAGCGCCAAGCTCAGCCTCTTCTTCAGAGGGATCGCGCCGGCCCTTGCAGGTCTCCGGAACCAAATCCCCGCGCAGCTGACCGAGGAGTCGCGCCTGCTCTGCGCGGGAACTCTGGAGCGGGTGCTGACAAAGATCGTGTACCGCAATCCGGACATCAACCTCACCAACGTTCTTCGCAGCTTGCCGGCTGATGCGAACACGGAGGCCCTGAAGGAGCAGGTCGCCCACATCATCGCCAAGGTGGCTAAGATCTCCAGGAAGGAGGGCGACCGCGTAGATTAGGCCTCCATTATCTTTATCTTTTTGTTGCTGCACATTATGTCATGAACTCATTAGTCCATCGCGACAAGTTATCCTTTGTAAGATATTTATCTCATTTTGATCAATCAGTGCAATGTTATCTTCCTCGTCCTAATCTTTGACTTTGTATGTTTTTCACCCTACGCTCCCGGGGAGCTTGCCGGCAAGGGACCTTTGCCGCGAGCGCTGAGTGCTGGACTCTGAGCAGCCTGCTGGCCAAGGCCTTACCGGCAAGCAACCTCGCCGCGGCTAGTCGCAACGCACTTAGCTTGCTGAGCGTACTCGGAAACGAAGCAAGGGCGCGACACTTGTCGCAGCTCACTTAAATCGTTGAGCGAACTCGGAAACAAGATAAGGGTGCGGCAAGCTACGGGTAGGTTCCTCCGCGCACAGGTTTTCCATACAAAGTGTGACTGTTCAAGGAAGACAACTAAAAATTTAAAATTTGAACTGGTCAAATTCTAACAACTTAGCTTTCATATATTGCTTGCTTTCCGGTAAGGCTTCTCTTTCTTGAACAGCACTTGGTTCCTCCTCCACCTCTCCCCCCCGGCAAACTTGTGCGCGAGGAACGTTCCTTCTGCTTAAGAGGAAAGAAAAGGAAGAGGGAAACAAGTATGTGGCCTTTCGGAGTGCTAATGCTTACCGGATATTTGAGTGTTGCTCCAAATGCCAAACAAAACATGCAAATAGCGAAGAAAAGCATGCAAATGGCAATTGGTGCGAAAAACACAAAGACTTTACTGATGCACGGGGTCTGCGCCCGGCTTTGTACAAAGGGTTACATGCGACAGCGGCAAAGCTTGTACAAAAGGTGGTTGCCGGAGCGGATCACGGCAACCGCGCCTTATGGGTGAAACTTGCGAAGATGCTCTATGTTCCAGGAGTTGCTCACCGGTAAGCCTTCTTCGGTCTCGAGGCGGACACCGCCGGGCCTCGTAACTTGTCTCACCCGATAAGGGCCTTGCCACTTTGGCGTCAACTTGTTGGAATTCTTGGCGGACTGAACACGCCGAAGAACAAGGTCGCCTTCCTCGAGACTCCTGGCCTTGACCTTGCGGCTATGGTAGCGACGCAAGGCTTGCTGGTATCGAGCAGCTCGTACAGCAGCCTGGAGACGTCCCTCCTCGAGGAGCAACGCGTCGTCTTGCCGCAGTTGCTCTTGCTCGAGCTCATCATAAGCGAGCACTCGAGGAGATCCGTATACGAGTTCCGTGGGGAGAACTGCCTCTGCCCCATAGACTAGGGCAAAGGGTGTCTGTCCGGTGGCTCGACTTGGTGTCGTTCTGATTGACCAAAGAGCCGCCGGTAGCTCCTCTATCCAATTTCTTCCGCACTTGCGCAGCCTGTCAAAGGTTCTTGTCTTGAGTCCGCGCAGCACTTCAGCATTGGCCCTCTCCGCTTGACCGTTGCTCCTCGGGTGAGCAACAGAAGCGAAACAGACCTTGGCGCCAAGGTCTTGGACGTACTGCATGAAGGTGCGACTAGTGAATTGCGTACCGTTGTCGGTGATGATCCTGTTAGGGATCCCGAAACGGCAAACAATCGACCTGAAGAACCTGACTGCTGACTGTGCTGTCACTTTTCTCACTGGCTCCACTTCTGGCCACTTTGTGAACTTGTCGATTGCAACGTACAAGTACTCAAAGCCCCCGACAGCACGAGGGAAAGGGCCGAGGATATCGAGCCCCCAGACCGAGAAGGGCCAGGACAAAGGGATTGTTTGGAGAGCTTGAGCTGGCTGATGGATTTGCTTTGCATGGAACTGGCACGCTTCACACTTGGTTACTAGTGCAGTTGCATCTTGGAGGGCTTCTTGCCAAAAGAACCCTTGCCGGAAAGCTTTCCCGGCAAGCGCCCTTGCGCCAATGTGGTGGCCGCATATGCCTCCGTGTATTTCCGCCAACAGCTTCTGTCCATCTTCCCTGGAGATGCACTTCAATCTGACACCATTGAGTCTTCTTCTGTACAGCTCGTTATCCACGAACTGGTACATACTTGACTGCCTGGTTATCTTCTCTATTTCTTCTGGGTCGTCGGGAAGTTCTCCGGTTTGAAGGAAACGGACGATCTGCTGCGCCCATGCCGGAGCCTGAGGCTCAACGGCAAGGACTAAAGGCTCGAGGGCCGCTGCGGGGACCTCAGCTTCTACGGCAAGGACCTCTGGCTCTGCTGGAGCTGATGGTCCCCCGGCAAGCTCGCCGGGGCGAGGCTTGTCGGGAACGCTTGCTTCAACTGTACAGACCCGAGGGTCTGCAGGAGCAAACTGTTCCTCAGCGTTGTGGTTGTTGATCTTGGGGACCTTGGCGGCGGTTTCAGGAAGATCCGCCGGCAAGTAGTCGCCGGAGACCAACTTTCTTTTCTTTGACTGCCCAATTGATGGTGTAACGGATGGTTGAGTCAGCTTGAGCAAGAAGGTCCCTGGTTCCACAGGTAACTTCATCGAAGCACACTTTGAAAGGCCATCTGCAATTTCATTTTGAGCTCTCGGGACGTGCTCCATCTGCAGACCTTCAAAGTGCTCCTCAAGCTTCCTCACTTCATCGACATAAGCTTCCATCAAAGGGCTCTGATAGCTCTTATTAACTTGTCGGACCACCAACTGACAATCTCCCCGCACAATCAGCTTCCTAATCCTAAGTTCGGCCGCAATCCTGAGGCCGGCAAGCAAGCCTTCATATTCAGCAGTGTTGTTCGTCGCTTGCTCCCTGGGAAAGTGCATCTGGATAACATATTTGAGGTGCTCTCCGGTGGGCGCGATGAGTACCACGCCTGCACCGGCGCCTTGCAGCGAGAAGGCACCGTCAAAATACATTACCCATTCACTTGTCGCTTCTTGTACGGGTGTACTTGTTTCTTGAACTTCTTCATCGGGCGTTGGAGTCCACTCAGCTATGAATTCTGCCAAGGCTCGGCTCTGGATGGTTGAAGTACTTTCAAACTTGAGTCCAAAGCTTGACAGCTCCAGTGCCCACTCAACGATCCTGCCTGTTGCTTCTGGGTTGTGCAATATCCTCTTCAGCGGAAAGCGAGTGACCACTGTTATTTCGTGGGCTTGGAAGTAATGGCACAGCTTTCTCGAGGCCATGAGGAGGCCGAAAAGCAACTTTTGCACACCAGAGTACCTTGATCTAGCCCCCTGGAGAAGGGAACTTACAAAATACACTGGGCGCTGCACCATCTTCTTCCGCACCTCACCTTGTTCCTGCGCAGAGTCATCCTTGTCGGGGCCAGAGCTTGCCGGAGCAGCCCCCTGCTTGTCGCTGGATTCGCTTGCCGGTGGTGCTGACTCCTCGTCGGACTCCCTCTCCGCTACTAACGCAGCACTAACCACCTGGTTGGTTGCCGCTAGGTATAGCAACAACTTTTCCTGTGGTCTAGGTGCGACAAGTATTGGAGTGGAGGACAGGTACCGTTTCAAATCCTGCAGCGCCGCCTCCGCTTCCGGAGTCCACTTCATGGGACCTGCCTTCTTCAAGATTTTGAAGAAAGGTAGGGCGCGTTCTGCAGATTTTGAAATGAACCTACTGAGGGCAGCCACGCAACCTGCAAGCCTCCTGACATCCTTGACGCGCTTTGGGGCCTCTATCTGCTCAATGGCTTTAATCTTGTCGGGGTTGGCTTCGATCCCCCTCTGTGATACAAAGAATCCGAGAAGCTTGCCGGAGGGGACTCCAAAGACGCACTTCTCGGGGTTCAACTTGAGCTGAATCCTGCGCAGGTTCTGAAATGTCTCTTCTAAATCTTGGATCAGGGTATCCTTGTTCTTGCTCTTCACCACGATGTCATCCATGTAAGCCTCTACATTTATGTGGATCTGTGGCTCAAAAGCAGTGTATACTACCCTTGCAAAGGTTGAACCTGCATTCTTCAATCCAAATGGCATGCGTATGAAGCAATAAGTGCCACATGGAGTGATAAATGCAGTCTTCTCTTCATCCTCTTTGGCCATGAAAATCTGATGATAGCCTGAGTATGCATCAAGAAAGCAGAGTAGCTCACATCCGGCAGTGGAGTCAACGATCTGGTCAATGCGCGGCAAAGGGAATGGATCCTTGGGACATGCTTTATTCACATCGGTGAAGTCTATACACAGTCTCCATTTCCCATTGGCCTTGCGCACGACGACTGGGTTTGCCAACCACGTCGGATGGATCACACCTCTAACTAGGCCTGCTGCCTCTAGCTTCTTGATTTCTTCGTTGATGAACTCTTGGCGCTCCACGGCTTGCTTCCTCACTTTCTGCTTGATCGGCCGCGCATGAGGACAAACAGCAAGCTTGTGCTCAATTACCTTCCTGGGAACACCGGGGATGTCAGATGGTTGCCGGGCAAACACATCGACATTCGCCCGCAGGAAGGCAACGAGCGCGCTTTCCTATTTGCTGTCAAGCGTGGCACTGATGGTGAAGGTACCACCAGTGCCGTCCTCCTTGGCGGACACTTTCTTGGTTGCCGGAGGAGCGGCCATTCCTTTCTTACTCTTGCCGGTGGAGCTCGATGGAACGTCCTCGACGGCAGCGCAGCACTCCGAAGAGGTGCGGTTGCCGGAGTGGGTCCCAGAGCACTTGCCGGACTTGGTCTTCGTCTTCTTCCCCCCGGGAGCTTCAGCGACAAGAGTATCCTTCTCGGCCGCAGCTGCCGCATCCCGGTAGATCTTGTCGGCGCAGACAAGCGCATCCTACTTGTCGCCGTGGACAGTGATGACGCTTATCGGCCCCGGCATCTTGAGTACATTGTAAGCATAATGGGAAGCTGCCATGAACTTGGCGAGGGCAGGACGGCCAAGTATTCCATTGTAGGGCAACGGAATATCGGCAACGTCGAAAGTGATGCGCTCAGTTCTGAAGTTGAGCTCCCCGCCAAAGGTCACCAGCAGAGTGATCTTTCCCTTGGGCTTGCTCCTTCCCGGATTGATTCCTTGGAATGAACCGGTCTCTTCGAGCTCGCCATCTGGGATCTGGAGTTTCTTGATCACAGCAGAGGAGATCAAGTTCAGCCCGGCCCCGCCGTCAACCAACATTTTGGTAACCTTGAGGTTGCGGATGGTGGGAGAAACCAGCATCGGCAAGCACCCGACCGCAGTGGTGCGGTCAGGGTGATCCTCAAGATCAAAAACGATGGGCGTGCTGGACCATTTGAGGAGCCTGCGCGACTCCACGGGCGGCTCCGCTGCATTCACCTCACGCACCCACTGCTTGAGCTGGCGGTGGGAGGTGTGCAGAGAAGCGCCACCGTCGACGCACAGGACCTCCGTGGCCTTCTGGAACTCCTGCTCGCTGTTCTCCTCGTCCTCCATGTCTTCGTCGTCGTCTTCTTCGTCCTTGTCGCGGCCCCGGGGAGGTCGATCCCCTTGCCGCTGCTTGGCCTTGCCGCGGCGTCCTCCCCGGCCGTTGAACAGCCGCTTCTTGCTTGTCTCCTCCCCGCCACCCTGGGCCTTCTCCTTGTCGCGCCTCTCGTACTCAGCTTTCTGCTGCTCGACGAGATACTCGACGCGCTTGCAGTTGGAGAGATCGTGACCCTTGGTGCGGTGGATCTTACAGTATTGCTTGTCGGAGCTTCCCGGCTTGTCGGCCGCCGCTACAGGGGCAGGCTCCTTGCCGGAGCCGCCAGCCTGCGTTTGCTTGTCGGCCGCCGCTACAGGGGCAGGCTCCTTGCCGGAGCCGCCAGCATCCTCCCCGGGGAGTCTCCTCCCCTCTTCCGCGCGTGCGCACTTGTCAGCAAGAGCGTAGAGCTCGCTGACGTCCCGAATCTTGGTCATCGCCATTTCTTCACGCATGCGGCGGTTACGCACGTTCTGGTGGAACGCGCTGATAACCGCGGCAGGGTGGACATCAGGGATGTTGTGCTGCACACGGCTAAAGCGTTGGATGTACTTGCGCAGGGTTTCGCCTTCCTTCTGGGCCAGAATGTGGAGATCGCTCTCCTGGCCGTGGGGTTTGTGGCCGCCGGTGAAGGCGCCAACAAACTGGTGGCAAAGGTCGGCCCAAGAAGAGATGGAACCTTCCGGCAAGTGCATAAGCCACGAACGAACGTTCGGCTTAAGCACGAGCGGGAAGTAGTTCGCCAAGATCTTCTCGTCGCGCCCCCCGGCATCTTGCACTGCGATGGTGTAAACGCTGAGAAACTCCGAGGGGTGCGTCTTGCCGTCGTACTTCTCCGGTACGTCGGGCTTAAAATTCTTCATGCTGGGCCACTGGACGCGCCGCAGCTCGCGGGTGAACGCAGGGCAGCCTGCCGCGTACGGCAAGTCGCCTGGTTCACCGGGCGCGTGCGCGTCGACAGTGTTCCCAGCTCTCTGGTCAGATTGTCGCCGAGCTTCTCGGCGGCGCTCGATTCTTGTCCGAGCGTCTTCCTGTTGCCGGTCGTCGAGGACCTGGCGCTGGTCCCGACGGGCCCGCGGGTCCGACGAGGCTGTGGAGCCGTCGTCGGCGTTGTTCCGGCGGGGCGGCGTCTTCTGCTTCTGCGGCGGGGAATGCACGCTTGTCGCACCCCCGGCAGTCTTGTCGCCGTCAGCCTTCGTCTTCTCAGCTTGCCGCGGCCGCGAGGCCGACGGCTGCTGTGGAGAATCGTTGTTGGCGAAGGCTATCAGGCTCTGGATGATGGCCCTCCAGTCTTCGGCCTTGTCTGCCGCTGGAGGGAAGTCGAGGAGCAGTTGCGCTCTTGCGAGTGCTTCTGCCGGAGTGGAGGGGAACGCGGGCGAGCGGTGCGAGGAGCGGGATACGCTCGGACTTCTAACAGCGTTAGAAGGAGCGGGGTCCCGCGCCGGCGCTTTCGCTTTGCTTGTGCCCGGACGGGGGTCCGGGACGTCCCGCGAGCCTCCGGTTTGGCCTTGGCCCAGCAAACGGATGCCACCTCCTGTGACATGGCGCTGCTGGGTCGTTGTGTGCTGAGAGGGACGCGGTGCGTCCACGGAGACCGAGGTTCGGTCGTCCGTTCTGTTCTTGGATCTAGTGGCGCCGTGAGTGTCCTCGCCGGCGACCACTCTTCCGACGGCGTCTCCCCCGCCCACCGTTGGCTCCGGCGGCGGCGGGTGAGACGCAGACGGGCCTCCGACCTCCGAAGCCTTCTTCTTCGGGGCCATGGAGTTGTTGCTGGTGAAGTTGACGAATTCGGAGAGGTTGATGAAGAATGCGCCCGCGCGAACGCCGGATCAGGTTCGCACAACCTCGACGTCCCCTACCTGGCGCGCCAAAGATGTCGGGGGAAACTGTCTGCCACGAACACCTATGGGACCGGAGCCCCTTGTCTGTGCGGTACGAGGGCGGAGGGAGCACGAAGAGCAGATCGTAGCGAACACGCGGACAGTTTTACCCAGGTTCGGGCCGCGGTAGACGCGTAAAACCCTACTCCTGCTTAGTTGTGTATTGAGTTGGGGCGCTCGGGAGCTTGAAGAAGCAGCTACACCGAGCGTGAGAGTGATCTAGGTTCCGAACCCCCCCCCCCCACGTTGTGCATGGGCCTCCTTTTATAGTGCAAGGGGTCACCGACAGGTGTCAACGTAGGAGAAAGGGGTAAAAACGTAAAAGAGGTGGTAGTTGTAACAGTGCGGGAACAGTGGAGCTACAGTGCAGAACAGTGGTCTATACCTACTTTGACAGTGGGGGACAAGGGCATTTAATGCCCGTCGCCGTCGACCCCAAAAGCTCCCGCCCTTGCGTCTCCGTCTGCCACGGCGATGGATCCACCACCGTGGAGTGCCACCGTGTCCCCCAGGCTGCACAGCCATCCGCCACGCGTCCCTGGATAGGCCCCAGGGCGACGCGTGGGCCGATGAGCTGGAGCGCGGGCACACAGCGTGGCCTTCCCGGCAAGCAGCTTGCCGGGGTCTTGATCTCGCCGGGCCCGGGGGCTTGCCGGGCTCTGAAGCTTGTCGCTCCCCGGGCCCTCGCCGGGTCTTCTATGATGGAATCTTCTAGTCTTCCTGGCAAGCTCCTCTTGCCAGGGCCTTGTGCTAGTGAGGTAATCTTGAGCCTGGTACGGCCTTCCCGGCAAGCTCCTCTTGCCGGGGTCTCGATCTTCTGTCTTGTATACTTTGTTTTTGAATGGCTTAATAAGGAGCAGGAAGGTCTCTGGCGAGCACGCGGTAAACCCTGCCGCGGGAAGCTGCAACTGCCCGTGCACAAGTTGGGGTACTGAGGTACCCCTACCTTAGTACACCGACATGGATCTTGTCCTCAACAATCCTCTCAAGGCTCTCCTGAGATTGCTCAATGCTGGCCAGGCGTTGTTCAATCCTCTGGGTAGCTTCAAGAATTTGTTCTCCAAAGCTCTTTGGCTTAGCTGCTGCTGCTGCTACCTCTTTGTCAGCTTTGGCTTTCTTCGCAGCTTCGATTTTGGCCTGTCCTTCAACTGAGGTTGGATCCTCCTCATCCATCACAACTACGTTATCCTCATGCTCTGGCTGCAGTGGCAAGTGCTTCCTATCCAACATGAATTTGCCCATGCCAAACTTGGCATTGATGAGCATCTGAATCTGCGGGGCAAACCCACACGACCTCTTCTGGTCAGCTGCAGTCCTCTTAATGGTCTCTACCATTAAGTCCATCACCTTGAAAGGTGCCTTCTCATCGAGAATGTGCAGCATGTTGATAGAATAGCCTCTAATCATGCGGTGGTCTCCAGACTTAGGCATCAATGTATGCCTCAGAATAGTGTTAGTGGTGGTCAGACCTGCCTGGAGATAGTACACTGAGCCAAGCTTCCATCCTTCCAAATCAGCAGCGGGGATCTCCTTGTACATGTTCTTCATGGAATCATGACTCTTCTTAGGAATCCCATAGACATCAATGTCGTCCTCTCTCTGCACTGGAGCATTCAGAAGTTCTGCCCATTCTTCAACGGACGAAGAAAACCTTTGACCTTCAGTCATCCAGGTGATCTTGCCATCAGGATAGAAGTGGGCTGTGGCGTAGAACTGCATGATCATCTCGTCATTCCAAGCTTTCAGCTCTTGACCCACAAAATCAGCAACTCCACATGCAGTAAAGCTCTCATGCACATGGGGAAAGAAGTCTCGGTGCTCTTCACTGTCAATGTACTTCCAGTCAACATACCTGGTGTCAGCAACAATGGGCTTCTTATCCATCAGCACGGTCTCATAGAAATCCTGCTGCTCTCTGGTGTGGAATCTGGGGTCCACAGCAGTCCTTCTCCTCACAGCATATGGATCCGACTGTCTCCATAGCCTGAGACCTTTATCCTTCCTTGCCTTCATGTCCTCAGCTTGAGGATGAGCATCATTGTGGAGTGGCAACTTAGGACGGAGCTTAAGCAACACATGCTCTTCATCTGATTCAGACGGTGGCATCTCACCTTTGTTCTTCTCAGAAGCTGGAATGCTTCTGGTTGTTCTCTTGGGCTTGGCTGGAGCTGCCTTTGCTTGAGCAGGCTTCTTGGGCTTAGAGGAGGCTTGAGCCCGAATAGCATCACCCATGAACTTAGCTTTCTGAGGAGGAGGCTGGGGTGCATCTTCTTCTTCTTCTTCAGCAGCTGCATCAACTTGAGGTTCAGCATATACTACCCTCTTCCTCTTGGAAGTTTTCTTCACCTTACTTGGAGCTGGCTCTTCCAAGTTGAGCTTCTTTGCAACAGCTGACTGCTTTACTTTGCTTGTGCCTTTCCTTGACTGCTGCCCTTGGTGCTCTTTGGCAACCACATTCCTCTTTGGCTTGGAGGTAACTTCCTCAGCAACGAAGTCAGAGTCCTCATCATCAGAATTTCTCTTCTTCCTGGTTCTGGTGGCTGCAGGAGGCAAACCACTAGGGGTGCTCCTCTCACCATCATCACTAGAGCTGCTAGCAGGACTTGTATCTGCCTCTGGAATCTCAGCAAAAGGTGACTCAGACCTGTTCTGGCTGTCACTGACATCTGACATGGCTGATAACCTGTGAAAAGATAAGGTATAGGCAGAGTAGAAGAGTTATCACAACTGCAGAGGTTTTTGCAAAAAAAAATGAGTTTAAAACTTAGTTTTGAGTTTTCACAGAATGTATTTCGGTCAAACCGATTTTAAGTTTCGGTGAAACCGAAGTGTATACAGAGGCCTACACACCACTTTCGGTCAGACCGAAATGGGTTTCGGTCCTACCGATAACCTAGGGTTTCACTGAAACTAAGTTTCGGTCATTCCGATTTGCACAACTCGGTTAGACCGAATGATGCAGTGCAATGGCCAGAGGCCAAATCGGTCATTCCGAGTTTCAAAATCGGCTTCACCGAGATGCGTTCCGTGGAAACCTAAACCTAAGAATTTCGCTCGAAACTAAAGGATCTGATCTGATGTTTAGGGAAGATCTCAAACGTGGAAAGATTCATGGCAAGCCATTCGTGCAAGAATTGGATGGGGAGCACGAAAGGGATCGGGACTCACCCTAACTTGGTGGAGTCCCTCTACGGCGGCAACGACGCGGAGAGGATTACCGTTGACGGCGGCGGAGACCTGCGGCGAGGGCGCACAGGCGACGACGGCGACGATCCGTAGACCAGGGCGACGGCAGCAGGGGAATTGGGGGCGAACGGTTTGAAGAGTTAAATCGCGCGCAGCCCTCAGATATATATATCCCCATACTGTCGGTGGGACCGAGTTGAAAAACTCGGTGTCACCGAGATTTTGAACTCGGTTTCACCGAGATGAAACCTAGATCAGTCTAAGAGTTTCGGTTGGACCGAGATGGAAAAGCCGGTCAGACCGAAATGGACTTAGAAGGTTTTGGAAGTTAGCCTTAGACGGATCGGTGGCTCCGAGTGCTCCTCACTCGGACTGTCCGAAAATGACTTGTTCAAAGTTGTGATATGAGCATGAATAGAATTTGAGACAAGAAAGCATAGATAGCTAGGGAAGGTGCTTAGGCATTCTTGTCCATCCATTTGGCCAGAAAAATCAAAACAATCAAAACAACAAATGGATGTCCTTGAATGGATAAAATCATGCATTCAACATGCTCACACAATAAGATAGCAACTGAAATATGTGTCAAACATGCACAACCAACACTCTAGCTACTAGCACACAATTTGTCGATGACTAGGTCATCTATATATGAGTATTTTGACTTAGGAGCCAAATGAGAACATTTGATCATAGGTCATACTCATCGTTTAAGCACAAGTGGGGTTACCACTTTTACATAAAGCATTGATGTGTTCACATCATCTGGAGATGCTTTAGCTCAATTTTTAGAGTAAAGCTCCCCCTAGATGTGAGAACCCCTTTTAAAGGGTCAAACTAACCTTGGGTTGTCGTAGAAGACTTAATGTAGATGTTGAAGATGTGGATGCTCAATGTTGATGTAGATCATCAAGAGTTGGGAGCTATCCTTTGGATTAGGGCACTTTCAATACCTACATGGGTTAGTCCCACAAGGAACAAACAAGAATATCCATAGACATAGATTGAAGTTCACAAAATATGATGTCCATGAAAGCAATGATTACCTTTTCCCTTGACTTACCAACAAGAGGGTTTGTGACTCCATGAACTAGTGCATGATGTGGAAGTTGATTGCACAAGTTCTTGCCAAAATGAATATGAGTGAAGTTTGTTGGCGGAGTCACCCTCAAGAACCTTCTAGTTCTTCTTCTTTGGGATCCACATCATCTTGATGGGAATCCTTGGGGTTGTAGTTGAGCTTGACGAAGTAGAACTTGATTTGTCCTTGGGAACCCACTTGACCATGGCTTGAGGTGCTTCAATGAATGCATCAATCTCCTCTTGAAGCTTGTCCTTGGCCTTTAGCTTATGGTCTTGTGGTGGAAGGTCATCTTGAGCTTGTTCCACATTGGAAGAAGTAGGATCATACTTCTCCTTTTGTGAAACAAACTGTGGAGTAGGGTATTGACCTTCTTCCCACTCAACTCCTTCGGCGTTGAACTTTCGCTCAAAACCAATCCCTTGATTCTTCCGGTGTCTTCCTTGTTTGCGAACAATCTCCTCAAAGTTCTTGCTTCCGGCAAGACTCTTGTAGACACCTTTCTCTATGATTTCCTTCAATAAACTATTTTCTTGCTCAAGTGTAACTTGGCTTGAAACATGGTTAGTGGAATCAAGAGAACTACTAGAAGTAACAATATTTGATTTAACATTGTTATTGTTACTACTAGAGGAAGAAATTTTCTTATGCTTGTCATGCTTAGTCTTAATAGGTGGCAAGAAATTAGACAAGAGAAGTCGTTTGGCAAGATATGAAGAACTCTTCTTTCGAAGATCGTCATTGATCGCTTTTAGAAACTCATGTTCTTTCTCTAGAGTGAGCTTCTCGAAGCGTAGCTTCTCATGAGATCTTAGGAGCTCTCTATGATCTTCTTGAGTTGTTTCATGAGCTAACTTAAGAGTATTTAGTTCTTTAGTTAGACGCTCAATCTCCTTCATAGCATTGTCATTCGACTCTTCTCGACTATAAAGACTACTAGCATTTTCATCATTACTAAGCTCACTAGATTTATCATGCAAGAGCTCATCTTCACCAAGCAAGTCATCCTCATCACTATCAAAGTCAATGAATTCAGGGTGTGTTACCTTGGGGCCTTTAGCCATGAAGCATCTTCCAATTCCCTCATTTGGTGAATCAAATAAGTCGTAGGAGTTGGAGTTGGAGGATACGAGTGCAAGTCCGGCAACACCTTCATCTTGACTATAGTCGGAGTCGGAGTGATAGCTTCCATCGGATTGATTGTCGGAGTCGGAGCCGGAGACCCATTCACCTACATGAGCTTGATGTCTTCTTCTTGTGTAGCTCCTTGATGACTTGTCTTTCCTTTCCGAATCCTTGCTTCTCCGAGAGGGTCTTCGTTCATAACGATCATCTCTACTCCTTCTCTCTCTCCGAGGTGACTCATCTCTTGCTCTTCTTCTTGGAGATTCTTCTCTTCTCTTGTGGGGAGCCGTACACTCATTTGAGAAGTGTCCGGGTCTTCCACAATTGTAGCAGTTTCGATCACGACTAGAAGATCTCTTTTCATCATATGATCTAGACTTTGAGCTTCTTTCTTTGCTTCTATTCTTGTAGAACTTGTTGAAGTTCTTGACCATTAGGCTTATCTCTTCATTGGAAATTAGTTTGTCACTTGAGGTAGTAGGAGCATCACTTGTAGCTTTGTAAGCACCACTTGACTTATTGTGAAGCTCTTCCTTATCCTTAAGTGTCATCTCATGAGCAACAATTCTTTCAATGACTTCAGTTGGCTTGAGAGTCTTGTAGTTTGGCATCATTTGGATCAAAGTGCACACGGTGTCATACTTTCCATCCAAAGCTCTGAGGATCTTCTTAATGATGAATCGGTCGGTCATTTCTTCGCTTCCTAAGCCGGCAATCTCATTTGTGATGAGAGCAAGCCTAGAGTACATTTCAGCGACTCCTTCACCATCCTTCATCTTGAACTTGTCAAGTTGACCTTGAAGAATATCTAGCTTTGATTCCTTCACAGATTCAGTACCTTCGTGCATTTCAACCAAAGTATCCCAAATCTCTTTAGCATTCTCAAGACGGCTGATTTTGTTGAACTCCTCGGGACACAAAGCATTGAAGAGAATGTCACAAGCTTGAGCATTGTTTTGCAACATCCGCAACTCTTCCGGTGTAGCTTTGCGATCCGGAACTTTTCCTTCTTCGAAGAAATTACCTTGCATACCAACACAAATAATGCCCCATGCGGCTGGGTTATGACCAAGAATATGCATTTTCATTTTATGCTTCCAACTAGCAAAATTTGTACCATCAAAGTAAGGACCTCTACGATAATTACCCTCACTAGACGCCATACTCTCCTAGGTTGTGAAACCAAGCTTATGGAGTCCAATGCAATGGAAACCAAAACAATGGAGACCAAAGCTTTGATACCACTTGTAGGATCGAAAGTAGGTCTAGAGGGGGGGGGTGATTAGACTACTTGACAATATAAAAAATCTGCCTTTTGATCATGCAATGTTTTTGGCAGTTTCACAATTAAGATCAATTCAAGTATCACCCTACACATGCAATTCTAGAGTAATAGCAGCGGAAAGTAAATTGCACATGTAGTAAAGAGAGGTGGAGAAGATCAAACGCAGTTTGGAGACACGAAGATTTTTGTCGTGGTTCCGATAGGTGGTGCTATCGTACATCCACGTTGATGGAGACTTCAACCCACGGAGGGTAACGGCTGCGCGAGTCCACGGAGGGCTCCACCCACGAAGGGTCCACGAAGAAGCAACCTTGTCTATTCCATCATGGCCTACGCCCACGGAGGACTAGCCTTACTCGGGGTAGATCTTCACGAAGTAGGCGATCTCCTTGCCCTTACAAACTTCTTGGTTCAACTCCACATCTCAAAGACGGAGGCTCCCAAGCGACACCTAACCAATCTAGGAGGCACCACCCTCCAAAAGGTAATAGATGGTGTTGATGATGATGAACTCCTTGCTCTTGTGCTTCAAATGATAATCTCCCCAACACTCAACTCTCCTCACTGATACGGCTGTGGTGGAAGAAGGGTTTGAGTGGAAAGCAACTTGGGAAGGCTAGAAATCAAGTTTCATATGGTAGGAATGGAATGGCTTGATCTCAACACAAGGGTAGGTGGTTCTCTTCTCAGAAAGTGTGTGGTAGGAGTGGTAGACTTTCTGATGGCTCTCTCCTCGAATGAAGAGGGGGTGGAGGGGTATATATAGCCTCCACACAAAATCCAACCGTTACACACATATTTGAGCCATCTCGGTGAGACCGAAGTGAAAACTCGGTCAGACCGAAAGTTCAAATATAGTGAACGTTGGGATTTTCGGTGGGACCGAAAATACCATCTCGGTGTGTCCGAAGTGAGTCAAAGGTAGGAGCTTGCCATCTCGGTGGGACCGAAATTGATAACTCGGATATTCCGAAGTGATGTCAATTGGTTACAGAAGGTTGGCAGTCCAGTTTCGGTGAGACCGAAACTCAAAATCGGATGGACCGAGAAATTAGGGTTTGGAAGAATAACTGAGGTGGTTCATCTCGGTGGGACTGAGTTTGCAGAATCGGTTTGTCCGAGATTACTTATGAGTGTGTTAAGTAGTGAAAGGTGCTGATAGTTGAGGGAGCTAGATCACCAAGCACTTGAGCAACCAGATCATTAACACAACCTCATCCCCTTTTAATAGTATTGGCTTTTCCTATGGACTCAATGTGATCTTTGATCACTAAACCAAAAATAGAGTCTTGAGCTTTTGCCAATGCTTGTCTTAGCATTTTGAGGGGTCCACTTCTTCAGACATTTCCATACCCATATCATCGAACTTCTCTGAAATGATTCTCAAGTAAATATTAGTTCAATGATATATATGTTGTTATTAATTAGCAAAACCACCCGGGGATTAGTTGCACTTTCACACATTGAGGGATTTTTATATGATTCAATTATGTTAGCATTGCTGAGAATTTGCACTAGTGAAAGTATGAGCCCTAGGCCTTGTTTTCAAGAATTTGCAATACCGTTTCTTCTCCTGTTTTATCACTTTCTACCCTGCTTTTTTCATATTTTCATATTATGAAAACCTATGTCTACAATCCAGACTACACTTGTATCACCATCTCTTCGCTGAACTAGTGCACCTGTACAATTTGTCGATGTATTGAGTGTGTTGGGGACACAAGAGATTTCTTGTATTTGATTGTAGGGTTGTTTGAGAGAAACCATCTTCATCCTACGCCTCCCATGGATAAATCTTAGGTCATCCACTTGAGGGAAATTTGCTGCTGTCATACGAAACTCTACGCTTGGAGGCCCGAGACCAGTCTACAAGAATAAGTTGTGTAGTATTCATCAAGCTCTTTTCTGGCGCCACTGCCGGGGAAATGAGTGCTTGAAGGTATATCTTCAGATCTTAAAATTGAATCTTTTAGTTTCTTGTTTTATCACTAGTTTGGTTTATAAAAGAAAACTAAAAAATGAGATTGAGGTTCCCTCATACTCCCTCCGTTTCAAATTACTCATCATGGTTTTAGTTCAAATTTGAACTAAAACCACGACGAGTAATTTGGAACGGAGGGAGTATTATTCATCTTTATAATGTCTTTCTTGGAAATGATGGATAGAAAATTTTGCTCAATTGATAGAAGACGAATTCAATAAAATATTTGGCATAAAATCCATGAAAGATAAGCATGATTGCAATGTTGCTAGTTTGAATTATATGAATATCCGTGATGATAGTGATATGCAAAGCCATAACCTTGGGGATGATATATTTGATGAAGATGATATTTTATTCCCCCAAGTTTTGATGTGCATATTGTCACACCCTGCATTTTTGTAACATGTCATTTGCATTAATAAAGCATGAAAATTTGGACTAACAAATTTTTTTGGCATCATTTGGCTTTTATTTGGAATTAAGTTTTCTCTCTGTGATTTTCAAGTGATCTTTAAAGTCAACTACTCACTCTTATATATTTCATCTCCTTACCCCAAACTTCTGCCCAATGATCATACCAAGTGTATATAACAGTATAGTATTGTCTTACAAAAATAATTTGGCCAAAAAGTATTTTCGAAAATTAGTTTTCCAAAAACCCCTGAATTAAGGTTTGCACTGCAAGTGCTTGATTTAGGATGAGAAAAATATTTCAAAGAGCATATTTGAAACCTAGTAGATATAGGACTCCCATAAACCACAAAAATATAATTTTAAAAGTTATTTTCCTATTTTATTTAAAAAGCTTTTCTTAAGGCCATAAATGGTCTTTAATACGGAAAAATTATTTAACTATTTCAAAAATATTTGCCAAAATTCATGGAGACTCTTAGGACATATATTTTCCATATATAAGAGTTTCAACACTTGGTCATGTTCAAAATATTGGACAAATCCCTCAGAAACCCTTTCTGGATATTTCAAGCTTTTGAAATATTTACAAAGGAAATATTCTCTAAAAATTCCACGGAAATTCTATCATGTCATATATGACATATTTGATGATCTTGCCAAGCCCCATGCCTTGGGAAGCAAGAAAACATCATCAAAACCCCTCAAAACCATTATGTCCATTTTTTTAGTTTGAGCAACTTTACATTGCCAAACTTGTCCAAATGCTCTCAGACTTGATACACATGCCAGAAAGGTCTAATAATTCATCTAGACCAAATGGCACAAGTTTTGGAGAAGGGTAACTTCATCAGAGTACCCCAAAACCATTTTTGTTCAGATTCAAATTTGAACAACTTTACATTACCAACTTTTTACTTGGGACTTCAAACTTTGTGGGCATGATCACAACCCCAAATGATGACACTACACCAAGTGGTGCATCAAGGAGGGTTGATTTGCTTAACTCAAACTAGGTGAAAACATTTGGGTTTATTTCTAGGGTTCACCAAAGTTACATTGGCAAGTTTCTTCAAATGAGCCCAAACTTGGTGGAACACCCTATTTCCATATACCATTTGATCCTGTTAAGTCTCATGTCAAATGGAAATCATTTGATTGCTCAAAACCACATCAAACACCTTCTGGTGATTTTCCAAAATTACCACTTTCACCCCTTTCCTTATTCTCCTTGAGCCCAACTTTTTACCACAGCTTCCTCAGGCTCCCTTGCACCTCCAGTAATTCTCCCCTGGCCTCAGCTCAATGATTGAGTAGGGGTAAAACCCCAATTTGTGTTCTGGACAGCAGTTTTCACCATTCTATCTTAGCCCTCTCTTCTTCTAGAAGCTTTCCCTGGCATCCAATGCTCCTCCTACATTGTTTACTCCCCCCTAGAGCCAATGGACATGGTGGCCGCGCCCAGAGCACGTGGGACACGGCCATGCCGACCATTAGGGCGCTCTGGAGCGCGCTACAGTACGCACCCGCACTGTAGCCACCCCCAATCCGCAGCGCCCGACCACCTCGAGCCCTCCCTTGCGCCAGTCAAGGTGCCTCGACACCCGGAACACGACGCGCTGTCGGCCCCCTCCTCCTTGTCCCTCCTCTCGCCCCAGCTCGCACGCGCGACGGCCGCCCGAGAGCACCAATGAGCCTCCTCGCACGCGTGCTTCTCTGGACTCCCCCTCCTCTCTCTCTTCCTCTCCCCGGCTCTGGACCGCATCCAGCAACGCCACAGACACGGCTCCAGCTCCTCCTGAGCCCTGTGGCAACGGGCAGAAGGTCGCCAGTGCACGGGTCCACGGCACCTCGCCGTTCGCCTATAAAAGGACACCCCGCGCCCTACCTCTCCTCACCAGCCGCTCTCTCACCCACCTAATCATCTCCCTACGCTACTCACACCCCTCCAGACAGGCCCGAGTTAGAGATCGAGCTCGAGCTCCGCCGCCTCGGGTCACCTTTGATCCATAGGTATAAGCCCTCCCCGCCGCTCCTCTCGCTAGATCTAGCACCGTCGAGCCTCACTAATCGTTTTCCCCTTGTTTCCCCTCTCTGTAGCTGCCGGATACGGCCGGAGCAACCACCACCCGACGCTTCTCCACCGTCCCTCCTCATCGCCGGCGAACCAGACCACTCCGGCGACTGCCTCCACCACCACCCGAACGGTGATTCCACTCTGACTCCGTCCCTACCCTCGCCTGCCCTCGCAGTGCCCTGTATCGCCGCCGGTGAGCTCGCCGGCCCTCTGCCAGAGGGTTAGGGATGACAAGTGGGCCCCACCTATCATTCTCTCCTCTCCCTCGCCTCTCTCTCCTCTTGCTGACGCATGGGCCCCACCCATCAGGTTTGAAACCTGGCGCGCTCGCAGGCACCAGTGCGCTGGGCTGCTTCCCCACTGGGCCTGCTGCATTGTGGCCTCTCTGGCCTAGTTGCACAGTAGCATTTTCCCTTTTCTTTTCTGTAGGATTTTCAAATAATTCCACAAGATTAAATATTAATCCAAATGAAATAATTCGAGTTCCTAAAAACTTGTAAAATTCCAACCTATTTAATGATATCACTTTCGCCCATATCCATGAACCTTTTTTTGTTCTATTCAAATTTAAATGTAAATTTGAACACGAAAACCTCTGTTCAAAAATTCATATACCCCATTCTGTCACTCCAAATCCTAAACAAAGAATTTTTGCCATCTTAGTTTTCCCTCTAGTATTTATAAAAATAAGTTGACATTTTTATGAGCACTTTGATTTTTCTATTTTTATTATTATCTTATTTCCCGTTATTTATTGCGACGATTAGATACCGTGTTTGACGAAGTTGCTGAAGAAGAAGGAGGGGAAGAATTTGAAGACCTTGAAGACCAAGCCAATACTTATTACCGTCCCAACCAAACATGTGCAACCACTCTACCCCTTATGGCACGGGGAATTATTGATTACTTAGGCTGATACTAGCACGGTGCCCACATCACTAGTGACGGGGGAGACTTGAGGTCACCCCTGGGACGGGGTCGTTCTTGGATAGGTGACCATGACTGTTTTCACAGGGCATGGGACACACCGTTGGTCCCTTCGTGTATACGTGACATTGTAAAAAGGGCAAGTCCCACGATTTATCGTTTGTACACGAGGGTTGTGCACCAACGAGTGGACCCTATGTTAGTGTCGTCTAGGGAAAGGTAATGACCGGGTGCTTCCCCCGAGTACTTGAGGTACTGCGGGATCGTGGGTGACACGAAAGCTTCCCAGATCTTGTGGGTAAAGTGCGCAACCTCTGCAGAGTGTAAAACTATTCGAATAGCCGTGTCCACGGTCATGGGCAGTTGGGAGGTGCTACTTAAACTATGTCCAGAATTTTACAATCTCGGTGAAAGTATGTGTGTGTGTTGAGTCAAGGTGGTGACTTGACTCGTTGATAATAAATTGAGCTCTATTCATGTTGATATATGTAACCTGTCAGCAAGGTTACCCAAGTACATTGATGCATGTTTCACAAATGGTAGAATATTTAATCTAGCTTGTAGCTAGGTTGCTCATTATTGTACAATTTGCATTGTTACCTCGAACCAAATCATGGGTTGCTTGCGAGTACATTCAAAGTACTCATTGGCTTGCCATTGGTTATTTAATTGGCCATGCATGGAGGAGCAGGAATTTGAAGAAGAGTTCTTTGGAGACGAACATGCGAACTAGGACAATTTCCCAGTTAGAATGCCTATAGGGTTAAGGCAGATGGCATGGGTTCTACTTATCTACGAAGACTTCCGCTATTCGAGTTTATTTGCTACTCAGCCCTTGAGGCTTTATCTATGTAAGGATTGGCCATAATGGTCATAATTTGTGTAAGACGGTAAGTATGGATGTAAGACTCTTGTTATTCAGCTTTTGTGTGTTCAGTGAGCATTGATCTCTGGGATCACTGTACACGTGCATTCGGTGATCTCGACTCTTAAGTCGGGGTCCCCACAGAGCTGGTATCAGAGCCATCCTGACTGTAGGAAGCCTTAGTTAGCATGGGGCGTTAGTTAGGATGAGACCCTTTTCATAAACCTTCTGAACCTCTCTTCTTTTCTAAACCTTACCAAACCTGAGATATCATCAGCTTATTAACCTCCCCTATTCAACCTTTGTAGATGGCCGCTGTACCTGAAGAGCACCTAACCACTGGGTTCCCCTTGCTTCTCGAGGATAGCCTCCAGGAGTGCCAGTTCCACCGAGCACCTATCCTCACCTACCATGAGCATTGGGTTAACGACACTGAGGTGGAGTACCATGTTGAAGTGATCGTGAAGGCAAACAATCCTCCCACAAGTTGGTTCTTCGTGGGACCCCAAATGGCAACACTACCCCTTGCTGTCGAGGCTGCTGCACTCAAGGCACTAACCCGTCTCCGTGAGCTTCTTCCGGAGATGGCAGCCAAGAGGACAACCCGCTTCTTGCCTTACCGGAAGGAAGGTGAAGATGAAAGCAGCGCGCAAGCCCCTCCACTGTAGGAAGGACTTCCACTTCAATTCCAGACCTATTTTAGCCTTTGTGCCAACAGCTTGGCACAAGATCTGGCCTCGGAATCGATGAAGCTCCGAGAAGAACTCCACAAGACCAAGGCACTTCTTCGTCGAGCACAAGAGAAGACGGATAGGATCAAGAAGGAAGGTGCGCCTCCCTGGCGGTCCGCTATCGCGTATCGAGGCGGAAGGCCCTCAAGAGATGTATCTTCCAAGGATGAAGAACCACCCCAGCGACGTCGTATGACGACAAGGGAATATCGCAAGCTTTTCCCTGCACCACCGACAAAACACTGCCGTATCCAACTCCTCCACTCCCCCACACCCTCAAGTGATAGGGGGGCCCAGACAGATGAAGACAAGGAGGAAGACCCAAAAGAGCCAGTATACGAGACCGAGCATTCCGCCGCTTAGGCATTATTCGCAACGCGGATATTCCAGCACGTGACCTCTACGGTAGGATAGGTCGTGTAACCCCTGTGCGAAGTCGAGTCCTTGTATGGTTCATATGAAGCCATCTAGTATTGGCTTTTGTTGTGTTTGGATGGATGTCGTATCTTCCCTTCGGGAATATGTAAACGACTACATCACCCATTTGGATTTTAATGAATGTATTTGGCCCTTTTGGCCCTTGCATGAAAATGATTAGTGTCACACCCACCCACTTACTAGGAACCCATTTTTATTGCTTTTCCTCTTCATTCCAAATCATGAGACCTTTACCGCTCCAACAGGATGCCTGTTGTAACTCATACTGGTACCTCTACCCAGCAGCCCGAAGCCGGAGCATCCGTCCAATCAGAGGTCGGCCAAGACCAAACCCAAGACCAAGCTCCACCACAACCTCCCCCGAACATGGACATGGCTCAGCTTCTGCAAGCCTTCCGAGAAGAACGCCAAGCCAACACCGCAGCCCTCCAGATGATTGCTCAAGCTGTCACCAACAACCACCAGCCGGCGGGGAATGGCAATGGACGTTCCACGGTTGCAGAGTTCAAGAAGCATGCACCGCCCACCTTCATCGAGACTGCTGAACCCCTGGATGCAGACAACTGGGTCCGCACCATTGAGGACTTGCTGGAACTAGTCGGATGCACCGAAGACCGCGAGAAGGTGGCTTATGCTGCCCACTGCCTCGGGGGGACTGCTAGAGCTTGGTGGGATGGATTCAAGGTCATGCATGCTGGGCAAGACATCACTTGGGATAATTAAAAGGCAGAATTCCGCAAGGCCCATATTCCTTCCGGAATCATGGCTATCAAAAAGCGTGAGTTTCGAGCCCTGAAGCATGGAAGTGGCACTGTCAATGAGTACATGCAGAAGTGTAGTGTTCTGTCAAGGTATGCCCCTGAAGATGTCAGGACTGATGCTGCGAAAAGGGAGCGCTTCATGGAAGGCCTCAATCAGACTCTGCAATACTCGCTTGTCGTGTGTGACTGCCCAACCTTCCCCGACCTGGTGAACAAAGCACTCATGCTTGAAGACAAGCGGCATGCTCTGGAAGACACTCACAAGCACAAGATGGTCATCAAGGGAAGTTCCAGCAACCAGAAGCCTCTCCCGTGGCAGCCAGCCCCTGTCAAGCCAACCTATCAGCAGCCAAGAGCTCCTGCACCTCGCACCAATTATCAGCCTCAGCAGTATGCTAACCCAAGGCCAGCTTTCAACCCCACTAATTGTGGTGGCAACAAGATCAACGACCCAAACCAAGTCACTTGCTTTGGATGTGGTCAGTCAGGACACATCTCAAGCGTGTGCCCCAACAAGAAGCCTGATGCCCCACGCCCCAATGCGCAGAACCCAGGACAAGGCCGCGGGATGCCACCAAGGAACCAAGCCCCTCGCAACCCGCCTAACCATGGGAAGGGGCGTGTGAATCACGTCACTGCTGAAGAAGCTCAAGAAGACCCGGACGTCGTGGTGGGTACGTTCCTTGTCAACTCAGCACCTGCAACTGTCTTGTTTGATTCTGGAGCGACGCATTCATTTGTCACTCAAAACATTGCATTAAAAAGTGGCATGAACCCTACACCCCAGAATAACCACATGGTGGTACAAACCCCCGGAGCAGAGATGAGAGCCAAGATAGGCTGTAAGGGAGTCAGTATTATCATTAACGGTGTAGACTTCCTAGCAGACCTTATCATCTTAAGATCGCAAGGCTTGGATGTGATCTTAGGAATGGATTGGCTCAGCAAGCACCAAGGCTTGTTAGACTGTGCCAACCTGGCTGTCACTATGACCAATGACCAAGGAGTCGAAGTTAAATTTGCTTCCAACTCCACTTCTGCTCAAACCGCTCAAGTCAACTATCTGTCTGAAGCTGGACTGGAGCAAGTGCCGGTAGTATGCGAGTACCCCGATGTCTTTCCGGATGAGCTACCGGGAATGCCCCCTGACCGTGACATTGAGTTCATCATCGAGCTTATGCATAGGGCAGGACCCATCTATAAGAATCCTTATAGAATGATGACGGAAGAATTAGCCGAGTTGAAGAAGCAACTGGAAGAGCAGCTGAGGAAGTGATTTATCCGCCCAAGTGCCTCCCCTTGGGGATCACCTATTCTGTTTGTGGCAAAAAGGGACGGTACCATCCGCCTATGCATTGACTACCGTTCCCTCAATGAGGTTACAATCACGAACAAGTATGCACTTCCCAAGATTGAAGACCTGTTTGATCAACTCAGCGGAGCCAAGGTGTTCTCCAAGATCGACCTCAGATCTGGGTACTACCAGCTGAAGATCAGACCCCAAGATATTCCGAAGACAGCATTTGCAATAAGATATGGCATGTACGAGTGCACGGTCATGTCCTTTCGATTAACCAATGCCCTAGCTTACTTCATGTATCTCATGAATAAAGTCTTCATGGAATATTTGGACAAGTTTGTTGTTGTCTTCATTGATGACATTCTTGTCTTCTCGAAGACGGAGGAAGAGCATGAGCAACATTTGAGGATGGTCCTAGACAAGCTTCGAGAGCACCAACTATACGCCAACTTCAGCAAGTGTGAGTTTTGGCTGCATAAAGTTGGGTTCTTTGGTCATGTCTTGACCGAGGAAGGATTGTCAGTTGATCCCGCAAAGATCGAAGCTGTGACCCGATGGCAATCTCCAACAACCGTCAAGGAAGTCAGAAGCTTCCTCGGACTTGCGGGCTATTACCGCAAATTCGTGGAAGGATTCTCTAGCATTGCACGGCCGATGACTCAGCTCCTGAAGAAGGACAAGAAGTTCGAATGGACACCAAAATGCGAAGAAAGCTTCCAAGAGCTCAAGAAGAGATTGACCACCGCCCCAGTTCTGGCAACACCTGATATTCACAAGGAGTTCGTGATATATTGTGATGCCTCTCGAACCGGATTGGGAAGCGTTCTGATGCAAGAAGGACGAGTCATAGCTTACCTCTCAAGGTAGCTACGACCTCATGAAGAGAACTACGCTACTCACGATCTTGAGTTAGCAGAAGTGGTTCATGCCTTGAAGACATGGCGACATTACCTTCTAGGGAAACAATGTGAGATATACACAGACCACAAAAGTCTGAAGTATATTTTCACCCAGAAGGAATTGAACATGAGGCAACGAAGATGGTTGGAACTAATCAAGGATTATGACCTCAGTGTTCAATATCACCCCGGGAAGGCTAACGTGGTAGCCAATGCCTTAAGCAGAAAGGCTTGCTCCCTGAATGCCATAATTCAAAGAAGGCAGCCAACCCTATTTGAAGGGCTGGAACAATTCAGTTTGGAATTGGTCACCCCGGATTTCTAGACCATCTGGAAGTCAAACCAACCCTGATGGACGAAGTCAAGAAAGCACAAGGTGGGCACGCAAGCATTGAAGGCATCAAGAAGAAGATGAAGCTAGGCAAGGCCCCAGAATTCTCCGAGGACGAGCACGGGATTGTTTGGTACAAAGGCCGCATCTGCGTACCAAACAAGATGGAGCTGAAGAACTTGATCCTGCAAGAAGCCCATGACACTCCGTATTCCATCCACCCCGGAGGAACCAAGATGTATCAAGACTTGAAGGAAATATTCTGGTGGCACGGGATGAAAAGAGAGATTGCAACCTATGTTGCAAAGTGTGATGTGTGCCAAAAGGGTCAAGGCTGAATATTAGCGACCCGCTGGATTGCTCCAACCACTCAAGGTTCCTGAGTGGAAGTGGAATAAAGTCGGAATGGACTTCATCACTGGATTACCAAGGTCGAATAAAGGACATGACTCCATCTGGGTCATAGTCGACCATTTGACCAAGGTAGCCCATTTCATTCCTGTCAAGACTACTTATGATGGCAACCAGCTGGCAACTCTCTACATCGACAGAATCGTAAGCCTTCATGGAGTTACCAAGGATATTGTGTCAGATCGAGGAACCCAGTTTACCTCAAGGTTCTGGAAGAAGTTCCAAGAAGCCTTGGGAACCAAGCTGTCTTTCAGCACGGCTTTCCACCCGCCGACCGGAGGTCAAACAGAGCGAGTAAATCAAATTCTCGAAGACATGCTGCGAGCATGTGTCTTGTCATATGGAGTCAAGTGGGAAGATTGCCTCCCTTTCGCCGAGTTCTCCTATAACAACAGTTATCAGTCAAGCCTTCAGATGTCACCATTTGAGGTGTTGTATGGATGCAAGTGTCGAACACCCCTCAACTTGTCAAAGATTGGAGAAGGGCTAGTCTTTGGACCAGATATTCTCCGCGAAGCAGAAGAGCAAGTCCAACTAGTCAGAGAACGTTTAATGGTCGCCAAATCAAGGCAGAGGAGCTATGTTGACACTCATCGCAGAGATATGTGTTTCCGTGTTGGAGACCATGTGTACCTGCGAGTGACCCCTCTGAAGGGAACCAAGCGTCTCCACGTTAAAGGGAAGCTCGCACCAAGGTTGATTGGACACTTTGAGATCACTGCACGACGAGGAGAAGTGGCTTACCATTTGGAACTACCACCTGAGCTATCCAACGTGCACAACGTATTCCACGTGTCACAACTCCGGAAGTGTCTCCAAGTTCCGGACAAGCCTGATCTCTACAAGGATGTCGATCACCAAGCCATTGATCTTCAGCCTGATTTGACCTATCGCGAGAAGCCCATTCGCATTCTGGATGAAGCAGAACGAAAGACGCGAAGCCGCACCATCAAGTACTTCAAGGTCCAGTGGAGCAACCACACGGAAGCAGAAGCAACCTCGGAACGTGAAGACTATCTTAGATCCGAGTATCCCGATCTCTTTTAAGACCTAGTTTAGGAATCTCGGGGACGAGATTCTTGTACGGGGGGTAGGTCTGTCACATCCTGCATATTTGTAACATGTCATTTGCATTAATAAAGCATGAAAATTTGGACCAACATTTTTTTTGGCATCATTTGGCTTTTATTTGGAATTAAGTTTTCTCTTTGTGATTTTCAAGTGCTCTTTAAAGTCAACTACTCACTCTTATATATTTCATCTCCTTACCGCAAACTTTTGCCCAATTATCATACCAAGTGTATATAACAGTATAGTATTTTCTTACAAAAATAATTTGGCCAAAAAGTATTTTTGAAAATTAGTTTTCCAAAAACCCCTGAATTAAGGTTTGCACTGCAAGTGCTTGATTTAGGGTGAGAAAAATATTTCATAGAGCATATTTGAAACCTAGTAGATATAGGACTCCCATAAACCACAAAAATATAATTTTAAAAGTTATTTTCCTATTTTATTTAAAAAGCTTTTCTTAAGGCCAGAAATGGTCTTTAATAGGGAAAAATTATTTAACTATTTCAAAAATATTTGCCAAAATTCAGGGAGACTCTTAGGACATATATTTTTCCATATATAAGAGTTTCAACACTTGGTCATGTTCAAAATATTGGACAAATCCCTCAGAAACCCTTTCTGGATATTTCAAGCTTTTGAAATATTTACAAAGGAAATATTTTCTAAAAATTCCAGGGAAATTCTATCATGTCATATATGACATATTTGATGATCTTGCCAAGCCCCATGCCTTGGGAAGCAAGAAAACATCATCAAAACCCTTCAAAACCATTATGTCCATTTTTGAAGTTTGAGCAACTTTACATTGCCAAACTTGTCCAAATGCTCTCAAACTTGGTACACATGCCAGGAAGGTCTAATAATGCATCTAGAACAACTGGCACAAGTTTTGGAGAAGGGTAACTTGATCAGAGTACCCCAAAACCATTTCTGTTCAGATTCAAATTTGAACAACTTTACATTACCAACTTTTTACATGGGACTTCAAACTTTGTGGGCATGATCACAACCCCAAATGATGACCCTACACCAAGTGGTGCATCAAGGATGGATGATTTGCTTAACTCAAACTTGGTGAAACCATTTCTGTTGATTTTTAGGGTTCACCAAAGTTACAATGGCAAGTTTCTTCAAATGAGCACAAACTTGGTGGAACACCCTATTTCCATATACCATTTGATCCTGTTAAGTCTCATGTTAAATGGAAATCATTTGATTGCTCAAAACCACATCAAACACCTTCTGGTGTTTTTCCAAAATTACCACTTTCACCCCTTTCCTTATTCTCCTTGAGCCCAACTTTTTACCATAGCTTCCTCAGGATCCCTTGCACCTCCAGTAACTCTCCCCTGGCCTCAGCTCAATGATTGAGTAGGGGCAAAACCCCAATTTGCGTTCTGGACAACAGTTTTCACCATTCTATCTCAGCCCTCTCTTCTTCTAGAAGCTTTCCCTGGCATCCAATGCTCCTCCTACGTTGTTTACTCCCCCCTAGAGCCAATGGACACGGTGGCTGCGCCCCGAGCGCGTGGGACAGGGCCATGCCGACCATTTGGGCGCTCTAGAGCGCGCTACAGTGCGCACCCGCACTGTAGCCACCCCCAATCCGAAGCGCCCGACCACCTCGAGCCTCCCCCTTGCGCCAGTCGAGGTGCCTCGACGTCCGGGACACGACGCGCTGTCGGCCCACTCCTCCTTCTCCCTCCTCTCGCCCCAGCTCACACGCGCGACGACCGCCCGAGAGCTCCAATGAGCCTCCTCGCACGCGCACTGCTCTGGACTCCCCCTGCTCTCTCTCTTCCTCTCCCCGGCTCTGGACCGCATCGAGCAACGCCACATACACTGCTCCAGCTCCTCCCGAGCCCTGTGGCAATGGGCAGAAGCTTGCCGGCGCACGGGTCCACAGCACCTCGCCGTCCGCCTATAAAAGGACACCCCACGCCCTCCCTCTCCTCACCAGCCGCTCTCTCACCCACCTAATCATCTCCCTACGCCACTCACACCCCTCCAGACGGGCCCGAGCTCGAGATCGAGCTCGAGCTCCGCCACCTCGGGTCACCGTTGATCCAGAGGTACAAGCCCTCCTCGCTGCTTCTCTCGCTCGATCTAGCACAGTCGAGCCTCACTGATCGTTTTCCCCTTGTATCCCCTCTCCGTAACTGTCGGATACGGCCGGAGCAACCACCACCCGACGCTTCTCCACCGTCCCTCCTCGTCGCGGCGAACCAAGCCACTCCGACGACTGCCTCCACCACCACCCGAACGGTGACTCCACGCTGACTCCGTCCCTACCCTCGCCTGCCCTCGCCGTGCCCTGCATCGCCGCCGGTGAGCTCGTCGGCCCTCTACCGGAGGGTTAGGGATGACAGGCGGGCCGCGCCTGTCATTCTCTCCTCAACCTCGCCTCTCTCTCCTCTTGCTGACGCCTAGGTCCCGCCCATCAGGTTTGAAACCTGGCACGCGTGTAGGCACCAGTGCGCTGGGCTGCTTCCCCTTTGGGCCTGCTGCACTGTGGCCTCTCTGGCCCAATTGCACAATAGCCGTTTCCCTTTTTATTTCTGTAGGATTTTCAAATAATTCCACATAATTAAATATTAATCCAAATGAAATAATTCCAGTTCCTAAAAACTTGTAAAATTCCAACCTATTTAATGATATCACTTTCACCCATATCCATGAACCTTTTTTGTTCTGTTCAAATTTAAATCTAAATTTGAACACTAAAACCTCTGTTCAAAAATTCATATACCCCATTCTGTCACTCCTAATCCCAAACTAAGAATTTTTTCCATCTTAGTTTTCCCTCTAGTATTTTATAAAAATAAGTAGACATTTTTATGAGCACTTTGATTTTTCTGTTTTTATTATTATCTTATTTTCCCGTTATTTATTGCGACGATTAGATACCGTGTTTGACGAAGTTGCTGAAGAAGAAGGAGGGGAAGGATTTGAAGACCTTGAAGACCAAGCCAATCCAGGCAAGCAGCCCTTTGACCATCATAACCCTTTGTTCCTCGGAACCCTTTTATTTCCGAAAGCATGATGACAAAGAGTGACGGTGGCAAACTAGCTGAGAGCCAGCACATGATGCATACCCCTCCTCATGATCTTTTACCATGTGCTTAGATGCAATGACAAAAGATTAGTTGTGATGCATACTGATGCATATGTGCCATGAATCCTTCGTGGTTGCATTCTTTTCGAAAACCCCATCGGGTGCCCCTAATGCCCGAGGGTGATGTGGAGATAAGGTCATCACTTGAGGAAGAAGTGATGCACCAAAGGAAATTCTCGTGTGTGGGTAAAATGATGGATGAGATTTATGTGTGATTACCGTCCCAACCAAACAAGTGCAACCACTCTACCCCTTATGTGACGGGGCATTATTGATTACTTAAGCTGATACTAGCATGGTGCCCACATCACTAGTGATGGGGGAGACTTGAGGTCACCCCCGGGACGGGGTCGTGCTTGGATAGGCGACCATGACTGGTTTCATAGGGCACCGGACACACCGTTGGTCCCTTCGTGTATGCGTGACATTGTAAAAAGGGCAAGTCCCACGATTTATCGTTTGTACACGAGGGTTGTGCACCAACGAGTGGACCCTATGTTAGTGTCGTCTAGGGAAAGGTAATGACCGGGTGCTTCCCCTGAGTGCTTGAGGTACTGCGGGATCGTGGGTGACACGAAAGCTTCCCGGATCTTGTAGGTAAAGTGCGCAACCTCTGCAGAGTGTAAAACTATTCGAATAGTCGTGTCCACGGTCATGGACAGTTGGGAGGTGCTACTTAAACTATGTCCAGAATTTTACAATCTCGGTGAAAGTATGTGTGTGTGTTGAGTCAAGGTGGTGACTTGACTCGTTGATAATAAATTGAGCTCTATTCATGTTGATATCTGTAACCTGTCTGCAAGGTTACCCAAGTACATTGATGCATGTTTCACAAATGGTTGAATATTTATTCTAGCTTGTAGCTAGGTTGCTCATTGTTGTACAATTTGCATTGTTACCTTGAACCAAATCATGGGTTGCTTGCGAGTACATTCAAAGTACTCATTGTCTTGCCACTGGTTATTTAATTGGCCAGGCATGGAAGAGCAGGAATTTGAAGAAGAGTTCTATTGAGACGAACATGCGGACTAGGATGCTTTCCCAGTCAGAATGCCTGTAGGGTTAATTCAGATGGCATGGGTTCTACTTATCTACAAAGACTTCTGCTATTCGAGTTTATTTGCTACTCAGCCCTTGAGGCTTTATCTATGTAAGGCTTGGCCATAATGGTCATAATTTGTGTAAGACGGTATGTATGGATGTAAGACTCTTGTTATTCAGCTTCTGTGTGTTCAGTGAGCATTGATCTCTGGGATCACTGTACATGTGCATTCGATGGTCTCGACTCTTAAGTCGGGGTCCCCACACATATTTGTTACGATGATTGTCTGTCTCCTTTTTATGATGATTACAATGATTAATGTGGGTTTGGAAGAGTGTCAACTCCAGGTAATGATCCCACTATTTTTGTGGTTGTTGAATCATATTACAATGATAAAAGTGGATTAGGAGAGGTCATGACTTTATTTATAATGATTCCACTATTTTGGAAGAGGTTCTAATTGATTATGATGAGATAAAGTTGCTATATATGATGACTATTATGATGTCACTTATGATATAAATAATAATGATAACCATGAACTTGTCATCATAATCTTAATTCTCAATATGATTATGTCAATCAAGTATCACATGATAGTTATTTTGTTGAGTTTGCTCCCACTTGTATGAATGAGAAGGAATTTTCTTATGGTGTTTGTAATATAATTTCTATGCTTGTATATCATGAAAATAATGCTTTATGTGATAGTTATATTGTTGAATTCATTCATGATGCTACTGAAAAGTCTTATGAGAGAGGAACATTTGCTTTGTCATATCTTAATAATATGAAGTTTCCTCTCCATGTGTTGAATGTTTGGAAGTATTTCATGTTTTTCCTTCCTATGCTGGTTGATTCTTGCTGCAATAAATTGTTTGCTCGAAAATACCTATGCATAGGCAGGGTGTTATGTAAATGTGCTTGTCATGTGATTCATGATGCTCCCATTATGTTTCAGTGCTTTACTCCTGTGTAAGCATCATTAAAATCATCATGCCTAGCTAAAAAGGCACTAATGGAAAGCACTTGTTGGGAGACAACAAAATATTTCTACCTACTATTTTTGTGTGTGCACATGATTAAGCTACTGTAACAATCATGTTTTATAGCTTTTGTTTCAATAAATTGCCAAGCAAAACCTTCGGGATAGTATGGATGATAGTTGACTTGATTATGTGCAAAAACAGAAAGATTTGCGTTGAGTGCAAAAAATCCTATACATTGATGGAATGTGATCTTGGTTTGAAATTATTACACATGACTTATATACAAATTTTCTACGTTTTAATATTTTCTAGAATTTTTATAGCTGCATAAGTATGGTCATTGTTCACATCATTACATATTGTTCTGTTTTTGACAGATTCTATTTTCAGTACATAGTTTGCTTTTTTTATAGTTTCTACGGTTTTATTGTTCAATATAAATTGTTTAAATCATAGAGTACAGTAGGCATGATGTGACAACAATTATGAATCTTGTCTTGACAGTACCCAAGTGAATGATTTGTATTATTATACTAACGCTTCTCACGGAGTTCCGTTAAGTTTTGTGTGATTGAAGTTTTCAAGTTTTGGGTGTGATATCGATTTGAGGAGAATAAGGAGTGGCTATACAAAAGCTTGGGACCGAAGCATCCAAGCTTGGGTATGCTCTGGAAGGCATTCCCTCTTTCGTCTTCAATCTTATCGGCAACCTTACTTGGAGCTATAGTATTAGTCTTCACATGATATGTGTTTTGCTTGGAGCATCATTTTATTTTTCTTGGATTTTCTTGTGGTTATTTATAATTATGTTTTGTACCTTTTATTTCAATAAAAAAAAGTGTCAATTATAGCCTTTACCATGCTCAATTTGCATGTATATGAGTTGCTGTTTCAAAATAGAAAGTTTTCCATTCTTGCTTAAATTATCTAGAAAAGTTAGAATGTGATAAAAGCTTAATATTTGGACACAATAACCTATGATAAATTTTCTACAGTTTGGTAAACGTTCAGAATTTGTTTAGTTAAATAAGTATGGATCCCGCTTCATCCTTTATAGATCGTCCTATTTAGGCAAATTCTAGTTATGATTGCATTTGTTTGTGTATGTGTGTTTGTCTAATGATTCTATTTGTGGATAGGAGTATTAAATATGGAAAGGCATTTAGTATGCAATGTTCAATAATAATTTTAGTGATTTGTTACGTAAAGAGTGATAAGGTTTTCCATTGATTTATACTAACTTATCTCATAAGTTCTTGTTGAGTTTTGTGTGGATGGAGTTTTAAGATTTAGGAAAACCGTGATATGAGTGGAATTAAGGAGACACAAGAGATCAAGCTTGGGGATTCCCAAGGCACCCAATATAATATTATAAGAAGTCTCGAGCATCTAAGCTTGGGTATGCCCTAGTAGGCATACCACCTTTCTTCATCAACAATTATCGATTAGTATCAGTTGAGACTAAGTTTTTGCTTCTTTGCGAGAGATGTGCTAATCTTGGAATGTATTTTATATTTATTTGATGTTTGAATAAAATATTTAAGATCTGATTTCTTTAACTGAGAGAGTTCTCACATAGCTACTTAATTGTTTGACTACTCACTAATCTTCACTAATATCTTGTGGAGTAGTTTGTCATTTACTCTTGTGCTTTACTGATATCCTATGAGTAAATCATTTAATGAACTGAATATCATTATCCGTGTTCCGTATGCTTAGTGGTAACTTCACATTGGGTTTAGAAAAGTGAAATTATCGAAGTTTGACAATCAAAATATTAGTCATACAAGCAATTCATGAATGATTAGTATATGGACGAGATCTTTCACATGCAAATATATTATCTTGAACATCTTTTATGATTGTGAGTACCCATTTATTATTTTCAAACTTGAGAAAATGGGTTGAAGTTGGACAGGGAAGACAACGTAATGAGTTAAGATTGTGTATATTTGTATAGAAGTTATATTGTTATGGATCCTCCAACATGTGGTGCTTATTTAGAATCCTTCACTAGCCAAAATCTATGTACTAAGCGGGAATACCGCTTGTGATCCAAAACCCTTCAGCCCTGTTTCCTCCATGAGTCTCCACCATATCTCCATATATATGATATTACCCTGCCGTTCCAAGTAAATTTGCATGTGCCATATTTAAATCTTCAAATAATCGTCTATTTTGTATGTTTGTACCGCTCATGAAGAGACAGTGGGTGGTCAGTATCTTTCATACTAAGCAGGTTATTCTCACGACGATTGTTTATTCTCTTGTAATTGTATGGCAGAGGCTCGTAATCGGGATGCCTGGTCCTATAATAAAAAATATATAATGAAACAAACCGCCGTGGAAACTTGATTGCATGGACGTCTGATAACCCACAAGTGTAGCGGATCAGTTGTAGCCTCTTTTGATAAGTAAGGGTGTCGAACCCAACGAGGAGCTAAAGGAAGAACAAATATTCCCTCAAGTTCAATCGACCACCGATACAACTCTACGCACGCTTGACATTTAGTTTACCTAGAACAAGTATGAAACTAGAAGTACTTTGTGGTTTTTGTAGGATCGGTTTGCAAGAATATAAAGACCACATTAATAAAACTAGGGGCTGTTAAGATAAAGACACAACTAAATTAGTTTTCATAGAGAGCTTTTTGTCACGAGAAAGTTATTTTTCACAAAGCAATCGACAACTAGACCGGTAATCACTAGTGCAATCTTATTTGAGAGAGAGGCATAAGCTAACATACTTTCTCTTCTTGGATCATATGCACTTATGATTGGATCTCTAGCGAGCATCCGCAACTACTAACGATCATTAAGGTAAAACCCAACCATAGCATTAAAGTATCAAGTCCTCTTTATTCCCATACACAAACAACCTACTTAATCGGGTCTGTGCTTCTGTCACTCACGCCACCCACCATAAGAAAATCATGAACATATTGCAAATCCTACAGTGGGGATCCCTCACGCTTGCCCGACACGGAGAGCACCATAGGACAGCACCAATAATAAAACATGCAACTCAAACCAATCACAACACAAAAAAAACACCATCACGGCACGGTCACGGTAAGGAGGCTGCTCGGGACACTGGAAGGAGCTCACGGATGGAGCCTGGAGGCGGGGGTCTGGCCTCTGGACGAGGAGAGTGCCTGGACGGAGGGAGCCGCAGGCCCCAGGCTGCTGGGCGTCGGGGCCAGGCGCTGCAGATCCTGGCCAGAGGGAGGTCGGCCGGCGGCGACGCAGGAGAAGGGCGCGTGGAGGAAGGCCTCTTGGCCGCGGCTGCGGACGGGACGCGGCGGCCATGGCGCTCGGGGAGGCGGGGGCCTCTGGCCAGAGGGAAGGCCACGGCGTGCGGCGGAGCGGGGGCCTTCCTGGAGGCGCTCGGTGGTCGGAACGGTGACGGAGGGAGGCCAGAGGGTGGACGGCGCTGCAGGACGGTCGACGAGGCGACCGTGGCGTCGGGCGCTGGGGACTCAGACGATGCGGCGACAGGGAAGGAGGGCCCCGAGGCGCGCACAGAGGAGAAGGCCTGAGGAGGAGGCCAGAGGGCCTGGCCGGCGGGGCGGCTCCCCTTGCCGGCGCTGGAGAGGAGGGCGCCTCCTAGTAGGAGGAGATCCACAGGGATCAACAGCTCTGTGGTTCGACGCTGGGAGCGCGGCGAGGGAAAAACGGGAGGAGAGTGCGGCGGATCGAGAGGGAAGAGAGGGTCGAGGGAGAGGGGAACGAGCGACAGAGGGGGAAAGTGCGGGCAAGGGAACGAGGAAAACGGGACGAGGGGCTCGGGCATCTTGCGGCGGAGGGATCCAGAGGGAGAGGAGTGAGGGGAAAACTCGGGCTAGGGTTAGCGCTAGGGAGGCCTTGGGCCGGCTGGGAAGTGTGGGCCGGGAGAGAGGCGGTTGGTGGAAGGCCTAGAGGCCTGGGCCAAGAGAGAGGAGGAAGGCTGGGGGAGATGGGCCTGGCTGCGGCTGGGCCCTCTTCTCTGTAGCTCTTCTTATTTAACTCTTTTCTTTTGCAGAATAAAGAAAAAGAGAGAGTCAAAATTAAATAGAAAGAGGCAAAGAACAAGAATAAAATGATGGACATTTTTGTAAGGCTTTACGGAATAATTCCAACCTCACAAAAATAGTTCCAACAAAAAGGGAAGTGCAAACTAAAATAAATAGCTTGTCTTAAAGGAGTTTAAAAGGAGTCTAGATTTAGAGGAGCCTCGAAAATTGAGAAAAGAATATAGGGGAGGTTTAGATGGAGAAACTCGAGGTGAAAAGGCATGAAGAAAAATATGCAAGTGTGTTGGGTTAATTCCAACGAATGGAATATTTAATATAGCTCCCTAATAATATTGAGAGGCTTTTATATGTTATAAAGAGAAGTCACCTTCCCTCGATTTAAATGGACCGAAGGTCCACACGGTTTATTTAGGTTGAGATGCAAAAAAAATAAAATGACATGATGGCATGATGACATGATGCAATGCAAAAATAAATAACACAAGCAAAAAAGAACACACGGGCAACCCGGAACATCTGGAATCTTCTGGAATCTTCTGGAATCCTCTGGGACGTCGGTCTCGGGCGTCACAAAGAATGAGATATTTAAAACCCATCATTTTTCCTTGTTCAGGAGATGTTTTTCAACCCTTTAATTATTCGTTGGAGTAATCTTGGGTTGTATTTCACCTAAAAGCTTTCCTTAAGGATTGTTGCTATCTATGGTGCTTATAAATGACCCAGTTCTTCATTTATCATTCCGGTGAAATAAGTTTTTCGTCTCCTTGTTGATCTCAATCCAATTAAATGTTTTCCGTCAGTGGCTGGTTGTCACCTCTTAATTTTGAGATGTTTTCCATAAGTCCACAACGAGCTTATTCTTTCGTTCTTGAATTTCCAACAACTCCGTTCAACCCTTCTTAGTAAGGATGATTTTCATATTCATTTCTTGGAGAAGTTGTCATTTTCTTCTCCGTTCTTTCTTTCCAATGATCTAGCATTTATTCTTTCATTCCGGAGGCATTGTGATATTGCTCTCTTTAACCATCATCTCGTTTTTATCGAGATCATGTTCTTTCCCTTGTTTATCATTTAACCGGAGTGTCGTATTCTTCATTCAAGTTCTCTCATCTTTTCATGTTTTGCCTCTCTTTTCAACCGGAGTGCTGTCTGAATCTTTCTTACCCCTTGTGCCATTCATTCAATTGTTTCAGAGGCTTTGTGTTGTTGTTTTCATCAAGTATCACTCCATCTCCTCAAGTTCTTGTTAATTCCTTCCATTTTCAGACGGAGTGCTGTCCAAATTCTGTCATTCTTATTTCCTTGGCTATACCATTGTGGTTTCTTATTCTTTTGGTTCGTAAGCTATTGTTTCACGCCGTTCAACCTACAATGTTCTCATAATGTTCCTTCTTCCTCCTTTTACCGGAGTGCTCTTAAATTCGTTCATCTCCGTTGCATTCTTTCTTTCAAGATTGTTCAACCTCTCAAGGTTCTTTGGTTTCACTCGTCTGTCAAAGAAGCAACTTTGTTTTACCTCTTCCTCTTCCGTTTTTACCCGGTGCTATCTCTAGGATCTCGGGTCGAGATCGTCGAAAACGTCACAAGCATACGGCCACTCTCTTCATCGAGCTCCCAGGGAAGTTCTGATCCATCTTCTGCATCAATCTCGGCTGAACCTGCATCTGGTGTTGTAGTATCTGTGAGCTACGAGGACTCAGCAATCCCATAACCATGGGTATCAAGAGTAGCAAAGCTTTATGGGTAGGAAGAGGTAAAGTGGTGAGGTTGCAGCAGCGGCTAAGCAATATATGGTGGCTAACTTACGAGGACAAGAATAAGATGAGCATCTACGCCAACGGTCGCAAACTAGTAGTGATCGCTAAAGATCCTGAACTACATACGAATCAAACATAACGCCACCGTGTTCTCTTCTCAAAGTGAAAAGAGACAGTCATGGTTACTCACACAGTTGTGTGTTTTACTTCGGATCCTCTGTCAAGTTTTCTACAACTGGACATTAACAAATTCCAATCTGCAACATAACCGCGGGCACGGCTTTCGAAAGATCATAACCCTGCAGGGGTGTCCCAACTTAGCCCATCACAAGCTCTCACGATTAGCTGAAGTGATAAATATAATATCATCACCCCTTATCTTAGGGAAATCCGATCAGGCTCGGCATCCCGGTGCACAAGACATTTCGACAATGGTAAAACAAGTCCAGCAAGACCTCCCGGCGTGCCGACACCGAACCCTAGCTAGCACTCGTCCCAGTCGCTCCTCCCCTCGTTTTCCCTCGCGCCGCCAGCCTCATCTCAGCGCCCGACTCGATCCCCATCGATCTCCTGTCTCCTCGTCTCTCGATCTCCCTCGCTCACTCCAGCTACGTGCCATCGCCCCCTTCTCAACAGCCCCGAGCGCCTCGTCCCTCCGGCCTCCCCGTCGCACTGCCGCGCGCACGGCCTCTCTCCCTCGTCCAGCGCCACCCGCGGACCGGCCAGGAGCTGCGCCGGACGCCGCAGCGCCCACGCTCCCTCCTCTCCAGGAGCTGCGCGCCCAGGCTCCCTGCGCGCCTCCCTCCGTTCTCCTCCTCGCGCCGGCCACCGGTGCGCCGAGCACCGCAGCGGCCGCGCCCCTCCTCTTCTCCAGCGCGCTTCAGCCGCGTCCCGGTCGACCTCCTGCCTCGCCTCGTCTGCAAGGGTGACAAGAAAACGAAGCCTCGCGCCAAGCTCCTGCTTCGTGTGAGTCGCCAAGTCCCAGCATCCATCGCCGGTCCGGGTCCCGTCGCCGATCCCTGCTTCGACTAGTTGCTGCCCCGGCCAAGTTCCTCTGCCAAGTTGCTGCCAAGTGCACGAGGACCCCGGAAACCGTCAAGTTCATCTACGGATCGAGACCGCCAAGTACCCCTGCGGCTAGTACACCAGCGACAAGACCCGTGAATGACTTCATGAACGTGTACCACTACCGCCGCCAAGACCAAGATGGCGCCAAATGACAAGACGACCCGTGAACGACTACCGTCGACCCTCAAGGACCCCGTGGAACATACGGACTTCAAGTACCACTACGAACCGACAAGTACCACGACGCCCGGAGCCATCTGAACCGTCAAGTACATCTACGAAACGAAGTTTGACTACTTCCACTACCGACGTCGACGAACCGTGTACCACTACCATCGCCCCGAAGACGTCCGATGCCGCGACGAGTACCTCTTCGGAAACGAGAACGACTACTTCCCTCTACGAACGTGTACTCCGACCCGCGAGTACCACTACTTCCTCTACGACCTCGAACCGCCCCGAAATGAACGTTCCGAACGTATAACCCCGAGATGATGACCCGTCGAATGCATGTGTTGTATGAGATGTTTCCCTTGTGTGCACCGTGCCCGTTTCGCCTTTTGTCATGCTCCTCGGTTGCCTCGTCGCCGACCCGTGGGAACCCGGTGACGGGATCACCCAACCTTTCATCTTGTTCCGCTCGCTCACGCCACCTTTGCTTTTGCACCGGTCTCTCAACGAGTTACCGGAACCGAGATGTTGCCGTTGCATCATTTTCGGATCGTTTCCGTGGCATCCTTTTCTTTCCACCACGATGACATATTCTTCATATCTCTTCATGTTAATGTTTAACTAAATTGCATGAACTTGATCATGTCATCCGCATCATGTTAACGTTGAGCACCATGTTTAAGTAGAGATTACAGCGGGTAGAAGAGGCGTTACAACGCTGCATAGAGGGGGGAGAGTTGGTGATGACGGTGGTGAAGTTGTTGGTGTAGATTGCGGTGACGATGATGGCCCCGGCGGCACTCCGGTGCCACCAGAAGCGAGGGGGAGAGAGCCCCCCTCCTTCTTCTTCTTCCTTGACCTTCTCCCTAGCTGGGAGAAGGGTTTCCCATCTGGTCCATGGTCTCCATGGCATGGGAGGGGCGAGAGGCCCTCCGAGATTGGATCTGTCTCTCTGTCTCTCTCTGTTTCTGCGTTCTCTGATTCTGCTCTTTCACCGTTTCTTATATATCCGGAGATCCGTAACTCCGATTGGATTGAAACCTTCGCCTAGATTTTTCCCGAAAATTAGCTTTCTTGCGGCCAAAGAAGAATAGCAACCGCCTTACGGGGTGCCCACGAGGTTCAGGGGCGCGCCCCCATGCCTTGTGGCCCCCTCGGGCACCGCCTAGTGTTGGTTCTTCTTCCCAAATATCACAAATATTACAAAAATATTCTCCGTCCGTTTCTATCCCCGTTTGGACTCCATTTGATATGGGTTTTCTGCAAAACATAAAACATGCATCAAACAGGAACTGGCACTGGGCACTGGATCAATATGTTTGTCCCAAAAATAATATAAAAAGTTGCCAAAAGTATATGAAAGTTGTATTATATTGGCATGGACCAATCAAAAATTATAGATACGACAGAGACGTATCAACATCCCCAAGCTTAATTCCTGCTCGTCTTCGAGTAGGTAAATGATAAAAAAGATAATTTTTGATGTGGAATGCTTCCTAGCATAATCTTGATCAAGTAATCTAATCATGGCATGAATATTAAGACACGAGTGATTCAAAGCAATAGTCTATTATTTGACATAAAACAATTTAATACTCGGGCATCCCAACAAACAATCAAGTCTTTTAAAATATCAGTGCTAAAGAACGTTATCCCTACAAAATCATATAGTCTTTTGTGCTCCCTTTTCTTAGCACAAGGTACCCCTCATGCCTATCCCGGTGTCAGCCAAGCAATTGTTTTCATACTTTACTTTTTTGAACCTTTTCAACTCTTCACGCAATAAATGAGCGTGAGCTATGGACTTAGCACTTTGGGTGGAATAGAAGGTGGTAGTAGACAAAAGGAGGGAGAAAGTCTCACATCAACTAGGCGTATCAATGGGCTATGAAGATGCCCATCAATAGATATCAATGTGAGTGAGTAGGGATTGCCATGTATCGGATGCACTAGAGCTATAAGTGTATGAAAGCTCAAAACAAAACCTATGGGTTTGCATCAACTTGCTTGCTCATGAAGACCTAGGGCATTTGAGGAAGCCCATCGTTGGAATATACAAGCCAAGTTCCATAATGAAAATCCCCACTAGTATATGGAAGCGACAACATAGGAGACTCTCTATCATGAAGAACATGGTTCTACTTTGAAGCACAAGTGTGGCAAAAAGATAGTAGCATTGTCCCCTTTTTTATTTTCTTTTTTTGGGCCTCCCTTTTTTTATTTGGCCTTTCTCCCTTTTTTTTATTTGGCCTTCCTTTTTTTATTTTTTTATTTGGCCTTTTTTCGGGACAATGCTCTAATAATGATGATCATCACACTTTTATTTACTTACAACTTGATATTACAACTCAATACTAGAACAATGTATGACTCTATATGAATGCCTCCGGCGGTGTACCAGGATGTGCAATGATCTAGCGTAGCAATGACATCAAAACGGACAAGCCATGAAAACATCATGCTAGCTATCTTACGATCATGCAAGGCAATATGACAATGATGGTGCATGTCATAATAAACGGAATGTTAGAGTTACATGGCAATATATCTCGGAATGGCTATGGAAATGCCATAATAGGTTGGTATGGTGGCTGTTTGGAGGAAGGGTATAAGGTGGTATGGTGCACCTGTGAAAATTGCGAGGTACTAGAGTGGCTACCAAGGTGGAAGGGTGAGAGTGCGTATAATCCATGAACTCAACATTAGTCATAAAGAACTCACATACTTATTGCGGAAAATCTATTAGCCCTCGAAGAAAAATACTACGACGCATGCTCCTAGGGGGGAGGTTGGTAGGAGTTAACCATCGTGCGCCCCTGACCTTCACGCAAAGATAAACAATCAAAATACAATTCACACCAATTTGGTTACATAGTTAGGAGACCATACGTGCATGCTTCCGGAATCACAAACCTTAACACCAATATTTTTACTAAACCACAATCATTCACTGGTACCTCCCACATATTAGCATCTCTATATCGCAAAACTATTGCAAGGAATCGAACATATCATATTTAGCGATATACAAGTTTATGTAGGATTTTATGACTAACCATGTGAATGACCACTTCTTGTCAACTCTTTAAATAGATATAAGTGAAGAAAGAGAGTTTTAATTCTTTCTACAAAAGATATGCCCATGCTCTAACAAATATAAGTGAATCAAAAGAGCATTCTACAAATGGCGGTTTTCTATGTGAGGAGAAACAGACAATCCAAACTTCAAATGATATATGTGAAGCACATGAAGCATTCTATAAAGCCAAACTCAAAATATATAAGTGAAGTGCAAAGAGCATTCTATAAATCAACCAAGGACTATCTCATACCAGCATGGTGCATTTATTAAAAGGAAAAGAAAAGGCACACGACACTCCAAGAGTTTACGTATATCATGTGAACGAAACGAATCCGAAAACATACCGATACTTGTTGAAGAAAGATGGGATGCCTTCCAGGGCATCCCCAAGCTTAGATGCTTGAGTCTCCTTGAATATTTACTAGGGGTGCCTTGGGCATCCCCAAGCATGAGCTCTTGCCTCTCCTCCTTCACCTGACATCGAGAGCTCTTCGATCTCCGAATACTTCATCCACACAAAACTTAACCGAACTTTTAGTGGCGGGGTTAGTGCATATGATCAATGATATCCCATCATGTACTGCTCTAATATTATTGTATAATTATAAACAAAAATTACCTACTGTATGCAATCACAATTCTATGGCCTCGCGTGAAGGAGGCTTCAACAAGAATTCAAACATATGCAAGTTATGAAGCTATAACAGCAATCTGTGAAAACTGGATAGTTTGTAGTAATCCGAACATTAACCATACTTATGTAACCTTAAAAATTATGGAAAAATTAGGAGAAAATCAACAATTCGTATAACAAGACTTTGCAAAAAGTTTCAGATACTTTCGAAGTTCCAGTAAAAAACTAAAAATCACGCACTACAGCTAAAGTTTCTGTTTTTGCATCGCACAAACCAACAAGCAGTATAATCATCCTAAAGGAAACTCTTGGCACATTATTTTTATAATACAATGGAATTGTACAAGGGGATAATTTTGTTGTTGAAAAGTTTCTGTAATTCAAGATTTTCAAAGTTTCCATGCGCATGAACAAATTTCAAGGAGCTCCCCCACTTCAACGTTGCTCCTCCTTCTTACTTTCACTTTTCTTTTTGAAAAAGTTTTAGGTTCCCCTCTTTATTTTTTTGTTTTTAAACTTTATAAAAGCACGCAACAGAAATAAATGACTCTCTAAAACTTTCGGGTTGTCTCCCTAGCAGCGCTTTCTTTAAAGCCATTAACCTAGGCATATAGTGCTCAAGTAATGGGACCACCTAGATCCCAAGGTATATCAAAGCCAATTTTAATTAGCAATGATTTGGCATTCCATAGTGAGCACAAAGTGATATGTGTCATGCAAAAACGAAGTCTAACTATCTTCCTATGCATAGGCATGTCATACAAGAACAATTCATGCACATCAAGTAAAGGCCAATGCATAGTATAAGCAGTTTCTTGCAATTCTATTGTGTTGGAAACGTAGAGAGGCGGAGATATAGTTCCTCTCTCATAATAATTGCAATTAGGAGCAGTAAGCACGTGCATATTATACACATCAAAATCATCATGTGCAACAGAAAAAGGAAACCCATCAATATAATCCTTAATAAGTGCAAACTTCTCCGATATAGTGTAGTTTGGAGAATTCAAAAAGATAATAGGACTGTCATGTGTGGGTGCAATAGCAACTATCTCATGATTAACATAAGGAACTCTAGCAAGTTCATCTCCATAAGGATAATTCATATTGTCATCTTGGCCACAAGCATAGCAAGCATCATCAAAAGGGGATATTTCAAAAGAATCAACGGGATCACAACAATCATCATAGCAATCATCCTTCGGTAAGCACAAAGGGAAATTAAACAATGTATGAGTTGAAGAGTTACTCTCATTAGATGGTGGGCACGGGTAGCTAATCCGCTCTTCCTTTTGTTCTTCGCTCTCCTCCTCATCTTATTCATCCAATGAGCTAACAATGTCATTTATTTCTTCTTCCATAGACTCCTGCAAAATATTAGTCTCTTCTTGGACAGCGGAGGAGTCCTCAATATGTGGTTTAACATAGGCATTAGAAGCATACTTATCATAACAATATTTAAATATGGCAAAAATTTCAGATTTGTAAAGAGTAGCATCATACTTTTCAATCAAAGAAGCAATTTCATAAGCACCCTTAAAAGCAACAAATTCTTCAATTTGTTGAACATCATAGTAACTATAAGCACCCTTAGCATAAGAAGATACAATTCCATTATCACTAAACTCACATTGGTAGGGAAGGTGTTTCGTAGGGTCTTCAGAACAAAAAGTAAAATCATATATTTCACATAAATTCCAAGCATAGCATTGAAAACGATGAATTTGATCCAGTAAAACTTTCCCTTTTTAGATATGCGGTGTCGCACATAACAAGCATGGTCATCTAAAGATTTTCCCTCAACTAAGCTAGTTGGGGTTTCAGCAATAGGTACCACTATTTTTTTTGGTATTTTGCGTTTCCTACCCATAACTAAAGATAGAAAACAACTTAGAACGGCAAATGAAATCTACTTAGTGATAAAGCAAACAAGCACACACGAGAATATTCACCCCCACGCTATTGCTCCTCGGCAACGGCGCCAGAAAAAGGTCTTCATAACCCACAATTGTAGGGGATCAATTGTAGCCTCTTTTAATAAGTAAGAGTGTCGAACCCAACGAGGAGCTAAAGGTAGAACAAATATTCCCTCAAGTTCTATCGACCACTAATACAACTCTACGCACGATTGATGTTTACTTTACCTAGAACAAGTATGAAACTAGAAGTACTTGTTGCAAATGATAATTGAGTATGTGGAGATCGTATTTAGACCTTGTTGCAAATGTGATGCATTGCAATTGTTTGATGACTGACAACATAGCTTGGTAAGTTTCAAGAGAATGCATTATTTGAACCATAACATGTCAGTTGATTGCTTCCTTTTAATTATGAGCTTTTTCAAAAGAGTTCCTAGTATCATGCTAGAAAAAGTTACTAGAATTGTCATTGATCAAACTTATGCACTGTACTAGCAATCACACTTCATAAATTATTTATTTTATCATTTACCTACTCAAGGAAGACAAGGAATTAAGCATGGGGATGCTAATATGTCTCCAGCACATCTAAAATTTATGAAGTATTCATGCCATGTTTACAATAATTTAATATGATTTTGTTGTACTTTCATATGACTTTTATATGCTTTTCACGGTTTAACATATTGACCTAGTGCCTAGTGACAGATGTTGTTTTCTGCTTGTTTAAGGTTTTCATAAAATCCATATCAAAGGAAGTCCAAATGTAGTGAAACATTTTGACGATTTTTCTGGAAGGAAAGGGTGCTAGGAAGCTTCCAGAGAGTACCAGAGGGGCCCAACAAGACACTTGGGCGCACCCAGGGGGTGGCTGCACACAAGTGCCTCATGAGCCCCCTGTGGCCCCTCTCCCCATTATTCCAACTCTGAAAATCCTTACAAATTTAGAAAATGCCAAAAGTTAACCTAGAACTTCGACTCCGCCTCCGCAAGTCTTTGTACCAAAGAGATCCCATCCGGAGACCTGTTCTAGCACCATGCCAGAGGGGGAAATCATAAGCTGCTCTTTGTGAGGCACCCTTGTTGGGTTAGAGCGCTCCGTGTCTTCATGTTCTTCGACATCAATCCACCAAAGCAGGAGTAGGGTTTTACAATACAAAGGATCCCGAACATGGGTAACAGATAGATGCCCCTCACTATGCTGCCCTATCGTTTCCGCTCTTTCCGCAATGTGATCACCCCCTTCACCGAACCACAAAGGGGTGGCCCTGCCCCATAGGTAATTGTGCATCCCCCACGACATCTTTGGCATGCCAGGTAGGGGGGACTCGCATGCGCGAATCTGGAGCAATAGCCAGCGTACAGATCTTCATCGTTCTTGACTTCTTCGATGGCTCCCAAGAAGAAGACGGATGCGGCGGCACATCCCTCCACCTCGAAGACCCCTTTTCACATAGCAGTGGACGCTACAAACATCACGGCTACCGCAAGCGGGGTAGACCCAATGGGTGGCACAACCAGCTCGGGCGGCAATCCTGTCGTACCCGCCATGATGGAGGAGGAGTCAGAATCGCTAGAGCCATCCAGCTGTGCCAAACTTCTTGTGAGCGTGGCCAAGCTAGTGAGGGCGGTGGAAACATTCAGCTTTCCCCTCCCCGCTGCAGCCAGCCTGGCAACAATGCCCGTTCCGGCGCGAGCCAAGATCTTTTGGCCGCGCAAGACGGAGGGGCGATGTCGGGCACATGCGCCGCCCTACACGAGGCGAGCGTGACAAAGCCCCGGCCAGCCAAGATCATGTCACACAAGAGCTACCTCAACCACACCAAACTGCCTTAGTAATCAGCCCGAGATGACGAGAACCCGACGACGCTCCTTCTGGCTCAGCCAGGAGTCGAGCGATATCGCGTTCCGCCTCTCATGCCATGCCAGCGACGACGGTAGAGGCGATGGCGCGGGACCATCTATTGTTCGATTTCCCTACAATAGCTAAGAAGATGGATGAGTGGAGGAACACCATCGAGAGCCTCATTAGATTTTCCAAAACCAACAAGTCGCAGCACGCAGAACTCTCAAGACGCCGGCTACACACACTGGAGGTCGCGTAGTGAGGACTCCACCTACGGTGCAGTCCCCTCCGTGATAACCTTCCGAGGGATAGCTGCGGCGAACTCAACAGAGCCAACATGTTGATGATCTTGACGGGGCGTTGATGGCCTCATCCGACCCACAAGCCCAGCCAGATCATCATCAAGTGTTGAAGGAAAGGAAGAAGGAAGACGACCAAGTCACCACCGAGCGGTTCGCGAGACATGCCATCAGTCCGATAGGCGAAATGGTCTTCACATTAATGATCTCGTGCCCAGTGTTGGCAAGTACTTGCCTTATGAGGTGGGGTGCCCCACCTTCACTCCGGATCTGCGGTAAGTCTGTTGACCATTGTCTCGCACCTTCAGGCCTGACCTTCCAGAGAAATATGATGGAAAGCTCAATCGAGCGGAGGTTTTCGCGATCTATACATTGGTTGTTCAAGCTGCCGGGGGAAGGGATAAGAAGGTGCTCCCTAATTACTTTCCTTTGGCTATCAAGCCTAATGTGAGGTTTTGGCTGATTCACCAACCTGAGTATTCCATCTCGTCATGGTTGGACCTATGCAGCGAGTTTCTTGGCGCCTTTATGGGCGGCCATCAAGAACCCGGGCAGACCAATGACTTTCAAGCAATCTTGCAGAAGGAGGGAGAAAGTCTGCTCAAATATTTGTAGAGATTCAGTCGAGTACACCGCAATACCCCGAAGATTCATCTGGTGGCGGTGATTGCAATGTTCCACACGATTGTACGCAATCGAAGAATGCGCGCCAAGGTGAACGTTCGTTTGCCAAAACCGTCAATGAGTTGTACACGTTTGCAGATAAGTGTGCTCGCGCTAAGGAAGGACGGAGGCTCCCCGGGGAAGAAGTAGGTGTCAGAGTCAATTCAGAGGATGATGACGATGCCACCACCCCCGTTAAGAGAAACAAGCAGTGCAAAGGGAAGGCACTATTAGCTATTGACAGTTCCAATGATCCGAGCACCGGCAAGAGAGCGAAGGACGAGACACCCGGCAAGGACACTGCTACATGTAGTGATTGTCGGGCGGTCGCCGCGACCGAGAAAACTGGCAAGTCCGACAGACCATACTGCAATATCCACCAAATCAAGGGACACAACCTCCAGGAGTGCCGGCAAGTTGAGCAGCTTGTCGAGAGGTAGAAGGCCAAATATGAGAAGCGCTATAAGGAGAAAGGCCAAGATGGCATAGCCGGGAAAGGCCATGCCGGGCGTGGTGGCTGCCGCACCAAGGTCGATCAGCAAAAGGAAAAACCCGCCAGAGGTCGAGAAAAAAAAAGAAGGAGTAGATGATACTAAGGAAGAAGACGACGACGAGTCCAGTGAACAAAAATTCCAGAAAGCTACTGAGGCGATGTGCATTGACGGGGGTGCATCTTTACACTAAACTAATCGCAAGCTAAAGCAGTGGGCATGTCAAGCCAATGCGGCTGAACCCGCAGCAAGTGATCGGGAACAATCAAATGGTCATGCACACCCATCGTCTTTGATGTTGTGGACCATCCTGATTATACCACTGCGGCAGGATGCCTGTTGTTGTTGGTTTCATCATCAATCTGCAACCTCAAGGTCACTAAGGTGTTGGTTGACGGTGGGGATTGTTTGAATCTGATCTGCCCTGATGTAATCAACAAGCTCCAAATTCCAGATGAGGACCTCAAGAAGACTGACATGTTCCAATGGATCAACCAGGAAAGGAGCCAGCCTAAAGGAAAGATTACACTACCAGTGACGTTTGGCGGGGAGTTGAACTACATGACCGAGATAGTCGTGTTTGATGTTGTTGAGCTCCCCCTGCTGTTCAACTGTATCCTTGGTCGTCCAGCTTTGGCCAAGTTCATGGCAGTGTCCCATTATGAAATACAATACTTTCAAGATGCTGGGGCCAATGGGAGTCATTTCGATCCCGTCAGATAGAAGGATGCATTGACAAGATGTACAGAGACGTGGTAGCAGCACAGGCCGCTGGGGCCCTAGTCCTTGCCAAGAAAGATAAGAAAAATACCAAGAACACTGACAAGGACCCCGGGAAGTGCACCTGTTTGGAGTGCGCCACACCCGTTAGCGACTAGCAGGAAAGTTCAGCCAGCAAGAAACCTAGAGCTGCTCCCCCTACGATGAAGAAGGTTGGGGCAAGATAGGATGGCACCGATGGTACATTCACCATTAGTGCCCCCCTTGATGAAAAATAGGAAAGCGCGCTCGTTGCCTTCAGGTGGGCGAATATCAATGTATTTGATGGAAACCATCTGACATCCTCGGTGTTCCCAGGGAGGTAATCGAGCACCACCTTGTTGTCTGCCCTCATGTCTGTCCCGTCAAGCATAACGTTAGAAAACAAGCATTGGAGTAACAACATTTCATCACTGAAGAGATCAAAAAACTTGAAGCGGCCGGTTTGGTCAGAGGAGTGTTGCATCCCACGTGGTTAGCAAATCCGGTGGTGGTACGCAAGACAAATGGGAAGTGGTGGCTTTGCATTGACTTCACTAACTTGAACAAAGCATGTCCAAAGGATCCCTTCCCCTTGCCGTGTGTCTATCAAATCGTCGATTCCACAGATGGATGTGATTTGCTCTCCTTCCTTGATGCATACTCCGGTTAGCACCAGATCTTTATGGCCAACGAAGATGAGGAGAAAACCGCATTTATAACCCCGTGTGGCACGTACTGCTTTGTACGTATGCCTTTCGGGATAAAAATGCTGGTTCAACGTTTGTGAGGGCTGTACATATTGGTTTTGAACCCAAGCTACACCCAATGGTCAGACAGTCCTATCCCCGGTAGGGCCTGGCAGCAGCAAAGAAGGCGGACTCGAGCAACTGACGACGAACAATTAACACTAGCAAAGAATAAAATGGTGCAGCGACTAGTGTACTTTGTTTGCTCCCTCCCGTAGGGGTCTAGATCAAGATACTCTGGGGTGGAAAATCTAATCTTCAACCTCCTAATGGCCTCGAGGAAGCCCCGCCACTATTTCCTATCCCACGAGGTCACTGTTGCCACTTGCTTTCCATTGCAGCGTACTTTGAGAAACCCAGAGGCTACCAGCAAGATAGTGGAGTGGGCACTAGAATTGTGAAGTTTTGCCTTGATGTTTGAAAGAACAAAAACTATCCAGAGCAAGGCACTAGCTGAGTTCATCGCGGAATGGACGTGACACCCGATGACAAAATACTAGAAACATCCCTGCCCGGCAAGGAGACCCCCAAGCAATGGATCATGTACTTTGATGGTGCTTTCATGCTATAAGGCGCCAGGGCTGGAGCGCTGCTTGTCGCACCCACCGGGGAGCACCTCAAGTATGTTATCTAGATGCTTTACCCCAGAGAGGATGCTACAAATAACACTTCAAAATATGAGGGACTCCTTACCGGCCTCAGCATCGCCTTAGAATTGGGAATAGGGAAGTTGATCATATATGGTGACTCTCAGCTCGTTGTGAAGCAAATAAACAAGGATTACCAGAGTCCGTTGATGGAGGCATATGTGGAAGAGGTGAGAAAGCTGGAAAAACACTTTGACGGGCTACAAACAGAGCACATACCTAATGCAGAAAACAGCATGATGGACCACCTGTCAAAGTGCACTACTCAGAAGCTGCATGTGGAACCAGGGACTTTCGTGCTCCAGTTAACTCAACCGCCAGTTTCCCCATGAGTGATGGCCAGGAAAAGAAGAAAACTGAAAATCGGCAACCATTTCCCAACAGAGCTCGCCGAAGCCGCCAATGAGCAGGTTGCCAAGAAGAACCCCATGTGGAGGGTGAGCTATATTCTCCAGTAGTAACCCAAGCCTTCACTATTGAGAATAGCGCTCCCACAACAGAGGAGATGCCTTTCCACCTTGTTGTTGAGCCCCAAGCTCCAATATGGGTGCAACATATAGTGCAATTCTGATACGTCCAAAATGCATCACTATTTTGTATCATAATTCATCTTTATTCATTGATATATTTCACGTTATGATGATGTTCTTATGTTGTTTTGGTCTATTTTACATAGTTTGCAACTTTCCGGTGCCGGAACAGCGGACGCAGGATTCAGCAGGAAAAAGTGGATACTGAGTTGCTGAAGAAGAACACCTCCAAATTACCTGAAAATTGACGGGAGGTATTTTTCAGACGAATAACGAAGACACGCAAAAGGGGAGTCAGAGGGGGGCCACAGGGTGCCCAGGCGGCCTGGGGGCGCGCCCCCCCTGGCCGCGCCGGGGGCGCGCCTGGAGCCCCTGGCCCACCTCTGGTCGCCCCCTTTTGCATATATGTTCTCCGTCCCCCGAAAACCCTAGGCACGGCACTTTTTACGGAGTTCCGCCGCCGCTTCGAGGCGGAAACCTACAGAGAAGAAAAGGGCATCTCCGGCGGGCAGATTCCGCCGGGGAGATCACCTCCCGGAAGGGGAGATCGTCGCCATCGTCATCACCATCGTCACGGGCATCATCGAGATCATCATCAACATCATCCCCAACACTAGCACCATCTCCATCTTCATCCAAATCTCATCTTACCATCGCAACTCGTGTTGTAACTCGTACTACCTATCCTCTCTACTCCATTGGTGTTGATTACTACTTTGTGGTGAATGCTATTGAGTTTTGTTGGAGAAATATTATTATGTCCAGATTGTTTATCACATATTTATCCCCACTGATCATGATCTATTTTATGTCTTGTGAGTAGTTACCTTAGTTCTTGAGGACATGGGGAAAGTCTTGTTGTTAGTAGTCATATGCTGTTGAAGTAATATGTGTTGTTTGGTACTTAAGTTGCGTTGTCATTCTACTAGTGGTGTTGTGTGAGTCGAACACCCAACACTTCGGCTTATTAAGGACCTAGGAGAATACATTGTGTATAAAGAATGTTTATGGTGGGTTGCCGGAGTGACAGAAACTTAAACCCCAGTTCGCACGCTTTTGCATAAGGGAATAATGGATCCTCGATCGTATTGCTATGGTTAGGCTTTTGCCTTAAATTCTATCTTTTATTTGCGAATGCTTGCAAGGTGTTTAATCATAAGAGTGCATTCATCTTAGTGTAGATAGTGCACTAGCATAGATCCACCAACTCAACACTTATCAACACATAACATAGTATCGATACGGAATATGGCGAAAGCACATGACTATCTCTCCCGCGTGTCCTCAAGAACGCTTTAGTCTTTATAAGTTCAGTTGCTAGGCCTCTCCTTTGCTAAGAAAGGATTGGGCCACCTGTTACTCTCAGTACCTTTTACATTACTTGCCTTTACATTCCTGTTGCTTATATCGAGAAAATCCCTAAAAGTTATCTTTCAGTGCTTGCAGTAATTTCTTGCTCAGAATCGCTTATCAATACCTTCTGCTCCTCGTTGGGTTCGACACTCTTACTTATCGAAAACGCTGCAACAGATCCCTTACGGTTGAGGGTCATCAAGTAACATTTTCTGGCGCCGTTGCCGGGGAGCGTAGCGCTATTGGTAAAGTGAAACTGGTAAGGAAGTTTTCTTTTTATAATTCTGTTTTTTTACTATTACTGCTCTTTGTCCTTATGGATAACCCTATTATTGGAGCGTTGCTTGCGGGAAGGCGCCCCACACCTGTGGTGGTTGATCCTCCCCCTACTGAAATTGTGCCTTATAAAATACCAGCTGGCATTATCAATTATGTTTTGGCTAATCGTTATGCAGGAGACAGACATCCCGGTGAACACTTGCTATATTTGTCACGACTATGTTCATTATTTAAGCTTGCAGGTGTATCGAGGGAGTTTGTCATGAGGAAATTGTTTGTTGTATCACTTATAGATAAAGCTTCAGATTGGTATGGGCTTCTCGATAACTCACACTTGCTGGACTGGCAGGAGCTTATGTCTCTCTTTTATACTAAGTTTTATCCTCTTCATGAAATTCATCGAGACAGGAATTATATATATAACTTTAGGTCTCGTGACGGAGAAAGCATTGCTCAAGCTTGGGGGAGATTGAAGTCTCTAATGCTCAAATGCCCAATTCATAAGCTTCCCAAGGAAATTATACTTACAAATTTTTATGCCAGGCTTTCTCGTCAGGATAAGGAGATGCTGGATGCCTCCTCTAGTGGGGTATTTCAGAAGAAGAGTGTTGAAGAAAGGTGGGATCTCCTTGAAAGAATCCAAAGGAATACTGAAGATTGGGAAATTGATAAAGGTATTGAACCCACTATAAATTATGAACATGATTTTATTGAGAGCTATGTGGAAACTAATTACTTCAATACTTTTTGCTCTAAGATTGGTCTTGATTCCCATCTAGTGATTGATTTATGTAAGAATTTTGCCTCTCACATTGATTCTTTTAAGAAGAAGAGAGACCAGCACCATGCACCTTTTAAAGAACCACCTATTGATATTTATGTTGCCGAGCCTATTTTGCCTGCAGTCATATATGAAAGGCCTCCTTTTCCCACGAGGATAAAGGAACACTCTCTTGTGACATGCATAATAAATAAAAGTGAGAGAAGAGTTGATGAACCTGAGGACCAGATCAGGGTCGATCCTCAAGTTGCATTGATTAAAGACCTTGCTACTGATGATGTTTTGGATTCCAATATAACTTTTTGTGCTGTTTCCACTAACCTTGTCACAGCCAAGAACAAAGGCCCAATTTCAGGTACTCCGGTGGTATCTGTTAAAATAGGAGATCACAATTATTATGGGCTATGCGATTTGGGATCGAGTGCAAGTGCTATTCCTTATTCACTCTATGAAGAAATCATCGGTGAGATTTCCCCTTGTGAACTTGAAGAAGTTGATGTTACTATTCATCTTGCAAATAGATCAACTATCTCTCCCATCGGAATTGTGAGGGACGTTGAAGTCCTATGTGGAAATGTAAAATACCCTACCGACTTTCTGGTACTTGGTTCAGCCAGGGACAATTTTTGTCCTATCATTTTTGGTAGACCTTTTCTTAGAACTTGTGGAGCTATAATAGATTGCAAGAAAGGTAAAGTTTTTGTTGAATTCGATGGTGAGCCATATGAATTTAATTTTTCTAAGTTGTCTAAGCAGCATCGTGGTACTGATTCACCTAGTGATGATAAGATTATTGAAAGTATTGCCTCTATTGCTATTCCCCCTGATGACCCTTTGCAGCAATACATGGAGGACCACGAGAATGATTTGCATATGCAGGAAAGAAATGAACTAGATGAAATATTCTTGAGGCAACCTGCTATCCTAAAGCACAACCTTCCGGCTGAACCTTTGGGAATTTTATCAAAACCAAAAGAAGACCCGGTGTTCGATCTTAAACCTCTTCCCGATACGCTCAAGTATGCTTATTTAGATGAAAAGAAAGTATATCCTGTTATTATCAATTCTAACCTTTCAGGATATGAAGAAGAGTGATTATTGGAAGTACTTCGTAAACACCGAGGCGCAATTGGCTATACCCTTGATGACCTTAAGGGGATTAGTCCATCTATCTGTCAACATACTATCAACCTTGAGCCTGATGCTAAACCAGTTGTTGATCATCAACGACGGTTGAACCCAAAGATGATGGATGTCGTGAGAACTGAGATTCTCAAGCTTCTAGCCGCAGGTATTATCTACCCTATAGCTGACAGGAAGTGAAGTCCGGTACATTGTGTTCCTAAGAAAGGAGGTACAATTGTGGTTCCTAATGATAAAAATGAACTAATACCTCAGAGAATTATTATTGGATATAGAATGTGTATTGATTACAGGAAGTTGAACAAGGCAACAAGGAAGGATCACTACCCGTTGCCGTTCATCGACCAAATGCTTGAAAGGTTATCGAAAAATACCCACTTTTGTTATCTCGATGGTTATTCTGGTTTCTCTCAAATTCATGTTAATACTATCGATCAAGAGAAGACCACTTTTACTTGTCCTTTTGGTACTTATGCTTACAGACGTATGCCTTTTGGTTTATGTAATGCCCCTGCTACTTTTCAAAGGTGTATGTCTGCTATCTTTCATGGTTTCTGCGGGGATATTATGGAAGTCTTCATGGACGATTTCTCCGTCTATGGAACTTCATTTGACCATTGTCTTCACAACCTTAATAAAGTTTTGCAGAGATGCGAGGAGACAAATTTGGTACTCAACTGGCAGAAGTGCCACTTTATGGTTAATGAAGGAATTGTTCTTGGTCACAAGATTTCCGAAAGGGGAATTGAAGTGGATAAAGCCAAGATCGAAGCTATTGAAAGGATGCCCTATCCAAGGGAGATCAAAGGTATTCGCAGTTTTCTCGGTCATGCAGGTTTTTATAGAAGATTTATTAAAGACTTTTCTAAAACCTCGAGACCCCTCACTAATCTTCTCTAGAAGGATGTTCCTTTTGCGTTTGATTAAAATTGTAAGGAAGCTTTTGAAGTCCTTAAGAAAGCTTTAATAACCGCTCCTATAGTACAACCACCTGACTGGAATTTACCTTTTAAGATTATGTGTGATGCAAGTGATTTTGCTGTTGGAGCTATTTTAGGACAAAGAGTTGATAAGAAATTGAATGTAATACATTTTGCTATCAAAACCCTTGATAGTGCTCAAAGAAATTATGCTACTACTGAGAAGGAATTCTTAGCTGTAGTTTTTGCTTGTGATAAGTTTAGGCAGTATATTGTTGATTCCAAAGTTATTATTCATACTGATCATGCTGCCATTAAATATCTTATGACAAAGAAGGATGCCAAGCCAAGGCTTATCAGATGGGTACTCCTTCTCCAAGAATTTGATTTGCAGATTGTTGATAGGAAAGGGGAAGACAATCCAGTGGCGGACAATCCTTCAAGAATGGAAGATATACCGCATGACTCCATCCCAGTTAACGATATTTTTCCAGACGTGCAACTTGCCGTAGTAAAAATACAACCTCTTTCCGACCCTTGGTATGCAAATTATGCTAATTTTATTGTTGCGAAGTATTTGCCTCCAGGTCTAACATTTCAGCAGAGGAAGAAGTTATTTCATGATTTGAGGCACTACTTTTGGGATGACCCACATCTTTTCAAAGAAGGTCCCGACGGGATCGTGAGAAGATGCATTCCGGAACATGAGCAGAAGGACATTCTCAGACGGTGCCATGATAGTCCCTATGGAGGACATCATGCCGGCGAAAGGACTGCACATAAGGTTCTTCAATCAGGTTTTTATTGGCCTACTCTCTTTAAAGATGCTAGAAATTATGTTTTAGCCTGTGATAAATGTCAGAGAGTTGGTAACATTAGTAGAAGGAATGAGATGCCTATGAATTACTCACTAGTGATTGAACCTTTCGATTGTTGGGGTTTTGATTTTATGGGTCCTTTTCCTTCTTCGCACAAGTACACTCACATTTAAGTAGCTGTTGATTATGTGACCAAGTGGGTTGAAGCAATCCCCACTGAAAGTGCTGATCACAAAACATCTTTGAAAATGCTTAAAGATGTAATTTTTCCTAGGTTTGGTGTACCAAGGTATCTCATGACCGATGGAGGATCACACTTCACGCACGGAGCTTTTAGAAAAGCTCTGGCTAAATACGATGTTAATCATAGAATTGCTTCACCGTATCATCCTCAAACTAGTGGGCAAGTTGAGCTCACCAATAGAGAGATTAAGTTGATCTTGCAGAAAACAGTAAACAGAAATAGGAAGGATTGGTCAAATAAATTAGGAGATGCTTTGTGGGCATATAGAACCGCTTAAAAAAACCCCATGGGCATGTCTCCCTATAAGATGGTGTATGGCAAGGCTTGCCATTTGCCATTAGAGCTAGAGCACAAAGCTTTCTGGGCTGTTAGAGAGCTTAACGCTGACCCAAAACTAGCTGGTGAGAAGCGTCTCATGAACTTGACTTCTCTAGATGAATGGAGGAGTGAAGCTTACGAGAGCGCTAAAATGTTCAAAGAAAAGGTAAAAAGGTGGCATGATAGGAAGATTCTGAAACGTGAATTTAATGTTGGTGATAAAGTTTTGTTGTTTAGATCCCGTTTCAGGTTTTCTCCAGGTAAACTACTTTCCAGGTGGGAAGGACCATTTCATATTGAAGAAGTTTATCGGTTTGGTGCAATTAAGATTAATAATTTTGAAGGCACCAAACCTCAAGTTGTGAATGGGCAAAGACTTAAACATTACATAGCAGGAGACCCTGTCGATGTTGATGTGAATATAATATACACAACAACCCACGAAGAACATGTTGCAGCCCTGTTTCAGACACCAGCAGAAGCAGAATAAAGAAAAGGTATGTAGTACGGTAAGAAAACACCGCAAAACATCATAAAAGTTCCGTATTACGAGTTTTTATAAAATTAGTAAAATTCCGAGTCGAAGTGGAGCCGGAGACGACCTCCAGGGAGTCCAGGCGCCCCCCTAGCGCGCCCCCCCTGGGCCGCGCCGGCAGGCCGCCTGGACACCCTGGAGCCCGTCTCCGACCCCGCTTTGGTCCGTTACCTTCCTTTCTGTGCATAAATTTTTCCTATATATTTGCCCCGGTTGTTCTGGCAACGTATCTTGCGATTTCGCGTGTTTTCTCTTCGATCTGTTTCTGCCAGGAAATCTTTCAGCTAAATTTAGGTGCCATGGCTTCTCCAAGTTCCCCCAAGGACACGTTCGTCGTCAACGTCATCAACCCTTACCTCGACGAGGTGAAGAAGCACCCTCAGGTTGTTCAGATGAAGGAAGGCGTCCTTCATCAAGAAGATCTAAAGGGACCTATCAAGGAGGGGAGCGTCCAGGCCAGGCTGGAGGAAGTGGAGCAAGAAGTCTTCAAGTACAAGAAGATGACCGAGCGTGGTGTCGAAGCTAACTTTGACATCACCAACGAGCTGAAGAACTACTTTCTGAAGGAGATGAAGGAGATGTGTGAAAGAATCGCCGCATCTGAAGATAGAATTATAGAGCTACAAGGGCAAATTGATGATTTATATAACCAGAACTGTGAGTATGAACTAAGATTTATGCGCATGAGTTTGGGTGCTGAATGCAGGATTCAGGAGATGAGCCTCTCACAAGAGACTTTAGCAAGATATCCATGGAAGCGTGTCGCCAAGGACTACGTGATTAACGCCAACAAGCATGGGTGAAATCTCCGTGGTAATGGCATTCCCTTGGCTTGTTCCAAGCTTGGGGGAGTGCCCGGTATCTTTATCTTTTACCTTTTGTCTTTCAGAAGTAAAGTAGAGTCGTATCATGTCTAGGGAGGTTATTATATGAGATAGGTGTGTGCATTGAGGTCTATCACCCCTTTGGTGAAGAATTGTATCCGTGTGTGTGGAGTCGTTTATGATGGAATATTAAAGAGAAGTTTATCGGTTCCTTTTTGCTGCACTCGGTATTCTCTTCACGCAATCGACCTTATATGATGATTCTTATGGGGAGTATTGACCTTATGTCAGGTATGGCTATGAAACTTTATTTAATCTTGGCAAACATAGCTTTGGACATAACAACAAGCATGATTTTCTTAAAGTATCAACATAGCCAAAACCTTTATGTTATTATGCTTGAAGTGTTATGTTGACAAGGAAGACAACTTGATGTGTTATGCTTATTTCAATGTTCATGGTTTATATTGCTTTGCATCTTAGTCATCATCAATTGTTTGCTCTTTCAAAACCTTTGCTAGCCTAACTCTGTACTAAGCGGAATTCTGCTTGTGCATCCATACCCTTAAGCCAATACCTTCCATATGAGTCCACCATACCTACCTACTCGTGGTACTCCACTACCACCTCCTAAAGTATATAATTTATGTGTTATCCTTAAATGTTCAAAATCTTTTATTTTGTGCCTCTGCTTTAGCTCATGAGGAAGTAATAGCTAATTCATAGTCTTTTTGAGTTGGACAAGCTTCACCCCGGGATTGCATGTATAATGTGCAAACCCATAATACGAAAAGGAACTGGCATTGAGTGCGCCCGGCTTAAAAATAATATAACAAACAAACTCTCCTTCACGCTTTGTTCATGAGATATCAGAAAACTTTGGGAGTGATAAACAAAGGAGAATAAGAGGATGTTATCGTCCTCATACGGGAGCCGTTCCTCGAAACTTGTCCAGTTCAAGAAGTAATTGAGTTATCTATTACCATTCGTTGACGAATCATGCACCTCTCAAAACTTGTTTTCATTCTGTTTGATTTGAGGATAGCACATGAGTTTTCCCTACTACCCTAGAGCAGGGGCTATCTTTCAATTTTAAGATGAGTCAGTTATTCCTACTTTCCTCTATTTCCCAAAGAGAGCAGACGTTTGATGTTGATAAAGATTCATTCATATAAAGCTGCATTAAGATTTGTCATATCATATCCTTGTTGACATTATCATCGGATAAGTAAGTTGTTTGTCATTCCCAGCTAAGGCAAATATCTTCCTTTGTGTTAACACTTTCACCTCTTGCTTATTAACATGTTATTCCAAAAAGCCTCAATTAATCCCATCAAAATATAAGAGCAAAAGTTAAAATTATTTGTTGTTCTTTGACCAAAGGACATGTTTGCCATGATATAATGAGTTTCCATTGGTCCTACTTTCGAATATAAGTGTTAACACTCTTTCATAAGAGCCTTATGAGTTGAAGATTGCTGCTGAGGATATTTGAGTTGGTGAAGAGACTATGATACTTCTTGTCCGTATTCTATTTATCGACACTTCACTCTCTAAACTTGTGGACAGGTTTACCGAGTTCATATTCGCTTGGGGACAAGCGAGGTCTAAGCTTGGGGGTGTTGATACGTCCAAAATGCATCACTATTTTGTATCATAATTCATCTTTATTCATTGATATATTTCACGTTATGATGATGTTCTTATGTTCTTTTGGTCTATTTTACACAGTTTGCAACTTTCCGGTGCCGGAACAGCAAACGCAGGATTCAGCAGGAAAAAGTGGATACTGAGTTGCTGAAGAAGAACACCTCCAAATTACCAGAAAATTGACGGGAGGTATTTTTCAGACGAATAACGAAGACACGCAAAAGGGGAGTCAGTGGGGGGCCACAGGGTGCCCAGGCGGCCTGGGGGCGCCCCCCCCCCCCCCCCCG
>LR738712.1:276259369-276270980 GCA_902687465.1 Secale cereale
CCCCCCCGTGGCCGCGCCGGGGGGGGGGGGGCCTCGAGCCCCTGGCCCACCTCTGGTCGCCCCCTTTTGCATATATGTTCTTTGTCCCCCGAAAACCCTAGGCACGGGACTTTTTACGGAGTTCCGCCGCCGCTTCGAGGCGGAAACCTACAGAGAAGAAAAGGGCATCTCCGGCGGGCAGATTCCGCCGGGGAGATCACCTCCCGGAAGGGGAGATCGATGCCATCGTCATCACCATCGTCACGGGCATCATCGAGATCATCATCAACATCATCCCCAACACCAGCACCATCTCCATCTTCATCCAAATCTCATCTTACCATCGCAACTCGTGTTGTAACTCATACTACCTATCCTCTCTACTCCATTGGTGTTGATTACTACTTTGTGGTGAATGCTATTGAGTTTTGTTGGAGAAATATTGTTATGTCCAGATTGTTTATCACATATTTATCCCCACTGATCATGATCTCTTTTATGTCTTGTGAGTAGTTACCTTAGTTCTTGAGGACATGGGGAAAGTCTTGTTGTTAGTAGTCATATGATGTTGAAGTAATATGTGTTGTTTGGTACTTAAGTTGCGTTGTCATTCTACTAGTGGTGTTGTGTGAGTCGAACACCCAACACTTCGCCTTATTAAGGACCTAGGAGAATACATTGTGTATAAAGAATGCTTATGGTGGGTTGCCGGAGTGACAGAAACCTGAACCCCAGTTCGCACGCTTTTGCATAAGGGAATAATGGATCCTCGATCGTATTGCTATGGTTAGGCTTTTGCCTTAAATTCTATCTTGTATTTGCGGATGCTTGCAAGGTGTTTAATCATAAGAGTGCATTCATCTTAGTCTAGAGAGTGCACTAGCATAGATCCACCCACTCAACACTTATCAACACATAACATAGTATCGATACGGAATATGGCAAAAGCACATGACTACCTCTCCCGTGTGTCCTCAAAAACGCTTTAGTCTTTATAAGTTCAGTTGCTAGGCCTCTCCTTTGCTAAGCAAGGATTGGGCCACTTGTTACTCTCAGTACCTTTTACATTACTTGCCTTTACATTCCTGTTGCTTATATCGAGAAAATCCCTAAAAGTTATCTTTCAGTGCTTGCAGTAATTTCTTGCTCAGAATCGCTTATCAATACCTTCTGCTCCTCGTTGGGTTCGACACTCTTACTTATCGAAAACGCTGCAACAGACCCCTTACGGTTGAGGGTCATCAAATTCCTGCAAACAAGGGAGCTTCCCGATGGCCTGGAGGAATCCGAAAGGGTGACACGCCAATCGAGTATGTACCAGTTCATGCATAATGTGATGTAAAGAAAGAGGCCGAACGGAGTGAAAGCCTAAATACATTAGCTGGGAAGATGGACTGACACTGTTGATAGAGATACATGTATGGGTGTGTGGCTCGCACCTGGGATCGAGAGCACTTGCCGGGAAAGCTTTCCGGTGAGGATTATATTGTCCCACCACCATCCAAAATGCAACTGAGCTACTCACCAAGTGTGAAGCATGCCAGTTCCACTCCAAGAACATTCATCAACGAGCCCCAGTCTTGGAGACAATCCCCTTATCCTGGCTCTTCTCGGTCTAAGGGCTCGATATCTTGGACCCCTTTCCCCGTGTTGTCGAGGGTTTGAATTCTTGTTCGCCGCAATCGACAAGTTTACAAAGTGGCCAAAGGTAGAGCCGGTGAGAAAGGTGACCTCGCAATCAGCTTTGAAGTTTTTCAAAGGACTGGTTTGTCGTTTCGGAGTACCCAACGTGGTGATCACCAACAACGGCACTTGTTTCACGAGCCACACCTTCATGCAATACATCCAGAGCCTTAGGAGAAAGGTCTCTTTCGCCTCCGTCGCCCACCCAAGGAGCAATGGACATGCCGAGCGGATGAACGTTGAAGTGTTGCATGCTCTCAACTAAAGAACTTTAGACAAGTTGCAAAAATGCAGTAAGTGTTGGATAGATGAGCTGCTGGTGGTTCTTTTGTCGATCAGAACGACACCAAATCGAGCTACTAGCCAGACTCCCGTCTCCTTGATATATGGTGTAGAAGCGGTGCTCCCCATAGAACTCATATACGGGTCACCTCGAGTACTTGCCAACAACAAAGTAGCGCAAGAGCAGCTGCAGCATGATGATGCCACGCTCCTCGAGGAAGATTCTCTCCGGGCAACTCTACGTGCTACACGCTACCAGCAAGCCCTGTGCCCTTCCACAGCCGTAGGGTTCACGCACGGAGCCTTGAGGTAGGCGACCTTGTCCTTAGGCATGTTAAGTCCGCCAAGGGTGCTAACAAGTTCACGCCTAAGTGGGAAGGCCCTTGTCGGGTAGTACATGTCACAAGCCCTCGCGCAGTCTGTCTAGAGACTAAAGATGGCATCCCAATGCGAAACTCATGGAATATTGAGCATCTTCACAAGTTCTACCCGTAAGGCGCGGTTGTCGGGTCTTGCCCCGGCAACTTGTTTTGTACAAGCCTAGTCCCTGGGACTTGTAACCCATTGTATAGAGCCAGGCGCAGACCCTGTGCGTAGCCAAATAAAAAGTGTTTTCACAAAACTTGCATGCATGAATTTCTATGTTTGCTCAGGTATGATATCATTGTGATGACACTCTCTTATGGATATGATAACTAACATACTATGGAGGGGGGCTTGTGTCTCATTTTCTGTGTTTTCTGACAAAAATAGAAGGATCGCTTCACAAGGGACTCCCCCGGAAGGGTAAGAGCAGGTGGGACCGAGCATTTGGGTCCCGGAAAACCTCCCCTTACTAGAAGACGATACAAAGGACAACGAAGAGAGATAAGTTCACTTTTTTACATCCTGAGAATCCTTGTTGTACTTAAGTATGAAGAACTTATGCACAAGGAGACCTTGTCACGACTATCACCCGCACTCCTACCCTTGATCCGCGCCTACTTGGCAAGGTAAGTTGTAGCTGCGTTTGAACGGATATTAAGAGATCGGCCTTCCTCCTTGCTCCCAAACCCATTCTTTCAAGCTCACTGGATGGGTTTGGTGGCCGTTGCGTTGGAGGCCGGCAAGAGATTTGCCAGAAAACATTCAATAGCATAGAAATATTAAGTGCTTGTCCTTGGATGAGACCAAAGTTCATGCAAAAATTTCTGGCAAATTTTCTTTCCAAAATATTGTGCGGGCAAACAAGTGCAAATCATACAAAAAATTGAATCATAAACTTGATTCAAGAATTGGCAAGCGCCTACATTTTTCTTGATTTAAATACATAAGTGCCCCGTAATGCCTTTCTTGTCCCCCTCCTCCTAGTAGATACATTGAGAACGAAAAAAGGGCAAATGGAGTGCCTAGGAAGAAGCCCAACTTGACCCCGTTAGGGCCCGCGGGATGCAGCCTGACAAAATAGGTAGGGCACCTCACCAGCAAGGAAGAATAGGATGAGGGTGGAGAGAGCGGCTAGGCTATGCACGGGTTACTGTCATCAGGATCAGAGGGACGCGGTTTGGCAGAGACACCGGCAGCGATGAGGATGCCGGAGTCCACGAGTCTGCCGGGGTCTAGGTAGGGGAAGCGATGTCGTCCAGGCCCAACACCCCCGACAAATCACTCTATCGGGGTCTGGCTGCAGATGATGGTGTTGTCGGCGCATTCCTGACGGTGACGGTGCGGCGAGCGCTTAGTTGGAGTCCGAGTCATTGCCTTCCACCATGGCGGATGGAGGCTCGCTATCGTCGTCTTCACTGACACTCTCCTCATGGTCTCTATCTTTCGAGGAGGAGCTGTCATCGTCGCTCAAGCTCTCTTCGTAACAGCCAAGACAAGCGCTCGAATGCCCGTAGACCTTGACGGCGAACATGTCAGCCTCCACCAACTTGTAGAGGAGGACATGCCCATCCGTGAAATAATGGGCACGAGCAAAGGTTTACCACCCGTGCGTGAGAAGCATGATGTGTGGTGCGAGAAATTCAAGGTCCACCCACAAGATGTCATTCTAGTAGCTATGCACACACAACCATATCCCGGGCGGCTGGTCGACTTCCATCACCCTGACGAAAGGGAGAGTGAGTCGTCGAGTACTGCAGGGAGGGCAACGCATCACGTTGACGAACTCCAGCGCCATGCACTCCGTATGACCTGCCATCGAGGGAGGAACTGCTGGAGGTGTGGCGTCAAGCATGCCGCTCTGCCTACCCCTACCGCTAGCTCCCCACCAGCCTCGGCCCGCCCTGCACTTCCGCCTCGCGCACTGGGGCCAGCCTCCATTGTAGTGGCTGAAGCAGCAGCATGATCCCGAAGGGAAGATACCGTTGCCATAGTGGGGGCTGGAAGACAACTTCGTCCTCTCGGCATGGCGACAATGAGCGTGATGGAAGGAAAGGAGTGGAGGAAGGATGAGCATCACCGCCCATGTCCCTCCCCTCTTTATAGCAAAGCGTGGGGGCTAGCTCTCCGCTACCCTGGAGTAACTGCCTTTCTAACCCAATCCCGCGATGACAGATCAAAGGCGGGCGCGTCCCTCCAATAACCGCCCTGCTACACCAATCCTCGACGCTGTGCCAGCAACCCAACACCACGTCACCACGCCTCGCCCACCAGTCGCCTATTCTGCGTAGTGCATGCAACATGCGTGGTGGAAACGTCAGAGGTAGCGGTGGACTTAAGGTAAAACAACAATTCCTCAACCTCACGCGCGAGTGCCTTAATGGCATCTCGTAAAAAGTGAACGCTCCCTGACCTACAATCTGAATGGTGTGCAACACCTTAGGATTTCGTAAACACTACAGAGAGCCTAGGGCCAAACTCCGTCCAGGTTTATGAGGAAGCAAAGAAGATCACAAACACATGATGCATGACCTTGACAAGGCCGGTATGAACGCATGCGCACTTTTTGGGCCTACCCCAACGATGCACGGAGGCACATATGAGCCAGGCCCGGGGGCTCCCATCAGTACCGCGAACGATCGTGTTCGCTGCCCGAACCAACGCAGTGGCACCCGACGGATCATACTTCAAGCATCAATGTCTGATGTCAGGCAAGACAGAGAAACCGCTCTTCATGAGATCAATGAGAGAATCAAGAAGAAAAACATGAACAAAGAATCCTCCAGGAAGGTCTCCCCTGCCAGGCAGGCGAGCCCCGTGGGGTCGAGACTGGAACTGGAACCGAGACCAAGCCCCTCACCGGCAAGGCCTCCAAGGTCAACCAAGGTCAAAGAAAAGACTCAAGGAAACCCCTGAATAGCTCCACACTAGCAAACCTTCAGCAGAATGCCACCCACTGATGCAGGTGCTTCCAATGTGACACGGCGATCAGAGACCCTTTGATGAAACTGTGTGCGATGCATTAATCACAAATGGTGATGTAAAAAATCATCAAAAAGATGCAAAACATTTGCGATGAATGATACATCAAACACGGTTCAGATTTTTGTTGCGTGTGCAATGCTGGGCATACGGTTGATCCATATGAACTGTTTGCGATGAGAAAGAACAAAGGCAACGGCAAGCCAGATCAAGGTGTGTGCGATATACCGCATATAGTTTGCTCTGATGAACTGATTGTAATGATGTAGGTGAACATAAACGATTCGGTGTAACAAGATGTGTGTGATACCTGACAAATAGGTCGGTAATCAGAATTGTGTGCGATCATTATAAATAGCCCATGCAGTCTTCTTTTGTGAATTGTGTGCTCGTCGGTGCACAGAGTTCAACAAACCAACCTATGGGCGATAATCTAGAAGATCTCTATCGATTATGTATTACTAACCATCTGCAATGAGATTGAGAGGATAAACAGAGATAACAAATTAATATGAGTGAACAGAAATAGAGATATATATAGTCTGCTTATTTTAATCTTTCTCCTTGTTGTTGTTGTTGTTGTCGGATGGCCCCGCGACATAGTCTTGGTGAGGACGCTTGTTGTCGCTGACCATTGGCTTTTCATCGCTGCTGACATCATCATCATCGTTGCTGTTGTCGTCCTCCTCCTCCTCTTTCGACAATTCCTCCTCATCATCATCGTCGTCCTTTGACGGCTCCTCGTTCATCTGGTTGTCGTCTGATGACTCCGGTAGCGGCGTCCCTTCCACGATCCGGATATAATTCAGGTCTGGTCTCGATACCGGACTCATGGCAGACGAGAAGGATGATTTCGATGATGATCTATGATCGGGCGCTAGACTGCTGGCCGAACTGTCGTCCTCGATGTCGCTCAACATGGTTGTTGAGTGTGTGCAAGTGTGTCGCGTGGCCTGCCGAGAACGGTGAAGATGGTAGACACTTAAGCATGGTATGCAGAGAAGAGGAAATGCCAATTGAAGCAAGCGTTGATGTATTATCTAACCGCTGATATAATCAACCGCAATTATTTGTACACAGTCACTCCAAATTATCGGGGTTGCGCAGGACTCCTATTCGCTGGTTTTGTTTTTCTGGACAAAAACAAGGAACGAGTTTTGGGATTATGCACCGATATTGGAACGAATGGATTAGGACAATTGGCAAGCAATACATTGAGCTCTTTTTATTAATAAAGCCAATAGTAATCAAACTACAAAGGAAAACAAAAAAATGAATAATGAAAATATTAGCACGAATCTTTGTGTAACATCAATGGCACAGGACCTAGATGTGCATTACTTAGAGCACATGTAGATGTGCTTTAGCAATACTGTCAACCAAAACCCCTAATCATCATTCCAAACGGTGCATAGAACATGGCTAATGCGACAACCACAACTACACATGCTAGTTCCTTCTTGTCTCTTGCTTTCATCAGTTGACTGTGATTGATTCTTTCTTGCTTCATTGTACTGATTGTACATTCCAGATCATCCAGTTTGTTCTTCAGCTTTACGTTATCTTTGACGAGCTTCTTGATAACAATCCGAGCCCTGTCACGCCATTCTTCATCCAGCCAGTTAACAAAGGCACAAGCCTCATAGCCATACCAATGTTAAATAGTATTGAGGATGAGCGGTGGCATTAACTCAAGTAAAATGATGAACTTAGCGCTAACCTATAGGGGGCAACTGACAAACCGCCTGCCAATGGCGAATCCCTCCGTGTATACACGTTGAGCGGGGAGTGTGCCTGTGCACACAACTCAGCTTTTGGTACTTCTCGGTGGCGCAAAATTCGGAGTCGAACTCGTGTTGCGGGAGTGATGAGTCATGCTCCGGATCCGACAGTTGATCACTTTCCTGGGGGCGTGGGGGGGGGTCATTCAGGATGGATTCAGCAGGGAGCTACTTTGGACATGCTAAAAAAGAACGGGATAGCTTGGAACCTGACAGAACTATTCGGATCCGTAGTACACCTGCCTTCGGATGACCTTAGGCATGTGCTCGGCGAAGATCGCCGTCGTGGCGGCGATACGAGCAGGAGCAGCCGCACCGAAACCATCAGCACCAGTCGTCTGCATCCCCCCAATGTCAGCGCCATGCAAGGGAATTTGGAGGCTATGTATGGATTTGGGGGAAATGGGGAAACTGTGGGGATAAGCTAACTGTCAGGAAGTACTTATGGCACTATATGTTGTATATGGCGCATTATTTATACATGTCATTTGTGTTAGGTATTACAATGTCACACACGATTTCCACACCAAACTATGTGAGAAGGCAACGTAGGTGAGACACAGTTGTCGTTACATAACCGTATTTGATGTACTACCTTGTACATATAATTGAGTTACAGTGATACCGTGTAAACAAGCACTCTGCGGATATCCATCAAAAATGAAAACAGCCCCTCTGCATATAGAGATGGCGGCGGCGGCCTAAGCAGCAGCTACCGGAGAAGAGGTCAATCCTCGGTCGGTGGTCGGTGGCAGCATCATAGGAGGTCAATCCTCGGTCTGCTGTGGGAGATAGGAGGATCTCAAACATTGAGGTCGGCGGCAGTGTGATTCGAGCACATCCATTGCGGTCGATGGCGGGATAGTGGAGGTCGAACTTCAGGCGGTAGCTGCACAAAGCTTTGCTCCTCGACCCTGCTGTCTCAGCGTGTCACCGCATCACGCTTCTCTGTCTGCTGGGTGGAGGTTTCCATGCAGCTAATTAATTAAGGTATTCTTTTCGTGAGTAGCTTAATTAAGGTATTCAATTCCTAAGGGTAGTGATGTACTAGTACATTGCGTGTAAATTGACCGACCATTAATTTTTGTCATTGCACAACTGATAACAATATGGAGCGTCCTCAGTAATTATGAAAATAAAACCTTGTGATTTATGCACGCACCTTTGGGGAGAAGTTATTCCGTGTATTAATGTTGTTGTTTTGTTTTAAATTACCATTCGTGTGGTGTAGATGGAATGATCTCGATGGATGAAGAATTGGAGCCGCCTATTTTATTAGTGGCATGACAGAGTTCATGAATTTGGCTGAAAGTACAAAGAACACAATTGGTGACGCGGTTTACATCATGTGTCCATGTACTGATTGTACCTATACAGATTCATGTGAAGTTGCAGATGTCCAGTGGCACTTAGTCTCTCGGGGATTCATGGATGGATATATACATTGGACCAGACACGGTGAAGAGGCGGTCATGGATGAAGATACCCAGGGCCGCGAGATGCCAAACCCCGATCAGTGTCACATGGATGTTGAATCTAACATTGGGGCAAAGGCGTCAAGCTACCAATGGAACACCGGAAAGTCGAAACTCCCACTAGAAAACCTAGATGTCGACGCAGATGACAACGATCTTTGATATGCCAGATTTTGCTGCTATGATTGCAGATTTCGAGGGCTCAAAAAAGGATATTATTGGGTACAAGGATCCGCCAACTATTGATGCGGACTCTAAGAAAGAATTGTATCCAGGTTGCAAAAACAAATATTCCAAGTTGAGTGCCACCCTGGTGCTTCTCAGATTTAAAGCAGCAAACGGTCTATCAAACTAGGGCTTCACAGATATGTTAGGTCTTTTCAAATAAATTCCTCCAGGAGATAATGTGCTCCCTATAACCACGAATGAAGCGAAGATTTTTTTTGCCCATTGGAACTTGAAGTACAAAAGATACACGCTCGTGTGAATGATTGTATTTTGTACCGTGGTGAGTACAAACATTTGTGTGCATGTCCCACAAGCAAGCATGCACTATACAAGCATAGGAGAGCAAATGACAAGTACATATTGGGTGAAAAGATCAATACAGGAATCCCATTCAAGGTTGTTGGTACTTGCCTTTAATTCAAAGGTTGAGGCATTTGTGTCAAACCCTAGAGAGGCAAAGAGGTTGCGGTGGCAACTCATGATGAGCGAATTGTAGATAAGTATATGAGGCACCCGAAAGATGGGGCTCGGTGAGAATTAATCAACAACAAGTTTCAAGACTTTACCAAGGATCTTAGAATTATAAGGCTCAGGGAGTGTGCTGACGGGATGAATCCTTTTGGTGATATGAGCACCAATCACAGCACATGGCCGGTGCTTCTGTGCGTATATAACCTAGCTCCTTTGTTGTGTATGAAGAAAAAATACATTATGATGTCAATGATTATCCAAGGACCAAAGCAACCTGGAAATGACACCGACATTTACTTTCAGCTACTAGTAGAAGAACTGCTAACAGTGTGGATAGATGCGCCTGCTATAAAATATTATGATGCTTACAGAAATGAGATTTTCGATATACATGTGTCACGGGAAAACCACGGCCACCTACGGGACATGAGTCCCTTTTGGTTAGCCGGGGGATTGGGCACATTGCACAAAGAGGAGAGAAACGTGGCGCAGCACGATAGAGATCACACGGGTAGTTTTTACCCATGTTTGGGCCACCACGAGGCGTAAAACCTTACTCCTGCTTTGGTAGATTGATGGTGGAATGTGGAAAATAGCACGACGCTCTTAATCGGCAAGTTCGCCCCGGGGCGAGAGTCGCTACGTGCATATGACTGTGTGGGTTCGAATGGCCGAATCATTTCTAGGGCTGTCATGGGCCTCCTTTTATAGATTAAGGGGTCACCACAGTGGTAAATCATTCTTTCCATGCTGATTAGATAGCAAATAGTGCTATCATACTTAACTCTGTACGCTAACAACACATTAAATGCGTCGCTCAGTGTCACATCACGGTTCGCTCGGCAAACCCTGCCGGGCTGTTTTGCCAACTTCGCGCCTGCTTGCTTGACACGTCTCGAGAGGGGTGTCATTTGTAGGTTCTTTCTGTAGGTAGTGGCTGCCATGTGGCAGGAGGCTGCCACGGAGCCACTTAGGACATTGACACCGCACTGATTGACAACAGGCATCATTGTGAGGTGGTGATCTGTCTCCGTGAGCCCGGGTAGGCCTGCCGGGGCGATGTTGGAGGCTTGCTTCCGATGCGATCCAACCCCGCCAGACTTGCGTGCCCAGAAAGGAAGGCTCTTGTTCTAGTGATATCTTGCCTCTTCGGCTGGTCTTGGTTGTCTTGATCTCCTTGACCAGCTCTCTGATTCCTCAAAGAGATAATCCCCTAGAGCCTTGATCTGATCTTAGTGTTGCAAACTTGTCCTTCGGCCTGTGCACAGTCTCGGGCAATTGACCAAGGGTTTGTTGCACCGACAGGAGCCCTTGAGCCTAGCACGGTCGCGCCGCTAGGCATCGTCGGGGTAGGCTCTAACCAGTGCACATGAAATGGCATAGGAGTAGCTTTCCCCCTTTGAGATCTTCTTTGCTTCCTCATTAACTTTGCCTAGGCCAGATTCCGCATCTCCCGCACGCCGCATAATCCCAATCGTAGTGGGGGATAATGGGCCATTATCCATGGAGCGTCCACTCCCCACGTTCACGGGGTGGTAACTGCTAATCCACTCTTCCCACCAAGCCCTTATCCTTAGCCATGTATGCTGCATGCATTGGGTGGGGGAGGTAATGGAGGCGCGTGGTGAGGAAGAGCACAAAGGCAGGGGCCCGACCTTCCTGGATTGGTGAAGGAGGGCAAATGTTACCCACTGGGGAATCAGTCCCCACCCCCAGCTTGCCAATAAAAGAAGGAGCAGGGGATGAGCGGAGGCACTCATCCATATCCCTCTCTTCCTCCATTCCCTACTCTTCTGCTTATGGTGTAGGGGAGAGCCAGGGGCCTGGCCCCAGGTAGTAGCTTGTGGTTGGTGATGTCAAATGCTCGCGCTGAAGCTTGGGGGTGAGTTTCTCTCAGGCTCGGAAGGTATGCGGTGACCGCACACTTAGGTGTCGGGTCGTCCTTAGTGCGGGAAGGGCCATGTGTATCCATGATGGAGAAGCGCTCGCATCCTCCATATGGGCTGGTTGTTGGGCGGGCAGTGCATGGTTCATGGATATTGGTTATCCCTATGCTGCACCTCCTAGCAGGGCCGGAGCTGATGCTGAAGAAAGGGGTGCCATCCTTCCTGTCAGGGTGGGGGGCGGCGCGACTCGAGCCCCCTAGCCCTCCTGGTCATTGGTGGCTTCCTCGAGGGAGGTGTCGGGCTGGAGGCCCGACGTTCCCTCGGAATGGTGGTGATGGAGAGAAAACCAGGGGCGACGAAGAAGGCGGATGGTGCGGGGACAGGTCGGAGTATGACGGCCCCGACGCCTCCATCTCCTTCTCGTGAACTGCCACCTCGTCATTCTGCTCTTCCCCTCCACCCCAAGGCACCATCGTCACCA
>LR738712.1:276271060-276292639 GCA_902687465.1 Secale cereale
GGGGGGGGGGGGGGGGGGGTGGGATGTTCCCTTGGTGCCTTCGCCCCCCTCCACCAGTCTTCCGGCTCAGCTTCGGTGGTTACCAGGGGAACACCGTGCCGCCCTCCGCACTCCTCCTTCATAGCCTCGTCACTCCCGATCTTGTCAGGTTGCGTCTGATAGGCCACGACGTGATCGGGGTGGACTCCTACTTGGGTGCTTCTTTTGTCCCTTCCTCTTCTTCCCACCGCAGTACCCGGCGGAGGGAAAACGAAAAGAGGGGATTAGGGGGCACTTATCTTTTTTCAATCTGAAACTTATAGGAAATTGCCAAACTTCAGTTCAAATAAATGTAATATCTTTTATCCATGCTTGTGTTCTCTAAGATTTGTACTTGTTGATCAGCATATTAATGAAAAAGATGAACCTTGTCGGGGACTCGTGCATGTAACGTGTCCATGCAGAGGTGGGATGCTTCTATACTTCCATGTAAAAAGTTTCCCCCACAGGCTACCTTACCGGTACTCGCAGCCATGTTACCGTGGAGTTAGGCTTACTGGGCACAAGTCATGAAGAGGGACTAGCCCCCGCCAATCCTTTTTTTGTCAAAGGACACTGCGACTATCCTGACGGAAGCAACGTTCGGGTCGAAGGATGGGAGCACCTAAGTTTGAAAGCCAGCGGGATTTTCCTATGTACCAGTTCTTATAGAACACGTATGGTAAAGGAAATAACTTATCTCTTTGGCTTGTCGGAGACTGCAATGTTGGCTTCCCTTTTCATCTCTCCTTGGGGGACCAAGTCCACGGCAGGAACCTGTGATTTATGCAGATGAAAATGATGCCAAATGCAATCTTATCTACATGAACATGAGATGCTCATGATATGCTTGTGCATGCACGCAACTTGCCGGGCCCCCCCTCTCAGCGCTTCGCCTATCTCTCTGTTGCTTAGGGTTTGCTCCTGGCTTTGTAAAAGGGGTTACATGAAACTGAGGCAAAGCCTGTACAAAAGTGTGGCTGCCGGGAAGGGCTCGACAGTCGCGCCTTACGGGTAGTCCTTGTGGAGATTCTCAATATTCCATGAGTTTTGCAATTGAATGCCATCTCCGGTTTCTAGACGGACTGCTCCAGATCTAGTGACTCGTACCACCCGGTAAGGGCCTTCCCACTTCGGCGATAACATGTTTGCACCTTTGGCGGATTGAATGCGCCTAAGGACAAGGCCCATTGCGGATGTGATAGAGATGCGGGGCTTGTTGGTAGTGTGCGGCACGCGTAGCAGCCTATAGACCATTCTCCTCGAGAAGCACAGCATCGTCACGCCGATGCTAACCTGCGCTACTTCATCATAGGCAAGGACTCGAGGAGACCCGTAAATGAATTCCATGGGGACAAATGCTTCTGCACCCATCGACAAGGGAGAAGGGAGTCTGACCGGTAGCTCAATTTGGTGTCATTTTGAGGGACCAGAGAACCACTAGGAGCTCATCGATCCATCGCCTGCCATACCTCTGCAGCTTATCAAATGTTCTTGTCTTGAGGCCCCACAACACTTCAATGTTTGCCCTCTCAGCTTGTCCATTGCTTCTGGGATTTGCAACATTGGCAAATGAGATCTTGCTTCTGATGGCATGAACATATTGCATGAAGGCGCGGCTCGTGAACTGTGTGCCATTGTCGGTGATGGTCCGGGCAGGGACCCCAAAGCGGCACACCAATCCTTTCAAGAACATGATAGCTAACTGAGCATTCACCTTTCTCACGGCATCTTCTTCCGTCCACTTTGTAAACTTGTTGATGGCAACTAACAAGAATTCAAAGCCCCAGGCAGCTCGGGGAAAGGGATGAGGATATCGAGCCCCCGGACTGAAAACAGCCATGACAAAGGGATTCTCGGAAGATCTGGGGCAGGTAGATGGATGTTCTTGGAATGGAACTGGCAGGCCTCACATTTGGTAACTAGCTCGATCGCATCTTGGAGGTCTATGGGCCAATAGAATCTGTGCCGGAATGCTTTCCCAACTAATGCCCTTTATCCAATGTGGGAGCTGCACATGCCTTTGTGTATGTCTGCCAGCATTTCCTTTCCTCCTTCTCGGCAAATGCACTTCAATTTCACAACATTGGGCCTTCTTCTGAATAGAGTGTCATCGACAAACTGATACATACTGGCCCTTTGGGCTACTCTTTCATCTTCTTCTTGCTCTTTGGGAAGTTCTCCGGTTTGGAGGAAGTGGACTATGTGCCTTGCCCAAGTTTGAGCCTGGGGCTTGGGAACGAGTAATAGCGGCACGTCCGCATTCGTGGGGGCGTGTTCCTCTACCGTGGGGACCTGAGGCCCGGCAGGAGGGTGAAATCCGGCAAGCGAATGCGAGTTGTTTCCGGAAGGGTCCCTACCAGGTGCCCCGGAGGGCTCTACCGGGAGAGGCTTGTCGGAGTCCAGTTTCCTCCTCTTTTGGGCCATTGTTGCCGGGGATACGGAGGGCTGAGTAAGATGGAGAACAAAAGTTCCTGGTCCCACGGGAAGGTCTCGCGCAACACACTTTGATAGATGATCAGCAATGCCGTTTTCCGCATGGGTTACGTGCTCTGTTTGTAGTCCATCAAAGTCTTCCTCCAATCTTCTCACTTCATCGACGTATGCCTCCATCAATGGGCTCTGGTAATCCTTGTTGACTTGTCTCACCACAAGTTGTGAATCTCCTCTGGTGATCAACTTCTTGATTCCCAATTCTGTGGCTATCCTGAGCCGGACAAGGAGCCATTCATACTCTGATGTATTGTTGGTCACCTCCTCCCAGGGAAAATGCATCTGAACAATGTACATCAAGTGCTCCCTTGATGGAGCAACGAGAAGAACCTCAGCCCCTGCACCTTGTAAGGAAAAGGCGGCATCGAAATACATGATCCATTCTTGGGGGGATTCCTTGCTGGGAACAACTGTATCTAGCACTAACTCATCATGGGTTGGCGTCCATTCTGCAATAAACTCTGCCAATGCCCTGATCTGTATTATTGATGTGCTTTCAAACTTCAGGCCAAAAATGGATAACTCCAATGCCCACTCTACTATCCTGTCGGTAGCCTCTTGGTTCCGGAGTATCCTTTGTAACGGGAAGCATGTGACAACCGTGATCTCATGGGCTTGGAAGTAGTTACGGAGTTTCCTTGAGGCCGTGACTAGGACAAAAATCACTTTTTGCACGCTGGAGTACCTGGATGTAGCCCCCTGCAACAGGGAAGATGACGAAGTACACTGGTCATTGCACCACTTTCTTCCTAGCCACGTCCTTGGGGTTGTTTCCGCTGTCATGCTCTTCCTTGCACTGGCCCATATCTGACCTTGCCGAGCTATTCTCATTCTCCTCCCCGGGAGGGACACTAACTGAGGATGTTTCTTCCTCCACTTCTTGGTGCGCCACTAGTGCTGCACTAACCACATGATTAGTTGCCGCTAGGTGTAGCAGCAACGGCTCTTGTGGTTTGGGTGCAACTAGGGTTGGCATAGAGGAAAAGTAGGTCATAAAATCCTATAGTGCCATATCTGCTTCCGGGGTCCACTTCACGGGTCATGCCTTCTTCAAGATCTTAAAGAACGGCAAGGCACGCTCGGCAGACATAGAGATGAACTTGCTAAGTGTGGCGATGCACCCTATCAAACGCCTGACGTCCTTAACTTTCTTTGGTGCCTGAATCTGCTTGATAGCCTTGATCTTAGCGGGGTTGGCCTCTATCCTACAGTGGGACACAAAGAAACCGAGTAGTTTGCCAGAGGGAATACCAAACACACACTTCTCCGGATTCATCTTCATGTTTATCTTGCACAGATTGGCAAATGTCTCTTCTAAAGCCTGGATGAGGGTTGATCTGTCCTTGGTCTTGACCACAATATCATCCATATAGGCTTCAATGTTCCTGTGCTGTTGTGACTCAAAACCAATCTGGACTGCCCTTGCAAAAGTAGACCCATCACTCTTCAACCCGAAAGGCATGCGCACGAAGCAGTATGAGCCACATGGGGTGATAAATTAGGTCCTATCTTTGTCATCCTTGGACATAAAAATCTGATAATACCCGAAATATGCATCCAAGAAAGAGAGTAGATCACAACCTGAAGTGGAATCCATGATGAGGTCAATGCGCGACAAGGGAAATGGGTCTTTCGGTTTGGCCTTGTTCAGATCAGTGAAATCTATGCACATCCTCCATTTTCCATTAGCCTTGCATACGACCACTGGGTTTGCTAACCATGTTGGATGCAACACTCCTCTAACCAAACCAGCTGCCTCAAGTTTCTTGATCTCCTCAGCAATGAATTTTTGCTGCTCCAAAGCTTGCTTCCGGACCTTCTGCTTGACGGGCCGAGCATGTAGGTAGACAACAAGGTGGTGCTCGATTACCTCCCTGGGAACACCGGGCACGTCAGATGGTTGCCAGGCAAACACATCAACCTTCGCTCGCAGGAAGGTAACTAGCGCGCTTTCATATTTATCATCAAGGGTGGCACTGATAGTAAAAGTACCATCAGTACCATCCAGCCCTGCCGGGACCTTCTTCACAGCAGGTGCAACAACTTTGGATCTCTTGCTATTGGAGCTCTCTGGCAAGTCATCAACATGCTTAGAGCATTCTAGAAAGGCGTGCTTCTTGGGCTCCTCACTGGAGCTCTTTGCAGCTCTCTTCTTTTTCTTGCTCTACTTGGCGGGACTAGTGATCTCAGCGGCCTCTACCGCAACTGCATCCCTGTACGTCTTAACCTACAAATGATTGCATCCTTCTCATCTGATGGAATGGAAAGTACCCCCATTGGCCCCGGAATCTTCAAGGTGTTGTAGGCATAGTGGGATACCACCATGAATTTGGCCAGAGCTGGGTGTCCAAGGATTCCATTGTAGGACAGGGGGAGGTCAACAACATCAAAAATAACCTTCTCAGTCCGGTAGTTCAACTCTCCCCCGAATGTTACCGGTAACGTGATCTTTCCTTTAGGACGGCTCCTGCCGGGATTAACTCCTTAAAATGTGCCGGTATCCTCAAGCTCTTCCTCTGCTATATGGAGTCAGCTGATGACCTTTGGGTAAATCAGATTCAACACGGCCCCGCCGTCAACCAACATATTTGTGACCTTGAGGTTGCGGATTATTGGTGAGACCAACAACGGCAAGCACCCTACCGCGGTAGTGCGGGCAGGGTGGTCCTCTTCGTCAAAGACGATGGGTGTGCAAGACCACTTGAGCGGCTTCGGAAATTTTGTTGCTGGCTCCACGACATTGACCTCACGTGCCCACTGTTTAAGTCGGCGGTGAGAGGATTGCAGTGATGCACCCACGTCAATGCACGGGGCGTAAGTGGAATTTTGGAACTCCTGCTCACTGGTTTCCTCTTCATCCCCTTCATCACTCTCTTCATTGCGATCCTCCTTCTCATGGCCCCTGGCGGGTTTCCCTTGGTTACTAGGAGCCTTGCCGGGGCGATTTGCTTCACCGCCCCGGCCCTTTCCACCAGTGCCATTCTGACCTTTTCCTTATCGCTCTTCTCATATTCATCCCTCTAATTATCGACAAGTTTCTCAACCTGATGACACTCCTGGAGATCGTGGAACTTGGTCCGATGGATCGTGCAGTACATGCCATCACTCTTCCCAGCCTTCTCGGTAGCTGCAGCTTCCCGGCAATCGTTGCACGCGGCAACCTCCTTGCCGGGGGCCTCAGCCTTAGCCTTCTTGCCGGTAATAGGCATGCTCGATCCCTCAACTGTCATCACTTCTTTATCTTGTGCTTCTTGCTGCTCTTCTTGTTCTTCTTCTTCTGTTTGGTGGCATCTCCGTCATCCTCTGAGTCGATGTTGACGCCATTATCTTCTCCAGGGATTTTCCTCCCCTCCTCTACCTGAGCATACTTGTCCACCAAGGTGTAAAGCTCCTTCAAACTCTTGGGCAAATGAACGTTCATCTTGGAACGCATCCGACGATTGCGCATGTTGGACTGGAACACTGCTATCACTGCAGCTGGGTGGATGTCTAGAATATTTCGGTGGACTTGGCTAAACCTCTGCATGTACTTACGTAGAGTCTCTCCTTCCTTCTGTGGGAGCAACTGCAAATCGCTGGTCCGCCTGGTTCTTGGTAGCCGCCCATGAAGGCGCCAACGAACTCATGGCACAAGTCAGCCAAGGTCGATATGGAGTTCTTCGGCAGGTGCATCAGCTAAGACCTCACATTTGGCTTTAGTGCCAAAGGGAAGTTGTTGGCAAATACCTTATCATCTGTTCCCCCGACAGCTTGAACAGCGATGGTGTAGATGCTCGAGAACTCTGTCGGGTTCAGTCTTCCATCATACTTCTCAGGAATCTTTGGCTTGAACGTGCGAGCAAACGGCCAATGGACTTGCCGCACCTCACGGGTGAAGGCAGGGCATCCTGCCTTGTAAGGTAGGTACCCGCCACGTCGAGCGCAGGCTCGTCGATGTTGGGGCCATCATGCCCGTTGGGCTGGCAGTGGTCGCTGCGGCGTTGCTTGATGGTTACGAACGCACGCACGCTCCCTCTGCCTGCCCTCCGGGGCTCGCTGTTGGCCTTGATGTGCTCAAGGGTCTGACCAGGCCATCGAAGGCTCCTGGTTGCATGGCCCACGCGCTGGCTACTGTGGCGGGGACTGCACCGTGGGGGTGGCCCCTTCAGTACGGCCAACAACGTGGATCGCCGCCATCGCCTGGGGAAGCCATGATGGGCTAGCTCGCTGTGATCCTCCCGCATCGGTGAATCAAATCATACTTTGATGGTGCCTCTGAGGTGGTGCTTGGGATAGGTGATGATGATGTGGACCGCAGCATCGCCCGGCTCCTGATGGTGCCCATGACGATTATGGCGTGCTCTCATCTCTGGGAGCCAGCCGCTTTGATGGCATGGTGACGAGGCGGAGGTGCTTGAGGGACAGCAGCTCCATTGGGCACAGTGGTTAGGTTAGCTCATCCTGGGGGTGGTGCATGCCCATGCGGTCGCACCCGCAACGGAAGTGGTCGGAGAGTTGCAATTCGCCCCAGAACCAGTGACACTACCATGGATGTGCTCTTCAGCTGGGCGAGGAGGTATAGAAAAAATAATCTCTTAGCTCGTACCTCGAGGAACGCCACCACTCGGATGATGTTGATAATGTCTTTCTCTGGTGCCCTCCTCTCTTGCTTCGGTCGTGGGGGGTGTGGTACCAATGCCGCCTGCTCCAGCCACGTCCCCCACATCGTCTGCATTCTCATGCGTCCCAGCATTCCCAGTGGCGTCGGCGGCCGCCGGCAGCGAGGCCCTCAATGTGGATGGGTGAGCTGCAGCACCAGACTTCTTCTTGGGTGCCATGGTCGATGGAGCCGAAGATGATGAAGCTAGTGATGAAGATGATGCGCTGCTCATGCTCTTGGGTTCGTGCAAGTGATCCCCCTACCTGGCAGGCCAAAGATGTCGCGGGAAAACCACGGCCACCTATGGGACATCAGACGCTTTTGGTTTGACGGGGGGATGGGCACGTTGCACAAAGAGCAGAGAAGCATGGTGCAACACGACACAGATCACATGGGCAGTTTTTTCCCAGGTTCGGGCTGCCACGAGGCGTAAAAGCCTACTCCTCCTTTGGTGGATTCATGGTGGAATGTGGAAAAGAGCACGTCGCTCTTGCCTGGCAAGGTTGCATAGGGACAAGAGTCGCTACGCGCGTATGACTGTCTGGGTTCGAATGGGCAAATCCTTTTTAGGGTTGCCATGAGCCTCCTTTTATAGATTAAGGGGTCACCACAGTGGCAAATTGTCACACCCTGATTTTCATGTCACATTGCTTAAGCTTATTTTCATGTTAAAAATGTGGATTTGCAAAAACTTTTGAGTGTTTTTGACTTTGCATGATTTGACTTTTGTCTGCTGTTTGCTAGTGCTCTAAAAATCAAATAAATCCTCCAACTCTTATACTTCATCTCCTTGACCCAAAACCTTTTCCCAATGATCATGCCATGTGTATCGACCAGTATAGAATTTTCTTATAAAAATATTTTGGCCAAATGGTATTTTCTAAAATTAGTTTTCCAAAAACCCCTGAATTGAGGTTTGCACTTCAAGTACCTTATTTAGGGTGTGAAAAATCTTTCAAAAAGTTTATTTGAATCCTATTAGGTATAGGACTCCCAGAAACCACAAAAGTATAATTTTAAAAGTTATTTTTATATTTTATTTAAAAGCTTTTTCTTAAGGCCAGAAATGGTCTTTAATAGGGAAAAATTATTTAATTATTTCAAAAATATTTGCCAAAATTCAGGGAGACTCATAGGACATATATTGTCCATATATAAGAGTTTCAGCACATGGTCATGTTCAAAATATTGGGCAAATCCTTCCAAAACCCTTTCTGGATATTTCAAGCTTTTGAAATATTTACATAGGAAATATTCTCCAAAAATTCCAGGGAAATTCTATCATGTCATATATGACATATTTGATGATCTTGCAAAGCCTCATGCCTTGAAGATCAAGGAAACATCATTTAGTCCCCTCAAAACCATTCTGTCCATACTGGAAGTTTGAGCAACTTTACATTGCCAAACTTGTCCAACTGCACTCAAATTTGGTGCACATGCTAGAATGGCCTAATAAGGCATCTAGACCAAATGGCACAAGATTTGGAATAGAGCAACTTGATCAGATCACCCCAAAACCACTTCTGTTCAAATTCAAATTTGAACAACTTTACATTGTCAACTTTTTATCTGGAGCCTCAAACTTTGTGGGCATGTTCATAACCCCAAATGATGATGCTACACCAAGTGGTGCATCAAGGGGAGATTATTTGCTTGACTCAAACATGGTGAAACCATTTCTGTTGATTTCTAGGGTTCGCCAAAGTTACATTGGCCACTTTGCCCAAATGGGCTCAAATTTGGTGTAGGGGCCTAATTATATGTGACATTTGATCCTGTTAAGTCCCATGTCAAGTAGATGTCATTTGCTTGACCAAACACTGATCAGACACCTTCTGTCCATTTGCCAAGACAAGTGTTTGGACCCCTTTCTCTAATTCCCTTTACCCCAAATTCTTACCATAGCTTCCCCTAGTCCTATTCTACCTCCAGCAACTCTCTCTGGCCTCATCTCAATTATTGGAGGGGGGTAAAACCCCTATTCCTACTGCTGGACAGCAGTTTTCACCTCCTTCCTCACCTCCCTCCGCATTTCAGTGGCTCACCAGAGCATCCAAGACTGCCTCCCCATTGTTTACTACTCCCTCTACCCTCTGGACACGGCTGGACACAAGAGGACACGCCAATGACACCGCGTGCATGCCAGGGCATGCAAAGTTCGCGCTCTGGAGCACGCTACAGTGCCCTGGCGTACTGTAGCCACCTCCAATCAGGGGCGCCCGACAGCCTTGGGCTTCCCCCTCATGTCCCCCGAGGCGGCCTCGACGTCCGCAGCACGCCGGGCGGTCGGCCCCCTCCTCTCTCCTCCTCCCTCACCCCTGCTCGCACGCGCACCGGCCGACCCTGAGCACCAGTGAGCAAGCTCACACGCGCGAAGACCCTAGCGCCTCCCCGCTCCTCCTCTGCTTTTCCCTTGGACTGGACCTCGTCCACGAGCGCCCTAGACATGCTCAGGAGAGCCCGGTTGGCCTTCAGCAACGACCACGACCTCGCCGGCGCACAGCCCCGCGGTGAACCTCAGGCTAGCCTACTTAAAGGGCACCCCGAGCCCCCCTTGCACCTCCTTTCGCACTCTCCCACTCCCGTGCGACTCCCAAGCCGTTCCGTTGCTCTCCCCGTGTCCTACAGCCTCCTCCCTGGCCGGAGCAGAGCCGCCGGCCGCCGCTCGAATTCGGGCAACCCCGAGCCCCTCTCTTCCTCCTAGCCACTCAAGTGCCACCGCTCGACCTCCAGGGAGCTCCCCGCCTCCGCCAAACCTCCCCAAGATGCCCCTATGCTCAAAGCTCAAGATGACCGGAGCCCTCCTCCGCCGCGGTTGGACGCCTGCTCGCCCTGGTCCTCCCCGGCGGGCGTGCTACCCACGGTTGGATGCGCCTCTCCGCGCTGGTCACTCCGATGGCCGGAGCGTCGCCGGAGACGGCCCGAGCCGACGGTGCCACGCCGGCGAGCGCTCGGCCGCACCTCCCCTGTTCCCCGTGGTACTGCGCGGGAGGAAGAAGAACCTGCCGCTGGGGCCCGCGCGTCAGCGACGAAGTGGGCGGGCCCCTCCGTTTAAGTGGAGGCAGATCTGGCCTCGGCCGCCTCCCCCGCGCGGTGGCGCCCTTCCTGGCGGACGCCTTCGACGTGGCCGGGTCCCTGCGCGCTGCTGAGGAGATGGGCCGGCCCGGTGCACAGAAGCACTAAGCTTCGCCCTGCGCGCAAGGGTATAACCCCCTTTTCTTTTTATTTTCTGTTTCCAGTAAACTTCCAAAATCCCCCAAATATTCAAATGAACTCCAAATGGCATGATTCAAATTTCCTATGACTCAATAAATCATGCTCTATCTGTTGGTGCTACATGCACATTATTCCAGAAACTTTCCCCACACAAATATTTATCAAATACCCATATTTCATTTTTTGTGATGAACTTTAGAAAATCACAGAGAGCTCATTTTTGATCCAAATGCAGTGATTCAAGTTCCTAGATGCTTGTCATGTCCAAACTTAGTTTTGGAACATTTTTAATAATAGTTTCTGTACCCCACTAAATATTGAGCCATTTCTTTATATTTATCAGCTTTCGAAAATCCTAGGAAATTCATTTGAATTCCAAATCCATTGAAAACAACTCCTAGATGCTTCAAAAATCATGACTTGTTGATGGGTGCCTTGGCTCATCATTCAAGAAAATATTTCTGTATACTTCTTCCAAATCCATAAACCCTTGGGTTCCATCATATTGGAATGTTCCAAATCACCCATTGATCCAACACCTATGAAACCACCTTGGTTATTTTTCATATGACCAGAGGTATCCTAGAAAAGTCCAACTCCTATTTTTAGAGCACTTTTATTGTTGCTTTGATTGTGTTGCTTATTATGATTGTTTCCATCGTTAGTTGACGAAATAAACGAAGTACTTGGAGATGGACCAGAAGGTTTGAAGACTCAGAAGAATAAGGCAAGCAGCCCTTTGATCATGTTCAAGAAACATTTTTATGCATGTCTCATAGCACCTTATTATTCAATGCATCGGAATCATGTCGAGGTGGAAACCACTTTGGTTGCTACCTTTGTTACTTACTATTGATACTTGCATCAAACATGACCCTACCTTCCTATGAGGGTTATGTGGGTGGGAGTAGATAGATGTATGCTATAGTAGTTGGCTACGCAAAATGGGTCGGGGTTATGCATTGAGTGAAACAAGTGTGGCCTGACATACTTGCAAATGACCCAGTGGGTGCCACTAATGCCCCTGGGAGTTGATGAGGAGCTAGGGCACTACTTGGTGAGAAGTAGTGTGCCAAGGCTTGACGAAAGTGTTGTTTACAGAGATGGATTAGATTTATGTGTGACTACCGTCCCAACCAAACATGCGCAACCACTCTACCCTTACATGGGAAAGGGCATTATTGATTACCTAGGTCGATACTAGCATGGTGCCCGCATTACTAGTGACGGGGGTGACATGAGGTCACTCTTGGGACGGGGTCGCGCTTGGATAGGCGGCCATGACTGTCTTTACAGGGCACCGGACACACCGTTGGTACCCCGTGCTTGTGATATGTGATGAATACGGAGCGAGTCTCCACAAACCTTGAGATGTGAAATGTTTGGCACGGGGCTGCTACCAATCGAGTGGACTCTATGTTAGTGTCGTCTAGGGAAAGATAGTGATCGGGTGCTTATCCCGGGTACTTGAGGTACCGTGGGTCGTGGATGACACGGAAGTTCCCTGGGTCTTGTGGGTAAAGTGTGCAACCTCTACAAAGTGTCAAACTATTCAAATAGCCATGTCCGCGGTCAAGGACAGTTGGGTGGTGCTGCTTAGACTATGTCCATAAGTTTCTGGGAAACAACACGATTGAGAGATATTGATGATGTGATTGTGAGGAAGTCACAATGAGCTTGTGCATGTGCTGATTACAACTCTTTCTCGATATTGATGTCTGTGACCTCCTGATACTTGTTACAGACACATGCATGCCCTTGTTATATGTTGATCATAAGTGCATATGAAAAACTAGCTTTCCGCAAATCTGCCAACCTAGCAGTAGAGCCTTGCATAATTATTATGTTATCACACTTGGGTTGCTTGTGAGTACATTCAATGCACTCATTGGCTTGCCACTGGTTATTTTATTGGCCAGGCAGGAGAGAACAGGTTATGATGAAGATTTCTTGGTGACGAGCATGCGAGCTAGGACGCTTCCCAGTCAGAATGCCTGTAGGGTTAAGGCAGATGGCATGGGTCCATGTTGTCATTGAAGATTTTCCGCTGCGACGATATACTCAAGACTTGACCATTATGGTCCTATATATGTACTACGGTATGTATGGATGTAAGACTCTTGTTATTCAGCTTCTGTGTGTTTAGTGAGCATTGATCTCTGGGATCACTGTACACGTGCATTCGGTGATCACGACTTATGAGTCGGGGTCCCCACACAAATTAGTATTTCCATGCTGATTAGATAGAAAACAGTGCAATCATATGTAACTCTGCAAGCTCAGAGAGTGCATTAAATGCGCCGCTCAGTGTCACATCACGGTTCGCCCAGCAGGCCCTGCCGGGCTGTTTTGCGAACTTCACGCCTGCTTGCTTGACACTGATATGTCTCCGTCGTATCTATAATTTTTTATTGTTCCATGCTAAAATTATACAACTTTCATATACTTTTGGAAACTTTTTATACTATTTTTGGGACTAACATATTGATCTAGTGCCTAGTGCCCGTTCCTGTTTGTTGCATGTTTTTTGTTTTGCAAAATATCCATATCAAACGAAGTCCAAACGGGATAAAAACGGACGGAGATTTTTTTTTGGAATATTTATGAATTTTGGGAAGAAGAATCAATGTGAGACGATCCCCCAGGTGGCCACAAGGCAGGGCGGCGCGCCCCCGACCCTCGTGGCCACCCTGTAAGGAGGTTGGTGCCCTTCTTTCGCCGCAAGAAAGCTAATATCCGGATACAAATCGTGTCATAAATTCAGCCCAATCGGAGCTACGGATCTCCGAGAGTATAAGAAACGATGAAATGCCAGAATTTGGGAACGCAGAAACACAGAGAGATAGAGAGACAAATCCAATCTAGGAGGAGCTCTCGCCCCTCCCATTCCATGGAGACCAAGGACAAGAGGGAGAACCCTTCTCCCACCTAGGGATAAGGCCAAGGAAGAAGGAGTAGGATGGGGGCGCCGGAGTGCCACCGGGGCCATCATCGTGCATCGACGATCTACACCAACACCTCCGTCATCTTCACCAACATCTTCATAACCTTCCCCCATCTATCTACAACGTTCCTCTCTCCCGCAACCCGCTGTACCCTCTACTTGAACATGGTGCTTTATGCATCATATTATTATCCAATGATCTGTTGCCATCCTATGATGTCTGAGTAGATTTTCGTTGTCCTATCGGTAATTGTTGAATTGCTATGATTGGTTTAATTTGCTTGTGGTTATGTTGCTATAATTTGGTGCCCACCATATGAGCGCGCGCGTGGATAACACCATAGGGTTAGTTGTATGTTGATAGGACTATGTATTGGATGGCAAGAGTGACAGAAGATTCAACCTAGCATAGAAATTGATGCATACGGGATTGAAGGGGGACCAATATATCTTAATGCTATGGTTGGGTTTTACCTTAATGAACGTTAGTAGTTGCGGATGCTTGCTAATAGTTCCAATCATAAGCGCATAGAGTTCCAAGTCAGTGATGACATGCTAGCAGTGGCCTCTCCCACATAAAACTTGCTATCGGTCTAGTAACGTAGTCAATTCCTTAGGGACAATTACGCAACTCCTACCACCAATTTTCCACACTCGCTATACTAAGTGTTTTTTGCTTCTTTACCTAAAAAGCCCCTAGTTTTTATTTATGTGCTCTTTAATTCTTGCAAACCTATCTCGTTACACCTACAAAGTACTTCTAGTTTTATACTTGTTCTAGGTAAAGGGAATGTCAAGCGTGCGTAAAGTTGTATCGGTGGTCGATAGAACTTGAGGGAATATTTGTTCTACCTCTAGCTCCTTGTTGGGTTCGACACTCTTAATTATTGAAAGAGGCTACAATTGATCCCCTACACTTGTGGGTTATCAAGACCTTTTTCTGGAGCCGTTGCCGGGGAGCAATAGCGTGGGGTGAAAATTCTTGTGTGTCCTTGTTTGCTTTATGACAAAGTAAATTTTATTTGCAATTATAAGTTGTTCTCTATCTTCAGTTATGGATATGGAACACGAAGTACCAAAAAAATTAGGTGTACTTGTTACTCATGGAGATGGGGAACCTCCTAAAACCCTCGATGCTCATTATGTGAAAGATATTATGTACAACTTTGATAATCCTGAGAAAACCCCATTCAACTATATAATGGGAGTAACGTTGGATCAACGTGAATACTTTAGGGATTATCACTTGAAACAAAAAGGGAAACTATTATGGGATCAAATTTATATGTTGCGTTGTTATGCTTGGGAATTATGCTTGAGATATGATTATACTTGTTTCTCTAGGATGAAGGCTCCACACCTTCCCTTTTCATGCGAATTTAATGATGATGAAGCCTTAGCTTCTTATGCTAATGGTATATATGATTATTATGATTTGGAACAAATATAAGAATTCATTGCTTTTAATGGTGCTTATGAAATTGAATCTCTATTTAAAAGGTATGAAGCTTTTGATGATGATGTTTATAGGCCTGAAAATTTTTCTATATCAAAATATTTCTATGAGAATTATGAATACAATGCCAATATTAATGTGTTTATTGAGAATGTCTCAGCTGTCCAAGAAGAGACTAATATTTTGCAGGAAACTATGGAAGAAGGAATTCATGACACTGTGAGCTCATTAGATGAAAAATATAAGGAGGAGAGCGAAAAACCAAAGGAGGAAGAGCGGATTAGCTACCCGTGCCCACCTTCTAATGAGAGTAACTCTTCAACTCATACATTGTTTAATTTACCTTCGTGCTTACCGAAGGATGAATGCTATGATGATTGCTATGATCCCTTGGATTCGTTTGAAATATCCCTTTTTGATGAAATTGATGCTTGCTATGCTTGTGTCCATGATGCCAATATAAATTATGCTTATGGAGATGAACTTTCTATAGTTCTTTATGTTATGAATGAAATTGTTGCTATTTCACCCACACATGATTGTCCTATTATCATTTTGAATTCTCCCAACTACACTATATCGGAGAAGTTTGCTCTTATTAAGGATTATATAGATGGGTTGCGTCTTACTACTACACATGATGATTATAATAGATATAATATGCATGTGCTTGCTGCTCCTAGTTGCAATTATTATCAAAGAGGAACTACATCTCCTCCTCTCTATGTTTCCAATATGATAAATTTGCAAGAAACTGTTTATACTATGCATTGAACTTTACTATGTGTGCATGAATTGTTCTTTTATGACATGCCGATGCATAGGAAGAGAGTTAGACTTCGTTGTTCATGATATATGTTACCTTGTGCTGACTACTAAATTACAAATCATTGTTAATTAAAATTGGCTTTGATATACCTTGGGATCCGGGTGGATCCATTACTTGAGCACTTTATGCCTGGCTTAATGGCTTTAAAGAAAGTGCTGCCAGGGAGACAACCCAGAAGTTTTAGAGAGTCATTTATTTCTGTTCTGTGCTTTTATAAAGTTAAAACAAAAAATAAAGAGGGGAACCTAAAACTTCTTCAAAAAGAAAAGTGAAAGTGAGAAAGACAAGCACTGTTTAAGTGGGAGCTAGCCTTGAACTTTGTTCATGACCATGGAAACTTTGTGAACCTTGATTACAGAAACTTTTCAACAAAAATAATTATCCCCTTGTACAATTCCATTGTATTATAAAAATTATATGCCAAGAGTTTCCTTTAGGATGATTAAACTTCTTGTTGGTTTGTGCGGTGCAAAAACAGAAACTTTGGTTGTAGTGCGTGATTTTAATTTTTGTACTGGAACGCCGAAAGGATCTGAAACATTTTGAAAAGTCTCACTAAACAAATTGTTGATTTTTCCTAAGTTTTCCAGAATTTTTAGAGTTACATAAGTATGGCTAATGTTCAGATTACTACAGACTGTCCTGTTTTCACTGATTGCTGTTATAGCTTCATTATTTGCATATGTTTGAATTCTTGTTGAAGCCTCCTTGACTTGGGTCCATAGAATTTTGATAGCACACATTGGTTAATGTTTGTTCATAATTATACAATAATGTTAGAGCAGTACATGATGGGATTTCATTGATCATATGCACTAACCCCACCACTGAAAGTTCGGTTAAGTTTTGTGTGGATGAAGTGTTCGAAGATCGAGGAGGTGTGGATGTGACGATAAGGAGGAGAGGCAAGAGCTCAAGCTTGGGAATGCACAAGGAACACCAAGTAAATATTCAAGGAGACTCAAGCGTCTAAGCTTGGGGATGCCCCGAAAGGCATCCCATCTTTTTTCAACAAGTATCTGTATGTTTTCGGATTCGTTTCGTTCACATGATATGCGTAAATTCTTGGAGCGTCGTGTGCTTTTTATTTTTATTTTATAAATGCACCATGCTGGTATGAGATAGTCCATGGTTGATTTATAGAATACTCTTTGTACTTCACTTATATCTTTTGAGTAAAACTTTGTAGGATGCTTCATGTGCTTCACTTATATCATTTGAAGTTTGGATTGCCTGTTTCTCCTCACATAGAAAACCGTCATTTGTAGAATGCTCTTTTGCTTCACTTATATTTGTTAGAGCATGGGAATAACTTTTGTAGATAGAATTTAAACTCTCTAGCTGCACTTATATCTATTTAGAGAGTTGAAAGGAATTGGTCATTCATATGGTTAGTCATAAAATCCTACATAAAATCGTAGATCGCTGAATATGATATGTTTGATTCCTTGCAATAGTTTTGGAATATAGATATGCTAATATGTGGGAGGTACTAGTGAATGATTGTGGTTTAGTAAAAATATTGGTGATAAGGTTTGTGTAACACCCCAAATTTTTGAGTTGGTTTTTCTTTCAAACTCTGGGCCTTTTTTTGGAAGGGATTGTTTGATCTTTCCTTTTGTCATTCTAAAATCCCTTTTTGGCCAAAGTTTGTGTGTCTTCTCAAGCTTGGTTTTTGGCCTTGAAGTTTTTCTCTTGTGCTTGGCTCAAGCACAAGTTGAGTTTCAAAAGAAGTTGTTTGAGTTCTCCACTTCTTGATTTAAACCCCTCAAGTTTAACCTTGGACTTATCTCCCCTCCAACCTTCATCTTGCCATGATCTGTAATGCCCCGGATGTAATACTTTCCCTTTTGGGTATATAATATATCTCCGGCTTCATCTATTTCCATTTCGGGTTCATTGTCTTTCGGGCTTTCGTCGTTTTGTTGTGTGAGTGTGTGGCTTTCATTCATATCATGTAGACATGTGCATTGCATTGCATTTGTGTTGTGGGTTGCATCCGGTTCGTGGCGTTCCTTCCCGTTGTCCGTTTCGTGTTCCGGAGCTCCCTCACGTGTCCGTGACGTCCCGTAGGCCTACTTTGTTGTTCGGGCGTTTTACGTTACCGGTGTGCCGCGAGGTTGTGTTGTGTGTTGTTGTTTTGTTGTGTGCAACCCGCCTCTCAAATCTAGTCTCGTTTGGACTCCGTTGACTTTTCCCTCCGTTGTCCGTGTGGGTCCGATGTGCCTTCACTTCGTGTCCCGGAAATATCCCTACTACAATCTTTTATCTCCGTCTAGGCCTTTTAAATCAATCCCCGCGATCGGATCCGTCGGATCGCGATCGGAGGGCTCCTAACGCCCCTAAATCTCCTCCTAACCCTAAAAACTGCTACATATAGACCCTCCTAGTCTATTTTGGGCATCCCTATCCCCTTCTTCTTCCTCCTCTAGATCCCCTTCCTTTTTTTTCTTTTCTTTCTTCAGATCCAGATTTATCTGCCCGGATCCCGAGGGAATCCCTCGATCTGCCCGCACCCAGCCGCCGGGATCTCCTCGTTCGCTTCGGCCAGGTCAACGGCCAGTCGACCGACCGCCTCCCGCGCGTCGCTGGATCGACCGCCGCCCTGTTCCCGAGCCTCCATCGCCAGCGCGGGACAGCCCATCGTCCTTCATCGACCGCGACCCGTACTTGCCAGGACCACTTGGCCGGCCCTTCGCCGTTCCTCCCGGGTCCCCACTTCCCCGCGTACGGGCCAGCCACCTGGACTCGGCCCGCTCCAGGCGCTCGCTCCGTGCGCCGGGCTCCCTCCGCAGGCCGCCTTGCCCCGCAGCCAGAGGCCAGTCGCCACCAGGCATGCTCCGCTCCCGCACCAGCCGCGTCGCTGGCTGGGCCTCGTCGCGCGCCGGGCCGCAGCCGCGCCGCGGGCCTCCGCCGCCAGCCGACCTGCAGATCCGCCGCGGTGGGCCGCCTTCTCCGTCCCGGCCCAAGGGCATCGCCACCGCCTCGCCTCGCCGCGGTGGGCCGCCACCGCGCCGGGCCCAGTTCCTCCGCCGTGGGCCAGATCCGCGTCGCCGGGCCCGTCTCCGTTTTTTTTCCTCAGATCCGATCTGACTAAGGTTGTTTGCCCCACTAAGTCCTCAGATCTGTTTATCTGAAATGCTAACTTTGACCTGCTGTAACTTTGTGCCTGTTGCTCCGTTTTGCGCATGTAGCATGTCCAGATGTTCGTGGAGATGTCCTCTACGTTTTACCTGTTGTTGTCATGCATGTTAGATGTCATCTTGACACTTGTTTTGCTGTTGCAAGAGTGCATCATGTTATAAACTGCTGTTATGTGTTATTTTCATGCCACCTTTGATATGTGATATCTTTTAGCTCGTTGGTCCAAACGATGCAAATGACATGTCCACGTGTTCGTCTTGCCACGAACTACGTGTTGCTTGTGATAGGTTGCATGGTAGATTTATTGTTGCCTTGTTATCATCGTTGCAAAGTGCCATGTTCATATGTTGTGTTTTCACTTGTTATGAAATGCCATCTTGATGAGCTCGTCAGTTTCGTCAGTCTCTTCAGCGCGGCGACAAACCTCGTCTGTACCTCATTGGCTCGACGCTGCACTGCAGCTTCTCCTTATCCATGCGCCGCACGGTCGCTTGGCAGCTTCTGGGCGTCGGTGGCGACCTGGCCCGACCGCGCCGGCGGCTGCCACGGCCACAGCGCCGCCCGTGGCGGCTGACAGAAGCTACCACCGCAGCAACGCCGTTTAGCGCCGCCCAAACCACCCCGGAGCCCCGCGTGTCCACCTCCACAGCCAACGCATGCCTGGCACGCCATCGTCGTGGCCTGGCACGCGCAGAGCGCCGTTTCTGCCGCCGACGTGCCGCGCGGCCGTTCCGTCGAGGGCAAGCCGTAACTCCACCCCTCCAGCTGAATTAGGCGCGGGAATGGAACCTCTACAGCTACTGGATGATGCTCAAGCCCCTAGCCCCGCCGTCCGACCACTGCAACGCCGTAATCAACTCGCCGGACTTATCCGTTCGCTACAGCCACCTCGAGCCGCCTATAAAAGGCACCCCCGAGCTCGTTCTCATGCCCACACATCCTCACTACCTCCCTAGACCACGCCCCGCCTCTGGAAGAGCCCCGAGAGGCCCTTCTTCCCCAGCTTCGGCCAGCTACCTCCGCCTCGGGCTTCAGCTCCATTCACTCCGGTGAGGGCTTCTCCGCCGCTGTGAACTTGAGCGTAGCATCCTGGCATCCACCTAGGCCTAACCCCCACCTCAATTTCACCCCAGGAGCCCTCCCCGACGGGGTCCACGACCACCCGAGCCGCCGTCCGCCGGAGACAGTGTCGCCGCCGACGTGGGACTCGTCGGCACCCAACTCTACCACCGTTCGACGCGGAAGACCACCGTGAAGACGTAGGTACCACTCCCCTCCCCTAACTTGCCGTGGATCAATGCCGGCGATCACCGCATCACCGGCTCCGGCGCGGCTCTGTTTCCTTTTTCAAACCTGACAAGTGGGGTCCCCTGTCAGCCTCACATCTTCCCCCCTCGAATCGTTTTCTGTTAGCGCATTCGGCAAAATACGTCTCCCCTCTGCGGTTGGCGTACTGCGTACTGATTCGCTTTGTTATTTTCTGTTCTAGCCCCTGGATCTTTTCTGTTTCATTACAGATGAGTCCCTCGACAGAAACCTTAATATCTTTTAAACTAAAAGTGATTTTTAGTTGATTCTTTTTCTGTCCAGCTTGGATTTATGTCTAGTTTTTTGTCATATTTATGTGGAAATATTTTGAGCAACTTTATTTGCACGCGTGGTATTTAAGTTAGTATGTATTTGTTTGAATACATAGATACCGGAGGCCATGACGGAGACGCGAACCTCATCGAGTTAGGCTCTGACTTTTCAGAACCAAGCAAGCATGTTTGAACCTTTGATATGATGAGTGTGTTGCATGTTTGCTTGAGTAGCTCTTCTCATAAGCATGGTCATATAAGCATATGTGTATGGTTATATTTCATGCAAGTAAGCTTCGGGTGAGTCCCGAAGGAGAATGTTGAACCACCTCGATCAGATGGTGATATGATGGGTGGAATGCTGGTATTGTTGAAGCGTGCCAGTAGTTGGTTATCTCAGTCTCAACGAAGATCATGTCATGATTCCGTTCGTCTCCTTTCTGGTACTATCATAGGCCGTCCGTTGGGATTACGGTCTAGTCAGTTGTAAACCACTTCCCGAGTACACACCAAGTAGAGGGGCCGGGATGAGGGTTCCATGGCCCTCGATTAAAGCCCGTCATCCGGTCAGGGGGCATGGGTGTTTCCGGTTGGGACCGAGATGGGGGCACCCCTTAGAGCGCGCATATATAAATTTGATCACATGCTATTCGAGGTTGTAGCCTCCCCGTCTTAAAGTTTTCCGTGAATGTCGTCGCGGGTGATTCCGGACGACAGGATGTTAATTGGGTGTGTACTGGTTAGTTGAGTTTCTACTAAAACACCGTAGACGAGACTAGCCCACGTGGCTAGTAGAACCCGTTGGCTATGAGTTAATGGTACAAGCTCTGCAGAGTTAAACTCCTTCAATAGCCATGTTTATGGCCTAGGGTCAATCTTCATGTTAACCCGGTGACCGTCTCGAGTATATTCTTGTTGGTAACCAGAGTAGTATTTTCATCAAGTTCATTTGGTAGATGAACTCCCCTACCATCTCTGTGTTTATTTATTTCCAGAAGTATTTCATCATTATACTAATGCTATTTATAAGCCCTTTATGTGATGTCGCTCAGACGTCCGACTGTGGCATTCATTCAGTTTATAAGCCCTTTATGTGATGTCGCTCAGACGTCCGACTATGGCATTCTTTTTATTTATAAGCCCTTTATGTGATGTCGCTCAGACGTCCGACTGTGGCATTCTTTTTATTTATAAGCCCTTTATGTGATGTCGCTCTGACGTCCGACTATGGCATTCATTCAGTTTATAAGCCCTTTA
>LR738712.1:276292704-276354607 GCA_902687465.1 Secale cereale
CGACTGTGGCATTCTTTTTCTTTATAAGCCCTTTATGTGATGTCGCTCAGACGTCCGACTGTGGCATTCTTTTCTTTTATAAGCCCTTTATGTGATGTCGCTCAGACGTCGGACTGTGGCATTCTTTTATTTATAAGCCCTTTATGTGATGTCGCTCAGACGTCCGACTGAGGCATTCTCGTTATTTATTTTACTATAAGCCCTTTAAGTGGTGTCGCTCAGACGCCCGACTGTGGCCTATTATCTATTATTATTTTTCCTACGAGGCGTCATCCAGACCCTCGTTTGGTCTATTCATTATTATCTGTTGGACTTCAGGAGGATTACCGCCGGACTTCCATCTTTACCTTCAGCGCATTCATATTTTATTCCGGTCACATTTTTGCTGGAATACTCATATGCATTCATGTTGGCATTTGTTATATCTTAAGTCCAAACTGTCTTGCGAGTACATTCAAAGTACTCACCTGGCTTGTTGATTTGGCCAGATGTGGATGAAGGCGATCTCATGGATGAAGAATTCGATAGCGAGTCCGACGCTTAGAGGAGTCCCAGTCAGTCCCTTGCGATCCTGGAGTTGATCATTGTTTTATAATCACTTCCGCCTACCACCAAATAAATTCATTGGGTCTCACTCCGACACCCGATGGACTGTATTATATTGGAGTCACATCACCCACTTCACTGTGACATATTCCACCACCCTTTTATTACGAGTTAGTAGTATGCCACCCCGCCTTGTGTCATATCCGCCTTTATGTATTATATTGGCGCGCTTGTAATAAAATTGTTGAACAACCCCAGCTCAACCTTGTATAATATTCAGTGTACTGGAATTCTGTATCAACGAATTGTCCGCCAGCAGGTAATAATATTCCCCGCTGGTTTAAATAAAAAGGTTGGTTTTCCGGTAATTATTTTACTGAAGGACCGGTCCTGACAGTTTGCGATTCCCGAAGCATGCACGTATGGTCTCCTAACTATGTAACCAAATTGGCGCGCATTGTATTTTGATTGTTTATCTTTGCGTGAAGGTCGGGGCGCACGATGGTTAATTCTACCAACCTCCCCCCTAGGAGCACACGTCGTAGTATTTTTGCTTGGAGGGCTAATAGATTTTTCGCAATAAGTATGTGAGTTCTTTATGACTAATGTTGAGTCCATGGATTATACGCACTCTCACCCTTCCACCTTGCTAGCCACTCTAGTACCGCGCAATTATCGCCGGTGCATCAAACCACCTTACACCCTTCCTCAAACCAGCCACCATACCTACCTATTATGGCATTTCCATAGCCATTCAGAGATATATTGCCATGTAACTCCACCGTTCAGTTTGTTATGACACGCACCATCATTGTCATATTGCCTTGCATGATCATAATATAGCTAGCATGATGTTTCCATGGCTTGTCTGTTTTTGGATGTCATTGCTACGCTAGATCATTCCACATCCCGGTACACCGCCGGAGGCATTCATATAGAGTCATACTTTGTTCTAGTATCGAGTTGTAATATCGAGTTCTAAGTAAATAAAAGTATGATGATCATCATTATTAGAGCATTGACCCGGAAAAAAAATATAAAGGCCAGAAAAAAGTAGAAAGAAAGGCCAAAAAAAGAGAAAGGCCAAAAAAAATGAAGGCCCAAAAAAAATTAAAAAATAAAAAAGGGGACAATGCTACTATCTTTTTTCCACAGTTGTGCTTCAAAGTAGCACCATCATATTTATGATAGAGAGTCTCTTATTTTGTCACTAGTGGGAATTTTTCATTGTAGAACTAGGCTTGTATATTCCAACGATGGGCTTCCTCAAATGCCCTAGGTCTTCGTTAGCAAGCAAGTTGGATGCACACCCACTTAGATTCTTTTGTTGAGCTTTCGTACACTTATAGCTCTAGTGCATCCAACACATGGCAATCCCTACTCACTCACATTGATATCAATTGATGGACATCTCCATAGTCCATTGATTCGCCTACTCGATGTGACACTTTCTCCCTAATTTTGTCTACTACCAGCTTCTATTCCAGCTATAGTGCTATGTCCATGGCAAACGCTCATGTATTGTGTGAAGAGTTGAAAAGGTTCGAAAAAGTAAAGTATGAAAACAATTGCTTGGCAGACAACGGGATGGGCATGAGGGGTACCTTGTGTTAAGAAAATGGAGCATAAAAGACTATATGATTTTGTAGGGATAACGTTCTTTAGCATTGATATTTCGAAAGACTTAATTGTTTGTTGGGGTGCCCGAGTACTAAATTCTTTTATGTCAAATAGCATACTATTGTTTTGAATCACTCGTGTCTTAATATTCACGCCATGATTAAATTACATGATCAAGATTATACTAGGTAGCATTCCACATCAAAAATTATCTTTTTTATCATTTACCTACTCGAGGATGAGTAGGAATTAAGCTTGGGGATGCTGATACGTCTCTGTCGTATCTATAATTTTTTATTGTTCCATGCCAATATTCTACAACTTTCATATACTTTTGGCAACTTTTTATACTATTTTGGGACTAACATATTGATCCAGTGCCCGGTGCCAGTTCCTGTTTGTTGCATGTTTTTTCTTTCACAGATATCCATATCAAACGGAGTTCAAACGGGATACAAGTGGACAGAGAATTTTTTTGGAATATTTATGAATTTTGGGAGGAAGAATCAACGCGAGACGATGCCCGAGGGGGCCACGAGGTAGGGGGCGCGCCCCTGACCCTTGTGGCCACCCCATAAGGCGGTTGATGCCCTTTTTTCGCCGCAAGAAAGCTAATATCCGAGTACAAATCACGTCAAAAATTCAGCCCGATCGGAGTTACAGATCTCCAGGAATAGAAGAAACGGTGAAAGGCCAGAGTCTGGGAACGTAGAAACAGAGAGAGACAGAGAGACAGATCGAATCTTGGAGGGGCTCTGTCGGGGGAAACTGTCCTCCCACGAGCACCTATGGGACCGGAGCCCCTTCAACGTTGTGGTAAGGGAGCGGAGGGAGCACGGAGAGCAGATCGAGGAGCGCACGCGGGCAGTTTACCCAGGTTCGGGCCGCGCGGACGCGTAAAACCCTACTCCTGCTTAGGTTGTATTGAGTTCTTGAGCTCGGGAGCTTGAAGATCTACAGTACTAGCTACACCGAGCGAGAGAGTTGTCTAGGTTTCGAACCCCCTCTACGTTGTGCATGGGCCTCCTTTTATAGCTCAAAGGGGTCACCGACAGGTGTCAACGTAGAGGAGGGTAAAAGTGTAAATTTGGTGGTAGTTGTAACATTGCATGAACAGTATATGAACAGTGGTCTTCACCTAACTTTGACAGTGGGGGACAAAGGCATTAAATGCCCGTCGCCGTCGCCCCCAAAAGCGTCCGTCCATGCTTCTCCGTTCGCCACAGCGGTAGCCTCGTCACCGTGGCTTGCCACCGTGTGCCCCAGGCTGCACAGCCGTCTGCCACGCGTCCCTGGAAGGGCCCCAGGGCGACGCGTGGGCAGATGAGCTGGAGCGCGGGAACACAGCGTAGGTTTCCCCGGCAAGCACCCTATCAGGGTCGTGATCTTGCCGGGCCCGGAAGCTTGTCGCTCTCCGGGCCCTGCCGGGGTGCATGATGCGCCGAGGCATCTCTTGAGATATGTATTCCTTGGCCTTCCTGGCAAGCTCCTCTCGCCAGGGTCTTGTGTTAAAGTGATAACCTTGAGTCTGGTGTGGCCTTCCCGGCAAGCTCCTCTTGCCGGGGCCTTGATCTTCTGACTTGTATACTTTGTTCTTGAATGGCTTCATAGGGACCAGAACGGTTCTTGGCGAGCACGTGGTAAGCCCTGCCACGGGAAGCTGCTACTGCTCGTGCACAAGTTGGGGTACTAAGGTACCCCTATCTTAGTACACCGACAGGAGCCCCCGGGCCTGGGCCACACACGATGCCGAGCGCTGTTGGGCCAGGCCAAAGACAGTGCACGGGCACACGCAGCCCACGGAAAGCCGTATCCCCTTTCGTATCCGCCGCATCCCTCCCTAACGGCACGCGTCGATTGCGGCGTCGTGGGAGAGATCGTGGCCTGTTCTTTAATGGGAAATGCGGAACGTCCCCCACTTCCCCCTTAAAAGCAGAGGAAGCAGGGGCACTTCCCTCCATCGTCTTCATTGCGCCTTGATTCTCCAGAAACCCCCGTCGCCCTCCGCCTCCCAAAGGTCGACAGAGAGCCAAGCCCCTCCCTTCCTCCGCTGTCTCCCGCATCCGCGGCACCGTCGACCTCCTCGCCTCTTTCCTCGCCGCCCCCGCCATGGCTCCGAAGAGCGACAAGGCGAAGAGTGACAAGGCCAAGAAGGAGAAGTCCGAGCAGGCGGCGAAGCTGGTAGCCCTGCGGAAGAAGTGCGTGGTCTTCGCGCCGAGGCTTGGCGCGAGGGAGCTGCGGGACAAATACTATTTGTTCTGGGCGAGGGAGACCAAAGCTCATCCCCGCACCAGAGTCAACCCCCGCCGTCGCCGCTGACATGTTCCCCGGCGGGTACTTTTTCTTCGCCGCATTCTTCCATTGTGGTCTGTGCCCTCCGTACTCGGAGTTCTTTTGCGATGTAATGAATACGTATGGCCTCCAGCTCTTAGATTTCACCCCCAACGCCATCCTTACGATGGCCGTTTTCGCACATCTGTGCGAAAACTATGTTGGGGTTCATCCCAATGTAGCACTTTTCCGCCACTTCTTCATGCCTAGAGTAGAGTCTGGCGCTCCCCTTTCCGGCGGCATCTCCTGGATCTTCAGGTTGAACAAGAAGGATTCGTACCTGAAGGGAGAGCTCCGCGGCAAGTGGGAGGAGTGGAGAGCCGATTGGTGCTGGGTGCTGGAAGCAAATCCTGAGCCCTTTACCTCGCCGCGCCAGACTGCCATAGTGCGCGGCAAGGATTGGAGTGAATTGTCCCCGGAGGACAGCAAGCTTCAGATTGCCCTCATTAGGATCATTCGTCTCCGGGTCGCCAATTTGACTATTGGAGAAGTTGGAGCAGATTTCCTCCGCCGCCGCATCGCCCCTCTACAAGAAAGGAAGAGGCCAGCCTGGGAATTCGGCAATGCGGCAAACATCATGAGGCTGCGCCCTGGATTGAACTACAATTTCACCGTCTTGGAGTTGAAGGGGATGGTCCGGGAGCTCTTCAAGCACGACCCGGCCCACCCGGAGTGGTTCTGACCTTCTCGGGGAGTGGTGCCGCTATACAACAGCACTGCCCGCGATTCCATACGCGCGATGATGCCCGCGTGCGACTCCCACGGCGTCGTCCCCACTTGGCTGGAGCCTCCGCCGGAGACCATGCTGACCTTCTTCGACAACTTGGTCGAGAAGCCCCGCAACGCCGAGGAGAATAAGGGCCTGACCCGGGATACTACTGACCGGGATGTAGCTTACATCGCCTCCAGGATGGAGGAGGCCGCCTCAGCTGCGGCTGCGGGCAAATTCTGATACACTGTGGAGGAGCCACAGGCCACGGACACAGTGAGTCAAGCAGAGGAGGCGGAAATCCTCAAGCTGCTGAAGATTGCGCCCGAGGAGTTTGCCGGGGAGCCTTCCGTGAAGTTTGCCGGGACGAGCGAGGTTGCCGGGGGGAGCGAGGCCGCCGGGCATGGCGCTGGATCCAGCGGGCCTGCCGAGGAGGAGGAGGACGCCGAGGCTGGAGATTCTGATGAAGACTCTGGTGGGTCTCTGAATCTGGATGACGATGCCTCCTCATCCTCGGAGAACTCTCCGCCTCCGCCAAGCCCTCCACAGCAACAGAAGAAACGCCTCCGCAAGGCAACTGAGACGGCAAGGCCGCAGGCGCCTCGACAGCAGCCGGCGCGCCATGCGACGCGCGCCACCAAGACGAGCGAAGTCGTCAAGGAGGCGCCCCGTGCTCGTGCGCCAAGCGGAGGGGGATCTTCCCGGAGCGGAACGGGTGCTACTTCTGCCCCTCGGTCCTCGGCGTCGACAGGGGCCGAGTCTTCACAGCCCACAGCCCCGGAGACCGCCAAGCGCCCGAGGGAGCCTTCTCCTCCAGCTCCTCGCGCGGGAGCACACCAGGCGGAGTTCGACTTCTCCGCCCTCAGCTCCGACGAAGAGGAAGAGGAGTAAGTACTTGCAATCCTTTTAGTTTCTTCGATTTTGTCTTGATTTTCCTTGCTTGGTTCTGATCTTGCTTTTGTTTTGCTTTCAGGACCCTGGCCCAGCGGATGGCGAAGAGGGCCTAGATCCCTGTGGTCGAGATTGACGACGACGAGCCCGCCGCGGCGGCGGGAGGCGCGCCAGCGGCAGACTTGCCGGATCAACCTGTTGCTCCGAGGAGCAGCCCCCAGCGCAGCCCCCAGCGTAAGTCTGGTACTCGTTTTTCTGCTTGATGGGTGCGCTCGAGGTTGTTGCTTGTACTGATATTTTGTTGTTTTGTGCGGAGGTGGAGCCGCAGCCGCAGGAGCACCAGGAGGTTGCCCCCGACGAGCCACCTGCTCCGCCCTCCCCGGCGAGGGATAACGCTCCGCCAAGGACGGGCACTCCGCCAAGGGCGAGTACCCCGCCAAGGGTGAGCAGCCTGACAAGGGTGAGCACCCCGCCAAGGGAGGGCGCCGGCGGCCCTCCGCCAGCAGGGGCTACTACTTCGCCGCCAAGGGAAAACTCCCCGGCGAGGGACCCTGTCATCGAAGAAGTCCGCGAAGGTAAAGCTTATAATTTCTTCCTCTTGAATTGTTCTTTTTGGATATTTGCTTGACGATCTCTTTTTTCTTTTTCTTCTACTAGATCCTCCCACCCCGGAGTCGATGGAGACGGAGGCCACCGCCGAGGAGGAGGTGCATGGCGACAGCGGCAACGCCACTGCCACCGAGGGAATGGCTGGAGCCGACGAGCCTGCCGCTGAAGAGACCGCCCCGACCGCAGACGCCGCGGCTGGGGAAGGGACCGGCGACCGCACTGCCGGCCCGAAGGCCGCAGGAGCGCCGGATGCTGCACCGGCCGCCGACCCTTCCGCCTCCGCAGCTGGGTAGGGCGTCTACCTGGAGGCCGCCAACGGGGTTTTCATACAAGTCCTGTGGGCGTCCTCGTCTCGAGCACCCGCGGAGGGAGAGACCTTTGATGGAGAGGTCCTCGCCTCCGCCGGATTGAAGGTCGTTGAAGCGCCCGGCAGCAGCGACGAGCCGGAAGAGGAGAGACTCCTTCGCCGGCTCCTGGCCTTGTATCGGGCCAGGCAAGCGAAGTTGGAGTCTCGGGAGGCCCTCGCCGCCAAGGATGGAGCTGACTTGGAGAAGCGCGCCGCGGAGCTCCGTGCCGCCAACCAGGCGGCCCTCCGCAACTTGGCGGAGGAGCGTGAAGAGCTTGCCGGGGAGCAGCAAGCATTCCTCCTGGAGAAGGCTGAGGTAGAAGAGAAGAAGCAACTGGCCGCCGAGGAGCTGTCTTGGCGGGAGGGAGCGCTCAACCAGCGGAAGGTCGACCTCGACAGCCACGAGGACGACCTCACCGCCCGGGAGCAAGCCATCGGCGGGGCCCTGAAGGAGGCGAGGGACGCTGCCGCTGCCGCGGAGACTGCTAAGAAGGATCTGGCGGCCAGGGTGGCGCAGCTGGAGTTGTTCCTGAAGGCGAGCGAAGACAGGGTCACTGCGCTCAACGTGGAGCGGTAGAAAGATGCCCACATCAACTCTGAGCTGCAGGTACGCCTCTCCGATAAGGGCCAGGAACTCACTGCCGCCAAGGATTCCATTGCTGACTTAGAGCTGAAGGTCTCCACCCTGACTGAATCGCTCGACGCCGCCCGGGACCGCGAGACGAAGCTGAAGGACGAACTTCGCAAGGAAAGGGCCTTGGTGCAGAGCGCCGCCGTCTCGGCGAACAACTTCAACCAGGCAGTGGAGCAGTGGACTGATGAGCTGGTCACCTCCGCTGCCAGTATTGACATGGAGATGATGCCGCTGAGGGCGGAGCATCTCGTGTACTCCCCGGACGAGAGTCTCCCCCACAGCGCCAAGTTGAGTCTGTTCTTCAGGGGAATTGCGCCGGCGCTTGCGCGGCTGCGGGAGAAGATCCCCGTGCAGCTGGCCGACGAGGCGCGTCGGCTCTGCATGGGCACCATGGAGCGGGTCTTGTCGAATATCGTCTACCGCAACCCCGGCATCAACCTCGTCAATGTCCTCCGCACCTTGCCGCCCGAAGCTGATCAGGAGGCGTTGAAGGCGCAGGTTGCCCACATCGTCGCCAAGGTGGGCAAGATCACGAGGCGTGAAGGCGACCGCATAGATTAGATTCCTTTCTTTCAGCTTCCTTTGCCGCTGCCAATTAAGTCATAGGCAGTAGTTGATTAGAACAGCGGCAAGCTATCTTGTAATATACAATCTTATTTTGAGCAACCAATGCAGTGTTATCTCCCTTGCTTTGGTCCCTTCAATTTGTATGCATTCCACCCTACGTTTTTAGGGAACTTGCCGGCAAAGGACCCTCGCCGCTCTGCGCTGAGTGCTGGACTTTTAGCAGCCTACTGGCAATACCTTCGCCGGCAAGAAACCTTGCCGCAGCTAGTCGCAGCACACTTAGGTTGCTGAGCGAACTCGAAAACGAAGTAAGGGCGCGACACTTGTCGCAGCTCACTTAAGTCGTTGAGCGTGCTCGAAACAAAGTAAGGGCGCGGCTAGCCACGGGTAGGTTCCTCCGCGCACAGGTTTTCCATACAAAGTGTGGTTGTTCAAGGAAGATAACTAAAATTTATAAAAATTTGAATTACTCAAACTTTGGTAACTTAGCTTTCATAGATTGTTTGTTCCCCGACAAGGCTTCTCTTTCTTGAACAATACTTGGTTCACGCCTCCATCTCCTTCCCCCCCAGCAAACTTGTGCGCGAGGAATACTCCTTCTGCTTAAGAGGGAAAGTAAAAGAGGAGGAAAAACAAGTATAGGGCCTCACGGCTTGCCAGTGCTTACCGGGGATGTGCGTTGCACAAGGTGTCAAACGATGCATGCAAATAACAAAGAAAAGCATGGAAATGACAAATAGTGCGAAGCACAAAAGCTTTACTGATGCACGTGATCTGCGCCCAGCTTTGTACAAAGGTTTACATGCAACAGCGGCAAGACTTGTACAAAAGGTGGTTGCCGGATAGGATCACGGCAACCGCGTCTTATGGGTGAAACTTGCGAAGATGCTCTATGTTCCAGGAGTTGCTCACCGGTAAGCCTTCTTCGGTCTCAAGGCGGACAACGCCGGGCCTTGTGACTTGTCTCACCCGATAAGGGCCTTCCCACTTCGGCGTCAACTTGTTGGAATTCTTGGCGTACTGAACACGCCGAAGAACAAGGTCGCCTTCCTCGAGACTCCTGGCCTTGACCTTGCGGCTATGATAGCGACGCAAGGCTTGCTGGTATCGAGCAGCTCGTACAACAGCCTGGAGACGTTCCTCCTCAAGGAGCAATGCATCATCTTGTCGCAGTTGCTCTTGCTCGAGCTCATCGTAAGCGAGCACTCGAGGAGATCCCTATACGAGTTCCGTGGGGAGAACTGCCTCTGCTCCATAGACAAGAGCAAAGGGTGTCTGCCCAGTGGCTCGATTTGGTGTCGTCCTGATTGACCAAAGAGCCGCCGGCAACTCCTCTATCCAGTTTCTTCCGCACTTGCGCAGCCTGTCGAAGGTCCTTGTCTTGAGCCCGCGCAGCACTTCAGCATTGGCCCTCTCCGCTTGACCATTGCTCCTCGGGTGAGCAATAGAAGCGAAGCAGACCTTGGCGCCAAGGTCTTGGACGTACTGCATGAAGGTGCGACTTGTAAACTGTGTGCCGTTGTCAGTGATGATCCTGTTAGGGATTCCGAAACGGCAAACAATCGATCTGAAGAAGCTGACTGCTGACTGTGCTGTCACCTTTCTCACTGGTTCCACTTCTGGCCACTTTGTGAACTTGTCGATTGCTACGTACAAGTACTCAAAGCCCCCGACTGCGCGGGGAAAGGGGCCGTGGATATCGAGCCCCCAGACCGAGAAGGGCCAGGACAAAGGGATCGTCTGTAGAGCTTGAGCTGGCTGGTGAATTTGCTTGGCATGGAACTGGCACGCTTCACACTTGGTTACTTGTGCAGTTGCATCTTGGAGGGCTTCTGGCCAGAAGAACCCTTGCCGGAACGCCTTCCCGGCAAGTGCCCTTGCGCCAATGTGGTGGCCACATATGCCTCCATGTATCTCTGCCAACAGCTTCTGTCCATCTTCCCTGGAAATGCACTTCAACCTGACACCGTTGAGTCTTCTTCTGTATAGTTCATTGCCAACGAACTGGTACATACTTGACTGCCTGGTTATTTTCTCTATCTCTTCTGGCTCGTCGGGAAGTTCTCCAGTTTGCATAAAGCGGACGATTTGCTGTGCCCAAGCTGGAGCCTGAGGCTCAACAACAAGGACTAAAGGCATGAGGGCTGCTGCGGGAACCTCAGCTTCGATGGCAAGAACCTGCGGTTCTGCCGGAGCTGATGGTCCCCCGGCAAGCCTGCCGGGGCAAGGCTTGTCGGGAACGCCTGCTTCAACTGTACAGACCCTTGGATCTGCAGGAGCAATCTGTTCCTCAGCATCTTGGCTGTTGATCTTGGGGACCTTGGCGGCTGCTTCGGGAAGATCCGCCGGCAAGTAGTCGCCGGAGACCAACTTTCTCTTCTTGTTTTGCCCAACTGATGGTGTAACGGATGGCTGAGTCAACTTGAGCACGAAGGTCCCTGGTTCCACAGGTAACTTCATGGCAGCGCACTTTGAGAGGCTATCTGCAATATCATTCTGAGCTCTTGGGACGTGCTCCATTTGCAGACCTTCAAAGTGTTCTTCAAGCTTCCTCACTTCATCAACATAAGCTTCCATCAAAGGGCTCTGGTAACTCTTATTCACTTGTCGGACCACCAACTGTGAATCTCCCCGCACAATCAACTTCTTTATCCCAAGCTCGGCCGCAATTCTGAGGCCGGCAAGCAAACCCTCATACTCTGCAGTATTGTTTGTCGCTTGCTCCTTGGGAAAGTGCATCTGGACAACATACTTGAGGTGCTCTCCGGTGGGCGCTATGAGTACCACGCCGGCACCGGCGCCTTGCAGCGAGAAAGCACCATCAAAGTACATTATCCATTCGCTGCTCGCTTCTTGGGCAGGGACGCTTGTCTCTGGGACTTCTTCATCTGGCGTTGGGGTCCATTCTGCTATGAATTCTGCCAAAGCTCTGCTCTGTATGGTTGAAGTACTCTCAAACTTGAGACCAAAGCTTGACAGCTCCAGTGCCCACTCGACGATCCTGCCTGTTGCTTCGGGATTCTGCAATATTCTCTTCAACAGAAAGCGAGTGACCACCGTTATCTCGTGTGCTTGGAAGTAATGGCGCAGCTTCCTTGAGGCCATGAGGAGGCCGAACAGCAACTTCTGCACCCCAGAGTATCTTGATCTAGCCCCCTGCAAGAGGGAACTTACAAAATACACTGGGCGCTCCACCATCTTCTTTCGCACTTCACCTTGTTCCTGCGCAGACTTGTCCTTGTCGGGGTCAGAGCTTGTCGGAGAAGCCCCCTGCTTGTCGCTGGATTCGCTTGCCGGGGATGTGGGTTCCTCATCTGCCTCCCTCTCCGCTACTAACGCAGCACTAACCACTTGATTGGTTGCTGCTAGGTATAGCAGCAACTTCTCTTGTGGCCTAGGTGCGACAAGTATTGGAGTGGAGGACAGGTATCCTTTCAAGTCTTGCAGCGCTGCCTCCGCTTCCGAAGTCCATTTCATAGGTCCTGCCTTCTTCAAAATTTTGAAGAAAGGCAGGGCGCGCTCTGCAGACTTTGAAATGAACCTGCTGAGGGCAGCCACACAACCAGCAAGTCTCCTTACGTCCTTGACGCGCTTCGGGGCTTCAATCTGCTCGATGGCTTTTATCTTGTCGGGATTGGCTTCAATCCCCCTCTGGGACACAAAGAACCCGAGAAGCTTGCCGGAGGGAACTCCGAAGATGCACTTCTTGGGGTTTAGCTTGAGCTGGATCTTGCGCAGATTCTCGAAGGTTTCCTCTAAGTCCTGTATCAGGGTATCTTTGCTCTTGCTCTTGACCACTATATCATCCATGTAGGCATCTACATTCCTGTGGATCTGTGGCTCAAAAGCAGTGTGCACCACCCTTGCAAATGTTGAGCCTGCATTCTTCAATCCAAAGGGCATGCGTATGAAGCAATATGTGCCACATGGAGTAATGAATGCAGTCTTCTCTTCATCTTCCTTGGCCATGAATATCTGGTGGTAACCTGAGTATGCATCAAGGAATGAGAGCAACTCACATCCAGATGTGGAGTCAACAATTTGGTCGATGCGTGGCAAAGGAAAGGGATCCTTGGGACAAGCTTTCTTCACGTCAGTGAAGTCTATACAAAGTCTCCACTTTCCATTAGCCTTTCGCACGACAACTGGATTGGCCAACCACGTGGGATGTATTACGCCTCTAACCAGGCATGCTGCTTCTAACTTCTTTATCTCTTCGGCGATGAATTCTTGGCGCTCCACGGCTTGCTTCCTGACCTTCTGCTTGACGGGCCGCGCGTGAGGGCAAACAGCAAGCTTGTGCTCAATTACCTTCCTGGGAACGCCGGGGATGTCAGTTGGTTGCCATGCAAACACATCGACATTCGCCCGCAGGAAGGCAACGAGCGCGCTTTCCTATTTGGGGTCGAGTGTAGCACTTATGGTGAAGGTACCACCAGTGCCGTCCTCCTTGGCGGACACCTTCTTGGTTGCCGGTGGAGCTGCCATTACTTTCTTGCACTTGCCGGTGGAGCTCGATGGTGCGTCCTCGACAGCAGCGCAGCACTCCGAGGAGGTGCGTTTGCCGGAGTGGGCCCCAGAGCTCTTGCCGGACTTGGTCTTGGTCTTCCCCCCGTGAGCTTCAGCGGCAAGTGTGTTGCTTTCTGTTGCGGCTGCTGCATCCCGGTAGATCTTGTCGGCGCAGATAAGCGCGTCCTTCTTGTCGCCAGGGACAGAGATGACGCTTATCGGCCCCGGCATCTTGATCACGTTGTATGCGTAGTGGGAAGCTGCCATGAACTTGGCGAGGGCGGGACGGGCAAGTATCCCGTTGTATGGTAACAGGATATCGGCAACATCAAACGTGATCCTCTCTGTCCTGAAGTTGAGCTCCCCGCCAAAGGTCACTGGCAGCGTAATCTTCCCCTTCGGCTTGCTCCTTCCCGGGTTGATCCCTTGGAACGACCCGGTTTCCTCGAGCTCGCTGTCGGGGATCTGTAGCTTCTTGATCACAGCCGAGGAGATCAAGTTCAGGCCGGCCCCGCCGTCAACCAACATCTTGGTGACCTTGAGGTTGCGGATAGTTGGTGAGACCAACATCGGCAAGCACCCGACCGCAGTTGTGCGGTCAGGGTGGTCCTCAAGGTCAAAGATGATGGGCGTGCCGGACCACTTCAGTAGATTGCGTGACTCGACGGGCGGCTCAGCTGCATTCACTTCTCGCACCCACTGCTTGAGCTGGCGGTGGGATGTGTGCAGAGAGGCATCTCCGTCGACACACAGAACCTCTGTGGCCTTCTGGAACTCCTGCTCGCTGTTGTCTCCTTCTTCCATGTCATCATCGTCGTCTTCCTCCTCATCCTTGTCGCGGCCCCGGGGAGGTCTGTCACCTTGCCGCTGCTTGGCCTTGCCGCGACGTCCTCCCCGGCCATTGAACGGCCGCTTCTTGCTGGGTTCTCCTCCGCCTCCTTGGGCCTTCTCCTTGTCGCGACGCTCGTATTCAGCCTTCTGCTGCTCTACGAGGTACTCGACTCTTTTGCAGTTCTGAAGATCGTGGCCCTTGGTGCGGTGGATCTTGCAGTACTGCTTGTCGGAGCCGTCCTGCTTGTCGGCTGCCGCTACAGGGGCGGGCTCCTTGCCAGAACCGCCAGCCTGTGCCTTCTTGGCGGGAGCCTCCTTGCCGGACTGCTCGACAACCAGCACCTCCTTGCTCTTCTTCTTTCTATTATTCCGCCGCCGGTTTTTCCTTGCCGGGGCGGCATCCTCGCTGTCGCTTCCTCCTGCGCCAGTATCCTCTCCGGGGAGTCTCCTCCCCTCTTCAGCGCGCGCGCACTTGTCAGCCAGAGCGTAGAGCTCGCTGACGTCCCGGATCTTGGTCATGGCCATCTCCTCCCTCATCCGGCGGTTACGCATGTTGTGGTGAAACGCGCTGATAACCGCGGCAGGGTGGACGTCGGGAATGTTGTGCTGGACGCGGCTGAATCGTTGGATGTATTTGCGCAGGGACTCTCCCTCCTTCTGGGCGAGGATGTGGAGATCGCTCTCCTGGCCGTGGGGTTTGTGGCCGCCTGTGAAGGCGCCGACAAACTGGTGGCACAAATCCGCCCATGAAGAGATGGAGTTCTCCGGCAAGTGCATAAGCCAAGACCGGACGTTTGGCTTAAGCACTAGCGGGAAGTAGTTGGCTAGGATCTTCTCGTCGCGTCCCCCGGCAGCCTGCACCGCAATGGTGTAGATGCTGAGGAACTCCGAGGGGTGTGTCTTGCCGTCGTACTTCTTAGGTACGTCGGGCTTGAAATTCTTCATGCTGGGCCACTGGACTTGCCGCAGCTCACGGGTGAACGCAGGGCAACCTGCCGCGTACGGCAAGTCGCCCGGTTCACCGGGCGCGTGTGCGTCGACAGCAGTCCCAGCGCGCTGATCTGACTGTCTTCGGGCTTCTCGTCGACGCTCGATGCGAGTCCGAGCGTCTTCTTGCCGCCTGTCGTCTAGGACTTGGCGCTGATCGCGGCAAGCCCGCGGATCCGACGACGCCGTAGATTCGTCGTCGACGTTGATCCGACGGGGTGGCGATTTCTGCTTTCGCGGCGGGGAGTGCATGGTGGATGCACCCCCGGCGGTCTTGTCTCCATCGGCCCTCGTCTAGTCGACTTGCCGCGGCCGTGATGTTGCCGGCTGCTGCGGCGTGTTGTTGTTGGCGAAGGCAATGAGGCTCTGGATCGTCGCCCTCCAGTCTTCGGCTTTATCTGCCGCTGGAGCGAAGTCGAGGAGCAGCTGTACTCTGGCTAGAGCTTCTGCTGGTGAGGAGGGGAGCGGTGGCGAGCGGTGCGAGGAGCGGGACACGCTCGGACTTCTAACAGCGTTAGAAGGAGCATGTTCCCGCCCCGGCGACCGCGCCTTGCTCATACCAGCGCGCTGGCCTTGAGCATCCCGCAATCCTCCGGCTTGGCCACACCCCAGCAAGCGTATGGTACCTCCAGTACCACGCCGCTGCGGGTCTTGCACCTCCTAGGAGGGACGTGGGGCGTGTACTGACACCGAGGCTTTGGAATTCGCCCGGTCGTCAGTCTTGTCCTTGGACTTGGTGGCGCCGTGAGTCTCCTCACCGGCGGCCACCCTTCCGCCGGCGTCTCCTCCACCAACCGTTGGTTCCGGTGGCGGTGGGATTGACGCAGACGGGCCTGCGACCTCCGAAGCCTTCTTCTTCGGAGGCATGTTGGTGTAGCTGATGAAGTTGGAGAGGTTGATGAAGAATGCGCCCGCGTGAGCGCCGGATCAGGTTCGCACAACCTCGGCGCCCCCTACCTGGCGCGCCAAAGATGTCAGGGGAAACTGTCCTCCCATGAGCACCTATGGGACCGGAGCCCCTTCTACATTGCGGTAAGGGAGCGGAGGGAGCACGGAGAGCAGATCGAGGAGCGCACGCGGGCAGTTTACCCAGGTTCGGGCCGCGCGGACGCGTAAAGCCCTACTCGTGCTTAGGTTGTATTGAGTTCTTGAGCTCGGGAGCTTGAAGATCTACAGTACTAGCTACACCGAGCGAGAGAGTTGTCTAGGTTTCGAACCCCCTCTACGTTGTGCATGGGCCTCCTTTTATAGCTCAAAGGGGTCACCGACAGGTGTCAACGTAGAGGGTAAAAGTGTAAATTTGGTGGTAGTTGTAACAGTGCATGAACAGTATATGGATAGTGGTCTTCACCTAACTTTGACAGTGGGGGACAAAGGCATTAAATGCCCGTCGCCGTCGCCCCCAAAAGCGTCCGTCCATGCTTCTCCGTTCGCCACGGCGGTAGCCTCATCACCGTGGCTTGCCACCGTGTGCCCCAGGCTGCACAGCCGTCTGCCACGCGTCCCTGGAAGGGCCCAGGGCGACGAGTGGGCAGATGAGCTGGAGCGCGGGCACACAGCGTAGGTTTCCCAGGCAAGCACCCTGCCGGGGTCGTGATCTTGCCGGGCCCGGAAGCTTGTCGCTCTCTGGGCCCTGCCGGGCCGCATGATGCGCCGAGGCATCTCTTGAGATATGTATTCCTTGGCCTTCCTGGAAAGCTCCTCTCACCAGGGTCTTGTGTTAAAGTGATAACCTTGATTCTGGTGTGGCCTTCCCGGCAAGCTCCTCTTGCCGGGGCCTCGATCTTCTGACTTGTATACTTTGTTCTTGAATGGCTTCATACGGACTAGAACGGTTCTTGGCGAGCATGTGGTAAGCCCTGCCACGGGAAGCTGCTACTGCCCGTGCACAAGTTGTGGTACTAAGGTACCCCTATCTTAGTACATCGACGGGCTCTCGCCCCTCCCATGCTATGGAGACCAAGGATCAGAGGGAGAAACCTTCTCCCACCTAGGAAGAAGGAGAAGGAAGAAGGAGAAGGAGGGAGCTCTCTCCCCCTTGCATCCGGTGGCGTCGGAGTGCCATCCGGACCATCATCGTGCGACGGCGATCTACACCAACACCTCCGTCATCTTCACCAACATCTTCATCACCTTCCCCCTTCAATCAACAGCGGTCCACTCTCCCACAACCCGTTGTACCCTCTACTTGAACATGGTGCTTTAGGCTTCAAATTATTATCCAATGGTGTGTCGCCATCCTATGATGTTTGAGTTGATTTTTGTTGTCCTATCGGTAATTGGTGAATGTCTATGCTTGGTTTAATTTGCTTGTGGTTATGTTGTTGTCCTTTGGTGCCCATCATACGAGCGCATGCGTGGATCACACCATAGGGTTAGTTGTATGTTGATATGACTATGTATTGGAGGGCAAAAGTGATAGAAGCTTCAACCTAGCATAGAAATTGATGCATATGAGATTGCAGGGGGGGCAATATATCTTAATGCTATGGTTGGGTTTTACCTTAATGAACGTTAGTACTTGCGGATGCTTTCTAATAGTTCCAATCATAAGTGTATAGAATTCCAAGTTAGGGATGACATGCTAGCACTGGCTTCTCCCACATAAAACCTGCTATCGGTCTAGAAATGTAGTCCATTGCTTAGGGACAATTTCGTAACTCCAACCACCACTTTTCCATACTCGCTATACTAACTTTATTGCTTCTTTACCTAAACAGCCCCTAGTTTTTATTTACATGCTCTTTATATTCTTGCAAACCTATCCCATTACACCTTCAAAGTACTTCTAGTTTTATACTTGTTGTACGTAAAGCGAACGTCAAGCGTGCCTAAAGTTGTATCGGTGGTCGATAGAACTTGAGAGAATATTTGTTCTACCTTTAGCTCCTCATTGGGTTCGACACTCTTACTTATCGAAAGAGGCTACAATTGATCCCCTATACTTGTGGGTTATCAGACATGTCTCAGGAAGGGTGTCATTTGGAGGTTCTTTCTGTACGAAGTGGCTGCCATGTGGCAGGAGGCTGCCACCGAGCCACTTAGGAGCTTTACACCACACTGATTGACGATGGGCGTTGGTGTGAGGTGGTGGTTTGCCTCCGCGAGCCCCGGCAGGCCTGCTGGGGTGATGCTGGAGGCTTGCTTCTGAGGCGATCCAACCCCGCCAGGCTCACGTGCCTGACAAGGAAGGCTCTTCTTCTGGTGATATCTTGCCACTTCGGCTGGTTTTGGTTGTCTTGATCTCCTTGACCAGCTCTCTGATTCCTCAAAGAGCCTATCCCTTCGAGCCTTGATCTCATCTTTGTGTTGCAAACTTGTCCTTGGGCCTGTGCACAGTCTGGGGCAACGGACCCAGGGTTTGTTGCACCAAAAACATGCGATGCTGGTGCACACCATTCAAGATATGTCGTCATTAGGCAACACATCGGGGTAGAAAACAAAGGGAGATGTAGTGTGTGTCACATGCATGGATAGGACAGCTAGCAGATTTCTTCCCAACTTGCGCAGAATCGTGTATTTGCGTCATTGTAGGTTCTTACGGAAAAATCACCCATACCAAAACATAAAAGATAGATTTGATGGTACGGCAAAGGTATAGGTGTGGGCCCAATACCCTATGATGGGGAGGTGGACAACAACATGGCTAAACAAATTAATTGTGTGCTTGGCAAGAAGCACACTTTGACGGTGAAACAAATACCCAAGGGTCAAGTGTTTAAAAAGAAATCGATGTTCTAGAAATTACCTTACTGGGAGATTCTACGTGTACGTCACTACATCAATGTCATGCACGTAGAGAAGAACGTATGTGAAAGCATCCTTGGTACTCTGCTCAAGATTAAAGGTAAAAGAAAGGAAGGTCGCGGTTCATGGTTCACGGCTCCATATGCTTGTTGATCAATCAAAACGCAAGAGTGAAGTAGAAGAAGATGAAAAATTCATCAAAGCTCGCCAAAGTTACAATTTCAGTACAAAAGAAGAAACCCAGTTCTTCACCTATTTTTTGTGAGTTAAGACACCCTCTTCATACTCTGCAAACTTCAGAAGTCTCGTGGATGTGAGCTCGGGTAAAATGAAGTTGGGACACTTGAAGTCACATGATTGCCTCGTAATTTTGATACAAATCCTCCCGGTGGCCATCAGGAATCTAATGCACAAAGATATAAGAAACACACTCATTGAGCTCTGTGATTTCTTCAACCAACTATGGCAGAAAGTTTTAGTTCTTGAAGAGTTGGATCATATGCAAGATGATATTGCAACAATATTGTCCAACCTAGAGATGTTTTACCCACCATCATTCTTTGATGTCATGGTCCATCTCACTGTGCACCATGTCGACGAGATAAAGTATTGTGGTCCTATATTTCTTCGCAACATGTATCCCTTCAAGCGGTTCATGGCAATACTGAAGCGCTTTTGTCGGAACTGAAAGCCATCCAAAGCTAAGCATCCGACAAGGTTATACCGCGGAGGAGGTGGCTGACTGTTGCATTGAATACATGAAAAAAAGACCTATAGGTTTGCCCTCTCTCTCCACGAGGGAAGGCTGAAAGGTAAGCCGGTCCTTGCTGGCACGCAAATGGCTGCACCCAGAGAATTGGCAGAGAAATCCCATTTGACGGTACTGCTTCACAGCCTAGATCTCAGCGCCTATGCCAAAGAACACTTGGTAGAGATATGCCAAAGCTTCTTAGCAATGGTGCCTTCATCGGATGTGGATACGAAGGAGCACACTAAGAACTACGCCGAATGGCTGAAGAATTGTTTGGCACAAGGATCCATCAATGACACTGCTACGTGGTTGGCACAAAAGCCATTACCTACGGTGTTGACGTACAAAGCATATGATATAAATGGATACACGTTCAATACTGAGGAACATGATGAGAAGACCCCATATCAGAACATCTCTATACGAATAGAATGCATGACTGTTGACAAAGCTGATAAAAGGGTATAATATGAAACCATCAAAGAGATTTTGGAGCTTGACTATGTGAAAGTTAAGGTGAAATTATTCAGGTGCGCATGGATCCCTCTCGGTCGTGTAAAGGATGATGATTACACGAAGACATGTGTTAACAGGACAACAATGGCATATCATGCTGACCCGTCCATTCTTGCCAGCAATGCTACCCAAATTTTCTTTGCGGAAGACCCCTTGCGTAAGAACTGCCATGTAGTGATGCATGTGAAGAGGAGGGTACTGGGTGTCGAGGATATTTCCGATGAGGATGAGTACGATGAATTTGCTAAGTTGTCAGCCAAGGGATCACACACCTGTGTAACAGAGAAGTGTTAACTCATAAAAAAACAAGTTCATTCGGGGTCAATGTAATGATCCCAGTTCCCTAATGTACATGGGAATTAAGCCGTAAGACTAGTCTTTATGCCTACTCTGCAACTTAATTCGTTCAATTTAGAAATGTCGCTTGTACTGAATTTGTGAGTTACGCCCAGTTTTCTGTTGATGTAAGAATCGTTAATATGTTGACCTTGATATGCTGTCAGCTCAGGCAATGAATATGAACTTTTTTTGTTATTATTATTATATCATGGAGATAGCACACTCAATTGATCTCACTATAGTATGTGTTAACAAATATATGCAATCTGGTTTGCGAATAGAACATGGTTTGTTGATGAAATCCGTGTGCCGACCAAACCCCACGTGCAATCTGAGCCGACTGCACAACCAAACCCCACGGATCGGACGTCTGCACCATTGGATGCTCACAGATCGAACGGCGATCCTGATCCCTTTTGATAGCACATGCAGTTCTGGTTGTAATTTTATTTTTATGCACAAAATGAACGTTAAACTCAAAAAATGTCTTAAATATAGCTAACGATACATGAAATGTGCCAGAAAATCAAACCCGCGGTATAATGGTGATTGCGTACCGTGGAAATATTTGTGAGGCCAAACAATGAAGTCACCGGCCACTGGAGTTTGAATTGACACGTCTCCTTTTGGAAATCATGATCCTTCATGTGAGATGCTCCGGTTTGGAAGGATCGATCATCAAAACTTGTGCCAAACTTTACCAATTTTTTTCCACTGGGTCGTGAGAGCACGCCATGGTCACACATCTATTTTGATGATGTCCGGACTCCATCTGAATTTCTTGTAATTAAAATACCAACTGGGCCTACGCCAGTGGCCGCACCTTGCGGCCGAAATGTTTGAAAATTCTCCCCGTGGCAAACAACCTACCGCAGTGGTGCGGCCAGGGTGATCTTCTTCGTCAAAGATGATGGGCATGCGGGACCATTTGAGCGACATCTAGGCCTTTGGCGCTGGTTCCACGACATTGACCTCTCATGCCCATCGCTTGAGCTGGCAGTGAGAGGCATGCAAAGATGCACCTCCATCAATGCACAAGGCGTCAGTGGCGTTCTGAAACTCCTGCACACTGGTTTCCTCTTCATCCCCTCCATCACTCGCATTATCACATATTTCCTTCTCTTGACACCTGGCGGGTTTCCCTTGGTTCCAAAAGGGTTTGCCGATGCGGTTTGCTTCACTGCCTCGGCCCTTACGGCTAGCGGCATTCTGACCCTTTTCCTTGCCACGCTTATCATATTCTGCCCTCTGTTTCTTGACAAGCTGCTCAACCTGGTAACACTCCTGAAGGTCATGGCCCTTGGTCCGATGGAACTTTGCAGTACGGACCATCGCCCTTCCTAGCTTTCTCGGCGGCAACGGCCTCTCGGTAGGCAGCGCAAGCGACAGCTTCCTTGTCGGGGGCCTCAGCCTTCGACTTCTTGCCGGCACTAGGTGTGCGTGATCCTTCCATAGTCATCACTGCATTATCTCTTGGCTTCTTACTACGCTTCTTAACCTTTCTCTGACTTGTTGATTCATCCTCATCCTCTGTATCAATATTGGTGCAATCTTCCTCTCTGGGCAACTTCCTTCCTTCCTCCATCCGAGCACACTTATCCACCAGTGTGTATAGATCCTTCAAAGTATTGGACAACTGCATATTCATCTTGGTATGAATGCGGCGGTTGCGCACATTTGACTGGAAAGCCGCTATAACAGCTACCGAATGGATATTTGGAATATTTCTCTGAACTTTATTGAATCTATGTAAATACTTACGAAGAATTTCTCCTTCCTCCTGCTGAAGGTGTTGCAGGTCACTAGGCATGCCGTGCTCTTGGTGGCCACCGGTGAAAGCACCGATGAACTCGTGGCATAGGTCTGCCCATGACAAAATGGAGCCTTCTGGTAGGTGCATCAGCCAAGGCCTCACGTTGGGCTTGAGGGCCAAAGGGAAGTAGTTGCCAAACACCTTCTCGTCTCTTCCCCCGGTAGTCTGAACAGCGATGGTGTAGATGCTCAGGAACTCTGCTGGGTTTAGCCACCGTCTTACTTCTCAGGTATCTCTGGCTTGAATGTGCGAACGGATGGCCAATGGACTTCCCGCAGTTCTTGCGTGAAGGCTGGGCAGCTGACCTCGAATGGTAGGCACCCGACAACACCGAGCGCAGGCTCGTCGACATAGAGGCCCTCGCACCCATGGGTCTGGTGGAGGTCGTCGCGGCGTCGATCTATGACGACACGTGCGTCTCCCCGCTGCCTATCCTCCGGGGCTCAATTTTGGCCAGGACGTGCTCGAGGGCTAGAAGAGGTGTCGGGGACCCGATCCTAAGTCACACCGGTCTAGCATGTAACACATCATATGACTTTGCGGCATCACGCACAGTATCCCACGGGTGCCACCTTACCTGGCCTGAGACTGTTTGCGCATTTTGGCTCACATATATGCTAGTGTCGCTAGCATCCATACAACAGAGAACCCGGGACGACATGACTAGTCATAAACCCAAGGTGGCACAAACTTACAGGGACAGGCATACATGACCCACCAATGCACCTGACGGTCAGCAACGAGTGTTGCCGGGCTGTAGCAAGCTAACAGGACTCCGGTATTACACTGCGTGACATTTCCCTGGAAGGGACAGACAGAGAAGCAAAGAAGGACACATGTCGCTCAATCCATGTGTTCCGGAGCAGTAGCAAGCTACCAAGGCTTAGTGGAAGCACTAGGAGGCATTTCCCCATAAGGAAGGCTACCAAGAATAAACAACTAGGTGTCGGATCCCACACATACCAATACACATTACACGTACGCATGACATGCACGATATGTGTAGATACAACATGGCATCACATCATAACTCAACTCATATAGATAAAGGCCCAGAAGAGCCGTCATAGCATTTATTACAAAAAGGGGTCAGATGATCCAACATACAAAGCATACAGGCAACGTAAGCATAAACATGTCTGGGTACGGACATCTGAAAATGAAGACGGCTTTAGAGCCTGACTATCTACAAGACCCTCCCAAGGGTACAAGATCGTAGCTGAGGTAACATGCTAAACGTCGAACTCCACGCAGAACCACTAGTGAGCCTGACGTCTCTTTGCAAAACATAAATTAAGCAAACATGAGTACAAATGTACTCAGCAAGACTTACATCAGAACTAGCTACATATGCATCAGTATCAACAAAGGGGTAGTGGAGTTTAACTACAGCATGCCATCTTTGAGTCAGTGGCTATCCTATACTACGAATGCTGGTAACTCCTTTGAGGTGGCGCACACGAGTCCACATATTCACCATATCTATACACTACTATGGACCCGCTCCTGTCTCCCTACGAGAAGGCCATCCATAGCACCCACGCTTTGCATTTTAGAGTATCCACTTTCACTTGTCTATGAACCGCATAAGCAACCCAGCAGTCCATTACCACGGACGCGGCTATTCGAATAGATCATTTATAACCATGTGGGGTTGTACTTATCACACATGTTTCCACCACTTAGCGTCCCCACATGACATATGCTCGGCAGACTTCAAGCGATAGCCAACATGGGTGTAGACCATGACCTGACGAACCACACAAGTCTCTAGTCCAGGTTTATCACCTATTCAGGTTCCATCCGCAGGTAGTCCGGTCGAGGTTTCCACTACGGCCCCCGAACGATGTGTGCAGGGTTCTCGAGGCACCAAAAAGGTGACTCAGTACACTGGGCCACCTACCTACCGCTACATCATAGCCGACCCCTCCTGTTAGTGCTATGCATGGCCTCCAGCACACTACAAACACCAGAAACTACTTGCAACTCATGGAAAGAGGACAGGGGGGTTAATAAGACGAGCGGGGTCATATTTCAGGGCCCAGCGTGTGGCAGTAACTTTTCTTGGATCACAAATACAGAACTCGGTTCTTGAGGACGGTTTCAATGAGCTAACCCACCATGTAGTCCTACATGGCCTCTCATCGCTACCTTTACCAAATCATGTTCACACACTTAGCTCTCAATAGTAGGACATGTTCACCTCCATTCCAATTCATCATAGATGAACCAGACCCGACAGAACTCTAAGCATAGAAGGTATAACAAACAAGCATGAATGAGTAGGCACATCATGGCTCAAACAACTCCTACTCATGCTAGTGGGTTTCAACTATTTACTGTGGCAATGACAGGTCATGCAGAGGAAAGGGGGTTCAGCTACCACAACAAATAGCAGTTGAATCGTTGTTGTCCTAATGTAGTTAAAGAGAGCAAGAGTGTGAGAGTGGGATTGTATCGGAATGCTCAATGGGGTTTTGCTTGCCTGGCCCTTCTGAAGATAGCTTGTATCTTCATCAGTGTCATCGAACTCATCATCGGAACAACGTCTATGCAGTGCAACAATATGATGCATGATCATGACATGGAAAGAATGTTATGATTTGCACTAATGCATCTATCAACAATTGAAATGCAGTCCATATGAACAGAGGGTTCACATGCAAACTCCATAATTAGTATTTAAAATGCCATTATCATGTTTTCACTTATACAGTGGGTATAAGTTGGTTGAAAATGCGTGAAAGTAGCATAAATGGATATATTGCATTTTTCTGATAATGTTTAATATATAACTTTTTCCATTTGGAGTTCCGGTTGAATTTCTATGATTTTTCATAGTTTAGTCATATTTCTGGAATTTACAAATATTTATAAAAGAGAAATAATCCAGAAATGGTATTATGACGTTAGCATGACACCAGCACTGTGTCAGTAGGTCAACACGGTTAGCTAGGTCAAACCTGACCAATGGGACCCACTAGTCAGTGACCTATTCAACTAACAGTGTTAATTAGTGTTATATCTCAACTAAACCTAAATTACTCAGGGGCGGGCTCACACATGAGTGACTCACCAGGAGTCAAATAGTGGTAAATAAAGGTCAAACTCGCTGGGGGTTCTCCGCCGACGAGGTCAGTGGCAGCGGCCGGCTCGGAAATGGTCCTTAGTCGACCAAATAGACTGTGGTTTGGCCCTACGCAAAGCTGGTACACACACACATCCTCTGGTGCCCTTGGTTTCGCCGGAGCTGGCCTAAGTAGATGGCGGCAAGCTCATCCGTGGTGGACGAAGTTCGGGCGTCGATGGCTACGGCGATGCAGTATGCGGTGGGAGTAGCGGATGGGTGCGTTAGGATCCTGGGGGCATACTGAGCACGATTACGCGCTCGAAGGCGAGCTTCAGCAGCTAAAACGTTGGCGACAGCATGGCCGGTGGCGATGAGCTCTCAGGCTCGGCGACAAACGCGGCTAGGGGGCGCTATCGAGTGCGGTATTAGGGGGAAACGAACCAGGAGCTCACAATGGTCACGTCGAGATGGTCAATAAGTTCGAGGAAGCGACGATGATGGTGAATCGACAGTGAGGATCCTCCATGGCCGGCGGTGGAGAAGGCGACGGTGCAAACGATGGAGGCCTTCCGGCTCACTTCCTTTGGCGGTGTTGGATTTCGGGTTCCGCAAATCCTTGAGAGGTTCAAACTCTAGGGTGCGCATGAAGAACACACTCTCTCCAGCTCGCCCTATGATTCCACAACCTAGCCCGACGAACTCAAAGAACAAGGGACACAAAGGATTATACTGGTGCGGGCCACCTTGTAGTGTAATACCCTACTCCAGTGTGTGTGGTGGATTGCCTCGTGGGGCTGAGTATGAACTAGTACAAGGGATGAACAGCCTCCGTAGGAGAGGTGTTGTTGGGCTGGAATGAGCTTGTGGAGTGTGTAGGGTGGAACGGATCTGATCTCTCTCTCTCTTTCTCTTTACCCACCGATGGCTTTCCCCTCTACCAGATGATCTCCCTCTCTCATGGTGGTGGCTAGGTCCTATTTATAAAGGCCTTGGTCCTCTTTCGAAATATCAGCGGGAAGGAATCCCACAACGCCCAAATTTGAAGGGGAACAACTGGTACAAGTTATCCTCACAAAAGTGGTCTTCGCCTGCCAAAGGCTCTGGTGGTGTCGCCGCGCCGGGCTCCACGATGAGCTCCATCCTGCCGTCCTGACGGTCCTTGGTCTTGTTGAACTGATATGGAAACCTTTGCTTGATTTCTTGGGACTCTGCGCCAGCGCTTGCCCCCTTTGCACCAAAGGGGAAACTGGTACACTGCGCCCGCCTGGCCTTGGACATCATAGCTCACGTCACGTGAACCTCGCGAGGTGCGCCTTGCATAGATATCTCCACTCCTCGGGAGCCCGCCTAGAGAGGCTGCCCCCAGGGAGGTCTTGTCGTCGTCCGCCTCGTGAGGCTTGGCCCCTCGCGAGAGTCTTGAGCTGTGGTTACTGAAGCCAGGCCATACCAGGCCGTTAATGAAGCCACGTCATGGGTCGCAGGCAGGAAAGTCTGGGTAGCCCCGTTCCCAGAATGCCGACAGTAGCCCCGGGGCCCAAGGTGCGCCACGGGCCCCAATCGCCTATGGCCTTGGTCGATGCGTGGCGACTTGACTAGACGTGGGCATCTCCGCTTCCCCATGCTGCCTCGACAACTGCCTGACTTGATGAGACCCTGTTGCATGCATAGAAAAACCATCATTACGTGCGATCGTGGAGGCCGGCGGTCGGCGTCCTCCCGGATATAAATGAGGCGAGGGTGAAGCCCCCATTGCTCATCTCCTTCTTCTTGTCGCCTGCCCTTTCCTTCTTCCTCCTTGCCGCGCTGGCCTGCTGTGACGCCCATGGCACCGATAAGGAGATTCTCCCCTGTTGAGAAAGGAAAAACCCCCTCCGAGAAGTGTGAACCACTTCCACCAAAGAAAAGTTTAAGCCGCCCCATTGCGCCAATGAGAGGCTGGAGGTAACGAGGCCTTGGTGCGAGCAGCCTCCTCCCGGCTATCCGCTACCCTGGTACGCCCAAGCACCAGGCTACGGAAGAGGGGGTTGCGCCCGGCGCCGCTCGCGTCGTGGTCGAGGTCATTTAGATGGGGTCGCACGAGCTGCCGGCCCCCAAACCCGTGCTGAGGGCTCGTCGCACGAGTTCATGGTATGGACAGCTATGCCACTGCCTTCTTGGATCCGGCTCCCGAGGTTCTTCGCGGAGCTGATGCCGACGAGGGGTCCTGCTGAGCTATGGTTGCAGCACGCCGGGTGCTGCAGCCAGGCTTCGGAGGCAGAGGTTGAGGTAGTCCCCCCATCCGGTGTCTTCATGACTCGAGGATGGGGCGAAATCACCCACGTGTGCCGCCCTGATGGGGCCTCCATCATCCACTTCGAGTTGACGGTGTCTCCATATTGTTATTCAAGGTCTTCGACGGGGAAGGCCACCGCCTGTAGTGCTGTGCTGGAGGGAGCCGCGAGGGTGGTGCGGCGACGGACGCCATGCCTCCCCTCGACCCTACCGACGGCTCCTCCAGCAGCAGCGACGGCCTCTGGCAATCCAGCAGCTCTCCCGAGCCCGACGAGTCTCCGGATACGAGCGACAATAGCTATCTGCCACCGAGCTGATGCCGTGCTCGCAGCGCGACAGATGCATCAGCTTGTGGTTGTTGGTGACCTGAAGTAGGGTTGGCGCTGGACTCTCGTGGACCACTGTTGATGATGGCATCGGTGGAGGCAGCTGCAGTTAGGGCCTCTTCGGATCTATTTCTTTTGTTCCCTGTGAGGAATTAGAGCAAACCCCATTGGGGTGTGTAAGGAACCTGTAATGCTTTTGCTCCGATGTTTATTATCCTTATTAAGAAACCATGGTTGCAAGTCTTGCTTCGGCACTGTCCCCCCTTTTGTACTCATAGTAGCCTTGCACTATACGCCGGCGGGTCCCAGTCCCAAGGCAAGCTCCTGTCGTCACTGGCATGACAGGTTGCGATGTCGTGGTCAAGGCCAGGAAGTGAGCGGCCCGGCGTCCGGTAAGAGCTCCAGAGGCACGATGCTCAAGAGGTCCTACTTGGCATGCAAGCTGCTTCGCGGAGGCTAAAAAGCAAGGCGGCATTGCCGGAGCAAGACTGCGGAAATCAAACTCGTCAAGTCGTGGCGTCATGCCAATTTGAATGCGTGACTTATCTTTAAGGTCCCAAGGTGATTCTCGACACGGTGCGCCTGGTTCGTTCTTCTACGACAGCGTGACTAGGATTTCGTGATTTCCTTCCCGCTAGCTTTAGTGTTCTGCGTCGGCCGAGCCCGACCCCGCACATACCTCAGCCGTCGCTGGCTCGTCTTGATCGCAGTACAAGGCCAGGGGGTGTGGGGCTACGTGACCAGTTAGGTTCCGGAGTCGCGATGCTCAGGAGTCCCCCTTGACGTACGAACAACCCTCGGGAAGGAAACACGAAACTAGGCCTTAGTGTTCTGCGTCGGCAGAGCCCGGCCCCGCGCATACCTCAGTCGCCGCTTGCTCGTTCAGATCACGAGGACGAGGCCAGGGGGTGAGGGCCTACATGACTAGTTAGGCTCCTGAGGCGCGATGCTTGGGAGTCCTCCTTGACATACGAACAACCATTAGCGCTCCATGTCATTGTCCCCTTCTCCCACTCTTCTAGGTGCTCTGCGTCGTTGGTTCCCTACCCTCGAGCAGAGCTCAGCCGCCGCTGGTATGCTAGGTCGCGATGCCATGGTCAAGGCTAGGGGTGAGGGCTGGAAAGTTAGTACGAGTTCCTGAGATGCGATGCTCAAGAGCCCCCCTTTAATGCGCTAGCGAATTACGTGAGAAGGGAATAGGCGAAGGCAGTGAGGACCTGTTGAGGTGACATGTGTGAGGCGGGTCGCGAGTCAGAGCTCGATCTCTCAGATTTGTCAGCATTGCAGGGACGGACCCGAACACAAGCGCCATGCCAACATGTGTAGCCACCATTGCGGGATGAGCAGGAGTCCATTCGGCAGCGCGGGAGACCAAAAGAGGTGGTGAGTGAGCAGGTGATGATCATAAGGTAATTCATAGGAGGAAATGAGCTAATCCAAGTAATGCAAACGCGATTCATGCCGCAGGGACGGACCCATGCGGCATGGGGATGATGCAGCCCGAGGGGTGCCCACAACAGAGTAAGCTAAAGATGCAAAAGGATACACGTCGTAGGGGTAAGTGCGTGTGACTTGGGGATGATGCAGCCCGAGGGTCGCCCCCAAATGAACAAACATAAATAGAGTCACCTGGAACCTATGTTGGGGAGATGTTGATGTAGTGGAAGATGCTCGCCGCAGGTGTCGCTCCTCATGAGCGGTCGGACTCTGGGACCTCGCGCGGCTCCTGAGGTTTCGAGAGCTCACGAAGAACCGACGCCACTTGTGCCAGATCTCCTGATGCTAGGCCTTGCGAGCTGCCAGGACTCCCCTCATGTGGCGCTAGTATAGGGCCGCCTGGTTTGGCAAGCTGAAAGGCATGCTGACAGAGCTGTGAGGTAGGCCCTCGCACCGGGCCACCTGAGACGGCCAGTAGAGCTCCTCAGACGCCACTCTGTTGAGTCCTGGGACGTTGACGCGCACGCGCAGTTCGTCGCCCGAGCCTGGAACGACCTCTGCACTTCATGGTGCGGGGCGGCACTCGCCCCACATTGCCCTTGGTACCTGCAAGTCTTTGATGGTCTGGTCGATGAACTCCTTAGCACTTGGCGTTTCACGCCTTGCACTCTCTTGGGGAAATGCACGGTGAAGCACGCCTCCACATGATGCCTGAGTGCCTCCCTCATGACATTATCTAGGTCGAAGGCCCTCAAGAGGAGAGCCCCCGAGCCCAAGCTGAAAGGGGCACCGGGCGTGCCTTCCTATGCGAAGGAGGGAGGCGCCCTGTCCATGGGCGCGGATCCTGAGGCACGGCCGCCGGGTGCTGCATCTTCATGAGGCTCCAGGGCGAGCAACTGCTTCTTGTTTTTCAGGATAGCTTCAGGTGGGTAGATGATGTTTTCGTTGTCTGGGTCCTCGACTGCTGCAACCTGGTAAGTGCGATCGAGGGAGCACACAACGTTCTTTTCCTCGCACACAATGGTGATGATGTCGTGGCTTCCCGGCATCTTGAGAACGTTGTTGCCATGGTGAGTCACTGCCATGAACTTGGCCAGTGTTGGATACCTAAGAATAGCGTTGTATGGGAGGCGAATGTGAGCGATGTCGAACTCGATGAGCTCGGTGTGGTAGTTGTCGCGAGTGCGGAAGGTAATGGGGAGTTGGATCTGCCTGATTGGGGTGGTGGAGCCGGCGGTCACTCCCTAGAAAGGTCTAGTGGTCTACAGCTGGTCATATGGCACTTGGAGACGGTCAAATGTGTCGACGGAGAGAACATTGAGCCCTGCACCACTATTGATGAGGGTCTTGGTGACATGGGCGTTGCTGATGATGGATGAGCAGAGCATTGGGAGAGCACCGGCGGTTCCAGCGCACATGAGCTGGTCAGCTGAGCAGAAGGTGATGGTGCACTTGGACCTCTTGAGCGGCCGCGTGGCTTCTATCCTAGGGAGAGTCGCGTTCACTTCTCAGGCGAACTACTTGAAGATGCGCTGAGAGGCTGGAGCCAGCGCACCGCCCGAGATGCAGGCGATGGCGCGAGGCTCCTAGAAGCCCCCATCCACTTCATCTTGGTCATCGATCCTCCTTCGCGGTGGTGGCAGCGGAGGGAGGCCGACCTTGACCTGAGGGCGGTCCTCACGAGGCTGGTCCCTCCAGGCGCCCTCGCGAAGCTGATCGTGCCAGCGTTCCTCATGAGGCTGATCGCGCCACTCCTGATGGGGGCCGCGGTCGCCCCAGCGCCCCCCAGTTCAGCTTCCTCCTCGACCATAGCTTCGGTCCCTCCTCGACCATAGCTTCGGTCACTGCGCTCGAGGCGTCGGCCGATGCGCCCAACGCGGATAGCCCTGAGCTACTGTCAGTCGTTGGTGCTGTGCATGTTGTGGAAGGCAGAATGGACGGCTACTCTTGGATGACTCAGGGTGGTCGCGGCCATGCTTCATCTCTGGTTTTGCTGTGAGCTCAGCCACCCCCTTGCGCTTCTAGTCTTCTGGTTCAGTAGCTGGGAGCTCGACGAGGGAAATGCGCCCCTCATCAGCTCTAGCGCACTTGGTCACTAGGTTGAACATCTCCAGGGCTATGCACAGATCTTCATGGATGGCGAGCTCCTACTTCATCTTGACATCGCGGACGCCATCGGAGAATGCTGAGAATATGGCCTCAACTATCAACTTGGGAATCTTGAGGCGAACGTTGTTGAAGCGATGGATGTATTTCTCCAGGGTTTCCCCTGGTTGCTGCTTGACGCACCGCAAGTCTCCTGTGGCTGGTGGGCGGTTGCGGGTGCCCTGGAAATTAGCGATGAACCGCTCACGAATCTCACTCTAGGAGGAGATCGATCCCGCAGGTAGGTTTAGGAGCCACGAGCGCGCGTTGTTCTTGAGAGCCATGGGGAACTAGTTCGCCGTAATCTTCTTGTCGCTGTTGGACACCTCGATGCTCAGATCGTAGAGCTGAAGAAATAAAGCAGGGGCGGGGTGCCATCGTAGCGTGGAGGCAGGTCGGGCTTGAACTTCCCGGGCCAGATGATGCTGTGTAGCTCAAGGGTGAAGGCCTGGCAGCCTGCTGTGGACACCGGAGCCTGTCATGGAGGAGGAGCTTGGTCTTGGTTCTCATGGGCCGCTATTGCAGGGGGCGCACGGTCTCGACATAGTGGTGGCGGGAGCGCGGGAGCTCCTCCTTGCGGTCGCTGGATCTCTTGGCATCTTCCTTCTTCATGCACGGGCGCCCCACGCAGTGGGTCGCACTGCGGGGCCGCGTGCCTTGGAGCGTGGATGACGTCTTGACGCGCAGGTGGCAGAGGAGCTTCATGGGCCATGTCACCCGCAAAGGGAGGTGGGCGAGGTAGCGAGAGAGACGGGGCAGGAGATCCCCCACCGGCGTTGATGAGCTTGGCTATGCGGTCTAGCCAGTCCTCGTAGAAGTCGTCGACGGGGCGGTAGCGCAGGAGCTTGCGCGCCATGAGCAGCGCAACCTACACGTCCGCGGGTCGGCAATGATGGTGGGATGATGAGCTGGCTGTGGTTAGAGATGGGGTTGCATTGCGTCCTTTCCGCCGCACCGAGGGGTGAAGCGATGAGGCATGCTGCTCGTGCCTCGTTGGGTAGGTGGCTGCGTTGGCGGAGGGTGATGGAGAACGGCGGGGAGCTGTCTGAGCAATGCGGGTGGCGAGGGCGGCCCGTCGCTCAGCACGAGCCCGACAAGCGTTAGCCATGGAAGCGGTGGAGCGGTGATGCGTCGAACGACGGAACAGAGGGTTCGGCACACCCCTACCTGGTGCGCCAAATGTTGGATTTCGGGTTCCACAAACCCTTGAGAGGTTTGAACTCTAGGGTGCACACGAGGAACACTCTCTCCCAGTGTGCTCGCCCTACGATTCCACAGCCTAGCTCGATGGACTCAAAGAACGAAGGACACATAGGATTATACTGGTTTGGGCCACCTTGTGGTGTAATACCCTACTCCAGTGTGTGTGGTGGATGGCCTCGTGGGGCTGAGTATGAACTAGTACAAGGGATGAACAGCCTCCGGAGGAGAGGTGTTCTTGAGCTCGAATGAGCTTGTGGAGTGTGTAGAGTGGAATGGATCTGACCTCTCTCTCTCTCTCTCTCTCTCTCTCTCTCTCCCTCTCTCTCTCTCTCTCTCTCTCTCTTTCTTTCCCCACCGATGGCTTTCCCCTCTACCAGATGATCTCCCTCTCTCATGGTGGTGGATAGGTCCTATTTATAGAGGCCTTGGTCCTCTTCCTAAATATCAGCAGGAAGGAATCCCACAACGGCCAAATTTGAAGGGGAAGAACTAGTACAAGTTATCCTGACAAAAGTGGTCTTCGCCTGCCAAAGGCTTTGGTGGTGATGCCGTGCCAGGCTCCACGATGAGCTCCGTCCTGGCACCCTGACGGTCCTTGGTCTTGTTGCACCAATATGGAAACCTTTGCTTGATTCCTCGGGACTCCGTGCCTGCGCTTTCCCACCTAGCACCAAAGGGGAAACTGGTACACTACGCATGCTGGTGCCCGCTTGGCCTTGGACGTCATGGCTCACATCACGTGATCCTCACGAGGTGTGCCTTGCATAGATATCTCCGCTCCTCGGGAGCCAGCCTAGAGAGGCTGCCCCTAGGGATGTCTTGCCGTCGTCCGCCTCGCGAGGCTTGGCCCCTCGCGAGGGTCTTTAGATATGGTTGCTGAAGCCGGGCTGTACTAGGCCACCGATGAAACCACGTCATGGGCCGCAGGTAGGCAAGTCTGGGTACCCCCGTTCCCAGATCGCTGACAGGTGGAGAGCTGCTACAGGGGTTGGTGGATCTTGTGGTCACGACGATGAGGCACTGGGTTGTTGTGGCTGCGTGCTGTGTGAGCGGCGGTGTTGACATCGTTCGGCCGTGCGAGAGAGTGAGAACAGAGGGTAGGGGGAGCACGGGGGAGAGTGAGAGGGTCGGGGGAGGTGCGTGTCGACACCCAGAGAGGCCAGGGCGTCAAGGGGGAGGGGCAGGAAGGCAGATGGTGTGGCGCCCTTGCGCGCGCGCCATGCCCTCCCTCGTATCTGCCTTCTAACAAAGGTTGTGTTTGACTGGCACGGGCCAGCAGTGCTGGGCCGCCAGTTGGTCCGCCAGGTTAGTTGGCCTTGGTAAATTTCCTTTCCCTTTATTTTCTATTTTGTAATTTCTGATGTAGTTTTGGATTTAGTAAAAATACTAAATCATTTAGTAAAATCCTCGAAATATTTGTGGGTACTGTTAGAATTATTTACAACAGCCCTCAACCACTTCCGGAATTATTTGAGCATATAAAATAATTATAGCTTTTGAATGCCCAAATTCAAATACAAAATGATTTAATTCAAAAATCCACAGTGACCTAGAAAAATGTGCTCCACTTTTTTGCAGAGGTTCTAGACGAATTCAAAAATGATAAACTTTAGTGAAGGGAATTTTGGTTTCATTGAAACAATTTTCAGTTGAACCTGGTATATTAGAGGGGTGCTAGGGTTGGATCAATCCCCATTTCAAGTTTAATTTTTTTTAACATGATGACATGAGGAACATGTAGAGTCAAGCAAAGGCTAAAGTTATAGGGTTGTGACAAGAGGCCATCGAGACGTCGTCGGGGTCTTGATTCTACAGCGTCTGCATCAGCGGCCGTGGTGGGGGCTGCACCGTGGAGATGGCCCCCTCTGTTCGGCCAGTGGTACGGGAGGTTGCTATTTCTTGGGGAGGTCGTGGCGCGCGAGCTTGTCGAGAGCCCCCAGCTTCAACGAAACTGAGCAGGCTTTGGATGGTGGCACGCCATTCATCCATCTGCTCTGCTGCTGGCCTAAATCTCAGTAGCAGCTGAGCTCGCGCCATAGCCTCTATGGCTGTGCTTGGCAAAGATGTTGATGATGTCGACCGCACCATCGCCTGGCTCCTGACGGTGCCAGCGGCGGCCGTGGTGCCGCCCCCACGCTGCTATGGGATGACCACCACGGCAGCGGGATTGCGCGGCGGTGGTGCCCGAGGGTCAGCGGCTCTGTCGAGCGCAGAGGCTCGTCCGGGTGGAGGCACATACCCCGAGTTCACTCCTATTGTGGGGGCGGCCAAAGGGTGATGGTTTACCCCGGACCAAGCGCCATTGCTGCGGTTGTGCCCGTCAATGGGAGGAGGTGGTGCGGGCGGAGTGACCCCCTCACCCACACCTTGCAGAGTGTGACCGCCGAGGTGGTGCTGATGTTGTTCTCCTCCGACATCTCCTGCCCCCGTGACGGCCGCGAGGGAAGTGGTGATGGTACCACCTGCTTCAACCATGTCCCCAGCAGCATTCACGTCTCTGCTCGCATCTGCATCCCCCGCGGCATTAGAGGCCGCTAGCGGCGGAGCCTTCGGGGTGGATGGATGGGCACAAATACCGGATTTCTTCTTGGGCGCCATAGCTGATGGTGTCGTCGAAGATGAAGACGGTGACGAAGAGGATGCGCCACGCACACTTTCAGGTTTGCGTAAGCGAGCCTTCTGCCTGGCACGCCAACTATGTCGCGGGATATCCGCGTCCACCTATGGGACCAGGAGGCACCTTGCTGGTTCGGCAGGGGGGCGTCTCATTGCGCAAAGAGCAGACCAGCGCACGACAGCACAACAGAGAGCACATAAGAAATTTACCCAGGTTTGGGCCGCCGCTAGGCGTAAAACCCTACTCCCGCTTTGGTGGATTGATTGTGGAATGGAGATGGTGAAGCGTAGTACACTTGCCCGGCAAGGGTTGCCTTAGGGCAGCAGCGACCTCACGCGTATGTGTGTGTGGGTTCATCAACTTTTCAACCCTCTCTACGATTGCCATGGGCCTCCTTTTATAGATCAAGGGGCTACCACAGTGGCAATGTAGTCATTATGAACTAATATGATAGAAAATAGTGCTATCATACCTAACTCTGCAGGCTGACAGGGTGCATTAAATGCACCGCTTAGTGTCACATCACTGGTTGCACAACATGCTTGCCGGGTTATCTTGTCAGCTCCGCACCTGTTCTCTTGACACATTGCGGGACGGGTGTCATTTGTGGGTTCTTCTTGTAGGGAAATTATGCCATGTGGCTAATGGTTTCCACTTAATCATCTTGCGGCTTGACACCGCATTGATTGACGACGTGGGTCGTGCTTGAGTGCTTGGTGAGGTGGTTTTGCCTCCGTGAGCCCCTGTAGGCCCTGCTGGGGTGTCTTGATTGTTGTCTTCTGAGGATGGCCTTGCCCCTTTCCGAGCTCGCCTGCTTGGAAAAGGAGGCCCTTCTCTTGGCGATGCCTTGCTTCTCTGGTCTGGCCTTGGTTTCTCTGACCTGCTTGTTGGCCCCTTGGACCTCTTGATCTCTTGTACATCTTGATCCGGTGCTTCAATCTTGTCTTTGTGCCCGTGCACTGTCTGGTCAATAGACCCAGGGTTTCTTGCACCGACAAATGGTGATTTCCTACCAGAAAACAATTTGGAGGGGAAATGATGAACTCTTGTTTTCATTTAAACGAAAATATGCTCTTAGTTCATGTAAATGTTTTCATATAGCACACGGTTCACTCACGAAAGCTGTGTGCCTACCAAACCGTGTCCGATGCCCCCCCTTGCTGCGCGCGTGATCTGAATCATGCATTCTGATTGGCCAAAACCCAAACCCCACGGATCGTACATTTGCACCATTGGATGCTCCCAGATCGAACGACAATTCTCATCCCTTTCAGGAGGAAATGCAATCTGGCTAGGATTTGATTTATATGCCAAAATGAACAATAAATGCCAAAAAATCTTAAATATAGCACACGAGACCTGAAATGCACCAGCAAATCAAACCCGTGGTATAAAGGTGATTGCCTAACGTGGGAAAAATTTAGAGGCAAAATGATGAACTCAAGTCTTCATTTCAAACAAAATTATTCTCTTTGTGCATACGAGCGCTTAGTGACAACCATTTGCATAGGCCTTTCCGCGCGGTGGCCGGGGATATTTTTCACCGTTTTCACCTACGGTGCAAACACCCCCCACCGCCCACCAGCATTTCACTAAACTAGTCCACCCAATCTCAATCGCCAGCTCCCCTCCCCCAGATCCATAGTAGAACCCTCTCCAGCGCCGGCATGCTCCCCCCGGTCGTGTGCCCGCTCTTCAGCGTCAAGCCTACCTCCACTGATATTCCCAACACATGGCTACCTGCACCTCACCGTCTTGTTTGCTCGCCACCCACCCTGGAGCATATCGATCATGTAACCCTCGCCTCTCCTGTGGTCCGGCCTGGTTTGCATTAAGAAACATGTTAGTTATTGTCCTTCATCGCGGTGAGGCATATTTCCTCACAATCCATATTCCTATTTCGTTACGTATGTTCCCAAATTGGCGATAAAATAACGGAGAGTGTATATATGTTCATTATCTACCTTCCTAACTAGTATATATAAGTTGTAGTTGTTCCAATAAGTTACTGCCGATTTATATATCGTGGGCGGCCGAGGCACACAAACTTTACAAATAAGCAGTACATTTGCTAAATTATTGCATGACATGTTTAGAAAGCTTGATACCAAGTTGTTAGTTTTATGCTTATCCTACTTTCTTGAGTTTCGCATGTGTTCTCTGTAGCTGTCGAATAGCCGCGACATCACTCATGCTTCACGTGATGTATCTTCATCTGATTCCGACAACCCTAGATCTTCAGCAAATGGTGAGGGATCAAGTAATCTTGAACGGGATAGCACTGAAGCAATTACCCTTCCGGTCAACACATGGAGGAACGCTCCAAGGAAGCCCACACACCAGCCTAAAGGTGTATATGAAGTAACCGAGATCGATTTAAAGTCTTGGGCTCCAACTAAACCAGATAAAGCATGCACGAGGTTCAGGAGTGTGTGTGGATTTGTTGGCATGGCAAGGCTCAACATTAATCCACCGAGGCTTCGTAAGGCTAACACAGAAAAGTGGCAAAGGATAGTCTGGGAGATCATGGATTACTTCAACATTCCAGAGCAGTGGAGAATGCAGGTGGAACACGCTACACTAAAGAAAGCTAGGGATGCTTGGAGAAATTGGAAGCACGTGTTGTAAAAGATGTACTTGAGTGAAGGGAAGACCCAATCCCCGCATACCCCCAAATTACAAAGGCAGACTGGGAAGAATTCAAACTGGTCAGGGCAACAAAAGAGTTTGCTGAGAAGAGTTCCAAGCAATCGGAACTTCAGAAGAAGACACACACCCCCACCGTATGGGTGTGGGAGGATACTATGGCATGCAACCGATATGGGACCAGGAGGAAAAATAAGTAGTAGCGGTGGGTGTGAAACCAGCCTTTAGTGAAATCTGGGGCAACCGTGCTAAAGACTACTTGCGAGCACGTGTAAGGAGGCGTAATGATAGAACTTATTACATTGAAAACTCACTTGACGAAGAACTGTATCAAGTGATGTTAAATGCTTCCAAGATCCCTGGAAGGTTCTATAGGAACTCAGGGCCATGTGACATTCTGTTGGATGCTTTGGAAAGAACAGAGCCCCCTGGCCATGCAAGGGTTATAGGTGTTCATGTCCCACAGCAGAGGGTTTTCACACTCAGCAAAGAAGAGAGGCTTAGCATGAAAAAACCGAGGAGTGAAATGAAGCAGAATGAATTATATGAAAGGTTGAGGAAGGACATGTATCCGACTGTTAGAAAGGTATTGATGAGTTAATGATGATGCAGAAGACACTAACACTGACAGATAGCAAGTAGATAGGAGGCGAGGCGGGCATGGAGGATGCTACTTATTGCACGACAACACCATAAAAGAGTAGCTGTGCATCAGCTGACCCCAGCGACACTGAGACTGAAGCTGCTGATGCTGATGTTATATCTGATCTATCTGGAATGAAAGAGAGACTGAAGGGCGTGCTTACACATTACGAAGGTACATTAAAATGTGCAACAGCCTGGGTTGGCCCACCCTTCTTGGAAGAGGTCCTCTTGTTGGACAATGTGCCATTGAAGTCTGGTTTTGCGAAGTGCTACGTGACTCAAGTAAAGCCTAGATTCAATGAATTTGCCCTGAAGAATGTACTAGGAGACTTTGATGAGCAAAGGACCTTGGGAGAAACACGGTTACGTCACATCCAGTGGCCACGAAAGGAAATAGAGTTCACCGATGAGATCCATGAAGCCCCACCAAGAGCAACCAATGTCGCCCCTCAACCGGGGACGCTCTCCTTGCCACAACAGCTCTCGCATGCCTCCCCCAAAGAACCTAATACTCGTAATCCGAAGGCTGATGCATCAACATGTGATCAGCCTGCCAAACTTTGTGTCCTACAGGCCATGTCATCCTCCGCCCCAGAGCAGCTAGTGGCAAGTCCTACAACTGCTGAAAACACACCACCAGTTAAGATGCTGGCCACTGAAGCAGTGGGGGGAGACACAGCTGTAGCAGATGGTCAGCAAACCAACCTGGTGGAACGGACTACTCAGCAGTCTGATGCTTCGGAACCGCCAGTTAAGCAGTCTGTAGATCCAGAACCGACTACTCATCAGTCCATTGGTTCGCAGCCATGTGATCAGCATACTAATGCGTCAGCACTTCCTGCTCAGCAAACCAACGCATTGGCACGGCCTCCTAAGCACACCGACAAGTTGGCACCACCTGCCCAGAAACCCGACATAGCTTCAACGCATGGTCAGCAGCCCGGTGCCTCTACTCCTACAGCCCAGCAGTCTGTCACAGCAGCACCGCCAGCTCAGCGGTCCGACATAGATAAACCTTCTGCTAAGCAGTCCGTCGAAGCTTCACCATCTGCTCGGTAGTCTACCTTGTAGCCAACTAGACGTTCTGCCAGAAATGCTTAAAGTACCAAGAAGGAAGCGACCAAAAAGGTTTCACCCGCGAGGAATCGCGGCGGGAGAGAGAACATGAAAGAGAACGATTGCCTCTTACTTAAAGCACTCATCACCCAGAACCAAATTAACAACAGGTTGTTTGAATCGTGGAGTAATATTATTTCTGACGTCATGGATGATGAAGAAATATATTTGCAGCTTGCTAAAAATAAAGCAGACATACTTGAAGCACGCAATTACATCCATGGCCAGCCATTTCTTGTTGGCAAATACTTTGATGAGTGCTGCTCCAGTTTCCGTGAGTTACGTGAATATTGCATGGATCAAATGTCAGCAGGTCATCATGGTCTGCTAGTCCACTACAACAGAGATAATTTCCAATACGACGCTGGTTCCAATACTGTGACGCCCGAGACCGACGTCCCAGAAGATTCCAGATGTTCCGAGGTTGCCCGTGTGTTTCTTTTGTGCTTGTGTTATTTATTTTTGCATTGCATCATGTCATCATGTCATATTTATCTTGCATCTCAACTTAAATAAATCGTGTGGACCTTCGGTCCATTTAAATCGAGGGAAGATTGTCTTCTCTTTAAAACATATAAAAGCCTCTCAATATTATTAGGGAGCTATATAATAATATTCCATTGTTTGGAATTACCCGCAACACACGTGCATATTTTCCCCATGTCTTTTCACTTCGAGTTTCCCCGTCAAAACCCTCCCTATAATTCTTTTCCGTTGTTTCGAGGTTCCTCCGAAAATTCGAACATTGTTGGACACTTCTAAATCTTAGTCTTGTTCACGCCATTTGAAATAAATTCAAAGGAATTTGAATTTATTTTCCAATCATGCCCCTTTTATATTTTTCTAGGAATCAATGCAATTTTGCGAGTCCAGTAAAATTGATCTCCTGCCTTAATTCTTCCCTAGCCATCTCCTTTCTTTTCTTCTTCTTGTTGTGTTCTGGTTTAATTTAGAAAATCAGTAAGAGAGAGCTGCAAGGCCCAGCCAGGCCAGGCCTTCCCTCCTCCTTTCCCCCAGCCGCGGCCCATCTGCTTCCAGCGCACCGGCCCAAGTCTCCCTCCACCAGCGGCCAGGCCTCCTGGCCCATCTCCTGGCCCAACCGCACCTTGGCCTGATCCCAGCCTCCCAGAACCCTAGCCGACCGCATCACCGCTCGCTCCCATCGCTCGTTCCTCCCTCGTCTGCATCAGCGCTGCACCCCCCTCGTTTTTTTTCTTCGATCCCATCGCTACCCCGATCCCCTTTTCCCTCTGCCCGATCTCTCCCCTCGAACCCCTTCGCTCGCCTCCGCCCGAACCCCCCGATCCCCTTCCTCGCGTGGCCACCCTCTCCCGCGACCGACGCCGCCGTCGCCTCCCGGTCCGCCGACCGGATTCCGCGGCCGCGTCGCCGCCAGGCAGCGCCCGTCCCCTCGACCCCGAGCGCCTGCCTCCCTCCGTTCTCCAGCAAGGCGCCAGAGGAGCCCGACCCCCGCGCCGCACTGCGCCAGAGCGCCTCCTCCGCGCCCCGATGGCCACTGCAGACCACGTCCCTGCGCCTTCTCCCTCCTGCGCCAGGGGACGAGCCTCCGCGCCTCCCTCCCGTCGGCCAGGGCCTCGTCCAGCACCTTCCCTCCCAGGCCCCAGCGGCCAGAGCCACCGCAGCTCCTTGTGGCCCACATCTTCGTCCTCCTGCGGCCCTGCGGCCCTGCGGCCAGGAGCTGCGCCAAGGCCGCCTCCTCTTCGCCTCCTCCTCCATCGGCGCCCCAGGAGCTGCGAGTCCAGCCACCTCGCCCCGTCGACCTCCCTCCGTTCCCTGCCGCGCCCCGAGTCCATCCCCATCTCCAGCTCCACCTCGAGCGCCCGTCCCCTGCTATGCTCCTTTCCCCGCAGCCTTTTTTTCCTTTTTGTTTTGTTTTGTTTTGTTGCTGTTTTGTTATCTCAAGTAACCATGGAGCACCAAGTATAACTACTTTGGACCCGAACGTCTACCGTCGCCCGAACGACTACCGTCGCCCGAACGTCTAACGTCGCCCCGTGTACCTCTACGGCAAGTACCTCGATGACATGTACCACTACGGCTCAAGTTCCTCTCCGATACATCCAAGTACCATGACGACCGAACGGCTACGATGACGAGTACATCTACGAACGTGAACAACTACCGTCGCAAACGAGAACCCAAGTACCACGACACCGACCCGAACATCTACGGCTACGAGCTCCGTGAACGACTACCGTCGCCGTGTACCACTACCGTCGCCGAGACCGCTAGTACATCTACGAACTCGACGCCGGAACGACTACTTCCCCTACGACGTGAACGCCTTCTTCCTCTACTATCTCGAACCGCCCCGAAACGCACGCTTCAAAGGTATAACGAGACGACCCCGTGGATGACTCGTGGAATGCTTGCTCGTGTTGTATGAAATGCTTCCCTTGTGTTCATCGTGCCCGTTTCGACCTTTTGTCACGCTCCTCGGTTTCCTCGTCGCCGACTCGTGGGAACCCGGCAACGGGATCGCCCCACCTTTCATCTCGTTTGACTCGCTGACACCATCTTTCTTTTGCCCGGACTCTCAACGAGTTACCGGAACCGATATGTTGCGTTGCATCAATTTCGGATCGTTGCCGTGGCACCCTTTCTTTCCACCACGGTGACTAAAACTCCGTATCATCTTCTTATCTTCTTCATGTCAACCTTTTAATAAAATTGCATAAACTTGATCATGTCATCCGCATCATGTTAACAACATTATATATGTTTAATTGTTGTTGCTTTATAATTATTAAACATGCTCATGGGGATTTTCCGGATATGTTGTTGTTATTTTCCGGCCTCATTTAAAATGCCTAAATAGGTAGTTTACTTTATGCTTCACCTCTTGCTATGTTAACCAACATTTAATCTTGTTTTGTAAATAAATGAGAGTCAACTAAATAATTAAATGTGGTGTTTCGTCAATATGCACCTCGTTGCATATTGAGCTCCACTTAACTTGTAGTTTTGTTTGTGCACTTTGCCATGCCTTGCATATTTAAACCGGACATGCATCATAGTTGGATGTGCATCGTATGCCATGTTAATGCTTGTATGTTTACCGTGTTGTTTGTTTCTTTCCGGTCTGCTTCTCTTGTTAGCTTCGGTTTCGTTCCGGAGTTGTGAGGATTCGCTCGACTGTGTTGCTCCTTCTGCTTCGTGGATCCGTTCATCTTCCTCTGTGGGATTCCAGGCAAGATGACCGAACCCCGATAACATTACTATCTTTGCCTATTGCTAGTAGTCTCGATCTATAGCTTTGCCTCGATGCCCATGTCTTTCCTGTCAGCCTCCTACTTGTAACCATGAACCTGTTTAACCACCCGACCTATGCAAACCGTTGCTTGGCTAAGTACGCTTCGCTGAGCCCTTCTTATAGCATTGTTAGTTGCAGGTGAAGATTGAAGATGTTTGCTTCATGTTGAAGTTTGGTTGGGTTATATCACACTATATAAATGCTTAAATGAAATCATCTATATACTGGCAAGGGTGGAAGGCTAAGCCTTTTGCTTGGTGATTTGTTCCACTCATGCCGTTAGGAACCGTATAAACCGGTGTTATGTTCCTTGATTATGCGTTCCTAACACGGTTGGGGTGTATGGGACCCCCTTGATAAACCGCTAAGTGCTAAGTCTTTTCCAGCAAGTCCCAACATTTGGTACTATTCGCCTAATAACTAATAAAACTTGCATAAGGGTCTTGCAAACCCTCTTTTATTCTTAATTCCACAACCCCGGGCCAGTGCTCCACATGAGTGTTGGTCCGAAACGGGGAGCCTGCGGGGCCACCACGAGGCAACTCGAGGTTTGGTAAAAACCCGTTGCTTCGCCCATCCGGTCGTGTCCTGAGACTAGATACGCGCGGCTACCTATCAGGGTGTCGACACGCCGGGAGGATTTGCTGGATTATCCTTACCTTAGTTCGGTTTAACTTGAGCACGGGATTCCGAGAATACTCGGGTCTTCCCACCTATGGAGTTGCGACTCCGCGGATCGTGGGTTTGTAATGGGTCAAGTTGGAACACCCCTGCAGGGTTTGAACTTTCGAAAGCCGTGCCCGCGGTTATGTGGCAGATGGGAGCTTGTTAATATCCGGTTGTAGATAACTTGACACCAATGTTCGAATACACTACCAGCGTGTGTACCGTGACTGTCATTTTCCGAAAGGGATTCGGGAGATGAACACGGTGGGGTTATGTTTGACGTGTTGTAGCTAGGATCACTTCGTGATCATCTTTCGACCGAGGCTCTTCTCTTCTCGCTCTCTATTACGTAAGCTAGTGCTAGTTGCTGCTGCAGACTCTTGTTGTTCCTTCACCTCTTGTTCTTTCTTCAGCCTTGTCCTCACCCAAGGCTTAAATAGTCGTGTTACCCGGGAACGGGATTGCTGAGTCCTCTGTGGCTCACAGTTACTTCACCACACCAGATGCAGGTTCAGCCGAGAATGAAGCAGGAGTTGGTTCAGTACTTCACCAGGAGCTCGATGAAGAGCGTGGCCGTTTGCTTGTGACGTTTCGACGATCAGTAGTGGTTCTTCTACTAGGATTCGATCCTGACCTGTGGCTTTATGTTGTTTTGGTATCTTTCTTTTGGATCTTCACCCGTAGTCGGGTTGTGATGTTTTGAATGATGTTTTGCTCATGTAATGTATTGTGTGAAGTGGCGAGTGTAAGCCAACTATCTTCTTTTGCAATTTAATCCCTCTTTTACATGAGTCGTGCAAAGATACCAAACTTGAGATCATTCTAGGATGGGCTTATACCTTTAAGTCGTGCCTCGACACGTAGGAAGTATAGTCCCATCCTGGGCATTACAAGTTGGTATTCAGAGCCTTCTCCGACCTAGAAGCCCCCACTGTTTGATCGAATCGTTGACGGTCGTGTCTAGGCACACACTGACAACTTTTTGAGTCCTATATTTATATCGGAGAGTAGGATTTCTTTGCTTCTCATCCCCTTTCATTCTGGTGAGGACTCCTGACGATTACTCTTGTCTCTTCTACTTTCAAAAATTGCACCAAATTTTTTTTAGGATCTCGCGAGTATTGTTTGGATTGTTTCAATGTCTTTGTGACGAGAACATTGTTCTCGATGCCTCCAATCATTAGGGGTTGTGGCAGTGTCCCGGGGAGTTGAGCTCCGAGGTGTTATCGTCACAAATCCATCGCGGCAGTACTAGAATACTTAAGACGGCCGACATTGAAAACTCTCCTATGCGGTTAGTGGCAAGATAACCCCGACATCACCCAGTACTGGGGAGGTAGTTCGAGAGTATTGCCATAGCTTGTATAGTGGATGCGTTTCGAAGGTCCGAGGTAAACAGTTTCCGAGAACAACTGGTTATGTGTTGAAGGATGGATACACCTGGATGTAGGTTTAGAGTTGATTGCGCGGTGCTTCCCGTGTATCCCCAACACCTGATTGCATAACTGGAAACTTTCGGAAATCTATAGGTGGGTTCATCTAGTAGTTCTAGGCATTCTTCCAACGGATGCACGATATGAAGTCCGGGGTTCTACATTGAGTGAAGTGGTTTATGGACTTGTTCTGATCGGGAGTTGCATCTTAAAGGGTCCTTGGCTATGCTGATCCGGGGATTGCAAAACCCTTTTGTAACACGTTTCATGAGCTTTCGGCACGAATATGTCGGACGAAACTTCTATCTTGTATTTGTTCTATCTATTCCTTGTTCCTTTTTACTTTCATTTTGTTCTCCAAGTGGCTTCTCGACAAGTTGATGTACCTGTGGAATTCATTCGTTCAAGTCTCTGTTCGAATGATATTGTGATAATCATGTTGCACATCTACCCCTTTGTTTTTGTTTTGATTCTGGTATTCGAGTTGCTTCGATGTCAAATGTTGATTCCATACCTTTCCTAAGCAGTGTTCTCATATTTCTATGGGAGTGCTAATTCTTCTTGACCATCGAGATTTTCATGGTAATCCTTTTCAACCGGCGTGCCTTCTCTTCAATTTATTCCATACAAACGCCGTTGAGAAATCTGGCGATTTGTCTGTTTCAATCATCTCATGTTGTCTTTGTTTTCCCCACCCTCCCACCCTTCTTCTTCTCAGAGCAAGAATTCTCAAATGAAATATCCATTTTATTCATGTGATGTTTCTTCATTCTTTTCCTTCAATGTTCTTAACTGGTGCTTTATCGTGAAGATGCTCAAGAGCTTCAAGTTCATCATTCTTTTGTTCTCAATTCTGCCGGTGGATGTAATTCAAGATTTCGGTGTTGATCTTATCCTTTTCCTCATTTCACAATGCTTTCTTATTCCGGTGCACCAATTAATCATTCTCCTCTTGCTATTCATATCCGGAGTGTTGAAGATATCTCAGAAGATTCATAATTCCATTCTTATTCATTTCAAGCTATTTTGAGGATTATCATCTTATTCAAGCCATTTAATTCAACCGGTGCAATATCTCTTAAGCAATCTTTTTCAACGGTGATTTCTTGAGTGGGCCCATAACCCACAGGTCTTTTCCCAGGATCTTACCTGACTCTTCTAATTTTTCTGGAGTTATACTCAAATTCTTTTCAAAGTGTGACGTAAGAATGATTTCCATCAGTCACATGCCTTCTCCAAGATCGCTTTCAAATTCTTTTCATCGTTGGTTCAACCTTTTTAATTCTTCATTCCGGAGTGCTCAACAATTCTTATGGCATTTCTCGTCTTCATTCTCAACATTTGGAGACCGGAGAAGTGTTTCTCTTAAATCTTGGCCCGTTCTCGTGAAGATTCGTGGTTCTAGCTTCATGCCATCCTCATTATTGTTTTGATTGTGAGGAATTCTTTTTTTATACCCATCCGAAGCATTTCATGAATTCTTTTCTTTGTGATCCTCCGAAGGCCATCATTTCAAAAGATTTCTTCGTTCTCAGTTTTCAACTTCGTCCTCCAAATATTCTTCATTGATGTCTCTTCGTTCGTCTCCATATTCTTACGGTGGTTCTTTCAAGTTTACCCTTCCGTTGTTATCGTTTTAATTCATTGTTCTTTTCACAATCCTATCGGTGGTTCGTTGAAGATTTACCCAAGCTTGTGCTAGACCTCTCTTTAATTCTTTCCAACGAGAATAAGTAGTATGCCAAATCCTTTGGTTGTCATCAATTTAAATTGGCAAAGGAGATGCATGACATAATTCTTATTCTTATTCCTTCAAGGTGATTTAATTCTTTTGTCTGGAGCTTGTTCATCATATCATATCCTCGGTTCTAAGTTGTTCATCTTGTTTTCCGGAGCTCCAAGTTATTTCAATTATATCATTTCAAGCTTCATTTAATTCATCGCAGGCATTGAATCTTTTTCTTTTCGTCTTTCACTTCTCATGCTTTCATTACCGGAGTTCTTCTTGGTGGTTCATCATGTTTTAATTCATCCTCGAAGTCTTCATCAAGATTCTTGTTGGAACTCAAGCATTCTTCATCATGCTTTCCAATTGCAATTCTTTCTACCTTATTGTTTGAGAAGGTGTTATGTCATTCTTGACAATTCCTTCATGTTTCATGATTCACGAGTTTTCAAGAATGAGATACTTAAACCCATCATTTTCTTTGTTCAGGAGATCTTTCCAACCATTCAATTTATTCATTGGAGTTATCTTGGGTTATAATTCACTTAAAAGTTTTCCCTAAGAATTATTGCTAATTATGGTGCTTATAAATGACCCAAGTTCTTCATTTTTCATTCCGGTGAATAACTTTATCGTCTCTTTGTTGATATCAATCCAATCAAATTGTTTTCCATTAGTGGCTGGTTGTTACCTCTTAATTTTGAGATGTTTTCCATAAGCCCACATCAAGCGTTTTTCTTTTCGTTGTTGAATTCCAACAGCTCTGTTCAACCCATCTTGGTATAGATGCTCTTTCAATTCATTTGTGGGAGAAGTTGTCATTTTTTCTTCTCCAGTCATTTCTTTCATTGATTTATATGCTATTCTTTCATTCCGGAGGCTTTGTGATATTGCTCTCTTTAACCATCATCTCGTTTTTATCAAGATCATGTTCTTTCCTTGTTTATCTATTTATCCGGAGTGTTGTATTCTTCATTCAAGTTCTCTCATCTTATCTAGTTGCCTCTCTTTTCAACCGGAGTGCTGCCTGAATCGTTCTTAGCCCTTGTGCCTTTCTTTCTATTGTTTCGGAGGCAATATGTTGTTCTTTTCAACAAGTATCATCCCAATTTGACAAGATCTTGTTAATTCCTTCCATTTTCAGACGGAGTGCTGTCCAAATTCTGTCATTCTTATTCCTTGGCTATACCATTGCGGCTTCATATTTTTGGTCCGTAAGCTCTTGTTTCATGTCTTTCAACCTACAAGGTTCTCATAATGCTCCTTGTTACTCATTTCTAACGGAGTTTTCATATTCGTTCATCTCCGTTGTATTCTTCTTTCATTTTGGTCAACCTCTCAAGGTTCCTTGGTTTCACTTGTCTGTCAAAGAAGCAACTTTGTTTTACCTCTTCCTCTTCCGTTTTTATCCGGTGCTATCTCTAGGATCTCGGGTCGAGATTCTCTGTTAGTGTGGGAGAGTTGTGACGCCCGAGACCGACGTCCCAGAAGATTCCAGATGTTCCGGGGTTGCCCGTGTGTTTCTTTTGTGCTTGTGTTATTTATTTTTGCATTGCATCATGTCATCATGTCATATTTATCTTGCATCTCAACTTAAATAAATCGTGTGGACCTTCGGTCCATTTAAATCGAGGGAAGATTGTCTTCTCTTTAAAACATATAAAAGCCTCTCAATATTATTAGGGAGCTATATAATAATATTCCATTGTTTGGAATTACCCGCAACACACGTGCATATTTTCCCCATGTCTTTTCACTTCGAGTTTCCCCGTCAAAACCCTCCCTATAATTCTTTTCCGTTGTTTCGAGGTTCCTCCGAAAATTCGAACATTTTTGGACACTTCTAAATCTTAGTCTTGTTCACACCATTTGAAATAAATTCAAAGGAATTTGAATTTATTTTCCAATCATGCCCCTTTTATATTTTTCTAGGAATCAATGCAATTTTGCGAGTCCAGTAAAATTGATCGCCTGCCTTAATTCTTCCCTAGCCATCTCCTTTCTTTTCTTCTTCTTGTTGTGTTCTGGTTTAATTTAGAAAATCAGTAAGAGAGAGCTGCAAGGCCCAGCCAGGCTAGGCTTTCCCTCCTCCTTTCTCCCAGCCGCGGCCCATCTGCTTCCAGCGCACCGGCCCAAGTCTCCCTCCACCAGCGGCCAGGCCTCCTGGCCCATCTCCTGGCCCAACCGCACCTTGGCCCGATCCCAGCCTCCCAGAACCCTAGCCGACCGCATCACCGCTCGCTCCCATCGCTCGTTCCTCCCTCGTCCGCATCAGCGCCGCACCCCCCTCGTTTTTTTTCTTCGATCCCATCGCTACCACGATCCCCTTTTCCCTCTGCCCGATCTCTCCCCTCGAACCCCTTCGCTCGCCTCCGCCCGAAACCCCCGATCCCCTTCCTCGCGTGGCCACCCTCTCCCGCGACCGACGCCGCCGTCGCCTCCCGGGCCGCCGACCGGATTCCGCGGCCGCGTCGCCGCCAGGCAGCGCCCGTCCCCTCGACCCCGAGTGCCTGCCTCCCTCCGTTCTCCAGCAAGGCGCCAGAGGAGCCCGACCTCCGCGGCGCACTGCGCCAGAGCGCCTCCTCCGCGCCCCGATGGCCACTGCAGACCACGTCCCTGCGCCTTCTCCCTCCTGCGCCAGGGGACGAGCCTCCGTGCCTCCCTCCCGTCGGCCAGGGCCTAGTCCAGCGCCTTCCCTCGCAGGCCCCAGCGGCCAGAGCCACCGCAGCTCCTTGTGGCCCACATCTTCGTCCTCCTGCGGCGCTGCGGCCAGGAGCTGCGCCAAGGCCGCCTCCTCTTCGCCTCCTCCTCCATCGGCGCCCCAGGAGCTGCGAGTCCAGCCACCTCGCCCCGTCGACCTCCCTCCGTTCCCTGCCGCGCCCCGAGTCCATCCCCATCTCCAGCTCCACCTCGAGCGCCCGTCCCCTGCTATGCTCCTTTCCCCGCAGCCTTTTTTTTCCTTTTTGTTTTGTTTTGTTTTGTTGCTGTTTTGTTATCTCAAGTAACCATGGAGCAGCAAGTATAACTACTTTGGACCCGAACGTCTACCGTCGCCCGAACGACTACCGTCGCCCGAACGTCTACCATCGCCCCGTGTACCTCTACGGCAAGTACCTCGACGACATGTACCACTACGGCTCAAGTTCCTCTCCGATACGTCCAAGTACCACGACGACCGAACGGCTACGATGACGAGTACATCTACGAACGCGAACAACTACTGTCGCAAACGAGAACCCAAGTACCACGACACCGACCCGAACATCTACGGCTACGAGCTCCGTGAACGACTACCGTCGCCGTGTACCACTACCGTCGCCGAGACCGCTAGTACATCTACGAACTCGACGCCGGAACGACTACTTCCTCTACGACGTGAACGCCTTCTTCCTCTACTATCTCGAACCGCCCCGAAACGCACGCTTCAAAGGTATAACGAGACGACCCCGTGGATGACTCGTGGAATGCTTGCTCGTGATGTATGAAATGCTTCCCTTGTGTGCATCGCGCCCGTTTCGACCTTTTGTCACGCTCCTCGGTTGCCTCGTCGCCGACTCGTGGGAACCCGGCAATGGGATCGCCCCACATTTCATCTCGTTTGACTCGCTCACACCATCTTTCTTTTGCCCGGACTCTCAACAAGTTACCGGAACCGATATGTTGCGTTGCATCAATTTCGGATCGTTGCCGTGGCACCCTTTCTTTCCACCACGGTGACTAAAACTCTGTATCATCCTCTTATCTTCTTCATGTCAACCTTTTAATAAAATTGCATAAACTTGATCATGTCATCCGCATCATGTTAACAACATTATATATGTTTAATTGTTGTTGCTTTATAATTATTAAACATGCTCATGGGGATTTTTCGGATATGTTGTTGTTATTTTCCGGCCTCATTTAAAATGCCTAAATAGGTAGTTTACTTTATGCTTCACCTCTTGCTATGTTAACCAACATTTAATCTTGTTTTGTAAATAAATGAGAGTCAACTAAATAATTAAATATGGTGTTTCGTCAATATGCAACTCGTTGCATATTGAGCTCCACTTAACTTGTAGTTTTGTTTGTGCACTTTGCCATGCCTTGCATATTTAAACCGGACATGCATCATACTTGGATGTGCATCGTATGCCATGTTAATGCTTGTATGTTTACCGTGTTGTTTGTTTCTTTCCGGTTTGCTTCTCTTGTTAGCTTCGGTTTCGTTCCGGAGTTGTGAGGATTCGCTCGACTGTGTTGCTCCTTCTGCTTCGTGGATCCGTTCTTCTTCCTCTGTGGAATTCCAGGCAAGATGACCGAACCCCGATAACATTACTATCTTTGCCTATTGCTAGTAGTCTCGATCTATAGCTTTGCCTCGATGCCCATGTCTTTCCTGTCAGCGTCCTACTTGTAACCATGAACCTGTTTAACCACCCGACCTATGCAAACCGTTGCTTGGCTAAGTACGCTTCGCTCAGCCCTTCTTATAGCATTGTTAGTTGCAGGTGAAGATTGAAGATGTTTGCTTCATGTTGAAGTTTGGTTGGGTTATATCACACTATGTAAATGCTTAAATGAAATCATCTATATACTGGCAAGGGTGGAAGGCTAAGCCTTTTGCTTGGTGATTTGTTCCACTCATGCCGTTAGGAACCGTATAAACCGGTGTTCTGTTCCTTGATTATGCGTTCCTAACACGGTTGGGGTGTATGGGACCCCCTTGATAAACCGCTAAGTGCTAAGTCTTTTCCAGCAAGTCCCAACATTTGGTACTATTCTCCTAATAACTAATAAAACTTGCATAAGGATCTTGCAAACCCTCTTTTATTCTTAATTCCACAACCCCGGGCCAGTGCTCCACATGAGTGTTGGTCCGAAACGGGGAGCCTGCGGGGCCACCACGAGGCAACTCGAGGTTTGGTAAAAACCCGTAGCTTCGCCCATCCGGTCGTGTCCTGAGACTAGATACGCGCGGCTACCTATCAGGGTGTCGACATGTCAGGACCGGTTTTCCAATAAAACCTTTATTGAAAAATCGCCCCTTTCATCAAGCTAGTATAGAGAAATCCTCCATACTGGCAGACAAATCCTTGATACAGAAATCCAGAAGTGCTAAATATAATACAGGGTTGAGCTGAGGCTGCTCAACAATTTATTACAAGCACGCCAATATTATACATAGAGGCGGATATGACACAACTGGATATGGTGGCATAACTACTAACTCGTGGATATGGTGGTAGTGGATATGTCACAGCGGTGTGGGTGGCGTGACTCCAGTATCTTACACTCATCAAGCGCCCGAGTGAGGCTTGATGATTTTATTATGGTGGCGGAAGCGTATATAATACAAGTGACCAACTCCAGGATCGCAAGGGACTGACTGGGACTCCTCTAGGCGTCGGACTCGCTATCGAATTCTTCATCCATAAGATCGCCTTCGTCAACATCTGGCCAAATCAACAAGCCAGGTGAGTACTTTGAATGTACTCGCAAGACAGTTTGGACATAAGATATAACAAATGCAAACATGATGCACAAGAGCAATAATGCACACGTAAGTAATTCAATTAGTGTTGCAAGATAAATAAATAGCGGAAGACCAATCGGGTGTCTGGAGCGACGCCTCGAAAGGTAAAATAGAATAAACGTGCCACAGTCGGGCGTCAGGGCGACACCGCAGAAAGGGCTTATATCAAAGGTAAATAACCAGAATGCCACAGTCGGACGTCTGAGCGACATCACATAAAGGGCTTATATCAAAAGTAAATAACATGAATGCCACAGTCGGACGTCTGAGCGACATCACATAAAGGGCTTATATCAAAAGTAAATAACATGAATGCCACAGTCGGACGTCTGGGCGACATCACATAAAGGGCTTATATCAACAAGGAAAAATTTTGAGTAGTTCCTGGAGGTAGCACCGTCCTAAGGAATACTCGGCACACAAAAGTAAACGGGTTAGTCCATTCACAGAGGTAACGATCAACCGGGTTTACCCTTGTCAGAAATATTAATCCTACAGAGACTGACACTGAGACTGACACGGATCTGCTAACCAACGTCCTTGTCCAAGGACTTGATTATGCGAATAGTTTTGACTCTGCAGAGTTTGTACCTTACCACAGCCAACGGATTTCAGTAGTCACCAAGGACTAGTTCCGTCCACGGTATTTTAGAAGAAAACACATCTAACCAGTACACACCCATTCCACATTCCGCTGCCAGGAATCACCCTAGGCAACGGTCACGAAGACTCTTGAGGCGGGGAGGCCACTCCTCGAATAGCATGGGATCAAATTTATACCGCGCGCTCTAAGGGGTGCCCCCCTCTCGGTCCCAACCGGAAACACCCATGCCCCCTGACCGGATGACGGCTTTAATCCAGGGCCATGGAACCTTCATCACGGCCTCTCTATTTGGTGTGTACCAGGAAAGAGGTTTGCAACATACTAAACCGTGTTCTTTGCAGAAAACATGTGGTAGCACAACAAGGAAAAAGGACGTGATCGAGACTTGGCCCACGTCAACACCGTAGTTAAAAGTTAATGTAGAACTGGCATGCTCCAACAATACCAGCTCTCATCTTATCATGCCACCACATGATCAGACTATTCTTCATCAACTGATCTCATCAAGTTTTTGTAGCTCACTTGCAACTTACCGTGCATGGAATATAGCATCCACCAAATGCTTATATAAACATGCCTTAAGAAAACCACACTAGCAAACATGAAAAACACTCATCATATCAAAGGTTCAAACATGCTTGCCTGGCTCGGAGTAGTCGGAGTCTAGTTCGGCGAAGTTCGCGGCTCCGTCACCTCCGTCGGTATCTACGGTATAAAAAGAAACCGAATACTACGTAAATACGTGCATGCGCAAAAAGTGTTCCAAATATTTTTCAATTAAATATGATAAAAAAACTAGGCAGAATTATGAAGATGACAGAAAAGGAATCAACTAAAAATCCTTTTTAGTTTAAAAGTTATAAAGAAAACAAACCCAGGGACTAGTCTGTAATGAAACAGGAACTATCCAGGGGGTAGTTTGTATAAACAGAAAACGCTTCGGATGAAAATACGCCGAACCAAATGGGAAGCGCACTTTGCCCGAAGGCGTTTTCAGAAAATGGTTCGAATAAAAGAGACAGCTGACAGGGGGGGCCCGCATGTCAGGTTTAAAAGAGGGGAACAGAGCTCGCCGGCGCCAGAGACCTGCGGTGATCGCCGGCGGCGAACCACTGCGAGGCAGGGAGAGAGGGAGGTACCGGCGTGTTCAGGAGGTTCTTCCGCGTCGGTGGGTGGTGGAAGGGATCGACGGGAGGCACCACTACGACGGCGACTTCCTCTACGGCGGACGGCGGCGTCGGGCGATGATGGATCTCACCGGACGGGGTCTCTGACTGCAAATTGATGCTTGGGTTAGACTAGGTGGTGGACTAGGTGGTTGCTGACCGAGTCTGGTAAGCGGAGGTGCCCTCACCAGAGCGAACCTTGCCGGAGCCCGAAGCGGATCGGGGCGGCCGGAGTCGGGGAAGAAGACTCTCCCGAGGTCCCCTGAGTGGTTTTGGCGAGGCTGTGGTGATGTGAGGTGGACGCGGTGGCTTCACAACGCCTCTGGAGCCCTATTTATAGGCGGGCGAGGGAGGTGCCGCGGGCGAAATATCTCCGGCGAGGGATTACGGCGAGGTAGGGGTCGGGCTGGTGGTTTAGGTGGCTGAGCATCTTCAGAGGGGTCCACTGGCTCCATTCCGCGTCTAAGCCCGTCTGCATTTGGCCTGCTCCGCTGTTTCAACGGAACGGCGCTCATGGGCTCGCCGGCGGCAGAGAGCGCGCTCTGCGCTACTCAGGCCACGGCGACGGTTCTGCAGCGCGCTCAGGGGGGAAGGATGGACACGCGGAGGCCACCGGTGGCTTGGGCGGTGCGGAGCGGCGCCGTGTTGCAGAGTTCATCCCTGATGGCCGCCACGGGCGGTACTGTCGCCGCTGCACTTGCCGGAGACGACGGGACAGCTCAGCACCGACGCCCACGTCCAGCCAACCGACCATGCGGCGCATGGATAAGAAGAGGGAGCAGTGAGCAAGAGGCCAAGCGAGTCACTGGCGAGATTGGCGACGGCGACTGAAGAAAACGACACCGACGACTGAAGATCAACACTGAATCCTGAAACTTAACAGGAACAGTGCATGTAAGGTGCTTGATGAAATGTTTGATGCATGTGGAAGACTTTTCTTGAGCTGGGACTTGGTGAGGGGGTCTCTTGATGTATCTGGAGGCTGCATGAATTTCCCCAGAATTTTTGGAAAGAAGAAAGAATGAAATTCATCAAAATTAGCAAATCTGCTCCAAACTTGCAGCAAGCATATTTTGAAAATTTTGAACTGATGACCAGTAGGTCTTGATGGATATGAGTTGAGGGTACTAAGGACTAGCCCTAGGAATTTATTTGGAGCCAGGATTCAAAAGAGATCTAGTAGTTCCTTTGTAAACCACTAGGGTCCAAATAAATGACAGAAAAATATTTTGTGGCTTAAATAAATAGAAATAAAATCTAGAGGGAGTTGAAACTTGCTGGAGATGATGCTTAACTTGACCCAAGATAGGGAAGAAGGTTTTGGAAGAAAGTTACCCACATAGGTCATGGCAAGAGAGCATCTTTGAATAGGGAGGGATAAATCCAAGGATTTAAAAGAATTCTTTTTAACAAAAGAAATGGTAAAATGATCCAAGAGTAATTGTGTTGAACCAACATAAGTTGAAAGACCCTCAAGACCAGAATCAAAAATTGAGAAGGGCTCAAAAAGATTTGTCAGAAGCAAAAATTTGGGAAGGAGGGTCTCTCAAAAGGAAAATTTCAAATAACCTCCTTTAAATCAATTAAAGAATTTGGTAAAAACCAAACCAAAAATTTTGGGGTGTTACAACACCCACCCCCTTAGGAAAAATCTCGTCCCCGAGATTCCGGCTGATCCTCAAATAGGTGTGGGTACTCTGTTCGAAGAAAATCCTCTCTCTCCCAAGTTGCTTCATCTTCGGTGTGGTTGCTCCACTGAACCTTGAAGAATTTAATCGTCTTCTGACGGGTCCTCCTTTCAGACTCCTCCAATATTTTTACTGGACGTTCCCTGTAGGTGAGGTCCGGTTGCACGTCAATGTTCTCATGAGATACACGCTTTTCTGGGTTGCTTACACACTTCCTCAATTGTGATATGTGGAACACGTCATGGACGTCAGATAGTTCTTTGGGTAGGTCTAGCTGGTAGGCTACTGTGCCTCTTCGTGCAGTCACACGGAAAGGTCCAATAAAACGTGGTGCTAGCTTTCCCTTAATTTTGAATCGCTGCAGGCCCCGCATAGGGGATACTTTTAGATACACATAGTCACCGGGTTCAAAACTGACTTCACGATGTTTCTTGTCATAATAACTCTTTTGTCGGCTCTGGGCTGTCTTGAGTCGATCCCTGATTAATTTAACCTTCTCCTCAGCTTCTTTGAGCATGTCTGGGCCGAAGATACGACTGTCTCCTGTCTCTGACCAATTTAATGGGGTACGACATCTTCGCCCATACAAAGCTTCAAAAGGTGCCATCTGTAGACTGGATTGGTAACTGTTGTTGTATGCGAACTCGGCATATGGTAAGCTTTCTTCCCAGCTGGTTCCATAAGTGAGAACACATGCTCTCAGCATGTCCTCTAAAATTTGGTTCACACATTCGGTCTGTCCTCCAGTCTGGGGATGGTATGCCGTGCTGAATACTAGTTGGGTTCCTAGAGCTTGTTGCAAATGATCCCAAAATCTAGAGACGAATTGAGTGCCTCTGTCGGATATTATGGTCCTTGGAACTCCATGTAGACAAACAATACGGGAGAGATAAAGCTTGGCAAGCTTCTGTGTGGTGTGGGTTGTCTTTACCGGAATAAAATGTGCCACCTTGGTCAACCTATCGGTGATGACCCATATGGCATCATTTCCGTGTCGTGATTGAGGTAGTCCAACAATAAAATCCATTCCAACCTCATCCCATTTCCATTCAGGTATCTTGTTTGGCTGTAATAGTCCTGCTGGTTTTTGGTGCTCGGCTTTAATGCGCTGACATGAATCACAACAGGCAATGAATGTGGCTATATCCCTCTTCATACCGTGCCACCAAAATCTTTCCTGAATGTCCTTGTACATTTTTGTTCCTCCAGGGTGGATGGAATATGGAGCGGTATGGCCTTCGGTCAAAATTTGTTGTTTGAGGTCTTCTATATTTGGCACGCAAAGCCTGTCTCCGTACCATAATATCCCCTCATTGTCTATGACGAATTCTGAGGCTTTGCCCACACTTACTTTTCTTTTTATGCCTTCGATGCTGGGGTGTCCATGCTGGGCTTTCTTAATTTGTTCCATTAGGGTGGGGTGTATTTCTAAATTTGATATAGAGCCTTCAGTGACCAACACCATGTTGAGTTTGGCAAACTCCCTTTGAAATTCTGGTCTCAAGTTTTGTGAACTGTCGTTGCTGGAGCTTGGATTACGGCTGAGAGCATCTGCCACTACATTTGCCTTTCCTGGATGGTAGTGAATGCCAACATCATAGTCTTTTACTAGTTCCAACCAGCGTCGTTGTCGCAAATTGAGTTCTGGTTGTGTGAAAATATATTGGAGGCTTTTATGGTCTGTATATATTTCACAACGATTTCCAAGCAACAAGTGCCTCCATTCTTTGAGTGCATGTATAACTGCTGCTAATTCCAAGTCATGAGTGGGATAGTTCTCTTCATGCTTTCGCAGTTGCCTGGAAGCATATGCGACTACTTTGCCTTCTTGCATTAATACGCATCCGAGGCCTTTCCGGGACGCGTCGCAATATACTTCAAAAATTTTGTGTATGTCTGGTACGACCAATACTGGTGCTGTGGTTAATCTCTTTTTGAGTTCTTGGAAACTTTTCTCGCAGTCCTCAGTCCACACAAATTTCTTATCCTTCTTGAGTAGCTGTGTCATAGGCTTTGCTATGGTGGAGAATCCTTCAATAAATCTTCTGTAATATCCAGCCATTCCCAGAAAGCTTCGTACGTCGGTTACGTTGGCTGGTGGTTTCCAGTCGAGTACAGCCTTGACCTTTTCTGGGTCTACGGCAACACCTTCTTGGGTTAATACGTGGCCCAGAAAACCAACCTGTTTTAGCCAAAATTGACACTTACTGAATTTGGCGTACAATTGATGCTTCCTTAATTCTCCCAGCACAATTCTGAGATGTTCAGCATGTTCTTCTGGTGTTTTAGAATATACCAAAATATCATCAATGAACACCACAACAAATTTGTCCATAAATTTCATGAACACTTTGTTCATGAGGTGAACAAAGTATGCGGCGGCGTTTGTCAGTCCGAACGGCATTACTGTAAATTCATATAATCCGTATCTGGAAGTGAATGCTGTTTTAGGGATATCTTCTGCCCGTACTTTTAACTGATGATATCCCGACCTTAAATCAATCTTTGAGAAGACCTTGGCTTGTGCAAGCTGGTCAAATAAATCATTGATCCGTGGCAGCGGATATTTGTTTTTGATGGTAACCATGTTGAGTGCTCGATAGTCTATACATAATCTCAGTGTTCCATCCTTTTTCTTGGCAAATAATACTGGCGAACCCCAAGGTGAGGAGCTGGCCCGGATAAATCCTTTGTCCAGTAATTCCTTTATTTGCTTCTTCAATTCTACCAACTCGGAAGGTGCCATCCTATAAGGTTTCTTGTAAATGGGAGTGGTTCCAGGTGCTAGTTCAATAGTGAATTCTATTTCTCGATCTGGTGGCATGCCTGGTAGCTCTTCAGGAAATACATCAGGAAACTCACATACCACTGGAACTTCCTTTAAATCTGAAATATCCACCTTGTTCAATCTTGGTCGTAATGATACTGGTCTTACTTGAGCTGTAATTTTTATCGTCTTCCCTTGGTGATGAGTGAGGATCACAGTTCGATTGAAACAGTCGATAAATCCCTTGTTGGTAGTTAACCAGTCCATTCCTAGGATAACATCCAATCCCTTATTTTCCAACACAATGAGGTTTGCTTGAAACTTTAATCCCTCGAGCTCAATGATCACACCTTGGCAATAACTCTGGGTGATTTGCTTAATCCCGGGGGACTTGATGGTCATAGAATTTTCCAAGGGGAGGATTGAAAAATTATGTTGTAAAGCAAATTTCTTTGAAATGAACGAATGAGAAGCTCCAGAATCAAACAAAACCGTGGCAGGTATTGTGTTGACAGGAAACGTACCGAGTACGATATCCGGAGCATTCTGCGCTTCTTCCTTGGTCACAAGGTTCACGTGACCCTTCTTGTGATTGTTGCTGGGATTAAAGTTGTTACGCTTGGGGGCTGAATTATTTCCACCATTATTTGTCTTGGGGCCCGAGTTTCTTGGCTTTGGGCATTGCTTGGCATAGTGTCCTTCCTCTCCACAAGCGAAGCAAGTAACGCCCGGGTGATACGTAAAATCTTTATCCCTTGCATGAAAATTCTTGTTTGAGCGGGGAACATTGTTTGCGGATTTGTGCGCCCCATTTTTCCGAGAATCAATCTTGTTCCGGTTGTCGCGAGATTGAGAAGTCTTGTCCCGCTTGCGCTTGCGAAAATCCTCCAAGCTACGGCGTTCATTCTCCAAGGTAATAGCTTTGTCCACAAGTGTTTTGAAATCCGGAAAGGTGTGCACGACCAGTTGGCATTTAAGTGCTGGTGCCAGGCCGTCCAGAAATTTTTCCATCTTTTTATTCTCAGTCATATGTTCTTCGTTGGCGTAGCGAGATAGTTGAGTAAACTGACTGTTGTACTCAGTTACTGACATGCTTCTCTGCTTGAGGTCATCAAACTCCCTTTTTTTGATCTTCATAATACTTCTGGGAATGTGTGCCCCACGAAAATTTTCCTTAAACTCCTCCCAGGTGATGTTGTTTTCATTGGGGTGCATATGTAGAAAATTTTCCCACCACGATGCAGCTGCTCCGGTAAGGTAGTGAGGTGCATAAAGTACTTTCTCACGGTCTGAACATTGTGCGATAATTAATTTCCTCTCAATGTCTCGAAGCCAGTCATCAGCCTCAAGGGGTTTATCCGTGTGGGAGAACGTCGGGGGACGCGTCTTTTGTAGTTCAGCCAACTTGGAATGCTGCTGGTATGGTTCACGGTGATTTCTCATGTTGATAATATGGTTCATCATTTCTTGATGTTGCTGCTGGCTTTGCTCATAAAGGCGGCATACTTGAGAAAGTGCTGCTTCAATGTTTTGCTGACTTGACTGCCCTTGTGTGAAATCGTTACTTGCCTGGGTACCATTATTTTCTTCCGGAGGGCTTCGCATGGAACGAGTCCAGGGACGATGCATTTTCCACTCTGGGGTATTTTGCAGAACTCATGAGAAAAAAGAAACCGAGTAGTAAAAACAATTAATATTACGAAGGCAGAAATTTTAAAGTTCCAAGATTTTTCAAGAAAACACTTGATTGCGCAAGGAGAAGGACCGCTCAGTATCTTACAAGCAAGCCATAATTATACAATACTTCACTCAGGATGTGTGTACACATTCCTGACCTGTTATTTAGGCTAGTGCACTTCTCCCAGTCCCTACATGATGCGCACACAAACTACTTCTCACCAAGCCTATGTACATATAAAACATATCATACAAGCAGGTACATCGCACGGCTGCTCGGCGCACTCAGTCGGAGATGGTAAATACTTCCTTCGGCCTGCCGAGGGTAAGCCCTAGTGCTGCTGGGGACTCAACTTCTTCCTCACTAATAGGCTCCAGGCGCGGGGTACTAGGTCGTGCGGTTGAAATGGGAGTGGTAGGCAGTGCAGCACGAACTGGGGTAGGAGCAATGACTTGGTCAAACTCCTCAGTGGTAGGTAGGCGGCGAGCGGTGGCTCGGATGGCAGGTGCATAGGATGATGAGGACGAGATGTATGACAGTGGTGGTGCTGTATGGAGCAGCTCCCTCCTGTTGGCAACACAGCCCTGAACTGAATCCATACGGGCAGCCACCAAGTCGTCCACGAGGTTATCAAAAGCAGCCTCAAGAGCCTTGAGATACTCAACAAGCATCTCAATAGCATCATCTCGTTCTCCCCTAGTGCAAGCGAATGCATAGTGACAAGTGTACGGCACGTGGCAGGGGAGGTAGCGGTAGCGACGAGCCTTCATCGAAGGAAGAGCATCCCGGAGACGTGCTATTGCCTCACGGGCCGCCATCTGCATGGCATGCTTCTCTGTAGGCATGGCCCTCCCAACAAATCGGAAGCGGCGTAATTCAGAACGCCCTCCCTTGAATTGCACCGCAGCCTGGTGCATAGACACGCTGTCGCTGATCTTGTGCTCGTAGAGTGTGAACTCTGGACGAGTTGATGGCCCGATCGCGATCTTGACGATGGAGGCGAGGAGTTTGATAAACCCCTCAGGCACGTTGGCGAACACCTGTGATTCGCAGTCGCGGCCGGCCATCTACAAAAGTAGACAAAAATTCCAGATAGTCAAATCATAAATTTATGATGACTAACAGAAAAATTGCTACAATTGCAATATGCTAAAACAACACCTATTACGCTAATAACCGATTAGCGAGCGCACCTAGTGGCTTCCTACAGTCAGCCTGGCTCTGATACCAAGGTTGTCAGGACCGGTTTTCCAATAAAACCTTTATTGAAAAATCGCCCCTTTCATCAAGCTAGTATAGAGAAATCCTCCATACTGGCAGACAAATCCTTGATACAGAAATCCAGAAGTGCTAAATATAATACAGGGTTGAGCTGAGGCTGCTCAACAATTTATTACAAGCACGCCAATATTATACATAGAGGCGGATATGACACAACTGGATATGGTGGCATAACTACTAACTCGTGGATATGGTGGTAGTGGATATGTCACAGCGGTGTGGGTGGCGTGACTCCAGTATCTTACACTCATCAAGCGCCGGAGTGAGGCTTGATGATTTTATTATGGTGGCGGAAGCGTATATAATACAAGTGACCAACTCCAGGATCGCAAGGGACTGACTGGGACTCCTCTAGGCGTCCGACTCGCTATCGAATTCTTCATCCATAAGATCGCCTTCGTCAACATCTGGCCAAATCAACAAGCCAGGTGAGTACTTTGAATGTACTCGCAAGACAGTTTGGACATAAGATATAACAAATGCAAACATGATGCACAAGAGAAATAATGCACACGTAAGTAATTCAATTAGTGTTGCAAGATAAATAAATAGCGGAAGACCAATCGGGTGTCTGGAGCGACGCCTCGAAAGGTAAAATAGAATAAACGTGCCACAGTCGGGCGTCAGGGCGACACCGCAGAAAGGGCTTATATCAAAGGTAAATAACCAGAATGCCACAGTCGGACGTCTGAGCGACATAAAATAAAGGGCTTATATCAAAAGTAAATAACATGAATGCCACAGTCGGACGTCTGAGCGACATCACATAAAGGGCTTATATCAAAAGTAAATAACATGAATGCCACAGTCGGACGTCTGAGCGACATCACATAAAGGGCTTATATCAAAAGTAAATAACATGAATGCCACAGTCGGACGTCTG
>LR738712.1:276356837-276502295 GCA_902687465.1 Secale cereale
TGGGACTTGGTGAGGGGGTCTCTTGATGTATCTGGAGGCTGCATGAATTTCCCCAGAATTTTTGGAAAGAAGAAAGAATGAAATTCATCAAAATTAGCAAATCTGCTCCAAACTTGCAGCAAGCATATTTTGAAAATTTTGAACTGATGACCAGTAGGTCTTGATGGATATGAGTTGAGGGTACTAAGGACTAGCCCTAGGAATTTATTTGGAGCCAGGATTCAAAAGAGATCTAGTAGTTCCTTTGTAAACCACTAGGGTCCAAATAAATGACAGAAAAATATTTTGTGGCTTAAATAAATAGAAATAAAATCTAGAGGAAGTTGAAACTTGCTGGAGATGATGCTTAACTTGACCCAAGATAGGGAAGAAGGTTTTGGAAGAAAGTTACCCACATAGGTCATGGCAAGAGAGCATCTTTGAATAGGGAGGGATAAATCCAAGGATTTAAAAGAATTCTTTTTAACAAAAGAAATGGTAAAATGATCCAAGAGTAATTGTGTTGAACCAAAAATTTTGGGGTGTTACACGACACGCCGGGAGGATTTGCTGGATTAGCCTTACCTTAGTTCAGTTTAACTTGAGCACGGGATTCCGAGAATACTCGGGTCTTCCCACCTATGGAGTTGCGACTCCGCGGATCGTGGGCTTGTAATGGGTCAAGTTGGAACACCCCTGCAGGGTTTGAACTTTCGAAAGCCGTGCCCACGGTTATGTGGCAGATGGGAGCTTGTTAATATCCAGTTGTAGATAACTTGACACCAATGTTCGAATACACTACCAGCGTGTGTACCGTGACTGTCATTTTCCGAAAGGTATTCGGGAGATGAACACGGTGGGGTTATGTTTGACGTGTTGTAGCTAGGATCACTTCGTGATCATCTTTCGACCGAGTCTCTTCTCTTCTCGCTCTCTATTACATAAGCTAGTGCTAGTTGCTGCTGCAGACTCTTGTTGTTCCTTCACCTCTTGTTCTTTCTTCAGCCTTGTCCTCACCCAAGGCTTAAATAGTCGTGTTACCCGGGAACGGGATTGCTGAGTCCTCTATGGCTCACAGTTACTTCACCACACCAGATGCAGGTTCAGCCGAGAATGAAGCAGGAGTTGGTTCAGTACTTCACCAGGAGCTCGATGAAGAGCGTGGCCGTTTGCTTGTGACGTTTCGACGATCAGTAGTGGTTCTTCTACTAGGATTCGATCCTGACCTGTGGCTTTATGTTGTTTTGGTATCTTTCTTTTGGATCTTCACCCGTAGTCGGGTTGTGATGATTTGAATGATGTTTTGCTCATGTAATGTATTGTGTGAAGTGGCGAGTGTAAGCCAACTATCTTCTTTTGCAATTTAATCCCTCTTTTACATGATGTCACATCCCCAATTTCACCTTGCCCTAAGATAGCATTTGCCTGTTGCATCATGTTTCAATTCTCAGAAACCTGAAATGGGGATGCTCAAACCCTAGCACTAAATGAATTTAACTAGGGTTAAATTTAAATCTTTTTCAATGAACCCAAAATGCCCTTGGGAAAAGTTCATCATTTTTGGATTGATTAAAAACCTCTGCCAAAAATGTTGCACATATTTCTAGGACCATTCTGGATTTTTGGATTAAATCATATCTTATTTGCATTTGGGCATTTAAATTTTATAGATTATTTTAAATGCTCAAATAATCCCAAACTGAAATGTTCCATGTTGGTTATATGCTAAACAATGGGCATGGGCAGTTTGGTGAGTTTGAAAGTGCCTAAGCATTTTTAGAAAAGCCACAAAGCTACAAAAGAAATAGATAATAAAAAACAGAAACTAAATCAGAAAAGACACAGAGAGAGGAAGCCCACCTGGCCTTTACCTGTGCGGCCCAGCTCCTGTGCGGCCCAGCCCACTTGGGCCTCCTCTGTCGTCTACCTCGTGCCACAAGGCACGAGGGCGTGTGCCCGCGGCGCGCCAGCACGCGCACGGCCACCGACGGCCACCTCCAGCCTGCCTGCTTCCTCCCCGACGCCCTGGACGAGCGCCACGACACCTTGGACCCCCTGCACCTCTCTCTCTCGCCCCAGAACGCTTTCCCCCTCCTTCGTTTTCCCCCACCGAACACGGCCGTCGCCGCCGTTCGCCGTAGCCGCAGCCACCGCCTCCCCCTCGTCCCCTCGACATGTCTACGAGCTCCGCCACGGACCCGTGAATCTGCACGCCCACACACGCGAGCTCGGGAGCCTCTGGGCGTCTTCCCCGACCTCGTTTTGAAGCTCCGGCCGCCGGAGATCCTCCTCGACGCCCTGCTCTGCTCCGAGCTTCCCCCGAGCCCACGTCGGCGCCTCTGCACCCACCGTGAGCTCCTCCGTCGTTTGCCCCTCCTCCCCTTGCTTCCTGACCACCATAGCCACTGCTTCGACTGGAGCCGAAGCTCGCCGCCGCTCGGGCTGGTCGACGGCGCCACTCCGGTGACCTTTTGGTCACACCACCTAGTCCAACGAGTTCGCGGGCACTCGTAGAGGCCGTAGGCGCAATACGCAGCCCCTCCCGAGCACCGTTTTGATGAACCCGTCGCCACCAGAGTTTCAGCCGCCGCGGACCTCGTCGCCGGCGATAACTCCGGCCACCCCAGCCTCCGCCAACGCCACCGTTGGATGTGCCACTCCTTCCTCTTCCCATAGCTGCTCTTTGCGCGCCAAAAGAACCCCTGTAGGTGAAACCCGACGCGCTCCGCCGCGTCTAGCCTCGCCGGCGGCTAAACGCCGGCGGGTTGACCGCTTTGACCGGTGAGATTTGACCCCGTCTGTCCAGAGGTTTGACCCCTCTCTCTCAATGACAGGTGGACCCAGGTCCCTAACTAATTACGGTTTAGGTTTAGTTTAGTGTTTTTAATCTTTGTTAGTTAGATTGGACACTGACATGTGGGCCCTGGGCCCACTGACAGTTTAGTTAGTATTAACTTAAGGCTAACTAACCCTGTTAGTTAGATGTGTCACTGACACATGGGGCCCAGACTCTGTTAATCTTTAGTTTAGTTTTAAAACGTTTAGTTAGCCCTGAGAGACTGACCAGTGGGACCCACTGGTCAGGTTGACCCGACCAGCCCTGTTGACCTGCTGACGTCAGCATGTGGTCATGCTGACGCAGTAAAGTGTTTCTGGATTTTAAAATAAATCTTAAATGATTTATTTATTTCAGAAAATAGCCAAAACTTGTAAAAATCATATAAAATCAACTGTAGCTCAGATGAAAATAATTTATATATGAAAAATGATTAGAAAAATTCAAGGAATCTGTTTATCACATTTTCATGCATGTTTGAACAAGTTAAACCTGCTGATCAGGTCAAATCAATTAAATGGCATTTAAATAATCACATATGAAGTTTGAATTTGAACCTTTGGTTCAAACCAACTTCATTCAATTGTGTTGCTAGTTGCATTAGCTCAATAAACAGCATATTGCCATGTCATGATCATGCATCATATTGTCGCATTGCATTGATTGTGTTCTTTCTCTGTTTGTCGGTTTTGTCCCCTCTCAGTAGACGACGTTCCGACGATGATTTCGATGACACCGATGAAGACCCAATGTTATCTTCAGAAGTGCCAGGCAAGCAAAACGCCATTGAGCATTCCGATACAATCCCACTCTCTCGCTCTTGCTCTCTTTTACTGCATTAGGACAACAACGCTTCAACTGTTACTTGCTGCGGTAGTTGAACCCCTTTCCACTGCATGACCCGTCATTGCCACAGTAAATAGTTGAAACCCACTAGTATGAGTAGGAGTTGTTTGAGCCATGTTGTGCCTACTCATTGATGCTTTCTGGTTATGCCTACTATTGCTTAGAGTTGTGTCAGGTCTGATTCATCGGGGATGAATTGGAATGTGATGAACATGTCCTACTGTGTGTGAGCTAAGTGTGTGAACACGATTTGGTAAAGGTAGCGATGAGAGGCCATGTAGGAGTACATGGTGGGTTGTCTCATTGCAGCCGTACTCAGGAACTGAGTTCTGTGTTGGTTGATCCATGACCAGTTACTACCATGCATTGGGCCCGAAACCAATGGACCCTCTCGACTTATTAATCAACATGATCTCTGTCCAGGAGTTGCAACTAGTTTCTAGTGTTTGTAGTTTACTGGAGGTCGTGCGCAGCGCTGACCCTCGGGGTGGGCTGTGACATGGCAGGTACGTGGCACGGTGTACCGATTGCCCGTTTGGTGATGCGGGAATCCTGTACACATCGTTTGGGGCCGTGAGCGACACCCCGGCCGGATCTCCCCACGGATGGAACCCAAATAGGCGATAAACCTGGACGAGAGACTTGTGTGGTTAGTCAGGTCGTGGCCGACACCCTCGCTGGGCCTCCGCTTTAAGGTTGCCGAGTACATGTCGTGTAAACGGCGGTAAGTGGTGAGAGCGTGTGTGAAGAAGTACACCCCTGCAGGGTTAAATATAATCTATTCGAATAGCCGTGTCCGCGGTAATGGACTTCTGGGTTACCTCTACAGTTCATAGACAAGTGAATGTGGATACTCTAAAATGCGCAAGATAAGCGTGAGTGCTATGGATGGCCTTCTCGTAGGGAGACGGGAGCGGATCCATAGTGGTGTATTGATTGGTGGATATGTGGACTCGTGTGCGCCACCTCAAAAGAGTTACTTTCAGTCGTAGTTTAGGATAGCCACCGAGTCAAAGCTGGCTTGCTGCAGTCAAACTCCACCACCCCTTTGTTGATACCGATGCATATGTAGCTAGTTCTGATGTAAGTCTTGCTGAGTACCTTTGTACTCACGTTTGCTTAATTTATGTTTTTGCAGAGAGACCTCAGTCTCGCTAGTGGTTCCGCGTGGACTTCGACGTTTAGCTTGTTACCTCAGCTACGATCTTGTACCCTTGGGAGGGTCTGGTAGATAGTCAGGCTTCTTAGTCTTTTCCATTTATAGATGTCTGTACTCAGACATGTAATGCTTCCGTTGCCTGTATGCTCTGTATGTTGGGTCATGTGACCTCTGATTGTAATAAATGCTATGATGGCTCTTCTGGGCCTTTATCTATATGAGTTGTTGAGTTATGTTGTGATGCCATGTTGTACAACACATACTTGCATGTTATGCGTACGTGTAATGTGTATTGCTATGTGTGGGATCCGACACCTAGTTGTTTACCTTTGGTAGCCTATCTTACAGGGAAATGTCTCCTAGTGCTTCCACCGAGCCTTGGTAGCTCGCTACTGCTCCGGAACACTTAGGCTGGCCGGCATGTGTCCTTCTTCGTTCCTGTGTCTGTCCCTTAGGGGAAATGTCACGCGTTGTTCCTTTAAGTCATTGTAGCTTGCTACGACTTGGGTTCATACGTTGATGACCGACACGTTCGTTGCTGGGTCATGTATGCCTGTCTCTGTAATCTAGTGCCACTTTTGGTTTATAACTGGTCATGTCGGCCCGGGTTCTCTGTCATATGGATGCTAGCGACACTATCATGTACGTGAGCCAAAATGCGCAAACGGTCCCGGGCCAGGTAAGGTGGCACCCGTGGGGATACCGTGCGTGAGGCCACAAAGTGATATGGTGTGTTACATGCTAGACCTGTGTGACTTAGGATCGGGGTCCTGACAGCTTTGGAATCAGAGCCTGACTGCCTGTAGGATTAGCAAGCCAAACTGGTCGAAGTCGTGTCTAGAAACTCTTTAGTTATATAAGGGAATTGATTGTGGAAGGGAACGTAAGGCTCTTTTTACTCCTTTACCTTATGACCTTCTGATCTGAGTCACCTTCTTCTTTCTACGAGGATTAAGAACTAGGATTCTCATTCTATTTATCAGGATCACGTTATTGTGGATTCAACCCTCAGCTCAGTTTCTACTACTTCTGTTTGTTCAACTATTGGTCTCAGAACCTTGACATTATGATGCTAAGTGGTTATGCTACCCTTTTGTATGGATCTCAAGAGTATTTTCAAGCAATTACAGCCGTTATGTTGTCCGAGTCATCCCAGGTCTCTAAACAATCTGATGCATTTGCAAATCATTCCTACATGTTCTTAATGTCCTTTTAGGCCAGATTAACCACACTAGACGGTGAGTTGTGGTAATTTGTTACCTCGACACATATGTTGGAGTTATTATTATGACCCTAAGTATCTTAGAAGATCACCCAGTAATCCAGCAATGTTTCATATTCCCAGTGTGATGACTCTGGCCATCATTCTCGAAAGCATTCCGTGATGCTATGTAGTTGGTAGGTATTCTATTCCTGGGTTCTTGAACCCGAGCTTCACCCTACTTACTTCATGTTGATAATATTTGCTCGTTCCTTTAGGATATTAGTAACCTTGTGATAGTCCTCGAGGTCTGTGGTATATCCTTCTTCCAATACCATGAACCATCTTGGCAGAAGAACCAAAAGATCACAACCAGAGTGCTCCTGAGTGGTACTCCATTTATATTGTGACTCTGCCTGTCCTACCTTTCTGCATGGGTTATCCGGAAGAAATATGTGGAACTCGTTCGACATACTAACCTATGCATCCACAACTCAGAAAGATATATGTTCCTTTGAGTTGTCCCTTTTCAGTTGTTTTATGACCTTCATCTATCAGTTGATAGTCAGGAGTAGTCGTGCACTTGTGTTCATCGATGCCTTTTACTCTTGTGGTCCGTCAAGCCATTCTATTCCGGAATGACTAGGAGAAACAAACTCCAGTACCTTATCCATATCCAGGATTTGGTCAAAGAAGTTGCACTCCGCAGATGAAGAATGTTACTCCAACTTCTAATCTGTTCTATCTTGGAATATTACCATCTTTATGTCAAGAATGTCATGGGAATTGCACATCATTCTATGAACACTTGATACAGTAATACTTCTCACCATCGTCGTTCATTCCTCGGTCTCCGCGTTGTTATAACCGGAATACCGACTAGTGAATTGTGATGTGTGAAATCAATACTCCTAGTAACTTCGTTGCTTGGTAGTTAATTGACGATAATCTCATTCTTAGCATGATGGTTACGAATCATCATCCTAAGATTGATCGTGCTACCTAGTCCACTTTCTTGGTGCACTCCTTGATTGATGAGTTAGGATTTTGCTAAGTCCTCGCTCATTTGATCATATCGTCTTGCCTTGAAAAGCAAGATTGTTCTCGAGCTTAGTAACATATCGGTGGTTCGTGATTTTCTGAATGTCTTCTCAGAAGTATTACCAGGTTGTCACCTGACCGCTATGTTAAGTTCGTGATCAAGCTGGTTCCTTATAAACCACCACTTCTCCAAGAATATGTGTTGGATACCCTGAACTGGTTGGCTAAGCTAAACAACAACTTGGAGAGTTGGAAGATAAAAGCTTAACCCACATAGCTCACTCTAAAGGGATATCTTGTGTGTGAATTGAAGATAGATGATATCTTCTCCAATTGATCCCCGTGATCAATTGCTGGATCTATTGTCTTGTCCAAAACTTTGATTTGAGTATGGGCTATCATCAAATCAAATCAGAACCAACGATGTTCATAATGTTGTCTTACTCGTGGTTGATCCCTCGAGCATACACCATTATATCTCCTGGGTCTGACCAATACTATCACTTGTTCACATAATTATGGAATTCCATCTCCATGGAAACCTGGATGAATTGTTGTTGAGCCCATCAGCAACACTGCTACCTTCTCCATGATTTTGTAGGACATTAAACTAGTGTTGGAAACTTTGTAAGCATTGCCTTGGTGTCCCGTTCATGAGGTATATGTTGGATGAGAGGAGAGACTTTCCCTAATTCATGTGTAATTGATGTAAGTTGCCACCGTGAGTTTGAGAAAGTTGTTTTGCTTTCTGTGGAATCATCCCAAGTCAGTCATGCATACATGCGAAGTATTCTGTGGTTTGGAGATTTGCAACCTTCACTCTATATGTATCCCTAGCACCCCAAGCCACTGATTGATTAGTTCAAGGAGGAGAGGTTCCTTCTTAAGAATCATGACTTATGTTAGGACTTCGCTATCCTTGTTGATGGTTCCCCACCTGAATTCGATAGTGTTTTATCATAAGACTGCTATGTGGTCATGCTTGTCTTGGACAACGTGTTCACAGGTTTGTAGCAGAACCAGCTCATGTTTTGGAGCTTGCTATCGTAGTTCATTTCCTGAGAATCTCGCAATGCCGTCTCGTCGATTTGTGTTGCAAACTTTCATTTTTCCTTCTAGACTCAATGAGTCTGGAATATCCTGACACCAACCAAAACTGAATCTCAGGCAGTTATGATGGTTGGTGCATTTCCCAAGAACTATAATATTGGTCTCTCGATTACCGGTAAAGTGGATGTCGTGGCCAACACACCTAGCCGGAAGACCTATTGTTGTAGTACCTTGATTGAAGAAATTGGCCACCTCCCCATAAGGACTTCGTAGGAATTACTCCCTAGTTGTTCCTTATGGATTCTTGTGCTTCCGAAGTCCGACCTTTACCTGATGTTCAAGATACCAAACATATCTATGAATGGTTTACGCTAACACATCAAGGAGAACATTAGAAGCGGAGTGCTAAATGTCTCTCGGTCGATCATCCAGATTTGTCCCCTTGGCCTCGCCAAGGTGAAATCTGAGAAATGTTATCTTCCTTTGCATCTGCATCATCCATCATTATTCATCATGGTAGTATGTGATGTTGCCAGGATCCTTGACACGGACATTGGTAAAACCTTGATGAATATGGGAATACTCAAGTTCTTGAGAGCACGCACAAGCACTAGGTTTTATCCTCGACACCAACCGGGATTGCTCCCCGTTCTCTTGCTTATGCTATAACCCCTCAAGAGTAGATTTACTCTCTACTGTTGGGATTTACCCCAGTTACCAGAATCATTCCCAGCATTTGCATTTTGCTCCCAGCTTGCACCGCCAATGTGTCAATTCTCCCTGGGATACCATTCTCAATCATTGCTGTTCAGGATCATCCTCAAAAGCGGACTTACCATGGGTCCCATCCATTTCCGATGATAACCAAATCATCCCTTGTGTTGTCTTTAACAACGTAGTCCACACCATCCATTCTGGCCGAGAATGTCATTCTCTCGAACTCCGTCAAATGATCGATTATGTTGCCTTAGGCTGGTATAGGGAATTTCAATGATCTCTATATCAAAAGTAATTCTTTTTGCCACTTAAGGGGATAACTCTACGAGTCATCTTCTTGAAAGTGCCCCGTCTGGTGGTATCGATCACCATCTTCTTAGGTGTGGAATTATTGCCACTAGGTGAACCTTCATCGTTTGTTTCACTCCATTCCCCTGGAGGTGTATTCCGTGTCTCATCTCAAGAGATGTTTCAACGTTTCACTCCATAAGTTGATCTGAGTTGCTCGATCTTCGGTAAGATAGATTACCGTAGAGTTTCTTCTGTTATCACTGTGTTAGACAAAGACCTCAAAAGCAAGGGTTTCAAGATCTACATGATGCAATGAATCAACAATTTCGAGGAGGAAAACTGGATCGAGAAGATTGTGTTAGATAGTGTCCCCTCTGATTTCTTATCTCACGTCCTGAATCTCGGGACGAGATTCTTGTTTAGTAGGGGTGAGTTGTCACATCCCCAATTTCACCTTGCCCTAAGATAGCATTTGCCTGTTGCATCATGTTTCAATTCTCAGAAACCTGAAATGGGGATGCTCAAACCCTAGCACTAAATGAATTTAACTAGGGTTAAATTTAAATCTTTTTCAATGAACCCAAAATGCCCTTGGGAAAAGTTCATCATTTTTGGATTGATTAAAAACCTCTGCCAAAAATGTTGCACATATTTCTAGGACCATTCTGGATTTTTGGATTAAATCATATCTTATTTGCATTTGGGCATTTAAATTTTATATATTATTTTAAATGCTCAAATAATCCCAAACTGAAATGTTCCATGTTGGTTATATGCTAAACAATGGGCATGGGCAGTTTGGTGAGTTTTGAAAGTGCCTAAGCATTTTTAGAAAAGCCACAAAGCTACAAAAGAAATAGATAATAGAAAATAGAAACTAAATCAGAAAAGACAGAGAGAGAGGACGCCCACCTGGCCTTTACCTGTGCGGCCCAGCTCCTGTGCGGCCCAGCCCACTTGGGCCTCCTCTGTCGTCTACCTCGTGCCAGAAGGCACGAGGGCGTGTGCCCGCGGCGCGCCAGCACGCGCACGGCCACCGACGGCCACCTCCAGCCTGCCTGCTTCCTCCCCGACGCCCTGGACGAGCGCCACGACACCTTGGACCCCCTGCACCTCTCTCTCTCGCCCCAGAACGCTTTCCCCCTCCTTCGTTTTCCCCCACCGAACACGGCCGTCGCCGCCGTTCTCCGTAGCCGCACCCACCGCCTCCCCCTCGTCCCCTCGACATGTCTACGAGCTCCGCCACGGACCCGTGAATCTGCACGCCCACGCACGCGAGCTCGGGAGCCTCTGGCGTCTTACCCGACCTCGTTTTGAAGCTCCGGCCGCCGGAGATCCTCCTCGACGCCCTGCTCTGCTCCGAGCTTCCCCCGAGCCCACGTCGGTGCCTCTGCACCCACCGTGAGCTCCTCCGTCGTTTGCCCCTCCTCCCCTTGCTTCCTGACCACCGTAGCCACTGCTTCGACTGGAGCCGAAGCTCGCCGCCGCTCGGGCTGGTCGTCGGCGCCACTCCGGTGACCTTTTGGTCACACCACCTAGTCCAATGAGTTCGCGGGCACTCGTAGAGGCCGTAGGCGCAAACCGCAGCCCCTCCCGAGCACCGTTTCGATGAACCCGTCGCCACCAGAGTTTCAGCCGCCGCGGACCTCGTCGCCGGCGATAACTCCGGCCACCCCAGCCTCCGCCAACGCCACCGTTGGATGCGCCACTCCGTCCTCTTCCCATAGCTGCTCTCTGCGCGCCAAAAGAACCCCTGTAGGTGAAACCCGACGCGCTCCGCCGCGTCTAGCCTCGCCGGCGGCTAAACGCCGGCGGGTTGACCGCTTTGACCGGTGAGATTTGACCCCGTCTGTCCAGAGGTTTGACCCCTCTCTCTCAATGACAGGTGGACCCAGGTCCCTAACTAATTACGGTTTAGGTTTAGTTTAGTGTTTTTAATCTCTGTTAGTTAGATTGGACACTGACATGTGGGCCCCGGGCCCACTGACAGTTTAGTTAGTATTAACTTAAGGCTAACTAACCCTGTTAGTTAGATGTGCCACTGACACGTGGGGCCCAGACTCTGTTAATCTTTAGTTTAGTTTTAAAACGTTTAGTTAGCCCTGAGAGACTGACCAGTGGGACCCACTGGTCAGGTTGACCCGAACAGCCCTGTTGACCTGCTGACGTCAGCATGTGGTCATGCTGACGCAGTAAAGTGTTTCTGGATTTTAAAATAAATCTTAAATGATTTATTTATTTCAGGAAATAGCCAAAACTTGTAAAAATCTTATAAAATCAACTGTAGCTCAGATGAAAATAATTTATATATGAAAAATGATCAGAAAAATTCAAGGAATCTGTTTATGACATTTTCATGCATGTTTGAACAAGTTAAACCTACTGATCAGGTCAAATCAATTAAATGGCATTTAAATAATCACATATGAAGTTTGAATTTGAACCTTTGGTTCAAACCAACTTCATTCAATTGTGTTGCTAGTTGCATTAGCTCAATAAACAGCATATTGCCATGTCATGATCATGCATCATATTGTCGCATTGCATTGATTGTGTTCTTTCTCTGTTTGTCGGTTTTGTCCCCTCTCAGTAGACGACGTTCCGACGATGAGTTCGATGACACCGATGAAGACCCAATGTTATCTTCAGAAGTGCCAGGCAAGCAAAACCCCATTGAGCATTCCGATACAATCCCACTCTCTCGCTCTTGCTCTCTTTTACTGCATTAGGACAACAACGCTTCAACTGTTACTTGCTGCGGTAGTTGAACCCCTTTCCACTGCATGACCCGTCATTGCCACAGTAAATAGTTGAAACCCACTAGTATGAGTAGGAGTTGTTTGAGCCATGTTGTGCCTACTCATTGATGCTTTCTGGTTATGCCTGCTATTGCTTAGAGTTGTGTCAGGTCTGATTCATCGGGGATGTATTGGAATGTGATGAACATGTCCTACTGTGTGTGAGCTAAGTGTGTGAACACGATTTGGTAAAGGTAGCGATGAGAGGCCATGTAGGAGTACATGGTGGGTTGTCTCATTGCAGCCGTACTCAGGAACTGAGTTCTGTGTTGGTTGATCCATGACCAGTTACTACCATGCATTGGGCCCGAAACCAATGGACCCTCTCGACTTATTAATCAACATGATCTCTGTCCAGGAGTTGCAACTAGTTTTTGATGTTTGTAGTTTACTGGAGGTCGTGCACAGTGTTGACCCTCGGGGTGGGCTGTGACACGGCAGGTACGTGGCACGGTGTACCGATTGCCCGTTTGGTGATGCGGGAACCCTGTACACATCGTTTGGGGCCGTGAGCGACACCCCGGCCAGATCTCCCCACGGATGGAACCCAAATAGGCGATAAACCTGGACGAGAGACTTGTGTGGTTAGTCAGGTCGTGGCCGACACCCTCGCTGGGCCTCCGCTTGAAGGTTGCCGAGTACATGTCGTGTAAACGGCGGTAAGTGGTGAGAGCGTGTGTGAAGAAGTACACCCCTGCAGGGTTAAATATAATCTATTCGAATAGCCGTGTCCGCGGTAATGGACATCTGGGTTACCTCTACAGTTCATAGACAAGTGAAAGTGGATACTCTAAAATGCGCAAGATAAGCGTGAGTGCTATGGATGGCCTTCTCGTAGGGAGACGGGAGCGGATCCATAGTGGTGTATTGATTGGTGGATATGTGGACTCGTGTGCGCCACCTCAAAAGAGTTACTTTCAGTCGTAGTTTAGGATAGCCACCGAGTCAAAGCTGGCTTGCTGCAGTCAAACTCCACCACCCCTTTGTTGATACCGATGCATATGTAGCTAGTTCTGATGTAAGTCTTGCTGAGTACCTTTGTACTCACGTTTGCTTAATTTATGTTTTTGCAGAGAGACCTCAGTCTCGCTAGTGGTTCCGCGTGGACTTCGACGTTTAGCTTGTTACCTCAGCTACGATCTTGTACCCTTGGGAGGATCTGGTAGATAGTCAGGCTTCTTAGTCTTTTCCATTTATAGATGTCTGTACTCAGACATGTAATGCTTCCGTTGCCTGTATGCTCTGTATGTTGGGTCATGTGACCTCTGATTGTAATAAATGCTATGATGGCTCTTCTGGGCCTTTATCTATATGAGTTGTTGAGTTATGTTGTGATGCCATGTTGTACAACACATACTTGCATGTTATGCGTACGTGTAATGTGTATTGCTATGTGTGGGATCCGACACCTAGTTGTTTACCTTTGGTAGCCTATCTTACAGGGAAATGTCTCCTAGTGCTTCCACCGAGCCTTGGTAGCTCACTACTGCTCCGGAACACTTAGGCTGGCCGGCATGTGTCCTTCTTCGTTCCTGTGTCTGTCCCTTAGGGGAAATGTCACGCGTTGTTCCTTTAAGTCCTTGTAGCTTGCTACGACTTGGGTTCATACATTGATGACCGACACGTTCGTTGCTGGGTCATGTATGCCTGTCTCTGTAATCTAGTGCCACTTTTGGTTTATAACTGGTCATGTCGGCCCGGGTTCTCTGTCATATGGATGCTAGCGACACTATCATATACGTGTGCCAAAATGCGCAAACGGTCCCGGGCCAGGTAAGGTGGCACCCGTGGGGATACCGTGCGTGTGGCCGCAAAGTGATATGGTGTGTTACATGCTAGACCTGTGTGACTTAGGATCGGGGTCCTGACACATGAGTCGTGCAAAGATACCAAACTTGAGATCATTCTAGGATGGGCTTATACCTTTAAGTCGTGCCTCGACACGTAGGAGGTATAGTCCCATCCTGGGCATTACAAATACGACGCTGGTTCCATCAACAGAGATAATATCTTCTTCAACTTCAACGAGCTCGATGCCACTCTTGTTAGATGCCTGATTTGGTAAGTACTTACCAAACTATGATCAACTTCTCCATACGAGGTTGTTAATGATAAATAGCTAACTGCATTTTATTGAACGCGCAGAGAAGAAAAAGGGAGATTGTGTATTTCATAGATCATACATTAGGAAATGGCACAACATTAGATGGTAACGACCTACGGGACTCTAACATTGACACGGTCGCCCATATCTTCGAAAACATGTCCCATGCAGAATCATTTCTCTAGCCATATCATGAACGGTAAGTGAAGTAAACAACCACACATACACTGATTGTCTTTCAGATTTCGACATAATTTGTAAGTTCAGGGCTTTCTTAATATGTAGCGATCACTGGGTATTGATATTCATTGTTCCAAACAAGAATACAGTTACTACATGGATTCTCTCAGAGAGTCAACAAATGCTCATGATCTGACACATCTTCAGCAATTCATGGATACGTATTGAATTCTATAATGTTGAAATTAATTTGCATTCATATCTGGCGCAATAATTGATGTTGTCAAAATTCATCTTCATTTGCAGTGTGCTCGCATTGTGGAAACCAAACCAGGGAACCTTTTCAAGAGGGAACTACCTCTGTAGCACGAGATCGTTTGTCTGGTAACACAGCAAAATTTGTTATTTTTTGGAAAATGTATCCAATAGTCGGCAAATACCTTTTCTTACACTAGTCAAATGTTCAAGCTTCTAAATAAACCTTTTTCTATTTTTGTCCAAAGAAAAAGACTACATCTAACACCGGTTAGGTTGTACCTAGCAGGAAAATACATGACTAATTTTGTACAAAAAAATTCAGTGTCCTCAGCAACAAGTAGGGACCAACCTTTGTGGATACTATGTTTGCAGACACATGATCTCCATCTGCAAATATGCTGATAGTTGTGAATATCCTCGCAAATTAGTAATAGTAAGTCTATCTTAATTAATATCTTCTAGTCCACTCATATGGCACATTCTGATCTTAACTATACTGCAGCTCATCTTAGAACCGAGGACCCCTGAACCGCTTCCTACTGGTGAATTGCTGATGGTTCGGAGATTTATCACTGACTTCTTTTTGAATCACTACATCAATCCCACCGGTGATAATGAAGATTTCAGCATGCGTTCTCCTAAAACATTGAGTAAGAGTTAGCCGCTGAACATATATGCATGGATCCGTTGTTTTCCATCCGATGAGGTCTTCGTATTTTGTACACTATAATTAATTATGTAATGCATATATGTGTGGACAAATCATTGGAACTAGCGGTGTCACCCGTGCATTTGCGCGGCTAGATTTATTAATTAATAAATATACATTTTGATGTCTCTATCGCATATTGTATGCTGCTTGACCATTGATCTAAGCCAAGTATTTCTCGATGTATACAATCCAAAATCTACAAAATATTCTATCTTATATAGTCATTATTTGTTGTTTCTCGTGTCTATGTTTCTTTTACTTATATTTATTTATTTTAAATTAAATTAATTACAACACTGTATTTTTAAACGATATGTATTACTCATATTTTGAAGGTTTTTTGTGTGGATTATCTCTCATATGCTAATAGGTTTATTTTAACACAAACACAAGCGCTCATACATACGCGCATACACTCACCCATATGAATGTACACATGCACATCCTTATCCCTATGAGCACCTTCAGGAGACTTGGCTAGCATATCATTTTGTGATTTATTAAGTCGCTCTAAATCGACAAAGTATATATTTTTAGCCTTTGTGGATAAATGTGGCGACTAGAGTAGTTTTTTTTATTTTTTATACTTAGGATGGTTGATGTCTTCCGTTTGAATTTGTGGATTTGAACATATAGTATATTGAATTTCATAATATTTGTTATTTGCGCCTAATTTATTTTTTCAGCCTCATCATTCATATGTATTTTCCAATTTCTCTATCTTCTCTTATTTTAGTTTGGCCTGACATTTAGTTTTTAGTTTTTATGGCATAAAATGACCTTCGTTTTGAGCCGTTTATAGTAGTTTGAGAAATATTAAAGTTGTTTAATTTCCAACATGAACTTTGGAATGTATTCTTTAATGTATTTTCCTATGATTCAAAAATGTTTGCTGATTCTTACTAATCTTGCTGATTATGTACAGGTGAAAAATCTATAGATTTAGATAATATGATCCTTTGACGAACGATGTATAAGTTTCATTTATTTTTTTACGGTAAGTATAAGTTTCCACTTTTTAAGAGCATTTTTTTACCAGCAAAAAATAGAGCATTTTTCATGGTTTTTGAATTTTGCTTGGATTAGTGTATTCTATACAAAGAATTAAAAAAATATGTGCCCAATCTTGCATTGCCGATGTAATATCATGTGTGTCATGCCCAACGTACTTTTGTGCAACCCATTAAAATGAAGATGATTATTGCCCCGTATCATTTTTTTCTAAGTAAAACAGACCATAGTCCCAGTCATCTACATAGAACTATCTCTCCTTTGCCTATCAGTAAAATAAATAAATCTCCTCTCCTCTCATATGATCCCCACCAGGCTCCTCATACACGTCTACAATTTCTTCTGACTAGATGACCCGTCGCACCAATGGTGCAAAGGCCGGTAGCTAGCCAAGTACTGTAAGAGTGGTCATAGGAAAACTCAGTTACAGATCGAAATAATGAGTACTTGCTGCTGGTTACTATTTCTGTTCATCATTACTGTTTCTCCTGGAATAATCTGTGATAAATGATGGTGCTATATCCCTTGAGTGGATGGTGAATGCTGCCAGGTAGGGAATGCCTCTTTCTTGCTTAGCATATTTGCTGTTACTGGTGATTACTCGATGTTTGTGTCGGTGTACAAAAGTAGGGGCTTTCTTTTTTACCCCTTACTTGTGCACGGGCAGTCGGAGCCACGGCTGTGACCAATCATAACAGAGCAGAGGGGGGAAGCCAGAGACGCGGAGTCACCAGAACAACGCCAAGACGGTGGCACAAGAAGACCAAGCGAAGAGACAGGCTCTCCCTCGACAAGGACTTCTTGCCGGGGCAGCCTGTGCGCCCCCGACAAGAGCCCTTGCCGGGGCGGTTCACCCAAACGCCTCCATTGTGGCCGCCCTCGAAACCTATGAGCTCAAATGCTATCAACAACATTGGAGCCAAGGCTCAGGAAGCGCCCACGTGATGGCATGCAGATCTTTGTGAGGACAAACGTCTATGACTCCCAAGATAAGAACAAGAAGACACGGCGATCGCAAGGCTCCTTGCCGAGGACGCCCACGAGGCCCTGGCAAAGCTCCTTGCCGAAGACACCCCGGAGCCCTGGCAAGCCTCTTGCCGAGGGACACTCACAGAGGCCATGGAAAAAACCTTGCCGGGAACAGAAGCAAGACTACGGCAAGCCCTTGCCGCCCCAGCTCGGCGGCCGAACCGCTGGCCCAAGCAGGCACCCACGTCGCGATACGTGGTTCCTGGGCTAGCTAATCAGGCACCTGCATGGTGGGTCGTAGATCTTCGTGAAGACCCTACCACCACAACACCTCAGCTGCCTGCCTCGCTGGCCTGGACGCGCGACGTGACCAGACAGAGCGGCCATAGACAGGACGGGCTTATTTTTCGTCCCGGATAAAGTAAATAGACACCTAAGCAGCGCATTTAATGCGTCTTGTCTCGTAATGGCATGGGATAAGCCTATGCATTGTACACCTTTCCACCTCCTGTGTGCCACTATGGCAGCCCCTTTTGACTATAAAAGGAGGCCCCCAGCATACGGGAGAAGGATTCGGATCCTGAAAAGCGGGACAGGCACCGTAGCTAGCTCAAGAACTCAAGAACACTCAAATATACACCAAAGCAGGACTAGGGTATTACGCATCCTCGCGGCCCGAACCTAGGTAAACAATCGATGTGCTGACTCTTAGACCCGCTCTTTGCACAACCTCACGCCCGTCAACCGTAGAAGGGATTCTAGCGATCCTATTGGTGTCGTTTCGTACCGACATCTCTGGCGCGCCAGGTAGGGCGTGCTCAGTTGTGAAAATCTGGTCTAGCAGTTAGTGTACGATTCCTCATCGCCATGGCTCCTAAGAAGAAGACGATTGCGGCAGTCGGTTCATTTGGGGCCGAACGGCCCGTGCCGGCATGGGCTGGCGACACGGTGCTCGCGGACGAAAGCCGACGCACAACCCGCGAACACCCGCGTCTTTCCAGCAGCCGAAGCCTGGCAAGCAGCGTTGTTCATGCACGAGACGACGAGCCACACACCACCAAGTCCAAGGGTGGAGCCGGGCCCCCTGCAGGCGGCGTGTGGCCCTCCAAGAGTGGTATCGTACCACACATGGGCGACGTAGCGACTTCCAAGACATCCACAGCGGCACCCATGGTGCGTTCCTCCTAGGTCGTGTGCGATGAGCAGCGTGGCTGCGCGGCGGACCCCGGGCGCCGCCACTGAAAGAGCCCTGCGCATCGTCACGAGATGCAGAAGATCAGCATGCTCGCCGAGACGCCGGCGAGGATGGCGTACAGCTGCGGGACCGTGATAGAGCTCCTTCTAACATGGTTAGATGTCACAGCGTATCTCGATCCACGCAGCTCTCCCCGCCACCCACGCCGGTGGAAGCCTTAGCGCGCGCGCAATTGCTCCTCAACTTCCCTCCTCCTACGGAGAAGCTCGACGAGTGGAGAGCTACCGGTCGTAGCCTCGTTGCCATCGCCAACAAAGACGAACCTCGCCCGGCAGGGCCTTCAGGCCGACGCTCTATCGAGCCACCGCACGCCAGCGGTGGTAGGCCCGGAGGCACTACAGGCACGATGCATTCTCCTCCTTCTCGCCAGCTACCACGTGTACCGGCCCGTCAAGACGACGCTTGCGACGACATATTCATAGCGTCGTCCGACCAACGGACCCACCATGATCAGCGCCAAGTTCTTCGAGAGCGTGCCCACGAGGATGCTCAAACCACCATCGAGCGTCGGCGCGAGGCACGCCACCAGTCGGATAGGCGGGCAGGGCCTACTGCGGACAACCCAGCACCGGGAGGCTCTGGAGGCTTACAACACGAGGTAGGCTGTCCAGTGGCCCACCCACCGCACCTTCAAGACCGACGTCGGCGAGAAGTACAATGGCAAGACTCACCCGTCAGAGTTCCTTAGCATCTACACCATCGCGATGCAGGCTGCTGGGGGTGCTTGCCAATTATTTCCCGTTGGCATTTAAACCCAATGTCATGTCATGGTTAATCCACTTCCCGGCGGATTCCATTTCTTCCTTGTCGGATTTGTGCCATGTGTTTGTTGGCGCTTTTATGGGAGGTCACTAGGCTCATGGCCAAGCAAGCGATTTACATGTCATCCCCCAGAAGGAAGGTGAAAGCCTGCACAAGTACATACAGAGGTTCAGCCAAGTGAAGTACAATATCCCAGACGTTCATCATGCCGCCATCAACAGCGCGTTCCACCAGAACGTGCGCAACCACAAAATGCCTGAGGAGCTGGCAATGAATAAAGTAAAGGATATGGCACACCTCTACGTTCTAGCTGACAGATGCGCCCGGGCTGAAGAGGGAAGGAAGTACCCCGGCAAAGGTGCCGGTGTGGAAACCGGTTCCTCGGACAAAGACGCCATCGCCCCGACGAAAAAGGGTCGACGCCGCAACAGGAAACACAAGGGCAAGGCTGTGCTTGCCGTTGAGGGATCCGACGACGCCGGCACCACCAAGAAAACCAAGGCAGATGACCCTGGCAAAGAAATCGCCGGTTGTGTTGCGTGCCGAACCTTGGCGGCGAACGACTAGCCAGGAAGCTCCGACAAGTAGTACGGCAAGATCCACCGCACCAATGGCCATGGCCTCCAGAACTACCGATAGGTCGAGCAGCTCGCAGAGAAGCAAAAGGCCGAGTATGAAAGGCGAGAAAAGTAGAAAGGCAAAGATGGTGCTGAGGGATCTGCCAAGAAACGTGGCGGCTAGCCTGGCCGCCGCGGTAAGGATAACCAACAAGAACGGCTCGCCCGTGGCCGTGACAAGCGAGAAGATGATGATCATGACGAGGACGACGAGTTCGGCGAGCAAGAGTTCCAGAAGGCCACAGAGGCCATGCGCGTCGACGGCGGTGCCTCCCAGCGCACCTCTCACCGCCAACTTAAACAGAGGGCGCGTGAGATCACGGCTGCGGAGCCATCATTGGGTGCCCAGAAACCGTTGAGGTGGTCCAGCACTCCTATCATCTTTGATGGCGAGGAACACCCTGATCGCACGACTGCGGTCGGGTGTTTGCCATTGTTGGTCTAACCAACAATAAGCAACCTCAAGGTGACGAAGATGCTAGTTGATGGCGGGGCCGGCCTGAACTTGATCTCGCCCGTCTTGATCAAAAGGCTGCAGATCCCTGATGAAGACCTCGAGGAGACGGGCACGTTTCAAGGGGTCAACCCAGGAAGAAGTTAGCCCAAGGGTAAGATTACGCTGCCCGTGACATTCGGGGGCGAGCTAAACTATAGGACGGAGAGGGATGTTTTTTATGTTGCCGAGATCCCCTTGCCTTTCAACGGGATCCTCGGCCGCCCAGCGTTGGCCAAATTGATGGCGGCGTCACATTATGCCTACAACACGCTGAAGATGACTCGGGCGATGTCCATCATCACCGTCCCCTCCGACAAGAAGGATGTGTTGATCTGCGCTGATCAGCTTTACCGGGAGGTAGTTGCAGCAACTGCCGCCAAGGCACTTGCTCCTGCCACTGAAGCCCTGGGAGGAAAGAAGACCGGTTAGCCCTCTCGCGCCTACTCCGGCAAGCGCTCCTACTCGGAGTGCAGTTCTCCCATCGAGAAAGCCCTAGGAGGAAAGAAGACCGGTTAGCCCTCTCGCGCCTACTCCGGCAAGCGCTCCTCCTCGGAGTGCAGTGCTCCCATCGATAACGCGCCAGAGAGCTCCACCAGCTAGAGCAAGAAATCCAGAGCTGCTCCACCAGAAACCAAGCGGGTGTCCGTCAAGGAGGATGGCACGGGAGGGGCTTTCACCATAAGCTCCGCCCTCGACAGCAATTAGGAAGACGCGCTCGTCACCTTCCTGCGGGCGAATGTCGACGTGTTTGCATGGCAAGCGTCTGACATCCCCGGTGTTCCCAGGGAGGTGATTGAGCACTATATTGATGTCTGCCCTCATGTGCGACCCATCAAGCAGAAGGTCATGAAGCAAGCTGTGTAGCGGTAAGTGTTCATCAGAGAGGAGGCCAGGAAGTTAGAGGCGGCAGGCTTAGTGAGAGGTGTGCTCCATCCAACGTGGTTGGCCAATCCGGTGGTAGTGCGTAAGGCAAATGGGAAGTGGAGGTTGTGTATAGATTACATAGATATCAATAAGACTTGTCCAAAAGACCCTTTCCCATTGCCACATATCGACCAGATTGTGGACTCCACGGCCGGTGTGACTTGTTATCATTCCTCGACGCTTACTCAGGCTACCATCAGATCTTCATGATGAGAGAAGATGAAGAGAAGACAACATTCATCACCCCATGTGGTACGTATTGTTTCATACGGATGCCTTTAGGGTTGAAGAGTGCTGGCTCAACATTTGCAAGAGCTGTTCAGATTGGTTTTGAGCCTCAGCTACATAGAAATATGGAAGCTTATATGGATGATATAGTGCTCAAAACCAAGGACAAAGCAACGCTCGTACAAGATTTGGAAGAGATGTTCGCGAATCTGCGCAAGATCAACCTTAAGTTGAACCCTGAGAAGTGTGTCTTCGGCGTCCCGTCCGGCAAGCTTCTCGGTTTCTTCGTGTCGCAGCGTGGAATTGAGGCGAATCCAGACAAGATCAAGGCCATCGAGCAGATTGAAGCATCCAGGCGGATCAAGGATGTGCGTCGACTTGTTGGCTGCGTTGCCGCCATGGGCAGATTCATCTCCAAATCTGTCGAGCATGCCCTCCCCTTTTTCAAGATTTTGAAAAAGGCGGGCCCAATGGAGTGGACCCCAGAAGTCGAAACGGCACTGCAAGATTTGAAGAAATACCTCTCCTCTACGCCGATACTGGTAGCGCCAAAGCCACAACAACCGTTGCTGCTGTATTTAGCGGCAACGAATCAAGTGGTCAGTGTTGTGCTAGTGGCCCAGAGGGAGGTCAATATGGAAGCGATGGCAACGACAGAACCTGATGCCACTGGGGCTGAAGCGACGCAACCAGATGGATTGATCCAGAAGAAGAAGATGATGCAACACCCAGTTTACTTTGTCAGCTCCCTACTACAGGGGGCTAGGTAGAGGTACTCCGGCATGCAGAAATTGCTCTTCAGCCTCCTTATGGCCTCGAGGAAGCTGCGTCATTACTTCCAAGCACATGAAATTAAGGTCGTCACCCGGCTCCCGTCGCAGCTGGTATTGCATAACCCAGATGCGACTGGGAGGATTGTGGAGTGGGCCCTGGAGTTGTCAAGCTTCGGTTTGAAATTTGATAGCACTTCGACAATTCATAGTAGAGTCCTGGCAGAGTTCGTTGCAGAATGGACCTCAACGCCCGACGAAGAGATCCAGGAGACTACTCTCCCCGGCAAGGGTATGAGCCGCGACTGGATTATGTACTTTGACGGGGATTTCTCGCTGCAAGGCGCCGGTGCTGGTGTGCTACTCGTTGCACCCACCGGAGAGCAGGTCAAGTATGTGATCTAGATGCACTTCCCCAGGGAGGTGTCGACGAACAACACTGCTGAGTACGAGGGACTACTTGCCGGTCTCAAGATCGCGGCGGATCTTGGGATCAAGAAGCTCATCGTTAGAGGAAATTCACAGCTTGTCGTCAAGCAAGTGAACAAAGATTACCGGAGCTCACTGATGGGAGCCTACATGGATGAAGTGAGGAAACTGGAGCAGCGTTTCGACGGTATACAAGCAGAACATGTCCCCCGAGCGGAGAACGACATCGCCGACTACTTGTCGAAACGTGCTGCCCTCAAACTACCTGTGGAACCAGGTACCTTTGTGCTTCGATTATTTCAGCCATATGTTGAACCATCAACTGAGCAGAACAAGCGAAGGAGATCAGGCCCCGGCAAGTACTTTCCTGCCGAACCCGCAGGGGTGGTTGGCAAAGGTGTTGCCAGGGACGCTGAGCCTGCCATGGGGCTACAGACTCCGCCAGGGCATCAAGCCCTGGCCATAGAGGCAATCATTCCCATGGCAGAGGAAATGCCTTTGGCCCTTGCCGTCGAGCCCCAGGCTTTGGCATGGGCACAACATACCGTCCAATTCCTCTAGACCGGGGAACTTCCTGAGGAACAGGAAGAAGCGGAAAAAGTAGCCCGTCGGTCCGCCATGTACCAGTTCATTGGCGACGTCCTGTACATAAAAAGACCGAACACCATGAAATTGAAGTGCATCCCCCGGGAGGAAGGACTAGAGCTGTTGGCAGAGATACATGCAGGCATATGTGGCTCCCATATAGGGTCAAGGGCCCTTGCCGGCAAGGCATTCAGGCAAGGTTTCTTCTGGCCCACTGCCCTCCAGGATGAAACAGCACTAGTAACTAAGTGTGAAGCGTGTCAGTTCCATTCAAAGAAACTTCATCAACTAGCTCAAGTTCTCCAAACAATCCCTCTCTGCTGGCCATTCTCGGTCTGGGGGCTTGACATATTCGGCCGTTTTCCCCGTGCTGTCGGGGGCTTTGAGTACTTGTACGTGGCAGTCGACAAGTTCACAAAGTGGCAGGAGGTGGAAGCAGTGAGAAAGATCACAACACAATCGGCCGTCAAATTCTTCAAGGGCCTGGTCTGCTGTTTTGGTGTACCAAACAGAATCATCACCAACAACGGTACGCAGTTCACAAGCAACACCTTCATGCAATATATTCAAGACCTCGGCGGCAAGGTCTGTTTTGCTTCTGTTGCACATCCTCGAAGCAACTGCCAGGCAGAAAGGGCAAATGTTGAAGTACTGCGGGGCCTCCGGACAAGGACTTTTGACAGGCTACACAAGTGCGGAAGGCGCTGGATTGATGAATTGCCGGTGTTTCTTTGGTCAATCAGGACGACACCAAATCGAGCACCGGCCAGACACCCTTCTCCCTCATTTACGGGGTGGAAGCAGTTCTCCCCACATAACTCACATACGGGTCACCCCGAGTGCTCACATATGATGAGCTTGAGCAAGAGCGACTACGACAAGATGACGCAACGCTCCTCGAGGAAGATCGTCTTCGGGCGACTGTGCGAGTAGCGCGCTACACTACTAGGAAAAGGGCTATAGATGGAATTGATACTAATGGCGCACCAGACAAGCAGTGCGCCATTAGTATATACTAATGGCGCACCAGCAACAAATACACCATTAGAGTTCGAACTACTAATGGCGCACCTTGCCCAGAGTGTGCCATTAGTATGAAGAAGTTTTTTTTTTGAACTAGCGCGCCTGTCCAAACATACTAATGGCGCATCCAGACAAAGTGCGCCATTACTAGTTGTAACTAGTAATGGCGCACCAGCAGTGAAGTGCGCCATTAATGCTCTTTTTTTATGATATTTTTTATTCTTTTTTTTACAAAACTACTAATGGCGCACTGTCCCAGAGTGCACCATTACTAGTTTAAACTTGTAATGGCGCACTATGTGACAGTGCGCCATTAGTATGTTTTTTTTTTTGCAAAACTAGTAATGGCGCACCTACTATAAATGCGCCATTAGTAACCTTGATTACTAATGGCGCATTTATAGTTGGTGCGCCATTAGTAAGCGGGCAGCAACAAGATATTTTGGACAGCCTCTCCTACCACACTCACTTCCCCCCCCCCACTTCTTCATTCTCTCCACCTCCTCTCCTCTCGGGTCCCTCCTCTTTTTCACCTCATTTCCACCATATATTCATTCAAATTAAGTGGTTAAATTACCTTGTTTTGATAGGTAAGTAAGGGGGGAAGCTATATTTATGTTGTTCTCCATACAACAATGTGCACATGCACTTTTTATGGCCTAGCTAGATCTATGTATCTTTGTGGTGTTGCATATGTTTGTTGTGTTGCATATGTGTTTGTGTTTGGAGGTGTACCGGTATTTGAAATGCGATAGTTGCCAATATTTTCCCGGAATGTTGATTCATTTCCGTTTCGGTGAGAATTTTGGCATTAAGCATTCATTTTTGTCCTATTTTTAGGGAAAGTCATGGCAAATTTTTTCTTGGTTCTAAAATATCGTTTTGCTCTACCCCACAGGCGACCATGGTGCGCACGATGACCGATGGCATCGTGAAAAGATTTTTGAGGTCCCCGAAGGCCGAGATGCTTCAAAAGAACGAGACGGAGATAAGATGTCCGTGTCGAAGATGCAAGCTGAAGAGCCTTATTGCGGACCCAGATTCCGGGCAGGTGCGGGACCACCTGCTCTTGCGTGGTTTCATGGATGGCTATCGGTGGCAAGGTGATGAAGATGACTACGAAGTCGTCAATGGGGGCCGGGCCAGAAATGAGGAAGGGCAGCAAGACAACCACCGCGGCTCGGGCGGGCAAGAAGACGAAGAATCCCCAGGAGATGATCACGACGGTGATGCTGTACATAGTCATCATGTAGAAGATGCAGGACATGATGATGAGGAAGATGCCGGAGCAGACGACGGGCATGATCATGAAGATGATGATGCCGGCGGAGAGGACGCTGAACCATCGATGGGCTGGGTGCAGGACCCTCATATTCAAGAGCTGCTTCTCAAGCAGACCGATAACGCAAGAGCTGCCGCCCGAGAGAAAGCCAAGATGGATCAACTTGAGTTAGACGCGGTTACTCCATTGTATGAAGGATGCAGGCCCGAGGATACCCGCCTGAAAGTAACGCTCATGGCTCTGGAGATGAAGGTAAAACACAAAATGACCGACGCATGCTTCGACGAGAACATGTTATTCTGGCACGAACGTGTTCCCAAGGGGAACAAGTGCCCCACCAGTTTGGAGGAGGCGAAGAAAATCGTGTGTCCTCTGGATTTACCGCACGTGAAATACCATGTGTGCATGAACAATTGCATATCTGGACGAGCACGCGGAGTCTACCATATGTCCTGTGTGCGGCGTCACTCGATACAAGAAGAGGAAGAAAGCTCCTCGAAAAGTGGTGTGGTACTTTCCGATCACTCCTCGTCTGCAGCGGTATTTCGTGGACCCTAAGGTAGCAAAGCTCCTGCGTTGGCACGCGGATAGGGAGGAGAAGAAGCGAGAAGATGACGCAAATGATCCAGAGATAGATAAAAAAGACAAGATGCTGAGTCACCCTAAGGATGCGAGCCAGTGGCAAGCGTTGAACTTCGAAGACCTAGAATTTGGGAACGATCCAAGGAACATCGTGCTGGGCGCGAGCACCGATGGAGTCAATCCGTTTGGCAGCCAGAGAAGCACACATAGCACCTGGCCTGTGTTTGTGTGGATGTACAACCTTCCCCCTGGTTGTGCATGAAGAGGAAGTACATTCACATGAGTATGCTAATTGAAGGACCGAAACAACCAGGGAACGACATCAATCTGTATCTAGGGCTGCTGAAAGAGGAGCTAGACACGCTATGGAAAACGCCAGCCAATACATGGGACGCCGCAAAGAAAGAATATTTCCCTATGAGAGCCGCGCTGCTCACGACGGTGCACAACTATCTCGGTTACGGATATGTAGCGGGGCAGGTGGTCCACGGATTTTCTGCATGCCTCAGGTGCATGGATGACACAACGTATCGCCAGCTAGATAGAGATCCCGGGTCTTCGAAAACCGTGTTCATGGGACATCGAAGGTGGCTTCGCGACGATGACCTGTGGAGAAAACGCAAGGATCTGTTCGATGGTGAAACCGAACCCCAAGGAGGCCCGCGTACGAGGAGCGGCGAGGAAATAGACGAGCTGTTGAAAAATTGGAAAGATTGCCCACTGCCGGGAAAGAAGCAAAAGGCGCCAAAGCCGAGAAAGAAGCGAAAGGCACCAGAGCCGCTGCTGAAGGTATGGAAAACGAGGTCTGTTTTCTGGGACTTGCCGTACTGGAAGATCCACCGTGTGCCTCACAGCCTTGATGTAATGCATAACACGAAGAACGTGTGCGAGAGTCTGCGTGGTACCCTGCTCAACATGCCACAGAGGACCAAAGATGGGCCGAAAGCAAGGGCAGACTTGAAATCAATGGGTATCAGGCAGGAGCTTCACGCTATATATGATGATCATGATGATGATGATGATGATTAGGCGAAGCGGGACACGGAAAGTCGTCGCAAAGGCAAAAAGGCCAAGAAGACCGGAAATGACTACCCTCCCGCGTGCTTCACTCTAAGTCAGGAGGAGATCGAGCAGTTTTTCACCTGCCTCGTAGGAGTACAACTTCCTTACGGTTACGCGGGGAAGATAAGCAGATACCTAGACCGGGTGAAGCTGAAGTTCAGCGGGATGAAGTCTCACGACTGTCACGTGCTGATGACGCAGATACTTCCAGTTGCAATCCGTGGTATCATGGACGCGCACGTCCGTGAAACCCTATTTGGCCTATGCAACTTTTTCGATGTCATCTCTCGGAAGTCTGTTGGTGTGAGGCAACTCAGAAGGCTACAGGAAGAGATCGTGGTGATACTATGCGAGCTTGAGATGTACTTCCCGCCCGCATTCTTCGACGTTATGGTGCATCTGCTGGTCCATATCGTGGACGATATCATCCAACTCGGGTCGACGTTCCTGCACAGCATGATGCCGTTCGAAAGGATGAATGGTGTCATCAAAGGATACGTTCGCAACATGTCACGTCCAGAGGGAAGCATAGCCAGGGGCTTTCTGACCGAAGAGTGCATCTCGTACTGCACGAATTATCTAGGCATCGAGAACCCCGTTGGTTTGCCCGTCAACAGGCACCTCGGCAGGCTCGCTGGATCAGGTCACCGTGAGGGTCGCCGCGAAATGCATGTCGACTTCGAGGGTCGACTCGCCGACTTTGAAAGAGCAAACCTAGTCGCGCTACAACACATAGACGTGGTCGATCCTTGGGTGGTTCAGCACAAAACCTTTATTGAGAAGACATACAATGACCAATGCCAACAGAGGACGGACGGAGATATAATCAAAGAGCACAACTCATGTTTCACGCGTTGGTTCAAGCAGAAGCTTCTGTCGTACCCTTTACATGATGATTCTTCCGCGGAAGAACAACTCATATTCGCCTTGTCACAGGGCACCGAGCACAACTTGATGACCTATGAGGCGTACGATATCAACGGCTACACATTCTACACTGAGGCCAAGGACATGAAGAGCAATGGTTATCAGAACTCCGGGGTAACGATGGAATCCTACACCGGTAATGACAAGGACATATACTACGGAAGGATCGAGGAGATCTGGGAGCTGAGCTACGCTGGAGAGAAGGTCCCGATGTTCCGTGTCAGATGGGCCAAGAGCGTGCTAAAAGAAGACCAGTATTTCACCACCATGGTTATACGAAGCCAAATCCAAGACCGCGGGCGCAAACGAGACCGCGAAAAATGAGCCATGGGTACTGGCTTCCCAAGTTGACCAATGCTTCTTCATTACCGACCCGTCAAAGCCCAGTCGTGTTGTCGTGAGGAGAGGCAAAAGGAAGATCATCGGAATGGATGGAGTAGCCAATGAGCAAGACTTCGACAAGTACGGCGACCCGAGGATCGAACATGACGTGCGCGATCAAGCCGGTACCACGGAGAAGCCAAGTTGCAATAGGCGTCGTCTGCCGTTCAGCTCTCAGGAGACGCCTCCAGCTGCCGACTTCACCGAGCCTCAGATAGGCGAGGTGCGAAATATGATCAGCCCCAACACACTAAAGAAGGCGGTCTCTGAGCAGAACTCGGTCCCAATTCAGGAGATCAAGAAGAAGGCACGCAAAAGAAAAACTAACAAGGGTGCGAGCCAGCCGGCACCGAGTACGATCCGTGCTCAGGACGGGCCACCTTCACCTGAGGATGTAATGAGGAGGGTGAATGTGGCGGGTAGGCCGATGCTACCGACAAATATGCTCGATGCTGCAATCGGTGCTATGCGGAGTCTGCATGACAGTGTTCTTTCTTTGGAGAAGCGGCGTCTCAGAGAGAAGGATGTGGCATACCCGGTTTTCGCGGCCAAGGTGCCGGAGGGCAAGGGCTTTGTGGATAACTCCATTGGGGGTACGATCGTCCTGCGGTTTGATGACATCCACGCTATGTTGAACCTTCTTCCGCTGCACTACACCTTCGTTCGGCTATTGTCGCTTAGTATGGAGATGTGGATCATTCGCGACAAGACCCCGGACATCGTGATAGTCGACCCCTTTTACATGCGTGCCAAGTTCTTGGGCAGCGCTGGGGACCGGCAAGTCGCGAGTTCTTACCTCGAAGGCGTCATTCTGGCAAACCGAGATAAGGATAACTTCCTCGTGCCTTACTTTCCTGAGTAAGTCCTCGGCCTCAACCGCCCCGTAACATATGAATTCTTAGATTTCGATCGTTCTTCTTTTAACATTCCGTGTTTTCTGCAGTGACACACAATGCACGCTCATCCTACTAAGCCCCAAATATTCCATGGCCACGTATTTCGACCCGGACCTTCAGTCGGCTATAGACTACACAAATGTCAAAAAGGTTCTTGATGATGTTCTCCCCGGCTACGCCAAATCTGGAGGCACCTTCACCAGGACAACTCGTAAGTACGGCAAGCACGTGTTCTCCCACAACACGACGTTCTGCTGCGTCAAGCAGCCGCCTGGCGGTCAGAAGGGTGCCTACTACGCCATCCATCACATGCGGGCGATCGTACTGGACAATCATCAACTTCTGCTACCGAGTAAGCTCAAAGATTGGGCTGCGCGCGTGTCGGCAATCCAGGACGCGGACATCACACAAGATTTCTTTCGCATCCAGTCGGAGTTTGCGGAAATCATCCATCAAGATGTCCTTCGTACCTCAGGGCAGTTCTACCTCAGAAATCAACCGTCGAACAGTGACATCGACACAATGCTACAAATGCAGGCTGACAATGCCCGTGATTTCATGACTCCCACGATAGACGGCGGCTTCATCCACGCTCCGATGCATTGTGTCGAGTCGAAAACAGTGATGCTGTGTCTAGTTCTGAAACATCTATTGGCTCATGTTGTAATTAAACTTTAATGAACTTGTAGTATGTCTCTTTGGTTTCGAGAGTCGTTCAACTTAGATGTAATCGATGCTATTAATGTCTTGCTTTTCTCTTTCGATCGTTCTGTTGCATACTTATATATTGTTTATGAATTGTCTGTGAATTGATACTAACGTTTCATTTGGCTAGTAGCGATGCCGTCGTATGTCGTGTACAAGGGTAAGGTTCCCGGAGTCTACGACGACTGGGAGGAGTGTTGGAGATAGGTTCACCGATTCAGCGGTAACAGTTACAAAGGGTACACCACTAGGGCCGAGGCCGAATCTAGATACGCCCGCTATCTAGCGGGAGAGGGGAGGGAGCGTTGGAGGAACCGGATGAAGACGAGTTTCATCATGATGATGCTCATCGTGATGACCGCAGCTCTCTTCTATGTGATGGTAGTTTAGATGATCGATATAGACTTGTAATGTGAAGACAAACTCGCTACTCGCGGTCTCGAGACTTGTAATATATTGTTCTATCTTTGTTCGGTCTTTTCAATTTGGAGACTAATATGATGAATTGTATTCGGAGACTAATATGATGAATTGTATTCAGAGACTAATCTTCTATTGTATTCGATGAATTTGTTGTTCATGTGTGCTGTCTATATTCTGTGCAATTATACATTTTGTAATATGTGCAAAAAAACAGAAAAATAATATTAAAAAAACCTAATATTCATACTAATGGCGCATCACAGCACAGTGCGCCATTAGTATGCCAAAGCATACTAATGGCGCATTATCAGCCAGTGCGCCATTACTAAGCGGACATTACTAATGGTGCATCATGCCTGAGTGCGCCATTAGTATGCCAAAGCACCTGGGTACACATGGCCCCTGGGAGGCATACTAATGGCGCACTATTGTGCTCACTAATGGCGCATCTGCGGTGCGCCATTAGTATACCAGATACTAATGGCGTGCTAGTAATGGCGCACCACTAATGCGCCATTAATGGCAAAATTAGGTGCGCCATTAGTAGGCCTTTTCCTAGTAGTGCTACCAGCAAGCCTTGTGCCGCTATCATAGCCACAAGGTTCATGCCTGAAGCTTTGAGGAAGGCGACCTTGTTCTTCGGCACGTTCAGTCGGCCAAGAATTCCAACAAGTTGACACCAAAGTGGGAAGGCCCTTATCGGGTAATACGAGTCACCAGGTCTGGCGCAGTCCACCTGGGGACCGAACATGGTATCCCAGTGAGTAACTCGCGGAACATCGAACATCTTCGCAAGTTTTACCCGTAAGGCGAGGTTGCCGGGCCTCCCGGCAATCCACTCTTTTGTACAAGCCTTGTCGGAAACGCATGTAACCCTTCGTACAAAGCCAGGCGCAGACCCTGAGCGTAAATAAATGAAGCGATGACGCCATAAGTTTTAGCATGCATGCTAGGTTGAGTCTCTTTCTATGTTAGGGTTGATAGTGCTTAACGACGGCTATCCCCTAGCATAGAGGTCGAGCTTGCGTCTCTCTGCTTCCTTTCCGTCCTCTTGTTCGCAGGATCCATGGACATCCTTGCTGAACCATTTGGAAGAAAGGGGGCGGGCCGATGCTCCGACCCCGGCAAAACTGAGGTTGCCGGGGGCTACACGACCAAGGGTCAAACCACGGCAAGACAAGATTGCTGGGAGCTACAGGACCCAGATAAGTCTTTCTTCCCCTGCTCCTTTCTTCCGTATGAAACTTGGAAGTACGAGGCTTCGTTCGCTCCTGTGCCATCGTGCTCCCTTTTTCCTTGTGTCCAACAAGCTTTGTCTTGGACCGGGGCTGTGTAGTAGTGTGATAGGAAGGAAGAAAGCGAAGGGCCTAACACTACCATGTTACTATTTCCGCCAAGGGCGCGAATACAGTTATGGGGCGGGGAAGGAACGGCAAGGCTTGTTGCGGGGACACGTTGCTTATCTTAAGATAACAAGGGTCCGTTCCTTGGTGTGGCTCTTGCCCGTGCACGAACGATCCCGGCAAATACCCTTCTCTTCATTAATACATTGTAAACAAGTACAATTCGTACAGAATGCATACATGAGCAAGGGGGTTACAAGATTTAAATCCTACAAAGGCCCATGGGCTTAAAAACTAATAAGAGATAAGATGCCTGTAATACCTTTCTTGTCCCTCTCCTCAGGAAATGGAACAATATGGCGAAGGGAAAATGGAGCGCCTAGGCGAAGCATGAGGAGCAGAAAGCACCGAGAGAACACCCCGGTGGCCGTCCCAAAGGAGGCTGACGGTGATGGCGCCGGGAGAATAGCCGAAAGATGGGACAGCGGGCTGGCAATGCGCGGGTCAACGCCCGCGTACTCCGACATGACGACCGCTGCCCACCTTCTTTTCCTTCTCCGGCCTCCCAACGCCAGCCGCCCAAGGAGGTGACCCCGAGAAGTTCGAGGGGCTGGCGGTGCAGATGATGGTGCTGACAGCAGCACCCTGGGACGGCGTATTCGCCGCCTAGTCAGACCCGTCGTCCTCCCGCCCGCTTCCCTCGTCGTCGCTACCGCTGTCCTCCCCATCGCTCTCGCTCGGGGAGGAGTTTTTGTCGTCGGTCAAGCTCTCCGCACAGCACCCTAGCCTATGTCCCGAGCACACGAAGACTTTGACGGAGAGCGAATCGCTCTCAGCTAGCCTGAAGCAGAGGATGTGCCCCTTCACCAAGCAGTGGGCATGCGCGAAGGTCTTCCACCCCCGACGGAGGAGCATCACACCAGGGGTGGGAAACTTGGTGTTCACTCACATGGCGCCATGGCAATAGCCCTCCATGTGAAGCCTTAGCCTCGATGGTTGATCGACGTCCAACACCCTCGCGAATGCTCCAGGAAGGCGGACGCGATTGCGCGGAGGCTCACATAGTTGCAAGATGAACTCAACCTCCGTGTCCTTGACATGGCTGCATGGGGAGGCTGGAGGAGACGACGCATGAGATGAAGATGGAGATGGTGACGGCGCAGGTGTGCCCAACCTCATCTGCCTCTGCCACGACCGCCTTGCCGACCACGACCCGGGCCAGCGCCTCTACCTCCAGCATGCCCCTCATCTTGGGCATCCGGCTCCTCTTTAACCACCGCCGCCCTCTAACAGGAAGACAACCTGGTCGCTTCCACGGAGGCACGGCCACAACCATGCCCTCTCAGCAAACCTTGGGGAGGGAAGGAATCAAACAGGAAGAAGATGAGTGGAGGGGTGAGAAGCGCTGTTCATCTCCTCCCCTCTTTATAGAAGGGCGACCGCCCGAATCAACCAATCCAAGCGCCGGAGGCACAAGGGAAGAGGACAGACCCGCTGCTCCAATAAGCAGCGCCCTCCCCCCCTCGGCGTTAATACCCACACCATCCGCGTCTGCTGCTTGCCTTCCCCGATGCATGAGGGGTACGTGGCGGGCGGATCGGGAATCGGATGACATGTATTATGACCGTTTCGCGCCCCGTGATCATTGAGCGACCCGAGTCCACTTAGTAAATGAGCCGCGCCCCCGCGACTTCCTCTATTATTTATGAGGAGGGCGCAAACCGCCTCTTTACTATTTTCGGAACCATGAGATGACGTGAGCATGCTGCGATCAGCCCATGCACGACCCCCCACGTCAGCGCAGATCGTGTGGAAACGCAACCCCCGGAGGGGTTTCTGTGACAAAAATAATCCAACCGACTGCCCGCGCACCGTTCTGGGCCTTGCCCAATAACATGTTGCGCTTATGAATGGCCTAGGCCCGAGGGCTCCTGTCGGTGTACAAAAGTAGGGGCTCTCTTTCTTACCCCTTACTTGTGCACGAGCAGTCGGAGCCACGCCTGTGATCAAACATAACAGAGCAGAGGGGGGAAGCCAGAGATGCAGAGTTACCAGAACAACGCCAAGACGGTGGCACGAGAAGAAGAAGCGAAGAGACAGACTCTCCCCCGACAAGGACCTCTTGCCGGGACAGCCTGCGCCCCCCCGACAAGATCTCTTGCCGGGGCGGTTCACCCGAACGCCTCTGTTGCGACCGCCCTTGAAACCTATGAGCTCCAACGCTATCAAAAACATTGGAGCCAAGGCTTGGGAAGCGCCACGTGATGGCATGCAGATCTTTGTGAGGACAAAGGTCTATGACTCCCAAGATAAGAACTAGAACACACGGCGATCACAAGGCTCCTTGCCGAGGGCGCCCACGAGGCCCCGGCAAGGTTCCTTGCCGAAGATACCCCGGAGCCCGGGAAAGCCTCTTGTCGAGGGACACTCATAAAGGCCCCGGGAAGACCCTTGCCGGGAACGGAAGCAAGACTGCGGCAAGCCCTTGCCGCCCCGTCGCCGCCCCAGCTCGGCGACCGACCCGCTGGCCCAAGCAGGCACCCACGTGGCGTTACGTCGTTCCTGGGCCAGCTAATCAAGCACCTGCGTGGTGGCATGCAGATCTTCGTGAAGACCCTACCACCACGCCACCTCAGCTGCCTGCCTCGCTGGCCTGGACGCGTGTCGCGACCAAGTAGAGCGGCCACGGACAGGACATGCTTCTTTTCCGTCCCGGATAGAGTAAATAGACACCTAAGCAGCGCATTTAATGCATCTTGTCCCGTAATAACATGGGATAAGCCTATGCACTGTACACCTTTCCACCTCCTGTATGCCAATGTGGCAGCCCTTTTGGACTACAAAAGGAGGCCCGTGGCACACTGGTGAAGGATTCGGATCCTGAAAAGCTGGACAGGCACCGTAGCTAGCTCAAGAACTCAAGAACACTCAAATATACACCAAAGCAGGACTAGGGTATTACGCATCCTCGCAGCCCGAACCTGGGTAAACGATCACTGTGCTGACTCTTAGACCCGCTCTTCGCACAACCTCGCGCCTGACAACCATAGAAGTGATTCCAGTGATCCCATGGGTGTCGTTTCGTACCAATAGTTTTAAACAACGAAAGTAGTAAAAATAGATAATTATAGATAAGGGTGGCATTATGCATATTAATAGCTTGATGAGGAACAACAACAGAGGTTATAATGGTAAAAGCATAACTATTTGTGCTACTGATCGTTGAAAAGAAGTTGAAAAAGATGACAAAAAAGTTCACTGTTTTTGCTAAAACACCAAGATGGTCTGCAAGGTAGGCTTACTGGTGCTTAGAACAATACAACCTTGTTAGTGTAATCCAGACCCTCCTGACCGGTTTATACCTGCTAGTAATATCCCTGACACTACTGGAACTTTGCTTAACTATGAAGTGTCCACTTTGTTCAATCTTGGTTGTCGTGATACTGGCCTTTCTTGAGCTGCAACTTTTATCGTCTTCCCGTGATCGTGAGTAAGAATTACAGTCCGATTGAAGCAGTCAATAAATCCCTTGTTGGTGGTTAACCAGTCCATTCCTAGGATAACATCCAGTCCCTTATTTTCCAATACAATGAGGTTTTCCTGAAACTTTAGTCCCTCAATCTCAAGAATCACACCTTGGCAGTAACTCTGAGTGATTTGCTTAATCCCGAGGGACTTGATGGTTATGGATTTTCCCAATGGAAGCATCGAAAAATCATGTTGCAAAGCAAAGTTCTTTGAAATGAACGAATGAGAAGCTCCAGAATCAAACAAAACCGTGGCAGGTATTGTGTTGACAGGGAATGTACCGAGTACGATATCTGGGGCATCTTGTGCTTCCTCCTTGTTCACATGGTTCAAGTGACCTTTCTTGTGGTTGTTATTTGGGTTGAAGTTGTTATGCTTGGGTGATGAATTGGTTCCACTCTTGTTCAGCTTGGGGGCCGAGTTTCTTGGTTTTGGGCATTGTTTGGCATAGTGTCCCTCTTCTCCACAAGCGTAGCAAGTAACACCTAGGCGATATGTAAAATCCTTGTCCCTTGCATTAATTTTTTTGTTAGGGTGTGGGTCATTGGTCATGGATTTGTTCACTCCATTTTTCTGAAAATCAGTCTTGTTCCGGTTGTTGTGAGTATGTGTAGTATTATCCCTTTTGCTCTTGCGAATATCCTCCAAGCTACGACGCTCATTTTCCAATGTAATAGCCTTGTCCACAAGTGTTTTGAAATCAGGAAAGGTGTGTACGACTAGCTGGCATTTAAGTGCTGGTGCCAGACCGTCCAGGAATTTTTCCATCTTTTCATTTCAGTCATACGCTCCTCGTTGGCATAACGTGATAATTGAGTAAATTGACTATTGTACTCAGTCACTGTCATGCCTCTCTGCTTGAGGTCATCAAACTCCCTTTTCTTGATCTTCATAATGCTCCTGGGGATGTGCACCCCACGAAAACCTTCTTTAAATTCTTCCCAGGTGATATTATTTTCGTTGCGGTGCATGTGTAGAAAATTTTCCCACCATGATGTAGCTGCTCCAGTGAGGTAGTGTGGTGCATAAAGTACCTTTTCACGGTCCGAACATTGTGCAATAATTAATTTCCTTTCAATGTCTCGAAGCCAATCATCGGCCTCAAGAGGTCTGTCAGTGTGAGAGAACGTTGGAGGACGTGTCTTTTGTTGTTCAGACAATTTGGAATGCTGCTGATATTGTTCACGGTGATTTCCCATATTGATAACATGGTTCATCATTTCTTGGTGCTGCTGCTGGCTTTGCTCATAAAGGCGGCATACTTGAGAAAATGCTGTTTCACTGCCTTGCTAACTTGACTGCCCCTGCGTGAAATTGTTACTTGTCTAAGTACCATAATTTTCTTCCGACGGACTTGGCATGGAACGAGTCCAGGGACGAGTCATTTTCCACTCTAGGGTATTCTGGCAGAACTTATGAGAAAAACTGAGTGGCAAAAATAAATAAATAAATTTGCAAATGCGGAAAATCTAAGATCTCCAAAGATTTTTCAAGAAAATACTTGATTGCGCATGGAGAAGGACCGCTCAGTACATATCTTACACGCAAGCCGTAATTATACAATACATCACTCAGGATGTGCGTACACATTCCTGACATCTTATTTAGGCTAGTGCACTTCTCCGAGTTCCTACATGATGCACACACAAACTACTTCTCACCAAACCTATTTACATATAAACATGTCAAACAAGCGAACACATCGCGCGGCGGCTAGGAGCACTTAGTCGGAGATGGTGAAAACTTCCCTCGGCCTGCCGTGGGTAAGGCCCAGTGGTGATGGAGACTCAACCTCCTCCTCACTAATAGGCTCCAGGCGCATAGTACTGGGTTAAGGAGTTGGTGCGGGCGCGGCAGGTGGTGCAGCTCTGATTGGAGTAGGAGCAATGACTTGGTCAAACTCCTCAGTGGTAGGCAGGCGGCGAGCGGTGGCTAAGATGGCAGGTGCATAGGATGATGAGGACGAGATGTAAGTCAGTGGTGGTGCTGTATGGAGTAGCTCCCTCCTGTTGGCGGAACAGCTCTGAACTAAGTCCATACGAGCAGCCACCAAGTCGTCCACAAGGTTATCAAAAGTTGCCTCAAGAGCCTTGAGATACTCAACCAACACTTTGATAGCCTCATCTCGCTCCCCCCTTGGGCAAGCGAATGCATAGTGACATGTGTAAGGCACGTGGCAAGGAAGGTAGCGGTAGCGACGAGTCTTCATTGAAGGAAGAGCATCCCGGAGACGAGCTATCGCCTCAAGGGCAGCCATCTGCATGGCATGCCTCTCCGTAGGCATGGCCCTACCCAGAAATCGGAAGCGGCATGACTCAAAACACCCTCCCTTGAATTGTATTGCGGCCTGGTGCATCGACAAGCTGTCGCTGATCTTGTGCTGGTAGAGTGTAAACTCCGGACGAGTCGATGGCCCGATCGAGACTTTGGTGATGGAGACGAGAAGATTGATAAACCCCTCAGGTATATTGGCGAACACCTGTGACTCACAGTCGCTGCCAGCCATCTACAAAAGTAGACAAAAATTCTGAATAGTCAAATCATAAATTTATGATGACCAACAGAATATTGCTACAAATGCAAAATGCTAAGATAGCACTCAATACGCTAATAACCGATTAGCGATCGCACCTAGTGGCTTCATAAAGTCGGCCTAGCTCTGATACCAAGGTTGTCAGGACCGGTTTTCCAATAAAATATTTATTGACAAACCGACCCTTTTATCGGACCAGTGTAGAAGAATCCTTCTTACTTGTAGACAAATCCTTGTTACAGAATTCCAGAAGTACTAAATATTATACAAGGTTGAGCTGAGGCTGCTCAACAATTTATTATAAGCACACCGATATTATACATAAAGGCGAGTATGGCACAAGGGTATGGTGGCATAACTACTGACTCGTAATAAAAGTGGTGGTGGATATGTCACAGTGTAGTGGGTGACATGACTCCAATATCTTACAGCTCATCGAGTGTCTGAGTGAGGCTCGATGAATTTATTTGGGTAGCGGAAGCGTATATAATACAAGTGACCAACTCCAGGATCGCAAGAGACTGACTGGGACTCCTCTAGGCGTCGGACTCTCTATTGAACTCTTCATCCATAAGATCGCCTTCGTCAACATCTTGCCAAATCAACAAGCCAGGTGAGTACTTTGAATGTACTCGCAAGACAGTTCGGTCATAAGATATAACAAATGCAAACATGATCCACATGAGCAGACTAGTAATGTGCACTCAGACAATAAATTTGCACTACATGCTGAATAAAAAGGAAGTGAGGCGGTAGTCCTCCCGAAATCCCAAAGAAATAACTGAAGACCGATCGGGTGTCTGAAGCGATGCCTCGAAAGGTAAAATGAATAAACATGCCACAGTCGGGCGTCTGGGCGACACCACATAAAGGGCTTATATTGAAAAGTAAATGATAGTACGTGCCACAGTCGGACGTCTGAGCGACATCACATAAAGGGCTTATATCAAAAGTAAACAACAATGATGCCACAGTCGAACGTCTGAGGGACATCACATAAATGGCTTATATCAAAAGTAAATAACAATAATGCCATAGTCAGACATATGAGCGACATCACATAAAGGGCTTATATCAAAAGTAAATAACAATAGTGCCTCAGTCGGACGTCTGAGCGACATCACATAAAGGACTTATATCAAAAGTAAATAACAATAGTGCCTCAGTCGGACGTCTGAGCGACATCGCATAAAGGGCTTATATAATCATTCGAAACCAAGTAGCTCGTGAAGGTAAATCATCTCAAGGAAATACTTAGTACAGAACAAACTGGTTAGTCCATCCACCGAAATAACATTCGGGCGGGTTTACCGTTCTTAGCTCTATGCTTATTCACCAGAGACTGTCACTGAGACTGACACAGAGACTGATGGACGCTGAGACTGATGGTAATACTGACACTAATATGACGATCAAAAACCTTGACCATGGACATGGTTACTCGAATGGTTTTGATTCTGCAGAGTTTGTACTCTTTAACCACAACCAACAGATTTCAGTGGTCACAAAGGACTAGTTCCGTTTACGGTATTTTAGTAGAAACACAACTAACCAGTACACACCCATTCCACATCCCGCTGCCAGGAATCACCCTAGGCAACATTCAGGAAAAACTTTAAGACGGGGAGGATACAACCTCGAATAGCATGGGATCAAATTTATATCGCGCGCGCTAAGGGGTGCCCCCCCCCTCTCGGTCCCAACCGGAAACACCCATGCCTCCTAACCGGATGACGGGCTTTAATCAAGGGCCATGGAACCCTCATCCCGGCCCCTCTATTTGGTGTGTACAAGGAAAGAGGTTTGCAACTGACTAAACCGTATTCTTTGCAGAAGACATGTGGCAGCACAAAAAGGAGACAAACGGGAACATGACTTGATCCACGTTAATACTGGAGCTAAACGGTTGACTGGTATGCTTCAACAATACCAGCTTACAACCTACCATGTCACCACATGATCAGGTTGGCTCACCATCAACTTTCGAAGCTCACTCGTAGCTTGTCTTACATGTAATATAACACCCAAAAAATGGTTATATAAACATGCCATGAGAAAACTACTCAAGCAAACATGCAAAGCACTCATCATATCAAAGGTTCAAACATGCTTGCCTGGTTCGGAGTAGTCGGAGACTAGCTCGGCGAAGTTTGCGGCTCCATCACCTCCTTTGGTATCGACATATAAAATAAATCGGATACGAACGTAAATACTGTGTGTCAGGACCCCGATCCTAAGTCACACCGATCTAGCTGTAACACGTCATATCACTTTGCGGCCTCACGCACGGTAACCCCACGGGTGCCACCTTACCTGGCCCGGGACCGTTTGCGCATTTTGGCACACGTATATGACAGTGTCGCTAGCATTCATATGACAGAGAACCCGGGCCGACATGGCTAGTTATAAACCAAAAGTGGCACTAAATTACAGAGACAGGCATCCATGACCCAGCAACGAACGTGTCGGTCATCAACGTATGAACCCAAGTCGTAGCAAGCTACATGGACTTAAAGGAACAACGCGTGACATTTCCCCTAAGGGACAGACACAGGAACGAAGAAGGACACATGCCGGCCAGCCTACGTGTTCCGAGCAGTGGCAAGCTACCAAGGCTCATTGGAGACACTAGGAGGCATTTCCCTGTAAGGTAGGCTACCAAAGGAAAACAACTAGGTGTCGGATCCCACACATACCAAGCATTTCAATCATACACGCAATATGCTCAATATGTGCAAATACAACATTGCATCACAACAGAACTCTATGACTCAAGTACTTTATTTAAAAGGCTCCAAGAGCCATACATAACATATCCATACAGGTAGGGGTCACATGACCCAACACTCAAGTCATACAGTCATACAAGCACAAGCGGAAGCTACATGTCTGAGTACAGACAACTTAGAAAATAAAACAGGCTTGGTGTAGCCTGACTATCTACAAGGCCCTTCACAAGCTCCAGATCTCCGCCTGGGTGTCAAGCTACTCGTCGACGTCAACGTCTATATAGAACCCATCAGCAGGGGCAGGGTTCTCCTCTGCAATAGTTAATAAGCAAACATGAGTACAAAGGTACTCAGCAAGTCTTACCACAGAACCTATCATACATGCAACATTATCAAGGGGGGTAGTGGAGTTTATAGCAGAATGCCAGCTTTGACCTTGGCTAACCTATACTACAACTCTCAACGGATTGCAAGATGTTATTACGAACATGAGTCCTCTACTCACCACATCAATACACTACCGAGGATCCTCTTCCGTCATCCTACGGAAGGGCCATCCATGGCACTCACGCTTATCTTGAGGCTTTTAGTAGTATCCATTAACTTGTCTATGAACTGTAAGAGCAACCAAGTAGTTCGTACCGCGAACAACGGCTATTCGAATAGATTGATAACCCTGCAGGGGTGTACCTCTTCACACACGCTTCCACCACTTATCGCCGTTTACTCGGCGTGTACTCGGCAACCTTCAAGCGGAAGCCCAGCGGGGGTGTCGGCCACGACCTGACTAACTACTCAAGTCTCTCGTCCAGGTTTATCGCCTATTTGGGTTCCATCCATGGGGAGATCCAGCCGGGGTGTCGCTCACGGCCCCAAACGATGTGTACAGGGTTCCCGAGTTACCAAACGGGCAACCGGTACACCGTGCCACGTACCTGTCGCATCACAACCCACCCCGAGGGTCAGCGTTGTGCACGACCTCCAGTAAGCTATAAACACCAGAAACTAGTTGCAACTCCTAGACAGAGATCAAGGGTAATTAATAAGCCGAGAGGGTAAATTAAGGATCCCAATGCATGGTAGTAGCTGTAACTTGAACCACACATACAGATCTCGGGTCCTATGGACGATTCCAATGAAACAACCCACCATGTACTCCTACATGGCCTTTCATCGATACCTTTACCAAGCGTATTCCACACTTCCTTCTCTTTATCGGTAAGATCATTTCACTCTGATCCATCACCCAGATGAACCAGACCAGACACAACTCTAAGCATAGCAGGCAACATAAACAAATAGCATGGTGGATCACACATCACATGGCTCAATCAATTCCTACACATGCTAGTGGGTTTCAACTATTTACTGTGGCAATGACAGGTCATGCAAGGGAATAGGGTTCAACTACCGCAGCAAGTAGCAGTTCACGCGTTGTTGCCTTAATGCAGTAAAATAGAGCAGAAGCGAGAAGATTGGGTTTGTATCGGAATGATCAATGATTGCTTGCTTGACAAAGTAGTTGTAGGGTACTGCTCTTGAACTGGATACGCAGCAGTATCCTCGGGAGCAGGACCTAACACAGAGAATACCGGCGATACAATCATTAACAAACAAGTGCAACAATATGATGCATGTTTATGACATGGCAAGATGCATGTGTGTTGGCTAATGCAACTAAAACCAGAAGGGTTTGAACCTATTTGAATCAAAGATTCAAATTGAAGTTCAAACTATTATTTAAATAAGTGCATTATCATGTTTTTGATGTATACAGCAAGTTAACTTGTTCAAACATGCATGAAACCAGTGCCATTGGAAAGATTGGATTTTTCTGATCATTTTTCATATATAAATCTTTTCCATCTGAGCTATGGTTGATTTTATATGATTTTTAGAAGTTTTGGGTATTTTCTGGAATTTCCTGAATTATTTTTAAATCTAAAAATCCCAGAAAAACCTTTACTGCGTCAGCATGACATCATGCTGACGTCAGCCAGTCAACAGGGCCAGTCCAGGTCAAACCTGACAGGTGGGTCCCTCATGTCAGTGTCTCAGGAGTTAATTCCGGTCATAACCAGGGTTGACTGGGTTTGACTAACAACGGGGGCCCACTGTCAGTGACTGTGGTGATTAAACTAATTACTGTTAGCTCCTAACTAACAGGCCACGTCAGCCCACCGGAGTTTGGCTGGCGGCGACCATTTCGCACGGCGGTGACTCGTCGGAATCCTTATTCCGGCAGCCATTTGCCGCGCGGATGGGCTCGGTGTGCTCCTGGTGATGCAACGCATCCAACGGTGCCACTGGTTGGTCGAGAGGTCGCCGGAGTCGACGGTGACGAGCTCGTCCGCGGCGGTGCTCGCACGGAGTTGGTCGGGATGGGGTTGTAGTGCACGGTAGGAGGATTTAAAGCTTGCTTCAGCTTGCTGGTGACCTACTGAAGCTAATGGCATGCTCAGCCACGAGGTACGGTGCCTATGGCCACGGCGGTGAGTTGGCCGACGGCGGTGATCGTCGGTTAGCAAAGGGGGCGGCGGCTACAAGGCATAAACGAGCCCGTGGAGAGGGGGGTTCGAAGCGTGAGCTCACATCGGTCGCAGAGGGCGTCGAAGTGAGCTCGGGGACGGTCGGACGACGGCGTACGGGCGGCGGCGATCTCCGGTGCCGGAGGTTGAAGACAACGGCGAGGAGGACGTTGCGGAGCTCCCTGCGTCGTGTGTGTCGGTGGGGAGCTTCGGGGCGATGCGGCGGAGCTAGTGGTGCTTCGGGGAGGAGAGGGGGTGGCGTAGAGCGCGGTGTCAGCGGTCGTCGGCGACGAGCTCGCTCGGGGGAGCTCGGCGGAGGGAAGAGAGGAGGGGAGAGACACGGGGAAGAGGGGGAAACGGTCGAGGGGGCTTCGTGGCGTCGTTCTAGTCCGTCCAGAGGGCCGAGGGGCCAGCCAGGCAGGCAGGAGGTGGCCGGCGCATCGGCGGCGCTCGCCACCGAGCTGCTTCGTGCGCTAGCGCGGCGAAGAAGACGGGGATGCCCCTGGTGGGCCGGGCCGGCTGGGCCAGCAGGTAAGTGGCTCAGGTAAGTGTTCTTCCTATTTTTCTTTTCCTATTTCCTTTCTGTTTTATTTCTTTTGCAGCTTTGTTCAATTAATTAAAATGCCTAAACATTTTTATAACTCATGACACTTGTCAAACCTACTGTATATAATATGAACAGTAGGAAACATTATAGGTCATGATTATTTGAGCATTTGAAATATTTTTAAGTATTTAAATGCCCAAATTCAAATACCATATGATTTAATCCAAAGCCCTTGAGTGTCCTAGAAATTTGTGCACCATTTTTAGCAGAGGTTTAAGACCAAGGCAGAAATGATGAACATTTTTGAAGGGCATTTTGGGTACATTGGAAAATATTTTAGCAAACCCTAGTTGTTAGGGGAGGGGTGCTGGGGTTTCTGTTAATCCCATTTCAAGTTTCTTTGAAAGTAAACATGATGCACACTCTAGTTAGGTCCTAATGCAAGTGCTAGCTAGGGATGTGACACCGTGCGTGCAAAAACATTGTTCCAAATATTTTTCAAATAAATATGATAAAAAACTAGAAAGAAAAATAAAGATGACAGAAAAAGAATCAACTCAAAATCAACTTCTGTTTAAAAGTTATTAAGGTTTTAGTCCAGAGGCTCATTTGTAATTAAATAGAAAGTTTCCACGGGTTTGTTTATAAAAATAGAAAACGTTTCAGCAAGAAATACGCCAGCCCAAAAGGGAAAGCGTACTTTGCCCGAAGGCGTTTTCCAGGAAAACAGTTCGAATAGAAAAGAGAGGCTGACGAGGGGGTCCCACCCGTCAGGTTTAAATGTTTAAAAAGGAAAACAGAGTACGCCGGCGTCCGAGGACCACGGTGGTCGCCGGCGCCGATCCACGGCGAGGTAGGGGGAGGGGATGGTACCTACGGACTCACGGTGCTCTCCCGCGTCTGTGGGTGGTGGAGTTGGACGTCGGCGAGCACCATGTCGACGGCGGCCTTCACTCCGGCGGATGGTGGTTCGGGCGATGGTGGATCTCGCCGGGGAGGGCTGCAGAGGCCAAATTGAAGCGCGGGTTAGGTGATTGGGTGCCCAAGGTGGCTACTGGCACGAATTGGTAGGCAGAGGTGCTCTCACCAGAGAGAAACTGGCCGGAGCCCGAATCGGATCGCGGCGGCCAGAGCTAGGGACGAAGGCCTCCTCGAGGTCCTTCTAGTGGCTGGGCGTGGTCTGGTGAGGTGGAGGAGAGGCGCAGGGTCGAAGGCGAGCTCGGGGTCGCTATTTATAGCCGGCCCGAGGCGGTTGCCGCAAACGGGATAACTCCGGTGGGTGATTCCAGCGAGGTCGTGGCCGAACAGGCGGTTTAGGCGACTGGGCATCAACGTGTTGGTCTACTGGTTCCATCCAGAGGCAACACTTGGCAAAACATGGGCGATACTCCATGTTTTCTACAGAACGGCTTCACGGGCACGTCGGCGGCAGAGAGCGCGCGCTCTGAACCTCTCAGGCCACGGCGACGGTGCTGCAGCGTGCACAGGGGAGGGGACGGCCACGCGGAGGCGTCTGGTGGTTTGGGCGGTGCCGGACGGCACCGTTCTCCAGGGCTGGCCCCTGTTGGCCGCCACGGGTGGCTCTGCCACCGCGGAAGACACCGGAGCTGGCGAGCCACGTCGCCACCGATGCTCGCAACCAACCAAGCAACAGTGCGGCACTCTGGATAAGGAGGGGGAGCAGTGACCAAGGCGCCAACGCGGGCACTCGCGAGATTGAGGCAGCTGTCTGAGGAAAGCGACACTATCGACTGAACCCAACACTGAAACTCTGAATTTCCTGAATTTGAACAGCAACAGTGCATGGCAACTGTTCGATGAAATGATTTTGGCATTTTGAAATTTTTTCTGGAGCTGGGACTTGGAGGAGTGATCTCTTGATGCATCTAGAGGCTGCCTGAATTCTCGCAGATTTTTAGGAAGAGAAAAAGAATGAATTTCACCAAAAATTGCAAATCTGGTCCAATTTGCAGCAAGCAAATTTTGAAAATTTTGAACTGTGGACTAGCAGATCTTGATGGATTTAGGTTGAGGGTACCAAGGACTAGTCAGGGGAGTTTATTTGGAATCCAAACTCAAAGGGAATCCAGTAGTTCCTTTGAAAATCACTAAGGTCCAAATTAAAAGACAGAAAATGTTTTAAGGGTAAAATAATTAGAAATAAAATCTAAAGGAGGTTGAAACCTGCTGGAATTTGATGTTAGACTTGACCCAAAGTAGGGAGGTGGGTTTTGGAAGAAAGTTTTCAACATAGGTCATGGCAAAAGAGAAGTTTTTGAATGGGAAAGGATAAGCCCATAATTTTATAGGAATGCTTTTTAGTAAAAAGAAATTGTCAAAACCTTTCAAATTTATTTGTGTTGAGCCAACACAAGGTGAAAACTCACAAGACCAAAGATCAAGGTTAAGAAGGACACAAAATCTTTTGTCATAAAATATTTGAGAAGGAGGGGTTTAAAAAAAAATTAAATAACCTCCTTCCAAGAGAATAAAGAATTTGATAAAAACCAATCCAAAATTTTTGGAGTGTTACAGTCCCCCTGGTGTGTTCTTAGTGCTAGAAATTCTTAAATATTCTACAAAAAATCATATTTAATTTTTAGGACATTTGGAGAACTTTTATTTTATGGGCATTTTTATTTCAAGGATAATTCAGAAAACAGACATAAAATATTATTTTTGCTTTATTTAATCTAAATAACAAAAAGTAGAAAGAGGGTGTAGAGAGTTGTGCTTTCTAACTTCATCCATCTCATGATCATCAATAGGAATCCGCTAATAAACTCTTTCCGAATAACAAGAAACCGTAGAATCTTCGAATAACACTAGGTTACCTCAACGGGGATATGCATGTCCCCGACAATAAGAATATCATATTTCTTCTTGACAGTAGGAAGATGGAATTCAAAACCTCCAATGGTAACTTTTTTCCAATACAATTGATACTGTGGACTTGAGGTTGTTTCCTTTGAAAGTGTATCGTATGCTCATTACCATTAACATGAAAAGTGGCATTGCCTTTGTTGCAATCAATAACAGCCCCTGCAGTATTCAAAAAAGGTCTATCAAGGATAATCGTATAACTATCGTCCTCAGGGATATCAAGAATAACAATGTCTGTTAAAATAGTAACATTTTCAACCACAACAGGCACATCCTCACAAATACCGACTGGTATAGCAGTTGATTTATCGGCCATTTGCAAAGATATTTCAGTAGGTGTCTGTTTATTCAAATCAAGTCTACGATATAAAGAGAGAGGCATAACACTGACACCGGCTCCAAGATCACATAAAGCAGTTTTAACATAGTTTCTTTTAATGGAGCATGGTATGGTTGGTACTACTGGATCTCCTAGTTTCTTTGGTATTCCACCTTTAAAGGTATAATTGGCAAGCATGGTGGAAATTTCAACTTCCGGTAACTTTCTTTTATTTGTAACAATATATTTCATATACTTAGCATAAGGATTTGTGTTAAGCGTATCAGTCAAACGCATACTCAAGAAGATAGGTCTAATCATTTCAGCAAAGCGCTCAAAATCCTCATCATCCTTTTTCTTGGATGGTTTAGGAGGAAAAGGCATGGGTTTCTAAACCCATGGTTCTCTTTCTTTATCATGCTTCCTAGCATCGAAGTTCCTCTTATTTTAATGTTGATTCTTTGATTGTGGGTTATCAAGATCAACAGCAGGTTCAGTCTCTACACAAGTATAGGGGATCGCAAAAGTTTTTGAGGGTAGTGTATTCAACCCAAATTTATTAATTCAACACAAGGGGAGCCACAAAATATTCTCAAGTATTAGTAGTTGAGTTGTCAATTATGTCGGCGTTCTGGGAATGGGGGTAACCAGACTTGCCAGCCTACGGCCAAGGGCATGGCTCATCAGGTGGCCTGGTACGGCCCAACATCTTCAGGAACCACTCAAGACCCTCGCGAGGGGCAAAGCCTCGCGGGGCGGACGACGCAAGACATCCCCTGGGCCGGCCTTGCTAGGCCAGCTCATGAGGATCAGAGATATAAAAGCAAGGGGTACCTCATGAGGTCCTCGTGACGTGAGCGGTGACGACCAAGGCCAGGTGGGCGCCAGCGGGCGCAGAGTGGCAGTTTCCTCCTTGGTGCAAAAGGAGCAGGCGCAGGTGCGGAGTCCCGAGGCATCATGCAAAGGTTTCCACATTGGTGCAACAAGACTAAGACCAGCAGGACGGAAGAGCGGAGGTCATCACAGAGCCCATGAGGGCGTCACCACCAGAGCCTTTGGCAGGAGAAGACCACCTTTTGTCAGGATAGCTTGTACTACCTGTCCCCCTTTGAATTTGGCTGTTGTGGGATCCCTTCCCATTCAATATTTTGGAACAAGACCCTGGCCACTATGAATAGGACTAGCCACCACCATTGGGAGGGGATCGGATCATTGATACCGCCCACCCACCCACAAGCTCACCCGAGCTCAAGAACTCCTCTCCTCAGAAGGCAGTTCATCCATGTACTAGATATTCCTTAGCCTACATGGCAATCCACCACACTACACTGGATTAGGGTATTACATCACAATGGTGGCCCGAACCAGTATATACCTTCCGTCCCTTGTTCTTCGGATCTGACGAGCTAGGCCTAGGGATCAGCGAGTACACGAGCTAAGGCGGAAGGAGAGATCTTCGTGCGCACCCCTGAGTTCGAACCTCATGGGTTTTGCCTTAATCCAAGATCTGACATTTGGCGCGCCAGGTAGGGGTGCGCCGGATCTTTTCTTCTGTTGTTCGTGCCGTTACCGCTCCACAATCCCGATGGCCGACGATCAGGGAGCTCATGCCAACCGATGGGCGACCTGGCCTGTGCGGGCGGCACTGCCCACCCATGGAGACCTCTACCCCGCGCTTCAGGCAGCTCCCGCGCCGCCCGGCACCACCAGCTGCTTGCGGCGCGGGCCGGCGACCACCGCCTCGGCGTCCAGGCGCACGCGCTCCATGCCGCGATCGGCAAACCACGCTGCGGCAATAGCACCATACACACGACGGGAGCAGGAGAACAAGATGGTTGTGCTCATGTGGCGTGAAAACTGTTACGATGCATGCTAGACGAGGGTGGCCGCGACGTGCTGCTGGAACGCGTCGTTGAACAACTGGGTTGCGCTTGCAGGGGCGCGCTGCCATTCTGTTCCTCACCCACGCCCCAGGTCGCAGGTGTGGCGATGGTGAGGTCTCGGCAGGCGCGGGCGTCCCCGGGAGCGAATGGAAGACCTGACGACACCAACAGGAGCGCTGGCGCCATCCTCACTGTAACGCCCCGGACACACCCGCCGGTGGTCGTTACTCCTGGCGGGATCTAGACTGGCCTCACATATCAATACTAGTCTTTTCTGCGCACTTTGTTCTTCGGATCTGACGAGCTAGGCCTAGGGATCAGCGAGTACACGAGCTAAGGCGGAAGGAGAGATCTTCGTGCGCACCCCTGAGTTCGAACCTCATGGGTTTTGCCTTAATCCAAGATCTGACATTTGGCGCGCCAGGTAGGGGTGCGCCGGATCTTTTCTTCTGTTGTTCGTGCCGTTACCGCTCCACAATCCCGATGGCCGACGATCAGGGAGCTCATGCCAACCGCTGGGCGACCTGGCCTGTGCGGGCGGCACTGCCCACCCATGGAGACCTCTACCCCGCGCTTCAGGCAGCTCCCGCGCCGCCCGGCACCACCAGCTGCTTGCGGCGCGGGCCGGCGACCACCGCCTCGGCGTCCAGGCGCACGCGCTCCATGCCGCGATCGGCAAACCACGCTGCGGCAATAGCACCATACACACGACGGGAGCAGGAGAACAAGATGGTTGTGCTCATGTGGCGTGAAAACTGTTACGATGCATGCTAGACGAGGGTGGCCGCGACGTGCTGCTGGAACGCGTCGTTGAACAACTGGGTTGCGCTTGCAGGGGCGCGCTGCCATTCTGTTCCTCACCCACGCCCCAGGTCGCAGGTGTGGCGATGGTGAGGTCTCGGCAGGCGCGGGCGTCCCCGGGAGCGAATGGAAGACCTGACGACACCAACAGGAGCGCTGGCGCCATCCTCACTGTAACGCCCCGGACACACCCGCCGGTGGTCGTTACTCCTGGCGGGATCTAGACTGGCCTCACATATCAATACTAGTCTTTTCTGCGCACTTTGTCCTCACTCGTGCGCACCCGGGAGCAACTTCCCGGTCGGTCACCCATCCTGAAACTACTCCAAGCTGAGCACGCTTAACTTTGGAGTTCTATCCGAATGGGCTCCCGGAAAAGAAGGAATTCCTTATTTATATGAGTAGTCTATCATCCCTAATAAGCAAGGCTATCACATACACCCCCACTCAGAGGAACCGACGTCCTCGTCGGGCCACAGGAACGTTCCCTCTTGGCACAACCGTCTGTGCTTCCAGGACAGCACATGTGCCATGCCGTGTGCCACGACGGGTCACAAACGTCATGCACAACATGACTGCAAACTGTCCGCAAACATCCGTGTAACCACGAGAGTAAGCTCTGATACCAACTTGTAATGCCCCGGACACACCCGCCGGTGGTCGTTACTCCTGGCGGGATCTAGACTGGCCTCACATATCAATACTAGTATTTTCTGCGCACTTTGTCCTCACTCGTGCTCACCTTGGAGTAGTTTCAGGATGGGTGACCGACCGGGAAGTTGCTCCCGGGTGCGCACGAGTGAGGACAAAGTGCGCAGAAAAGACTAGTATTGATATGTGAGGCCAGTCTAGATCCCGCCAGGAGTAACGACCACCGGCGGGTGTGTCCGGGGCATTACACTCACGACCGCAGCGACTTCGTCACTAGCAGGAACAAGCATCGGCAACCCCTCGCGAGGGTACGCCGGGGTAGAAATCGGCGGCCGCCAAGGCCAGGTGTCGTAGCCGGGGGCTCAAGGCGCGGGGCTCGCAGGTGGTGCCCTCGTTGGGGCGGCCGACGAAGCCTACATGCCCCGCATGGTGGACCTGGCATACGTGTTCGGGGAAGGACCCAATGCCTTCCTCGGGCCGAGATGGAACGACGGGGCGCTTGAGGAAGAAGATTACCACGAGTCGCCTGGCAGCTCTGTGGACCCCTTCAGCGATGACGACAAAGCGCAGCAGGTATCACAGCAGCAGGCGTACGCTAACAATGGACTGCAGGTGAATCAGACCACAACGATGGTCGAAGATCTGAGAGCGGCCGCTCCGCCCTTAACGGGAGCGGAACGCTGGGGGCTGTGTGTGGAGGGCCTAGAACTGCGGCCTCCCCCGTGACGCAAGGAGCAGGGAAGCGTTCGAAAGTAGGTCCTCTGTCGAGGCGAGCCTTGCCGAGCTTCCCCCCACCCCCAGCAGAGTGCCCGTGGTCGCCGAGGGCGCCGCTGGCGTCCCCCTTGCCTCCTTGGTCCTATATTGGTTTCCGGTCGACCCAACAGAGGTAGGGGGTGGCGCAAGGCGGGGCCCTCGTCTGGCGATATGAAGTAAGGCTCGCACCTCTGAAGATCTCCGCCCATGACACTCTCACGTAATAATGAGTGGGGTTGTACACGCCCCAGAGTCTCAAGAGAGCCACCCTTGGGCCTCTGGGGCTCCCTCCCACGTCCTAGTGGCAGCACTTAGCTCCGCGCTGGTGAGAAGACTGAAGACTATATAGGTGCCGGACACGGCTATTTGCTTTCCTCGCCTTTCTATTTGTAATTGGATTCGCCGTGTCTTTCGATTTGAATTTGAAGTCTTTCTTGTTGCTAAAATGGGGGTGGGGGAGTTTTTGTTGATTTCTACTGGATTTTGCCGCCTCTGGCTGTCTTGAAGATCTTACCTCGGGCCCTCCGGCTCGGGGACTGGAAGGCCAATATCACTTGGCGTGCTGCTGTAACCTCGGCAGGACCCCCTCGTGGCAAGAGCCTACGTGCCACAATTTTGCCGTGTAGGCATCCTGCCACGGCCAGCGGAACACCCCTGGCCCTGTTCCCCGGAGCAGGCTGACGCATTGCTCAAGAGGCTCAAGGCCGCGGACCGCCAGCAATCCACCCCAGGAGGGAGGCAAACCCACGGCCTCGTAACCCGCACGAAGATAGGCAAGATCTAGGTGAGATACGACGGCAACTAAGCTCGAGAAACTCATGGACGCACGTCCCAAGTTTGGATTCAAGCATCAAAAGAAGGAAAGTGGAATATCAGTTTACACACATAGGGGGCTACCCCCATCAAAACGCTCTCACACCCTACGGGGCCTCTTGAGATACGATGCGTGCAGGGTCATGGTAGAGCAACACAAGATCAACCGGACACACTTGCCGCGCCGTCCGAGTCGCTCTCATGTGCACAGCCAGTGCTGTCGTTGGACACGTCTCCATCGTCTTCAACCGCGCCGCCTTCATCCGCCACGACCACAGCCTCATCATCATCGGTGGCAAAGGCCTTGACCAGGGATCCACGTGGTCGTCCACCCAGTGTGCCAAGTTGTCTCGGACATCCCCAGGTACAGGGGCGATGGCTGCGTCGAATTCAAAGTCAGGATCAATGCTCTGGAGTTAGCTGAAGACCCGGGAGAACACGCGCCCCAGGGGGCTCCGGCTCTATTCTTTAACAAGGCGGTGGGCCCTCGAGGCCTGGCTCTCTGGACGCGTCAAAACCTCGGTGAAGAAGACAAGATGACCAGCGTAATCCTCCGCGTGGGGGTCGGGGGCGCTCTCCTCACAGATGGCCCCCAACGCTCGGTTGGCCCTCGAGTCCGCAGCATGGTGACAGGCTCATGCTGCAGGTGTAGTCGACGGCAATCCTCATCCTCGCTCTGTTGTGCAACAACTGCAGCGTCATCAACTTTTCACCAAAGCAGGGCCACGTCTACCTTTGCGGAGGCCTACTCACCCTGGACGGAAGACTGAGCCGCTGCGGCGGCCCACTTGCGCAGCTCTACTTCTCTCAGCCTCGCTCTGAGGGTAGCAGTCCTCCCATGAGCCTCTGCTCGCTGGAGCTCCAACTTCAAGTCGTACCCCTTGGCGAGGTTTGCGCGGGCCTCCGCCACCTTGCGGTCACTTTCCTCCTGGACTCTGGCCTCGCGAGCGGAGACAGCATCCTCGGCCAGGGTCACGTGGCACTACCTCGCCTCTAGCCGCTCGAGCTCGAGGCTACGCTCCGCAACTTCTAGCATCAGCGCCTCCTCACGCCGCAAGATCTCCACCTCTTCTGAGGGCGTCCCCCTCATAAACGTTAGGGCGGCCCTATGCGCCTCAGGTCGCTCCTCCAAGTCGGGGTTCAAGACCTGAAGCTCCAGCAGGCGCCTCTTTGCAGCCTCGCGACGCATGTTGGCTTCCCAGGCCTCCTCCAGGGCTTGGGCGCAGTATTCTCGCGAATCTGCGAGGGACACATCTGCATTCGCATTGGCGCGCTTGTGCTAGAGGCACCCGAGGTTAATGGCCACCCCAAGTCAGCGCCACTCGTCCAACAGTTGAAGACTCTCAGCCTCAAGACAGGCGTCGACTCCCTCAAGCTCTTCCCCAAGTTGGTCCAGCACATTAATCACCTCCCGGAGAAGCTCGCGGCTCCGTGCCTGCGCGCCGACTCAAGCAGGAAGCCAGAGCGCTCATCGGCGCCAAGAGCAGCTGAAGAATCCTAAGGATGCTCGTTTTCCCCCGGAGGCAGGACTAGGGTCTCCTCCGCCCCAGTCGTCTCTCGGGCCTCGGTTGGGGCCCGGCGGGGCTGGGATCCACCACTTGAAGAAGACGCCAGGGCCAATGCGGCCCACTGCATTCGATGACCATGGGGGGAGCCCTTGGCACGCCCCCTGGTCCCCAACCAGAGCCGCGAAGAAGGAACGACAAGAACGCGGGGTCGAGGCGCTAGGCCGGCGCATCCTACCTCGTGGATGGCCTCATGCCAGGGGTGGCGCATTGACCGAGGGCGATCTGGGCCGGCTTCTCACTAGGCATCGTCATCGCCTTGGCAGGTGGGGCCCTATGGAATCATGGTCAAGAAGGAAGGCAACACACAAGAAGTTACAAAGAAAAGCTACTCACTCGTCTATGGCAATGTACTTCCTCAGCTTCAGCGGCCGGAAGGCGACATCACCGTAGCCGGGAGATCTCCCCCTCTTGCGAAGAGCTTCAAAATTCGGCCAGAGCTGGCCGAAGCCCCGGAAGCGATCAGCAACGTCAGGCACAACTGGGGCATCTCTGGAGTAGGCACAACTAGGGCATTCGGGACGATGCCAAGAGGCCGCGGGGGCTTCAGCCTCGGGAGCATCAGGCAGCACTTGCACCTCAGCCGCCCCTTCTGGTCGACTCTCCTGAGCTCCGGAGGGCGGAATTTCAGGAATCTAAAGAGGGGCCAGCACGGAAGTAGCAGCGCCACTAGCACTCATCAACGATCGTTCCCCCGCGCCCACTTCTGGGAGGACCACCTCGACAGCAGCAGGCAAGGGAGCCACACAGACAGGGTTCTCGCGAGACCCAACAAGGCCGAGCGGACGAAGCCCCCATTCGTCAAAGGAGGGCATCTGCCTCACGAACTCCACCCTGTTTGAGGATCAGTACGGAAGGCAGCCCTCCTCAGGTAAGCGGGATAGCATCGGATCGCCCGTAAGGACCTCGAGCACCGTGCAACGCACCTCACGAGGGAGGGTAGACACGTTGAGCCTCAAGCGGTCCCCGGGGCCGGAGAAGGCCCACATCTGCCGAGAGTGGCGCTTAAGCGAGGCAATGTGGCGCTGAATGAACTCCCTCGCCACCATAGGTTCCGTCACTCCAAGCCTCTGTAGCCTGGTAAACCGGAGCCAAACGGGAGCCAGCTTTCGATCGACGGCCTCACGTGGTTCCAGCCGGAACTTGGAGCGGCCGGAATCCATGGTGGGAGCGGCAGGGGGCTGCGCACCCCGACATCGACAAACACCCACCGCTTCCTGAAGCCGCCAATAATCTTCGCAAGGTCGAAGTCGATGCTTGAGCCGACCCTCGCCACGATGGTCTGGAAGGACATGCATCCGGAGCATTGGAGCGCATCTGTCAGATGCAACGAGATGAAGTGGCCAAGCAAGGCCACGGAGGGAGCAAGGCCACTGAGGGTCAAGATGCAATGCGCTGATCTGGTAATGTGAGAGCACCACATTGAAAAAATCAGAGAAGGGAGGGATCAGGCCAGCTCAGAGGGCGTGAAGATGGAGGGGAACCTCGGTGGCCGACCTGTACATCTCGGCGTGGGAAGCGGGCCAAGCCACCATCACCCCCAATCATTGGAATCGGCGGTGAGTGCTAGGCGCACCTTATCCATCATCTGTTCGTTGATCACCACCGACCGCTCGGCGGCGGGCCTAAAGACCGGCGGCGAGAGGGCCAAGGCGCAAGGCTCCGCCCCCTCTTCCTTTCCTCGGCTGGAAGCCATGATGACGATAGAAGTTGGTGTTGAATCAAGCCGGGGGAGGAGATTTAGACGACGAGGAAACCGCTGGGCACGCCGCTGGCAAAGAAGACGGAGCTGAGCAAGTAACAGTGGCCGACTAGCCGTCTGATCGGGCGAAAATCGAGGTTATTTGGGGAGTGGAGGCGCCCACATCCCGTCAGTCGCCACACGTCAGTCAAGGCCGCAGGCTTTTGTTGCCCGCGGTGCTATGCACTTGGCCCTTGGCTTCGCCGCGAAGCCAAGCCCGAGTCCACCTTAGGCCCGGGGGCTACTATCGGCATTCTGAGAATGGGGGTACTCATACTTGCCTGTCTGCGGCCTAGGGCGTGGCTCGTCAGGTGGCCTAGTACGGCCCAACATCTTCAGCAATCACTCAAGACCCTCGTGAGGGGCCAAGCCTCACGGGACGGATGACACAAGACATCCCCTCGGGCGGCCTCGCTAGACCGGCTCATGAGGATCAGAGATATCAAGGCAAGGGATACCTCGCGAGGTCCTCGTGACGTGAGCGGTGACGACCAAGGCCAGGCAGGCGCCCGCGGGCACGGAGTGCCAGTTTCCTCTTTGGTGCTAAAGGAGCAGGCGCAAGTGTGCACTCCCGAGGCATCAGGCAAAGGTTTCCACATTGGTGCAACAAGACCAAGACAAGTAGGACGACAGAGCGGAGGTCATCACAGAGCCCACAACGGCGTCACCACCAGAGCCTTTGGCAGGCGAAGACCACCTTTTGTCAGGATATCTTGTACTAGCCGAACCCCTTTGAATTTGGCCGTTGTGGGATCCCTTCCCGCTTAATATTTGAGAAGAGGACCCTAGCCACTATAAATAGGACTAGCCACCACCATTTGGAGGGGATCGGATCATTGAGACCATCCGCACACCCACAAGCTCACCTGAGCTCACGAACTCCTCTCTTCAGGAGGAAGTTCATCCATGTACTAGCTCTTCCTCAGCCTACAAGGCAATCCACCACACCACACTGGATTAGGGTATTACACCACAACAGTGGCCCGAACTAGTATAAACCTTGCGTCACTTGTTCTTTGGATATGACGAGCTAGGCCTAGTTATCAGCGAGTAGACGAGCTAGAGCAGAAGGAGAGATCTTCGTGCGTACCCCAGAGTTCGAACCTCAAGGGTTTTGCTGGAACCTAAGATCCGACAAATTCAACCACACCTGGAAGACTTAATATCTGCATCAAAGTATATTGTAGCAAAGTAGTATCGATGTAACGGTAACGGTGGCAAAAGTAACAGTAGTAGTTTTTGTAGCAATTGTAAGAGTGGTAATGGAGAAGTAACTAAGCAAAGATCAATATGTGAAAACCTCGTAGGCAATGGATCAATGATGGATAACTATGTAGGATGTGATTCCTCATGTAATAGTTAGTGAATACATGAACTCCTCAATCTACGATCATCACCGGGAGTGGACCCGATTATTGTCACTTCGGGGTTGCTGGATCATAACACAGAGTAGCTGACTATTGACTTGTAAGATAGAATCAAGAACTCACATATATTCATGAAGACAGAATAGGTTCAGATCCGAAATCATGGCACTCGGTCCCTAGTAATAAGAACTAAGCATAGAAAAGTCATAGCAACATCAATCTTAGAACATAATGGATACTAGGGATCAAACCCTAACAAAACTAACTCGATTACATGATAAATCTCGTCCAACCCATCACCGCACAGTAAGCGTACGATGGGATTACCCACGCACGGTGGTGAGCATCATGAAATTGGTGATGGAGGATGGTTGATGATGACGATGGCGATGGATTCCCCTCTCTAGAGGCCCGAATGGACTCCAGATCAGCCCTCCCGAAGAAGATTAGGGTTAGGCGGCGGTTCTGTATCGTAAAACGCCATGAATCCTTGTCTTTGATTTTTTCTCCCCGAACGTGAATATATGGAGTTGGAGTTGAGGTCGGTGGAGCTCCAGGGGGGCCACGAGGCAGGGGGCGCGCCCCCACCCTCGTGGCCAGGGTGTGAGCCCCCTAATGCTTATTCTTCTGCCAGTATTTTTTATTATTTCCAAAACGTGTCTTCGTGGATTTTGAGGTCATTCCGAGAACATTTATTCCTGCACAAAAATAACACCATGTTAGTTATGCTGAGAACAGCGTCAGTCCGGGTTAGTTCCATTCAAATCATGCAAGTTAGAGTCCAAAACAAGGGAAAAAGTGTTTGAAAAAGTAGATACGTTGGAGACGTATCAGTCATCAAGAAATCCAAGTGCTTGGCATGCTGATTTGTATGTTGGGTGAACTACTCCATTAACTGTTCTAATGTCCTCAAATGATGTGCATCCTTTCTTCGTGTTAGAAACATTCTCATATAATATCGGTCACCACTTGCAGGGTGTGCATAGTAGATTCTTCCAATCGCAAAGCCACTTTTCCGCTCCTGCCAAATTTTGGAATCACTTTTCCATACAAATTTTGAAGGGAATTCTGCATAGGTAAACTATTTTCCCACCTCATGTATTTTGTTTGCCTCCATCCACTCAGTGAACTTCGTACTTGTGGATCCTGCCATTCTTACTATTTTTCAATGTCAGTAGAGTCTGCAAATATAACTTGTTGCTCATTTTCAATGTGGAATGGCAATCTCTCTACTGGTGGATCACGATGATGTAGATCAAACTGGAATATCCGCCAGCATGTTTCGGTTGTTGATATGTATCTCATCTCTTGGCATTTCTTGATTTCATCATAGTCGTTTCTCGTGTCCCTTTCCTTTAGTAAGGCTGTTACCTGGTAGTTGTCTTTATGGGTGTACTCAAATAGGTACTTGATTGACCTGGACCTGTTGCACCACTCCACATTTATGTTAGCTTGGAATTTGACCAAAAGATTTCTATTGTATGGCACGACAAATCTGTTATCAAGCATTGCTCCTCCCTTTTTGATCTTTCTTCCATTGTCTCGCCTTTTATATACTAGAAAGCCATCCTCATCGATTGTGGTATCGATATTGTACCGTTTTGGGAAGTGTTTAGTGCATCTGTTGTCCATCATGCATGGTGATTTTGTATTCGCCTCTCCGCAAGGCCCGTTCACCATGAAGTTTTCAATAGTTTCGTATCTTTGAGGGTTATGTACCACGGGTGGCCTCATCTGCACCCAAGAATATTTTAAGACTTTGGAACCGGCCTAGTCATCCGGGCCGACAGGACCATATGGCTGATGCCTTAGCCGTGTTCTAGTAGGCGGCATGTTCCACATAGGCGGCCTCAGGAGTAAGCTGGCACCTAGCATCCGGCCATCCCCCCTCGGAGTCTGCTCCAACCTACCGTGATCAAGGCCAAGCATGGCAATAGTACCAACTGTACCTCCCGGGATACGCGGAGGCATGTCAACAGTACACCATGACTAGGGGGACATCTTCCACTATGGTGTGACACTGTAGCCACACACACATCATGATGCCGCCATCATCAGCAAGGACAGTGCTACAGCGAAAGGCAATCGCCATGGCCCATAGGCAGCGGGCCCTACCTGTCGGCCAGATTCTCGGCAGCCAGCGGGACCCACAGAAGGCGGCTACCAGTGACCGGCGGAGAACCTGGCGACCGAAGACACCGACGTCCGGGTCCTACCAACCGGCGTATTACCATTATGCCCCCGGGGGGGGGGGGGTAGGCCTATATAAACCCCCCCAGGATCACCCATGCAAAGGGAGGAGCACTAGCAGAACCTAGCATACCATCCATCCACCCATAGCTAGGAGACGGAGAGCTAATCCCTGCCCTTCTTCCTGCTCTAGCGACACGGCTCCAGGAGCACCCGTGTACACTTGTGATTCATAGTGATGCAGAGACCCTAGAGAGCAGTACTAGCGGTGTTATCTCCACGGAGAGCCCCAAACCTGGGTAAGACTCGTGCACGACCGAGGTCTCACCCAATCCTGTTTCTTGAGCCCGATGACGTACTCCTCTCCCACACCATGATAAGCCACCCCCTCACATCTATCTCGAGAATCCTCCGATAGTTGGCGCCCTTCGTGGGGCCAGCGGCATCACCCGGAAACATGTTCTGGACGGGAACCATTTTCCGCCAAGACGAGTGCGTCGCAGCTGGCCTGATCGGCCCGCCTGGCGTGCTCGCCTGTGCCTGCACCAGCATGCAGCCCGACGCGGGAGCAACTTGACCCGCAAGCTGCCTTGCTGACCTCGTTGGCAAGGCCAGCCTTGCCAATGAGGTTGCTTGCGACTCAGAGTCTCTCCGTCCCGTCGACCCTCTCGCCGAGATCTTCGAGAAGCTCGCTATCGCCGAAGAGACGTCCTCCGACTTGGTGTCCATCAGCTCCTCCAACAACGCCATTGAGCCTGGTGAGCTTCTCGTTGTTCCCGAAGCAGTTACCACCGATATCTACCCTGACAACGTGGTCATCATGGACAAACCCCTCCCTCCCATCGCTTGCGACGTCATGGCCGGCCTGCTCGACGCCAGCGTCTTTGTGGAGGCAATGGTCATCGGCAGTAGCCAGGCAGCCGACGTGGTTGCTGAGGACCCATTGCGAGCAGCAATTTGGGACTTGGCAAACCTTGTAGATGACGAGACTGATCCAACCAGGCTCGAGGTGATCCGCCACAAGGTCCTCAAACAACGGCAACAAGCAGGTGGCCATGCAACACCATGCCGAAGCCAACTAGCGTGAAATTGACCGCATCAACACCGGAACACCCGCTGGTGCTAAGCCTAGCCGGGTTGGCGTTATCCGACAGCACGGCGGAGCCATTGCCTGTATGTAGGGAGTCGGACGCCCGATATACGACACGCCGGCGTAGAACCTGTGTGGGAACCCCGACTTAAGAGTCGAGATCACCGAATGCACGTGTATAGTGATCCTAGAGATCAATGCTCACTGAACACACAGAAGCTGAATAACAAGAGTCTTACATCCATACATACCGTCTTACACAAATTATGACCATTATGGCCAAGTCTTACATAGATAAAGCCTCAAGGGCTGAATAGCAAATAACTCAGATAGCGGAAGTCTTCATAGATAAGTAGAACCCATGCCATCTGCCTTAACCCTACAAGCATTCCGACTGGGAAAGCGTCCTAGTTCGCATGTTCGTCTCCATAGAATTCTTCTTCGAATTCCTACTCCTCCATGCCTGGCCAATTAAATAACCAGTGGCAACCCAATGAGTACTTTGAATTTACTCGCAAGCAACCCATGATTTGGTTCAAGGTAACAATGCAAATATACAACAACGAGCAGTCTAGCTACAAGCTAGATTAAATATTCTTCCATCGTGTAACATGCATCAATAAATTTGGGTAACCTCGAAGACAGGTTACAGATATCAACATGAATAGGATTCAGCTCAACGAGTCAAGTCACCACCTTGAATCAACACACACGCATACTTTCACCGAGATTGTAAAATTCTGGACATAGTTTAAGTAGCACCACCCAACTGTCCATGACCGTGGACCCGGCTATTCGAATAGTTTTACACTCTGCAGAGGTTGCGTACTTTACCCAGAAGATCCGGGAATCTTTCGTGTCACCCATGATCCCGCAGTACCTCAAGTACTCGGGGGAAGCACCCGATCATTATCTTTCCCTAGACGACACTAGCATAGGGTCCACTCGTTGGTGCACGGCCCTCGAGTACAAACAATAGATCATGGGACTTGCCCTATTTTCAATGTCACGCGTACACGAAGGGACCAATGGTGTGTCCGGTGCCCTGTAAAAACAGTCATGGTCGTTTATCCAAGCACGACCCCGTCCCGGGAGAGACCTCAAGTCTTTCCCGTCACTTGTAATGTGGGCACCATGCTAGTATCGGCCTAAGTAATCAATAATGCCCCGTCCCATAAGGGTTAGAGTGGTTGCACATGTTTGGTTGGGACGGTAGTCACACATAAATCTAATCCATCATTTCACCCACACACAAGATCTTTATTGGCACACCACTTCTTCCTCAAGTTATGACCTAACTCAACATCACCCTTGGGCATTAGGGGCACCCGATGTTTTTTTGAAAAGAATGCAACCACGAAGGTTTCATGGCACACATGCATCTCTAAGCATCACTACTAATCATTTGCATTGCATCTAAGCATATAGCAAGATCATGAGTAAAGCATGCATCATGTGGTGGCTCTCAACTAGGTCACCACCGCCACTCTTATCATCATGCATTCGGAAATAAATGGGTTCCGAGGAACACAAGGGTATCATGGTCAAAGGACTGCTTGTCTGGATTGGCTTGGTCTTCAAGGTCTTCAAATCCTTCCCCTCCTTCTTCTTCGGCAACCTCGTCAAACACGGTATCTAATCGTCGCAATAAACAACGGGAAAATAAGACTATAATGAAAACAGAAAAACCAAAGTGCTCAGAAAAATGTCAAACTATTTTTATCAAATACTAGAGGGAAAACTAAGATGGCAAAAATTCTTAGTTTGAGTTTTGGAGTGACAGAATGGGGTACATGAATTTTTGAACAGAGGTTTTAGAGTTCAAATATGAATTTAAATTTGAACAGAACAAAAAAGGTTCATGGATATGGGTGAAAGTGACATCATTAAATAGGTTGGATTTTTACAAGTTTTTAGGAACTGGAATTAATTTATTTGGACAAATATTTAATCCTGTGGAATTATTTGAAAATCTCAGAGAAAAGAAAAAGAAAAAGGGCCCTGTGCCACTGGGCCAGAACGGCCACAGTGCAGCAGGCCCAGGGCGAACAGCCCACCGCACGGGCGCCAGCGCGCGCGCCAGGGTTTTCAAACCTGACGGGCGGGGCCCGCCGTCAGTGAGAGGAGAAAGGAGCGAGGGAGAGGGGAGGCTGACAGGCGGGACCCGCCTGTCATCCCTAACCCTCAGGCAGAGAGCCGGCGAGCTCACCGGCGACGACTCGGGGCACGGCAGGGCGAGCTGAGGGCAGGGATGGACTCACCGAGGTGTCGCCGATTTGGTGGAGGTGAAGTGGGTTGCCGGAGTGGCCTGGTTCACCGGCGGCGAGGTCACGCGGCGGAGGAGCTGCGGGTGAAGGTTGCTTCGGTCGATTCCGGCAGCTGCAGAGAGGGAAAAGAGGGGGAAACGAGTCAGTGGGACGTTGTGATGCTAGATCGAACGGCACGAGGGGGGAGCATGAGGTGGTCGGGGCGGCTCATTGGAGGAGGCTATAGTGCAGGCGTGCACTGTAGCATGCTCTGGACCATGCCTATTGCATGCCAGGGAATGCCGTTGGCTGGCTGGGCGCGTCCACCTTGCCTAGGGGGGCAGGCACGGAGTAAACAAACGGGCTGTGGCCTTGGATGCCTCGGTTGTCCAGTGGAAGAGGAGGGAAGTTGAGAGAAGGTAAGAATTGGGCTGTCCAGCAAGGTAAACTGGGGTTTTCACCCTTCAATTATTGAGCTCTGGTCATGGGAGAGTTACTGGAGGTAGAGGGTGACTAGGTGATGCTGTGGTAAAAAGTTGAATCAAAGGTTAATAGTAAAAGAGGGCAAAACAGTGGTTTTTGTAAAATGGCAGAAGGTGTTTGATGATGTTTTGGGCAAGCAAATGACTTCAAATAGCCATGACACTTAACAGGATTGAATGGCATATGGAAATAGGGTGTTTCACCAAGTTTGGGCTTATTTGGAGAAACTTGCGAATGTAACTTTGGTGAACCCTAGAAATCAACAGAAATGGTTTCACCATGTTTAAGTCAAGCTAATTATCTCCCCTTGATGCACCACTTGGTGTAGTGTCATCATTTGGGGTTATGACCATGCCCACAAAGTTTGAAGCCCCAAGTAAAAAGTTGGTAATGTAAAGTTTTTCAAATTTGAATTTGAACAGAATTGGTTTTGGGGTACTCTGATCAAGTTACCCTTCTCCAAAGCTTGTGCCATTTGGTCTAGATGCCTTATTAGACCATTCTAGCATATGTACCAAGTTTGAGAGCATTTAGACAAGTTTGGCAATGTAAAGTTGCTCAAACTTCAAATATGGACAGAATGGTTTTGAGGGGTTTTGATGACGTTTTCTTGCTTCCCAAGGCATGCGGCTTGGCAAGATCATCAAATATGTCATATATGGCATGATAGAATTTCCCTGGAATTTTTAGAGAATATTTCCTTTGTAAATATTTCAAAAGCTTGAAATATCCAGAAAGGGTTTCTGAGGGATTTGTCCAATATTTTGAACATGACCAGTGTTGAAACTCTTATATATGGACAATATATGTCCTATGAGTCTCCCTGAATTTTGGCAAATATTATTGAAATAATTAAATAATTTTTCCCTATTAAAGACCATTTCTGGCCTTAAGAAAAAGCTTTTAAATAAAATAGGAAAATAACTTTTAAAATTATACATTTGTGGTTTCTGGGAGTCCTATATGTACTAGGTTTCAAATATACTTTTTGAAATAATTTTCTCACCCTAAATCAAGCACTTGCAGTGCAAACCTCAATTCAGGGGTTTTTGGAATACTAATTTTAGAAAATACACTTTGGCCAAATTAATTTTATAAGAAAATACTATACTGCTATAAACACTTGGTATGATCATTGGGTAGGAGTTTTGGGTAAGGAGATGAAATTTAAAAGAGGGAGTAGTTGACTTTAAAGATCACTTGAGAAACAGAGGGAGAAAAACTTAATTCCAAATAAAAGCCAAATGATGCCAAAAAAATTTGTGCTGGTCCAAATTTTCATGCTTTATTGATGCAAATGACATGTTACAAAATGCAGGGTGTGACAACCTGTGTGCCGCGTAGGCGGCAGCACACGTCCTCCGAAATTTAGAAGGCGATGAACTGCGCACTCAGATGGAGCATGTCCAAGAGCACCACAATGCTGCAAGTCGGCGACAAGACACCTACAACCACGTGCTAGCAGCCGACAAGTAGGAGGAGAACCCGGAGGCCGGCAATGAGCATGGAGCGACCTCCCGGTCGCCCAGTGGAGGTGGCCGCAACAAGAACTAGGGTACAGCCCCTGGACGCGTCCAGCGTTCTCAACACACTAGCAAGGCCAGCCAGCACGATCCCCTGAACCCGGACAATCGGCGCCAGCAAGATGAACGTCCGCCTCCCCGTAGGAAGAGGCCGGGTTCTCCGGCACCGGTTGACCATCCGACTCTGGGGGCCGGCTGGGCCCACGAGTCGGCGATTAAAACGCCCTCCAGAGGCTCGAGCAGCTAACTCGGTCCTAGGCCTTAGAAGAAGAAGATGCAGTCAGGCCGGCCTGCTTCGGACTCCGCATTCGCGACGACCCCTTCTCCAAAGGGTTCTCGCTTCCCCGAGACACTCCCAAGTACAACGGTGCCTTGAAGCCGGAAGACTGGCTCAACGACCACGCCACGGCAGTCAGCATAGCCAACGGCAACAAGCGCGTTGTCGTGAAGTATGTTCCGCTCATGTTGCAAGGCACGGCCCGGACATGGCTGAACAGCCTCAAGCTCAACATCATCAACAGCTGGTTCGATTTGAACAAAATTTTTGTGCGCAACTTCAACATCACTTACAAGCGGCCTCCCAAGCCAAGCCATCTCTCCCATGTGTGTTCAGGGGCCGACTGAGTCCACTCACGACTACCTGACATGCTGGGCCGATCATCACAACTCCTACGAGGGGGTGCACGAGGTGCAAGCGATCGAGTACTTCACCGTCGAGTGCTGAGATGGCACTCTACTCAAGCAGAAGCTCCTGTGCGATGAGCCGGCTACACTAGACGAGCTCTTGGCCATGGCGGACAAGTACGCTACGGCCGAATCCTCCATGAAGTCGGAGATCTAAGTGTGCCCCAACACATGCCCCGCAAAGAAAAAGGCGGGGCGACAAGCTCCGGAGAAGCAGTCCTTCATCGTCCAGGAGACCCACAAGCTGCAGGAGGCCGGTGTCATCCAGGAGGTGCAGCATTCGGAGTTGCTGGCAAACCCGGTTATTGTCCCTAAGAAGGGGGAGGAGCGCATGTCCATTGGTTTCATGATCATCAACAAGGCTTGCCCCGAGGACCCTTTCCCCCTTCCTCGTATCTACCATATTGTTGAATCCACCGCCGAGTGCGGTCTGTTGGGGTTTCCTGGATGCCTTCTTAGGCTGTCATCAAATCAAGATGGCGGTGCAGGATGAATACTATGATCTGCTATGGTTAGATTTTATCTTAAAACTTTTCTCATAGTTACGGATGCTTGCATGGGGGTTAATAATATGTAAGAGGTTTGTTAAAGTAATAATAGCACCTAAGCACTGATGCACCCACAAATCAAATTATCAAAGTAGGGAACACAAATCAAACCAACATGGTGAAAGTGACTGGATGAAATTCTTGTGTCTCCTCAAGAACGCTTTGCCCATTATATGAAACCGTCTTAGCGTGTCCTTTGCCAAAAAAGGATTGGTATACCTTGTCGCATATTATTGACCATTACCATTACTTGCTTGTAACAAATTATCTTGCTATCAAACTATATGTTACCGACAATTTCAGTGCTTGCAGACATTACCTTGCTGAAAACCACTTGTCATTTCCTTCTACTCCTCGTAGGGTTCGACACTCTTACTTATTGAAAGGACTAAGATTAATCCCCTATACTTGTGGGTCAATAGCTGACTCTCCGGGCTGTTAGACCACATGGCTCATGTCATCGGCATCCACGGGCCGGACATAAGTGCCTTGAAAGTGGCTCGGAAGGCATCCTCGAGCTCTTCCCAACATGCTATGGAGATTTTTGGGGAGGCTATTTAGCCAATGCCTGGCTGGCCACTTGAGTTTTCAAAACAAGTATTTTATGGCGTGGAGGTCATCCCCTCGATAAATATGAATGTGGAGAAGAAATTCCTGAATCCACACAGCTGGGTCTGTAGTCCCGTCGTATTGCTCGATGTTTATGGGTTTAAACCCTTCAGGGAACTGATGCTGATCACCTCAGTTGTAAAACACATTGGGTAAGCGGCGCATCTGACTCGGGCCACATCACGCCGGAGTTCATCTACCATGCGGGCCCGTTGCTGCTCCCAAGGTCTATCGTTTTGATCGAGCCAAGCTTGGTATCCGTCCCGTCTAGTGGGAAGGTGCTCTTTGGATCCGTAAATAGATCCTGTCTGACCTGCTCTAGCATGCAGATCGCATAGTAAGTCATACTCATATTCTCGCTATACCGGCTCCTTGCCTCTTTGGCGAGGGAGAGCGGGTGGGTGTTTGGCATTTTCAGCCGGCCTGACCCGTCCTCGATGGGGAAGTCTGGCTTATCTGCCTAAGTGTATCTTGGAGGTGATGGCTCGTAGGCCTCATCATCAAATTGTGGTAGTAGTTTACACTTTGGGTAGCTTTTGGTCAGCCCCTCGTACCCGTACCCTTCTTCAGCAGCTAGGATTTTTGTCCATCTATCGCTGATGGTATCTTGTTTGGATTTTATCCATTGCTGCTCTTTCTTCAAGCTTCGTGTGGTGGCAGTAAGCTGACGTTTAATCCGCTCTACCTCTACATCCCTTGGATATTCAGCGCTGTCTCTAGCGTTTAGAAGGCTCCTCGATGGGCCTGTTACTATCTCTCTTGGGGTTGCCATCATCGTTATTGGTACCGTCGTCATCGCCCTTTTGGTGTCCACCATGTAAACATTGCCAGTGGAGGTGGTCGTCCAACGACCGGTGATGGGAGGGGCAGTATCAGCATGGGGAATGGTTCCGACGTGTTTGTCCATGTATTCGGCCTCTTTAGAGGCATAGTCCAGCATGTCGGTTAAATCTTCGAGAATGGCTACTAAGTGGGTGGTGGATGGGGCGTAAAATTCGCCATACTTTGCCTCGAGGCCCCACTGAGCGTAGGCTGAGGGTGGGCCATCCAAGATGGTGATCATTTGGATCCAATCAAGTGCTTTGTTTAACAAGGCGAGGCTGCTCGGGTTGGCGTACACGGTACTTCAGAGTTGACATCCGTTGTGATGGTGACGAAAGGGCCGGGCCCAGTCAAGACCGACTCCTAGTCTTTTGACGCCACTCCTATATCGGGGCTTGTAGCCAGATCTGCGGTAAGGAGGGGGATCCTGGCCAAGGGTGACTCCCGGTCTTCGGGCACTGATCCAGTGTCGAGGCTCGAAGCTAGGTCCGCGGGGAGAAGAGCGAGTTTGGCTGATAGTGACCCCGTTCTTCGGACGTGACAGTTGCGTCCAAGCTCGAAGTCGCCCACAAGGTAGGGTATGATCCAGAGATTGGATCGGGGAGAGGCCCCAAAGTTGATGCTTCAGAATTCGTGGGCGTCTCAAATGAGGTTGAGAAGCCAGTGAAAATGAGGTCGCCCCGAGTGTCGGCGACGTACTGTAGTTTACCGTATCTTATCTGCTGCTCAAGGGTGAAATTGTTGAATTGTTCGAGACAGTCGGTCGAGTTGGCTTGCGGAACAATGCTGCCAAATGCAAAGAGCTGGTCAGGGATGAAGATATCCCCGGTGTTTATGCAATCTCTGATGATGGGGAGAGCCATCGATCCTTCGGTGATCCAACAATGGAACTCTCAATGAAATCACCAATGTCCATGTCAAAACCGGCGGATCTCATGGGGTCCCGAGCTGTGGATCTTGGATCAATGGGGAACAGGGGACGAAGGACAAAGTGTTTTTCCAGGTTCGGGCCCTCTCTAAGAGGTAAAGCCCTATGGCCTTCTCGATTATATTGAAGTGTATAGGATGATTACAGAGTCGGTCTACTATGAGATCAAATGAACTAAACCTTAGGCTAGTAGGGTGATCATTGTTGCTCTAGCCTCTACAGACTAAAACCCTCTGGTTTGTATGGACACCAGGGGTACTAGGGGTTACACATGGTCGTTACAACGAGGGAAATAAACGTGTCGAATATTATATCTTAACTTGGCGAGAGAGAGAGAGAGAGAGAGAGAGAGAGAGAGATACCCCGAGTTGAATCTGCGAGAGATCAATTTGGTGCATGTGTGATACAGAGGGATTGTGCATCAAATAAAAAATGTGGCAACACTCTCTGTTGGGTGTGTGAGACACATTGTGCACAAGGAGACACATGGTGTTTGAATCCCTAAAAGACATTAAAATATTAGAATTTAACCTAAAGTGGATTCGAATTTTTGAATCGATGATCATAGCATCTGCAAAATCGTATTTAAAGGGCATTCAATGTCCTTTTTAGCCTACATATAAGTTTTGATTGTAGTCAAAGTATCTCTACTTTGATCAAACTTATAGAAAAAGTATCAACATTCAAAAACATCAATTAATACTGTTAGATTCGTACGTACTGCTAGATTTGTATTCAAACAGATAGTGGTTTCTAATTTGTATTCAAACATGTGAATGCTTGTTCTCGTGCATGCTCTTGGTACTAGGATTTCGCCACGTCTAGCCAGTCTGATAGTAGGTTTTTAAGCTCCTAGTCCAATGTAGTAGGAGTAGTAGTATTAGTGGAGTACTGACAACATCTACAGTAGAGTATGGAGCTCCTAGTAGTACCTAACACTCTCAATAAAATTCTTAGAATCCGCGCTACTATCTACCTATACAGCCATCATCATCTCTCTCTTCTAACTTCAGCCGGCGTGGACGTGGGAGGGGGGACGTTTGAGGGAAAGAGGGAGGGGGATATCCCACAAGCGAATGAAAAAACGCAAGATAAAGTGTGATCCATGTGGTGAGTACCGTGCAGGGTCTACCATGTTGGGGTGCAATGCGAACGTGACAAGAGTGATGTACATCATCCATTCCTTATGAACTTGCATACTTCGAGTACTCATTTTTCACAAAGTATACACTCATGCGCTCATGCATACGGGCATACACTCACCCCTATGAATGCCCACGCGCACACGCTACCCCTATGAGCACCTTCGAGAGACTGAGACGACATACCATCTTGAGATTTATGAAGTCACTATAGGCGCCTCATCGTCGACGGGAACAGTGGGTAGGTCCGGACGTCCGCCACGTGAAACTCCAAAACTTTGGTCCCATCCCACCCAATAACTCTCTAGGCTGTAGCCATCTGGCTTTACAAACTCTGCACAGTCAAAACCGATCGACCGGTCATCATCGGTACCACTATTCACATCACAACATTCGCTGCTCGGCCTATGCTAGTTACTTTTGCCGGCCGGTCACCATTACCCCAAAACCACATCTCCTCTCTAGGCCATTTTCCCACCTTTCGATCCTCATGCCCGCATCAGCCATTGAAAGCACAAGTGCTCACTAAGTGATTTTGGTAATTAATGTCAACATTTCTTTTGTTGGACAAATTGTTTTATCGAGTACATTTCAGATAAGTTAAACAATGGCGTGGAAAGGACAACAGGATGTGGATCCCTCTCAAAGTGCTAAGGAAAAGGATTGGCAAAAGCTCAAGACTCTGGATTTTCATTTTGGTGATCCATGATCACATTGAGTCCATAGAAAAGCCAATACTATTAATAGGGGAGGAGGTCTTATTTAATGATATGGTTTCTCAAGTGCTTAGTGATATTTTTCCATAACCCTCAACCACTTTGTCCATCCAAGTATGCCCAAACCCAAATTCCAAACTCGTCTGCACCGATATTTCTTACTTGGAGCCACCGAGTTCATCTTGACATAGCCATTGCAAAAGCCCTAACAATTCTGCCTCACTAATATGGACCTCGGTCTCACCGAGATGACCTTGCCAACTCACTATTGCCTTGTTGATATTTTTTTGGTCTCAACGGGATGTTGCAATCGGTCTCACCGAGATGGCTTGACTGATTCTCTGTTGCTCATTGCATTCACTATGGTCCCATCGAGTTGATGCAATCAGTGCCACTGAATTGAAGTTTTCCCTATGCCCTAGCACATCGGTCCCATCGAGATTCCTAACATTCATATTTTTGCAAAGATCGGTGCTACCGACTTCTCTAATCGGTGCCATCGAGATTGGTAAAAGTGTGTAATGATTGGATTTTTTGGTGGAGGCTATATATGCATGTCCACCCCTCTCACTCACAGAGAGATCCATTAGAACGTGGCTACACTTCCACCATTCATTTTATGAGAGAGAACCACCTACTCATGTGTTCAGATCAAGAGATTACATTCCTTCCATTTGGACCTTAATTTATAGCATTACCCAAATTGCTTTCCACTCAAATCCATCTTCCACCATAGCTAAATTTGTGTGTGAGAGAGAGAGTTTAGTGTTGGGGAGATCATCATTTGAAGCACCCGAGCAAGGAGTTCATCATTAGCACACCATCTATAACCTCTTGGAGAGTGGTGTCTCCTAGATTGGTCAGGTGTCTCTTGGGAGCCTCCAACATGATGTGGAGATGAACCAAGAAGTTTTTAAGGGCAAGGAGATCGCCTAATTCGTGCAGATCTACCCAAGTGAGGCAAGTCCTTAATGGGTGATGCCCATGGTGGGATATACAAGCTTGCTTCCTCATGCACCCTTCATGGGTGGTGCCTCCGTGGACTCGCACAACCGTTATCCTTTGTTGGTGGAAGTCTTCATCAATGTGGATGTACGATAGCACCACCTATTGGAACCATGCCAAAAATACTCCACGTCTCCTTTTGCGTTTGCACACTCCAATCCCATCCCTTTACATTATTGCACTTTCATGCTTTACTCTTTCCGCTGCTCATACTCTTGCCATCCTTGTGTAAAATGTATTGTGTGCCCATTAACATGTGCTAAACTCAATCTTAACTTGAAGAAACTAAAAACTACCACTTTTACTTGTTAAGGGTCTAATCACACCCATCTAGACCCCTCTTCCCGATCCTTTCGATTGGTATTAGAGCTTTGGTCTCCATAGCTTTGGTTTAATCACCATTGGAGGAAGATGGACGATTCTACATTCGGGAGTATTAGACATAGAGTGCCTATTTTCGATGGGGATTTTTGTGGTTCTTGCAAAAATGGAATGCTTGAGATCTTCAATCAATATAGTTGGAGCAAGTATATTCTTAGCCCTTATGTGCCTTCTATTTATCCCTTGCATCCTACTCATTAAGAGGAAATTGACATGCTTCGTCATCTTAGAACTGTCAATATTACCATTAAAGGATTACCAAACATTGTGCTTAGACAAGTACAAAATTTGAATGTGCTTACACTTTGCCGAAGGATCTTGAGATGCTTTATCCTAATTATTGTTTGAAAAATCTAGATGAAATTCTTCAAAAGTCCATTGCTTTTCATAAGATGAAGCCTAGTGATCCCAACTTTGATGAATGTCTATTTGAGGTCCGCGATCTTATGCGTGTTAAGGGTTATGTTGGAACCATTAGTAGCATTATTACAAAAACTATTAGAATTCTTAAACTTGCACATTTTCATAATCAAAATTTAACGAATCACTTGAACTAGGTGATGATCATATGCATGATGATGATGTTGAACATGGATATTATGATGAAGATGAAGAAAGTGACATTGAATATGAGAAGACTACGAGGAATCTTAATCTCATGGCAAATCTTAGCAATTACATATCTGGAGGAACGGAATGGGTTCTTGATAGTGGATATACCTATCACATGACTGGCGATAAAGACATAACTTAAGGCTATGGTTAGATTTTATCTTAAATCTTCTTTCATAGTTGCAGATGCTTGCGAAGGGGCTTAATCATAAGTGGGAGGCTTGTTCAAGTAATAACATCACCCAAGCACCGATCCACCCACAACGAAGGTACTTTTATTTCACAAACTAACTATACCAAGGATATTTTCAAGAAGTTTGACATGCAAGAAAGCAAAGGTATGAAAACACACATGCCTACTAGTGAACATCTTGACTTGACTAAGAATGGCAATCCGGTTGACCAAAAAATTTACTAATCTATTATTGGTTCACTATTATATGTTTGTGCCTCCCATTCCAATATTATACTAAGTGTGTTCATGTGTGCATGATACCAAGATGCTCTAAGAGAATGTCATCTTAAAGTTTTTAAAAGGATAATGAGATACTTAATTCATACACCAAACGTTCTCATTTGGTACCCTAAGAGGTCATCTTTTGATCTTGTTGGCTATTCCAACTTAGACTATGCCGGTGACAAGGTTGATAGGAAGTCCACTTTGGGCACATGTCAATTTCTTGGTAGATCTCCTGTCTCTTGGTCCTCCAAGAAACAAAATTCGGTATCATTATCCACCGCCGAAGCGGAATACATTGCTGCAGGATCATGTTCTTGTAAACTACATTGGATGAGTCAAACTCTCAAAGATTATGGGATACATGTAAGACATGTTCCATTGCTTTGTGACAATGAGAGAGCTACTAAAATTACTCACAATCTCATGCAACATTCTCGAACTAAGCATATTTAAGTTCATCACCATTTCATTTGTGATCATGTTAGTAAAGGAGATATCAATCTTAAGCATGTTTGTACCGACAAGCAATAGGTAGTCTTCACAAAACTGCTTGATGAAAAGATATTATGTCATTTGAGGAGTGAGTTAAATATCATTGATGCATCAAATTTGGAATAGGCACCCATTTCGATACATGCAAAGAATGAGCCTATGTGACTAATCCTTGATGTTTTTCTTATAATGATGATCACTTATCTTGGATATATTTGCACCCTTGTATGTTATATAACCCTTGTAAGTACTTGGATGAGACTCATTCTATGGAATTGCAAACCACTCTCATCTTGAGAAATTTCTACATTACCAAGTATATACGCTTTGCTTGTTGAGATCAAGGAACAAGTCTACACAACATATCCTTTGACAATATTTATATGATGAATTTCACTCTTGTCAAATTTGGTTACGTAAGAGTTATTCCTCACAAGACTAACCCAACATTTAACGTTCACCTCAAGTTCGACTACATGATCAAGATCAACAACAAACCGAAGGTGTATTTTTTCCATCTTAGAGAAGCTTTGCTCCAAGTCATGAGTTAAATCAATTCAACAAGATGTGAATCCATCTAGACACTTAAATGAAAAATGGCAACCCCATTTCGAGGTTAACGATGAATATGACCTATGATCAAGTGATCTCATTTGACTCCTAAGTCATTATACTCTAAATAGGTGAGTCTGTCGCCCACCACCTCGAGATGAAGTTATCGAGTGTTTCCTACTTAGTTGCATTTCTTTTGCATTTACCAAGCTTTCCTTTGCTATATTGTTTATCTTTTAACCAAAAAAATTCATCTAGATCTTTTCTATTGTCTGTGTGTCTTTCCTATTTTTCTCAATTTTTAAATTCACATCAAACTCTATCAAATTCCTTGAAAACCATTGTGAAATTTCCTTTGCTAGTGAGCTGAGATGATAGAAATTTTTCTCTACATTGAACTAAGTTCCACCAATCCAACTATAGTCCAGATCGAAGCACAAGTTTTACTTATACACATTCATTGGTTCTACCGAAACGGACTAACTCGATCTCTCCGATATGCTCTATCTATGACTGCCTCATCTCGGCGCCACCGATCTTACTGCTAAGAAATATTTTAGCCATGTTATACTGTTTATTCTTTCCAGCTCCACTCAATGATTCCTCCCCTCTAGCCGCATCTTGAGCTACATTCTGCTTGATTGTCTCTCTCTAGGACCATACTCACTTGACTTATATCCATGAAGAACCCTTCTTCAAAATTGATGTCAAAGGGGGAGAGAGATCTTCTCTGAAAAATAAAGAGCACATCAAAACTTATCGTTACAAAGCTCTTCCGACAAAGGAAGAGAGATGCACCTTCGTAAGAGGAGAGAATTTGCATGTCTTTAAGAGGGGAAAGACATGTCAGCTATCATTTAGTTATCTTTGATTCTCAACTTAAGCTTTAAGCTAGATATTATTGTTTCTCACCCTACCTACTCCCAATATCAAGTGTTAGATTAGGGGGAGAGGATCAGGATGGTAATTCTATCCATGGACATGGATACCCATGGATATCCGACCCGTATGGATAGGGTTTGGATATGCTTATGCGCCCATGGGCGTTGCCCAAACCCGACCCGATTAATCATGGGTAGGGCACGGAAATAATCTTGTAACCATGGATATATCCAAACCCGACCCGAGAGTATGACTTAATGGAAATATTTTACTATCCCTAACAACACTCACATGTCTCACTATAATTTGAACCATTATAATCCAAAACATTCAAATCAAATTGCACAATCCCCACTGTAACTTTTATTAGTTGACAATCAATCGCCGCCTTAATATTACGTAAGCCCCCTTCCGATCTTTTATGTCATTGTTAAATATCTCATCATTAAGTATCATTCCCGTCTCTTCTTCTTACTACTCCTACATCCCAAGAGATGGTCGACACTGTCAGGATAGTGAGAGTGGGAGTAACTTAGCTAGTAACATAATGTGTTAATGAGAGGTGGTAAGTAGTTCATGAGAGGTGGTAACATATTATGTTACTGTAACATAGCGCTTTCCAATACAAGATGAGTCTACAAGCTATTAAATGAAGCAACATATGACACGACGATTATATTACTTTTCACTATGAAGGTAGTGACTTAGAATAGTGTTATATGCATGACACTAGTATAAGTTACTTCCCACTATGAGTAGCCACAGCCACTATCTCCATGTATGGTGGAGCACTTCAATAGCCAGCACCACTAGCCTATGACAATGCAACTAACTATCCCCTCGACCCCTCCATCTCTGCTTTTTCACATGCACATTGATGCATGGGTGCAAGAAATTATGTGCATGTTGTGTCATTTCTTATGTAGATGTCTTGGGAGGACGCCATAGATATCCAACGGATATGGATATCCATCTGGTTTGGACATGGACACAATTTTTCGCCCATTGATTTTTTCATGGGCGGATAGATACTATCTTCATGGATATGGATATGGATTTGATATTGTTCAACCCGATCCAAACCTGGCCCATTGCCATCCATGTTCATGATTAGGGGAGAACAATCCTTGGAATTCATCACAAACCCTTAACTCTTTGGGGACCTGTCTATATCTAAGTGAAGTACTCACTCTATGGCTCTTATCTCTTACATGTCATTCCACTCTTGGTATTCTTGTGGATCTTGAAAGCTTTCTTGTTTGAAGTTCTCTTGTGTTATTTAACCTTGTTTTCTCAAGTTTGCTTCTTCATGAGTCAGTTCAAGGACCACGAGGTACGTATATGCATATCTCTCATGTGCATGATAATGTCTCGGTTTTGCACATATTGTTTACAAGAGAGAACCATAAACACGAAACTACATCTCATATCACTTTTGCTTTGATGCATATGGCCAAGATACATGTATATCATTACATACTCTATCATGATGTGCACTCACGTGCTGTTCAATTCTATCATTATGTAATTGCACACATATAGGGGGAGCTCGTGCATGTTACATGTTCTTCCAAAGCTTTGCTGACTATAATCTTAATTATTTATTAGAAGCTTTGATGTATGTTGTCATCAATTAACAAATAGGGGGAGATTGAAAGCACAAGTGCTCCCTGTATCATTTTGGTAATTAATGTCAACATATCTTTTGTTGGACTAATAGTTTTATCTAGTACATTTTAGATAAGTTCAAAAATTGCGTGGCAAGGACAATGACTAGCAAAATTGTGGAGCCCCTTCAAAATGCAAAGCTAAAGATTAGCAAAATCTCAAGAATCTGCATTTTCATTTTAGTGATCCAAGATCGCATTGAGTCCATAGGAAAGCCAATACTATTAAAAGGGGATGAGGTGTTATTTAATGATCTAGTTCCTCAAGTGCTTAGTAATATTTCTCCAAAACCCTCAGCCACTTTATCCATCCAAATATGTTCAAACCCTAATTCCGAACTCGCTCCCACCAATATTTCCTACCCGGAGCCACCAAGTTTATCTTGACATACCCACTGGCGAAACCCTAACTGTTTGGTCTCACCGATAAGGATCTCGGTCTCACCGAGTGGCCTTGACAACTCACTGTTGCCTTGTTGCAATATTTTCGGCACCGAGATGTTGAAATTGGTTTTGCCGAAATGGCTTGACTTATTTTCTATTGCTGATTACATTCACTTCAGTCCCACCGAGATGATGCAATCGGTGCCACCGAGATGAAGTTTTCCCTAAGCCCTATGTAACGCCCAAGATGCGGTTATATCTCCCACATGTCGAGGCACGACTTAGAGGCATAACTGTATTTTGGTGTGATCGCAAGAAGGGTCATTTTCACATATTCCCATGTAAATGAACAAGGAAGTAAATAGTTGGCTTACAATCACCATGTCACACAATGATCAATTATTCATACATCATTTAGAGTACACGCAAGGTCCAGCTACGGATAGAACCAAATGAAAAGATAACCACCCACTATGCCCTATCGGCCCTAGTAGGAACCACTACTGATCATCGGGGTATGTCACGTACATACGCCGCGCTCTTCATCGAACTCCCATTGGAGCTCCTGGCCATCGCCTTCATCGAACTCAGTTGTACCTGCACCTATTTGTGTAGTAAACCATGAGTCACGAGGACTCAGCAACCTTGTTCCCGGGTATCAAAACTATCAAAGCTTTGAGGTGGGGAGAAGGTATCAAGTGGGGTTGCAGCAAATGCTAAGCATATCTGAGGTGGCTAGCTTATGAACTTTCAGAGCGAGAAGAGAAGCTATGCCAATGATCGTAAACAAGTCATGATCACTAGATGATCCTGTCTACCTACGCGTCATTCATAACCCAGCCGTGTTCTCTTCCCGAACTCCCTCGAAGAGAGACCGTCATGACTACTCACATAGGTAGTGTATTTTATTTGAGTTTTTTTGTCCAGTTATCTACAACCGAATATTAACAAACTCCGATCCACCACATAACCGTGGGCACGGCTTTCGAAAGATCATAAACCTGCAGGGGTGTCCCAACTTAGCCCATCACAAGCTCTCACGATCAGCAGAGGTAAAACCTGTTATCTTAGGGACAACCCGATCAGACTCGGAATCCCGGTGCACAAGATATTTTGACAATGGTAAAAAAAGTCTAGCAAGACATCCCGACGTGCCGACACCCCGATAGGAGCCATGCATATCTCATCTCAGGCCATGATCGGATGAGCATACAACTACCAAACCCGAGTTTCCACGGGGGGAAGCCGCAAACGACTCTGGGTTGGACCAACACTCATGAGGAGCACTGGCCCGGGTTCTAAATTAAGTCCTTGGGTGCTAGCCGGTCCCTATACAATTTTTAGTTATTAGGAAAATGGTAAAACCAAAGTTGGGCCTTGCCGGAGGAGTTTTATTCAAAGCGAACTATCAAGGGGGCCCATAAACCCTAAACACGTTAGGAATGCAAAATCATGGAACATAACACCGGTTTATCGGTTCTTAAGGCGGAATGAGTGGAACAAAACACCGAGCTAAAGGCCAAGCCTTCCACCCATTGCCAAGTATATATTTGCATTAATTAAGTAAGAGATATTGTGAAATTTGAAAATATCCATGCTCCCGCATAGAGCAATCTTCAACTTCACCTGCAACTAACAATGCTATAAGATGGGCTGACCAAAAGCGTATCTTAGCCAATCAGCAGTATGCTAGGAGGGTGGTTAGAGGTTTCATGGTAATGTAGTAGGCTGACAAGCCAATAGATAGGCAGCGCGACATAGCGATAGAGCCAGACAACTAGTAAAGCAAAGATAGAGTTGATATCAAGGAATGGTCATCTTGCCTGGGATCCCGCAAGGAAGAAGAACGAGTCCATGAAGAAGACAAACAGACGTAGTTGAACGAATCCTCACAACTCCGAAACGAAACCGAAGCTAACGGGAGAAGAAAACAACAAGGTAAACACATAAGCATAAGCATGGCATGATGCACAACCAAGGATGATGCATGTGCAACGGGTTGCATATTGACGAAATTAAGTGGAGCTCAATATGCAACGGGTTGCATATTGACGAAACACCACATCCAATTATTTAGTTTGATCCCGTTTAAGCACCCAACAAGTTGAAATGTTGGTTAACATGGCAAGAGGTGCAACTCAAAATAAACTATACTAATAAAGCAATTTAAATAGGGCCGGAAACAACAAACAACAATTCCGGAAAATCACCACATGTGATTTAGCAACTTTTAATGCAAACAACAATTTTAAACATTTTAAATGTTGTTTTCATGATTTGGATGACATAATGAAGTTTCATGTAATTTGTGAAAAGTTGGCATTTAATATAAGATATGAGCATTTGTCGCCATGGCGAAAAGAAACGAGCGCCTTAGCGGTGAAAACGGAAACGATGACATGGCAGAGTTCTGATTTGCGACAACTCGTTGAGATGCCAATGCAAAAGAAGTGTGGCATGAGCGAGTCAAGCAAGATGGTGGGGTGCTCCTGGTTACTGGGTTCCCACGGGTCGGCGACGGGGCATACGAGGGTCGTGCATGAAACAAGTCGGGCATGGTGCAAACACAGGCATCTCCTACAACAAAGCATTCATCCATAGCGTCATCGGGTTGGCGGTTATACCTTCGAAGCGTGTGTTTCTGGAGCAGTTCAAGTTCATCGAGGGATGTAGTGGTACGCGGGTCGCAGTGGATGTAGTGGTACACGGGTCGTAGTGGATGTAGTGGTACATGGCAACGATAGTCGTACAAATTCCGTATATGTTCGGGGTCGTCGATAATGGTACAAGGCCGTCGTGGAAGTAGTCGTACATGGGTCGTATAGGAACTTGACGTCCACGGGGTCGATGGTAGTGGAACTTAACGTATCTCCGTGTGTAGTCGTACTTGGTCCCCGGGGCATCGGTTGTGGTCACGGTACTTGGTGATATCCGGGACGGTCTTGGCGTATCCATGCATAGAGGTACTTGGCAGTTTCGCGTAGTCGAACTTGAGGTGTTCTTGGCAACACAAAGGCCGACGGTGTACTTGGCATATTCGGTAGGGGTACTTGCCGAAGGGCTTGGGTCTTGTCAACGATAGTCGCCCCAGGGTCAACGGCGGGCGATGCAAGGGACGACACGAGCAACGGCTTCAAAAGGAAGGGGAAACAAGGGCACATTGGTGACGGTCTTGGCATTGAGAAGAATCGAGCGGGACTTCGTGCTGCAGTCATCGTCCTCGCGTGATTCACACGAAGAAGCAGGGGAGGCCGCGACGAGGGCCTGCTGCCGGCATGGGAGGTAGCGACAAGGCGATGCAGGACTTGGCGCGGACGTTCCTTCTCGCAACGAGGACGATGTGCGAGCCAGAGGAACTGGTTGTGTTGTTCACACCGGACCAAAGCGACGATGGTGGCCTATATGGCAATGGCGAGCTCCGTTGGGAGGAGCAGCAGTGAAGTCCCAATAGGGGTGGACCTGGCGGAGGCACGGGAGGCCGAATCCGATGGCACAATGCAGTCGACATTGAGGAACCAAGGGAGGAAGACGCTGAGGAGCTCGGTACTCGCAACCCATTCGGGGTCGAGCGGAGGAGGAAGAGGAGGCACGGCCTCGGGCGTCCTCGAGCAGGCAGGTGGGCGACGAGGGAAGGCAGCAGGCAGCGGGGCTGGAAAGAAACAACGACGAGAGGAGGGCGAGGCCATGGGGATCGGGATCCCTCTCCTGCGTGCGCGAGGAGGGAGACGAGAGGAGGGGAAAGGGGATCGAGCCAAGGCTCTCCCTGGCGGCGTGAAGGGGAACGAGAGGGAGAGGGTGAGGACCGAGGGAGCTAGGCATAATAGGGCACGGCTAGGCCTTAGGTGCAGATGGGCTTTAGGGGAAGTTGGGCCTAGGGAGGCCGGCCTGGGCTGGTCTACCTCTCTCTCTTTAAACCTCTTCTATTCACCAAAAGGTTTAAGAAAGAAATAGAGAGTTAGGGAAAGAATTTGGCCATGCGGGGCAAGATTGAAAGTTGAAATTCAAATTCATTTGAATTTAATTCAAATGATTTGACCAAAATCAAGTTTTTGAAGAGTCAAAAAAAGTTGGGAATTTTGGTGGAGATTGTAAAAGTGATGAAAGAATTTATGACAAAGTTTGGAGACCAAACTTGAAGTAGAAAAGACATGGGAAAATTTGCAAGTGTGTTTGGTGATTCCAAAATAATGGATTAATTATAAAATATCCATTATTATTAGGAGGATATGTTATAAATAGAAATCACCATGTGAATGCCCTTGATTTAAGTATATCAAAAGATCTATGGAATTTATTCAGTTGAGTTTCAAAAATAAAATGACATGATGGCATAATGACATGATGCAATGCAAATGATGCGGTGATGAATGCAACAAACAAGTGAACCACATGGAGACAATGCAAATAGCTGGAAGTCTTCTGGACCACCAATCTTGGGGCGTCAGACCCTAGCACATCTGTTCCACCGAGTTTTTCCCAGTCAGCCCATTGAGATTCCTAACGTTCATTTTTTTCACAAATCGGTGCTATCGAGTTCTCTAATCGGTTCAACCGATATTGGTCAAAAGTGTGCAACAGTTGGATTTTGTGTGGAGGCTATATATAGCCCTCCAGTCCCTCACACTCAGAGAGAGAACCATTCAAACGTGCCTACACTTCCAATATTCATTTCCTGAGAGAGAACCACCTACTCATGTGTTGAGATCAAGAGATTCCATTCCTACCATTTGAACCTTGATTTCTAACCTTCCCCAAGTTTATTTCCACTGAAATCCTTCTTCCACCATGGCCAAATATATGAGAGAGTTGAGTGTCGGGGAGTGGTGTATCCTAGAGTGGTTAGGTGTTGCTTTGGAGTCTCTGACATGATGTGGAGTTAAACCAAGAAGTTTTTAGCGCAATGCGATCGCCTACTTCGTGAAGATGTATCCGAGTGAGGCATGCCCTTCGTGGGCGATGGTAATGGTGGGATAGACAAGGCTGCTTCTTTGTGGACCCTTTCTGGGTGGAGCCCTCCATGGACTCGCGCAGCCGTTACCATTCGTGAGTTGAAGTATCCATCAACATGGATGTACGATAGCACCACCTATCGAAACCACATCAGAAATTCTCCTTATCTCCTTTGCGTTTGCACACTCCAATCCCAACCCTTTAAATTCTTGCGCTTGCATGCTTTACCATTTCCACTGCTCATACTCTTAACTTGAAGAAACAAAAAACTGCCATTTATACTTGTTAATGGTCTAATCACGCCCCCTCTAGATCCCTCTTCTCTAAACTTTCGGCCAGCCCCTAGTTCGGCGGAAAGCCATGGTGGGCAGTAAGATCACATAATACAAGATGTTGACGCTACTGCATACCTCTATCCCCAAGCTCGCTTTGCGGCGAGGCAATCTCCGAATCTTCGGGAGCCAAGCTCCGAGGAGGAGGAAGCCGATCCTATGTTCATGCCAGAGGTCGCGGCGCAGAAGGCCCCCGATGAGTATGACATGATGGACGTCGACTTTGTGCCAGTGTCCGAGCCCCCGTTGGTGCAGGTGGACCAGCGGTACATCCTGGTGATCCTAAAGGAGCACCGGCCTGTGTAGGCTAAACTCGTAGCGGAGCGCGTGGATGCCGCAACCATCGAGACCCTCCTGCAGGCGGAACCGGATGTCGTGGACATGAACCGAATGGTAGAGGCTCAACTTGACGTGGAGCGCACGGATACCAATACCATCCTATAGTCAGAACTAGACGTCCTAGACTTGAACTGGGCGGCGGAGAATTAACTCGAGGCGGAGTGCACGGATGCCACTACCATTGAGGCCCTCCTGGTGGCGGAACCGAACATGATGGAAATGAACTAGGCAGTGCTCGCGTCCGTGTGGAGCGCCTGCACGCTCTACGTAAATGAGTAGCTGGAGGCCGAGAACAACCACGCCGCGGAGACACAGGTCGCCATCTTTGGCTATTTCGTGCTGGCAGCCAAAGACGACGAGGCTGGCTCATTCCGCGAGAACTGATAGTTTTTATGTATGCTATTGTTTTTACAGATCTTTTGCGATGTAAAAACATATGTATGCAAGTCATCTGACTTCCATCTATTGGGCCAGTCAACCATTTCGCGTGGTTGGATGAAGATCCTACGTCTCCTAACCCTTCTTCATCACCTCTTCTTCTACGGGCCGCACAGATCTTCCTTAACAGGCGGCTGGATAAACAAATTATATGAATGAAAATTAGGTGCTAGCGGTTGGATGGCTGAGTTTTGTTTGATCACATGAGGTACCACATGTCAGTGAAAAAGGCAAACCGAGGCACATTCCCTTGGGTTTGCGGTGTGCCGGACCGATAGTATGAGCATGCGGTGCGATCGCGACAGGCATGTGTAAGTGTACCCCCTATTTTGTTTCCGAGGGTTAGCGATTTTGATTTTAGTATGTATTGTGTAAAAAAGAAGGGCAAGATTTTCCTTCATGGGATTGATCGATACAAATCCTGGTTAGAAATGCGATGGCGGGACGGGGTAGTTTGGCCCATGATCAGATTGCTGACATGCGTTCCCACATGCCGGTGAAATGCCAAGCAGATTTGCATGGAGCAGCAGGGCAGATGGGACGTGCGCTGGTCTGATCATTACGTGGCAGGCATGCTGCGCATTTTCCTTTTCCTCGATTCAAACCTGTGAAGATAACCCCCTCAAAAAATGTGCATATAACATTTGGTGGTTCTTTGACTTCACGCTATAAATCGATTAAAATCCTGATTATAATGACGTTGAATTTTTACTAAATCCCGTAAAAAGTAATCCTTTTCACCCCTCCGGCCGCAATCATCGCGCTAATCATATACTCCGACCATTTTTGTAGGAGTATACAAGGCCACAAACTCATATTACATGTATAGTTCCAGGGTAAGCATTAAAGTCGGTTTAAGACAATGTTAAAAGCAAGCTTTCCTCCTCGTTTGATGTGTCCATTTTTTTCTGCAACACCAAACAAGCCAAACCTCTCACTCCTGATTTGTTTATTAATGTAGTGCATGCAAACCAACCTTCTCACTTCCGCATGCATGCAAGGGATATTAATGTCCTTCGTTGCTATTATGAGGAAAACCCCATCAATTTTGCCTTAATTAGTGTTAGTGGCCTTATATAGCTGCAAATTGTAATTCGATTGTGGCCTTCTATACAAAAAATGGAGGGACTACCTATTTGACTTCCTTTCGTATTACGGAGACGTCGATGTTGTCTTGGTCGCTATGGCTTTGGCGAAGTGCATTCGATGGAGCGCACCATTGTGGCAGACGACAGTCATGTCATTCACAGGTGCATCCTGCAAGCCTATAAATCCGCCTTCTTTGCATCCAGGATGTCCGCTGAACCAAAGGTGGGCAAAAGTGTTGCACAATAGCATTGTCCATCTTGCTTACCTCAATAAACATGGTTTCTCGAAGAAGACGATGGAGAAGCCGAGTCAACAAAGAGTGAAATGATGGTTGCTTTGTCCATGCTTTGTGATTTGACGCCATACTGCTTTGTGATTGTGATAGAAGGGAGTAGACTATGTGCTCCATGAATGCGTCCATGCAAGGGATAAGGGGGAAAGAGGTTGCATTTCCTTATTCCTTCTATCAATTTGGCATCGGCGTACCAGGGAGCTTCGGTTACCTCTTTTTTTTTTGCTCTGGAAACACCCTCCACATTGGTTCCCATCGATGCCAAAAGTTGTTTTACCATTTGGCTACACATCGTGGATGCCCTTAAGTGTGCCACTTGGTTTTTGCTCTTTGGTGCGATCTATACAAATATCGATTATATTGATCTTAAAAATATCCAGTTAGTAGTAAAAAGGAGGTGCTTTTTCCGCGCGGAAGGCGGGGAAGGTTGGCATGGATGTTTGCTAACTAGCAGTCCCACTTGTCAGTGATGTACCTAGCCAATCCGCATCCTACATGAGGCAGAACAATGGAATAAGCAACAAGTGGTTACCTTCAAGAAGGTGAGGGAGAAGCGGGTTCAACAAAGAGTTGAATGATGGTTACTTCGACCCTCCAACTTAACTACGGGAAAGGTGCAGCTTTGTGATTTGACGCCTCATTCATTACTACTGTGGCGCCATGACTGCAGTTTATTCTCTGCTGCTTTGCACTGTTATTTGGTGCATGGCACATGGACATGGTTGCTGGATGTCCCCCATGTTGGCAAAAGCAAGTAGAACATTTATGAAAGTGAGCGCTCCACTCTTACGATAGATGCATGATACATCGTCCATTGAACTGTAACTTGTACTGTGCAACTATAGTTTTCTGTTTCGCATGATCCATTGATACAAACCTGATTAAACAGGCTAGGGCGGGATATTTCCCACATGTTAGGCATGGTAGTTTGGCATAGTCGATTTCACACAAAGGGCGAGAGAAAGAGGTGAAATGCTTGAAGGTCTAATGGGCCTTTTGTAAGCGAGTGTATGTGTGTGTAGTCGGACCTCTCATGTCACTAGATGATACTAGCCATACATTTCAACGCAGTTTTAATGTATGCAAGTTGTTAGATGTAACATGTGAGAGCGAGTAGGGATGTAGTCTTGGAGGGCCTACAGAAAGAAATTGGGCATAGAGTGGATTCAAATATTTGTATTAATCATCATAGCATTTTCTAACTCATATGTAGAGTTTGTACGGCAGATGGAGAGAGCGAGAGAAGAGATAAACACACTGGTGGTCACTGTATTTGAAGCAAAAGTGTAATACGGTCACTCGTGTCGTGATCAGGGCTCCACAGACCCAAAACAAGGTTCGAACTCTGGGGCGTGAACAAAATCCTAGTCCAGCTACTGCCACAAGCTCATCTCCCTATGGATTGGTCCTGGAGAGTTCGCGTGAGTGGGGAGTGGAATGAAGACAGAGCTTTACCCAGGTTCGAGCCACCTTACGGTGTAAAACCCTACTCCTCCTTTGTGGTGGATTGGCCTTGTGAGGAGGCTGAGGATGAACTAGTACAAGACTGATGCCTCGGGAGGGCTCAGGTTCTGGTGTATATGATCCTTCTCTACGGTGGAGACTAGTCTATATTTATACTAGACATGCTCCTCTTCCCTTGGAGAACGCGGGAAGGGTTGCCACGACGGCCAAATTTGAAGGGGGGCAACAGTACATCCTATCATGACTAAAGTTGGCCTTCACCTGCAAAGCTTCTGGTCGTGACACTGTGGTGGGCTCGGCGATGACATCCTTCCTGCCGAGCTCGTGGTCTTCATCTTGTTGCACTAGAATGAATACCTTTGGGGGATTAGTTGGGAACCTACCTACGTCCTTGCCTCCTTAGAACCAAAGAGGAAACTGTCTTGGACTGGGCCAGCTAGCACCCGCCTTGTCGGTGTCTTGGGAAGCGGGGTACCCAGACTTGCCTGCCTGCGGCCAATGGCGTGGCTCCTTCACCGGACTGGTACAACCCATTTTCGGCATCAAAACATAACACCTTTGCAAGGGGGCCCAGCCTCCGAGGCAGACCACACCAAGGCCTCCGAAAGGAGCAGTCTCTCTAGGTTGGCTCCTGAGGAGCGGAGATCTCTATGCAATCCCCCACCTCGCGACGTTCAGATGACGCAAGACATGACGACCAAGGCCAGGTGGGCGCCAGCGGGCACAGTGCAGTAGGTTTCCTATTTGGTGCTAAAGAAGCAAGTATAGACTTAGAGTCCTGAGGAATCAGCCAAAGGTTTCCATTTCAATGCAACAAGACCAAGATCGCCAGGATGATAGAACGACGGTCATTACCGAGCCCAATGTGGCATCACGACCAGAAGCTTTGCAGGTGAAGACCACCTTTTCATCAGGATAAGATGTACTAGTTGTCTCCCTTCAAATTTGGCCGTTGTGGGATCCCTTCCCGCCTTCGTTTTGGGAAGAGGACCAAGGCCACTATAAATATAGCCTAGCCACCACTGTAGCAAGGGATGGATCATTTGGATCACCTTCGCCATCACACAAGAAAGACCACATGTCTTGAGGTTTTTCCACCACTGTACTAGTTCATCCTTAGCCCACCTCGAGGATATCCACCACAAAGAAGGACTAGGGTATTACACCGCGAGGTGGCCCGAACCTCGGTAAACTGCCTTGTCCCATTTCCTTCATGTTCATTGAGCTAGACCGTGGGAACGACGAGTAGGTAGACAGGGGAAGTTGAGTTCTTCGCACGCACCCAAGTGTTCAAATCTAACAAGGGTCTGAGGACCCCCGAATCAAACATTTGGCGCCAGGTAGGGGTGCGTATCGAGGAACCGCCTTCCTCGTTGCCATGCTCTATCCTCTTCGCCCAGCTTCCATCCATGGCAGCCGTCAAACCACCCGCCGAGCCACGGGCCACGCTCGGGGGTGGCATGCGACCCCGCGCTCTCTTCTCCACTCCGCAACAGGTGCAGCGGTCGCTAAGGTTCAGGCTGGCACTGCCACCGTGCAACAATGGTGCGGCCGACCCCGTGGGATTCCTCGAGGCCTATGCAGAGGCCGTGTGGGCAGCTGGCAGCGACGATAAGGTGATGGCGAACTGGCTCCCCGTGGCCCTCGTGGGCGATCCGCACACCTGGTTTCTCAGCTTGCCGGAGTCTTCTGTGGCCTCTTGGGAAGAGTTGCACAACTTGTTCGTCACGCGCTTTGCGCCGCCGGTACCCAACACGGTCGTGGCACTCCTCGATGGTTCGCGGGCATTGGCATCGGGTCGTCATGTCATGCAATTAATCCGACAGTTGGGAGTCACGCAGTGGCCCCTAGGATGGGCGGCCCCTGAGTCCGACCTCACCTTCAACTCGAGTGACCACCCTAAGACCACGGCCAGCATGGTTGTGCTCCCTTAGCTCTGCATCCCCACCATATGCAACGTGGCCATCACCAAGACCTTCATCGACGGTGGCGCCGGCCTGAACGTCCTTTCCGTATAGGCGTTCGGCCTCCTCCATGTGCCCTACGGTCGACTCCTCCCCACCAAGTGCTTCTCTGGGGTCGTCGACGGCTCCACCTGCTCCCTGAGGCAGATCCGCCTCCCAGTCACCTTTGGCACGTGCTACAACTACCGCACTGAGCTCATCGACTTGGACATTGCCCGCATCAGCCTACCATACAATGCCATCATCGGCTACCTGGCATTGGCCAAGTTCATGGCGGCGACCCATCCTGCCTATAACCTCATGAAGATGCCAGGGAGCAGCGGCGCCCTCACCGTGGTGGGGGACACCAAGGACGCGCTCTTGCCCCTCAAGCTCGCTTTCAGATCCGTGGCGGCCGTGCGACCGGGTGAGGAAGGAGTCCCAGAGGCCCCGGGGGCTGCACCGACGAAGAAGAAGCACTTGTTCTCTCATGATCGGGCAGAAACAAAGCAGGTGCCGGTGGACAAAGACGGAATGTCAAGCTCCACCTTCACCATAGGCGTTGGCCTCCCCCCAGACCGAGAAGAGGCTTCGGTTCGCTTCCTGCGCACGAACAAGGAGGTGTTTGTGTGAGAAGCAACGGATCTGGTCAGAGTTCTGCGAGGGGTAATCGATCGTCACTTGATGGTGTGCCCAAACACGTGCCCAATAAGCAGAAGTCACTGTGGCAAGCTCTGGAGAAGCAGTCATTTATCACCCAGGATACCCGCAAGCTACTGGAGGCCAGCGTCATTCGAGAAGTGTGGCACCCGGACTAGCTTGCGAACCCAGTCATTGTCCCCCAGAAAGGTGGGAAAGAGCGTATGTGCGTTGACTTCATCAACCTCAACAAGGCCTGCCCACAGGACCCTTTCCCTCTCTCGCGCATTGACCAGATCATTGACTCTAGCGCCGAGTGCGATCTGTTGTGTTTCTTGGATTCCTTCTCGGGCTATCATCAAATCAAGATGGCGGTACAAGATGTTGATAAGACGGCCTTCCTAACTCCATGCGGGGTGTACTGGTACACATATATGACTTTCGGGCTGCGCAATGCGGGAGCAACTTTCCAATGGTTGAAGCACAACGCCCTAGGGGAACAACTAGGGAGGAATGCAGAGGCATACGTTGATGACATAGTGGTGAAATCTCGGGAGGCAAGAACTATCATTGACGACCCGGAGGAGACATTCACTAGCCTGCGTAAAGTGCACTTGCGGCTCAACCCGAAAAAATGTGTGTTCAGCGTTCCATCAGGCCACATGTTAGGTTTCCTGGTGTCGCACAGAGGGATCGAGGCTAACCTTGAGAAGGTCAAAGCCATAGAAAGAATGAGTCTGCTGAAAACCCTCAAGGAGATGCAGAAGTTGGCAGGCTGTGTGACATCGCTCGGGCGTTTCATCTCCAAGCTAGGGGAACGCACACTCCCCTTCTTCAAGCTGATGAAAAGGAAAGGCCCATTCGAGTGGACTCCAGAGGCTGACGCAGCCTTCGAAGACCTCAAGAGATACCTCAGCAGCCCACCGGTGATGGAAGCACTGTGCCTTCATGAACCTTTGGTGCTCTACCTAGCCACCACACCTCACTCTGCCAGCACGGCATTGGTGGCGGTTCGGGAGGAGCGCCCGACCAATGGCACGCATAAACAAAGCACCTTGTGCCTGGCCGGTGCGCCGAGAACTCAGGGCGGTGCCCCTGAGGCTCGGCCGCCTCGCTAATCAATGATGCTCCTAGGGCCATGGCCGACCTTCAAGACAGCATGGCTTCTGAGTTCAAGGCGTACCTGCTCCAAGTCCCTTGCCGGAGAAAGAGGAAGACGCGGAGCGTGTGGCTCAACAGGCCACCGCATACTACATCCAGGATGGTGAGCTCTACCGAAGACAGCCAAACAATGTCTCTCTATGATGCATCTCCAGGGAGCAGGGATACCAGCTATTGGCCGACATACATGGTGGGGACTGTGGGCATCACTCCTCCTCACGCACCATAGTGGGCAAGGCGTTCCGCAGCAGATTCTACTGGCCCACAGCGCTCAATGACGCCACCAACCTGGTAAGGTATTGTGATGCCTGCCAATTCCACGCCAAGCAGATCCACCAGGCCGCTCAGGGCCTCCAGGCCATCCCGCTATCCTAGCAGTTTGCGGTCTGGGGGCTGGACATCCTCGGCCCATTTCCTTGAGCTCCCGGGGGCTATCACTACCTCTACGTGGCCATCGACAAATTCACCAAGTGGGCGGAGGTGGAAGTCGTCCGCACCATCGCGGTCAGCTCGGCCGTCAAGTTCATCAAGGGCCTCGCGAGCCGTTTCAAAGTTCCAAATCAGATCATCACCGACAACGGCTTGCCGTTTACCAGCAACCTTTTTAAAACATAATGTGCTAACCTTGCAACGCAGATATGCTACGCCTTGGTGGCACACCCACGGAGCAATGGTCAGGACGAGTGCGTCAACGCAGACGTGCTGAGGGGACTCAAGACAACGACCTTCAAGAAGACACTCGAGGCCTGTGGCAGGTGATGGCTCGATGAACTCCAGTCCATGCTATGGTCCATCTTCACCACTGCGACCAAGCCGACGGGCGAGACTCCATTCTTCCTTGTCCATGGAGCTGAAGCGGTTCTCCTCCACGAGGTCAGGCATCACTCCATGCGGGTCTCGGCCTTTGTCGAGGCATGCCAGGATGCCTCGCGGGGGATGGACCTCCTGCTGGGGGAGGACCGCCGTCGGCAGGCCTCGCACCAAGCAGCGAGGTACCAGCAGGCACTGCGGCAGTACCACTGTCGCAGCATCCGCTCTAGGAAGCTCGAGGTGGGCGATCTCGTCCTAAGGCGGGTGCTCTCCAAGGAGGGGCTTCATAAGCTCTCGCCCATGTGGGAGGGCCCATTCAGGATTGCTAGTGTCTCCAGGCCTATCACCACGCGCTTGGAGATGTAGTACGGGATCCCCATCGTGAACGCCTGGAACATCCAGCTCCTCAGGAAGTTCTACCCATGAAGCAAGGCCCCACGCCTGTGAAAGGTCTCCGCTGATGACACTCTCACGTAATAATGAGTTGGGGTTGTAGACGCCCCGGAGTCTCTTGAGCGCCGCCCTTGGGCCTCACGGGGGCTCACGCCCATGTCATAGTGGAGGCCCCATGCTCCGTGCTGGTGGGAAGACGAAGACTAGTTTAGGTGCCAGGCGCGGCTGTTCTTTTGCTCGCTTTCTGTAGCTGGTATGGTTTTTCTGGAATGAAATTTGGAGGTTTCATGCCTTTCATTCTCAAGAGTTTGAATTCCTTCTCTTCTTATTCGCCTTTCCAACCTTGCCCCAGGGAGAGCGGCAGTTGCCTGGCGCTCCTCCTCGCGTGTCCCACGTGTGGGGGCTAGGTAGGTGTGTACGCCTCGGCTCGCCCGCGACCACACCTCGCCGAAGCCTGGTCGTCCCAGACCTTCGATGTTCTTAATCCTCACGAGACGCTCTCAAACGAGCTTGTGGGCAGCCGCAACCTCTTAAGTCCATGCTTCTGGGCATCACGACGTGGTGTATCAGCCACAGCCAGCCCACACTTAGGAGTTGTGCGAGGAAGGATGAGACAGCTCATCAAATTTTCTAACCCTGCAGCTAAGCAACGTCTTCGGAGGCTCAGCGGCTCCCGAGTTATCAAGGAGGAAGCCTCTGGAAGGTTGAAAGTGCAACTAATCCCCGGGTGGTTTTGGTAATTAATAACAACATATATATCATTGAACTAATAGTTACTTGAGAATCATTTCAGAGAAGTTCAGTGATATGGGTATGGAAATGTCTGAAGAAGTGGACCCCTCAAAATGCTAAGGCAAGCATTGGCAAAAGCTCAAGACTCCATTTTTGGTTTAGTGATCAAAGATCACATTGAGTCCATAGGAAAAGCCAATACTATTAAAAGGGGATGAGGTTGTGTTGATGATCTGGTTGCTCAAGTGCTTAGTGATATATCTCCTTTAACTATCAGCAACTTTCACTACAATACACACTCATAAGTAATCTTGGACAAACCGATTCTTCCAACTCAGTCCCACCGAGATGAACCACCTCAGCCATAAGCCAAACCCTAAAAAATCGGTCAATCCGAGTTTGAGTTCGGTCTCACCGAAACACGGGCTGCCAACCTTCTGTAACCGTTTGTCATCATTTCGGAATATCCGAGTTGTTGATTTCGGTCCCACCGAAACTGGCAAGTTCCTATCTTTGACTCATATCGGACAAACCGAGATGGTATTTTCGGTCCCACCGAAAACCCCAACGTTCACTATATTTGAACTTTCGGTCTGACCGAGTTTCCACTTCGGTCTCACCAAGATTGCTCAATTATGTGTGTAACGGTTGGATTTTGTGTGGAGGCTATATATACCCCTCCACCCCCTCTTCATTCGTGGAGAGAGCCATCAGAAAGAACTACCACTCCTACCTTACACTTTCTAAGAAGAGAACCACCTACCCTTGTGTTGAGATCAAGTTGCTCCATTCCTATCATATGAAACTTGATTTCTAACCTTCCCAAGTTGCTTTCCACTCAATCCTTTCTTCCACCACAGCCATATCAGTGAGGAGAGTTGAGTGTTGGGGAGATTATCATTTGAAGCACAAGAGCAAGGAGTTCATCATCATCTACAACATCTATTACCTTTTGGAGGGTGGTGCCTCCTAGATTGGTTAGGTGTCGCTTGGGAGCCTCCGTCATCGAGATGTGGAGTTGAACCAAGAAGTTTGTAAGGGCAAGGAGATCGCCTACTTCGTGAAGATCTACCCCGAGTAAGGCTAGCCCTCCGTGGGCGTAGGCCATGATGGAATAGACAAGGTTGCTTCTTCGTGGACCCTTCGTGGGTGGAGCCCTCCGTGGACTCGCGCAGCCGTTACCCTCCGTGGGTTGAAGTCTCCATCAACGTGGATGTACGATAGCACTACCTATCGGAACCACGGGAAAAATCATTGCGTCTCCAAATTGCGTTTGATCTTCTCCACCTCTCTTTACTACATGTGCAATTTACTTTCCGCTGCTTATACTCTAGAATTGCATGTGTAGGGTGATACTTGTCTTGATCATAATTGTGAAACTGCCAAAAACTGTTCATGATCAAAAGGCAGAATTTCTATATTTACAAGTAGTCTAATCCCCCCTCTAGACATACAACGATCCTACAAGTGGTATCAGAGCTTTGGTCTCCATTGTTTTGGTTTCAATTGCATTGGACTCCATAAGCTTGGTTTCACAACCTAGGAGAGTATGGCGTCTAGTGAGGGTAATTATCGTAGAGGTCCTTACTTTGAAGGTACAAATTTTGCTAGTTGGAAGCATAAAATGAAAATGCATATTCTTGGTCATAACCCAGCTGCATGGGGCATTATTTGTGTTGGTATGCAAGGTGAATTCTTCGAGGAAGGAAAAGTTCCGGATCGCGAAGCTACACCGGAAGAGTTGCGGATGTTGCAATACAATGCTCAAGCTTGTGACATTCTCTTCAATGCTTTGTGTCCCGAGGAGTTCAACAAAATCAGCCTTCTTGAGAATGCTAAAGAGATTTGGGATACTTTGGTTGAAATGCACGAAGGTACTGAATCTGTGAAGGAATCAAAGCTAGATATTCTTCAAGGTCAACTTGACAAGTTCAAGATGAAGGATGGTGAAGGAGTCGCTGAAATGTACTCTAGGCTTGCTCTCATCACAAATGAGATTGCCGTCTTAGGAAGCGAAGAAATGACCGACCGATTCATCATTAAGAAGATTCTCAGAGCTTTGGATGGAAAGTACGACACCGTGTGCACTTTGATCCAAATGATGCCAAACTACAAGACTCTCAAGCCAACTGAAGTCATTGGAAGAATTGTTGCTCATGAGATGACACTTAAGGATAAGGAAGAGCTTCACAACAAGTCAAGTGGTGCTTACAAAGCTACAAGTGATGCTCCCACAACCTCAAGTGACAAGTTAATTTCCAATGAAGAGATAAGCCTAATGGTTAAGAACTTCAACAAGTTCTACAAGAATAGAGGCAAAGACAGAAGCTCAAAGTCTAGATCATATGATGAAAAGAGATCTTCTAGTCGTGATCGAAACTGCTACAATTGTGGAAGACCCGGACACTTCTCAAATGAGTGTACGGCTCGCCACAAGAGAAGAGAAGAATCTCCAAGAAGAAGATCAAGAGATGAGTCACCTCGGAGAGAGAGAAGGAGTAGAGATGATCGTTATGAACGAAGACCCTCTCGGAGAAGCAAGGATTCGGAAAGGAAAGACAAGTCATCAAGGAGCTACACAAGAAGAAGACATCAAGCTCATGTAGGTGAATGGGTCTCCGGTTCCGACTCCGACAATCAATCCGATGGAAGCTATCACTCCGACTCCGACTACAGTCAAGATGAAGGTGTTGCCGGTCTTGCTCTCGTATCCTCCAACTCCAACTCCTACGACTTATTTGATTCACCCAATGAGGGAATTGGAAGATGCTTCATGGCTAAAGGCCCCAAGGTAACACACCCTGAATTCATTGACTTTGATAGTGATGAGGATGACTTGCTTGGTGAAGATGAGCTCTTGCATGATAAATCTAGTGAGCTTAGTAACGATGAAAATGCTAGTAGTCTTTATAGTCGAGAAGAGTCGAATGACAACGCTATGAAGGAGATTGAGCGTCTAACTAAAGAACTAAACACTCTTAAGTTAGCTCATGAAACAACTCAAGAAGATCATAGAGAGCTCCTAAGATCTCATGAGAAGCTACGCTTCGAGAAGCTCACTCTAGAGCAAGAACATGAGTTTCTAAAAGCGATCAATGACGATCTTCGAAAGAAGAGTTCTTCATATCTTGCCAAACGACTTCTCTTGTCTAATTTCTTGCCACCTATTAAGACTAAGCATGACAAGCATAAGAAAAATTCTTCCTCTAGTAGTAACAATAACCATGTTAAATCTAATGTTGTTACTTCTAGTAGTTCTCTTGATTCCACTAACAATGTTTCAAGCCAAGTTACACTTGAGCAAGAAAATAGCTTATTGAAGGAAATCATAGAGAAAGGTGTCTACAAGAGTCTTGCCGGAAGCAAGAACTTTGAGGAACTTGTTCGCAAACAAGGAAGGCACCGGAAGAATCAAGGGATTGGTTTTGAGCGAAAGTTCAACGCCGAAGGTGTTGAGTGGGAAGAAGGTCAATACCCTACTCCACAGTTTGTTTCTCAAAAGGAGAAGTATGATCCTACTTCTTCCAATGTGGAACAAACTCAAAATGACCTTCCACCACAAGACCACAAGCTAAAGGCCAAGGACAAGCTTCAAGAGGAGATTGATGCATTCATTGAAGCACCTCAAGCCATGGTCAAGTGGGTTCCCAAGGACACGTCAAGTTCTACTTCGTCAAGCTCAACTACAACCCCAAGGATTCCCATCAAGATGATGTGGATCCCAAAGAAGAAGAACTAGAAGGTTCTTGAGGGTGACTCCGCCAACATACTTCACTCATAGTCATTTTGGCAAGAACTTGTGCAATCAACTTCCACATCATGCACTAGTTCATGGAGTCACAAACCCTCTTGTTGGTAAGTCAAGGGACAAGGTAATCATTGCTTTCATAGGACATCATCTTTTGTGAACTTCAATCTATGTCTATGGATATCCTTGTTTGTTCCTTGTGGGACTAACCCATGTAGGTATTGAAAGTGCCCTAATCCAAAGGATAGCTCCCAACTCTTGATGATCTACATCAACATTGAGCATCCACATCTTCAACATCTACATGAAGTCTTCTACGACAACCCAAGGTTAGTTTGACCCTTTAAAAGGGGTTCTCACATCTAGGGGGAGCTTTACTCAAAAAATTGAGCTAAAGCATCTTCAAATGATGTGAACACATCAATGCTTTATGTAAAAGTGGTAACCCCACTTGTGCTTAAACGATGAGTATGACCTATGATCAAATGTTCTCATTTGGCTCCTAAGTCAAAATACTCATATAAAGATGACCTAGTCATCGACAAATTGTGTGCTAGTAGCTAGAGTTTTGGTTGTGCATGTTTGACACATATTTCATTTGCTATCTTATTGTGTGAGCATGTTGAATGCATGATTTTATCCATTCGAGGACATCCATTTGTTGTTTTGGTTGTTTTGATTTTTCTGGCCAAATGGATGGACAAGAATGCCTAAGCACCTTCCCTAGCTATCTATGCTTTCTTGTCTCAAATTCTATTCATGCTCAAATCACAAACTTTGAACAAGTCATTTTCGGACCCTCCGAGTGAGGAGCACTCGGAGCCACCGATCCGTCTAAGGCTGACTTCCAAAACCTTCTAAGTGAATTCGGTCAGACCAACTTCTCCCACTCGGTCCAACCGAAACGCTTAGACTGATCTAGGTTTCATCTCGGTGAAACCGAGTTCTAAATCTCGCCGTGACCGATATGCGTAACTGCACAGCAGTTATCCATTTCGGTGTCACCGAGTTTTTCAACTCGGTCCCACCGACAGCAAGGGGATATAAATACTGAGGGCAGCGCGCGATTTTTCCTTCAAACCGTTTCGCCCCCAAGTCCCCTGCTGCCGTCGCCCTGATCTTCGGATCGTCGCCGTCGTCGCCTGTGCGCCCTCGCCGCAGGTCTCCGCCGCCGTCAACGGTTTTCTTCTCCGCGCCGTTGCCGCCGTAGAGGGACTCCACCAAGTTAGGGTGAGTCTCAATCCCTCTCGTGCTCCCCATCTGATTCTTTGCACGATTGGTTTGCCCTGTATCTAGCCACGTTTGAAATCTTCCTTAACATCAGATCGGCTCTAGTTTCGAGTAAAGTTCTTAGGGTTAGGTTTCCATGGAATACATCTCGGTGAAACCGATTTTGAAAACTCGGAATGACCGATTTGGCCTCTGGCCATTGCACTGCACCTTTCGGTCTAACCGAGTCATGCAAATCGGTGTGACCGATGTAGAGTCTTAGTGAAACCCTAATGTCTCGGCAGGACCGAAACCCACTTCGGTCTGACCGAAAGTGGTGTGGTAAGCCTCTGTATACACTTCGGATTCACCGAAACTGAAAATCGGTTTGACCGAAATGCATTCTTTGAAAACTCAAAACTAAGATTTGAACTCATTTTTTTTGCAAAAACCTCTGCAGTTTGTGATAACTCTTCTACTCTGCCTATACCTTATCTATTCACAGGTTGTCAGCCATGTCAGATGCCAGTGACAGCCAGAACAGGTCTGAATCACCTTTTGCAGAGATTCCTGAGGCAGATACTAGCCCTGAGGCTAGTAGTCCTAGTGATGATGGTGAGACGAGTACCCCTAGTGGTTTGCCTCCTGCAGCCACCAGAACCAGAAAGCAGAGAAATTCTGATGATGAGGACTCTGACTTCATTACTGAGGAAGTAACCTCCAAGCCCAAGAGAAATGTTGTTGCCAAAGAGCACCAAGGGCAGCAGTTCAAGAAAGGCACCAGCAAGGTCAAGCAGTCAGCTGTTGCCAAGAAGCTGAACCTGGAAGAGCCAGCCACAAGTAAAGTGAAGAAAACTTCCAAGAGGAAGAGGGTAGTATATGCTGAACCTCATGTTGATGCAGCAGTCGAAGAAGAAGAAGAAGAAGCACCCCAGCCTCCTCCTCAGAAGGCTAAACTCATGGGTGATGCAATTAGGGCTCAAGCCACTTCTAAGCCCAAGAAGCCTGCTCAAGCTAAGGCAGCTCTAGCAAAGCCTTCTGCCAAGCCCAAGAGGACAACCAGGAACATCCCAGCCTCTGAGAAGAACAAAGGTGATGTGCCACCGTCTGAGTCTGAAGAAGAACATGTGTTGCTGAAGCTCCGTCCAAAATTGCCACTCCACAACGATGCTCATCCTCAAGCCGAGGATATGAAGGCAAGGAAGGATAGAGGTCTCAGGCTATGGAGACAGTCTGATCCATATGCCGTGAGGAGAAGGACTGCTGTGGACCCCAGATTCCACACCAGAGAGCAGCAGGACTTCTATGAGACCGTGCTGATGGATAAGAAGCCTATTGTTGCAGACACCAGGTACGTTGACTGGGAGTACATTGACAGTGAAGAGCACCGAGACTTCTTTCCCCATGTGCATGAGAGCTTCACTGCATGTGGAGTTGATGAGTTTGTGGGTCAGAAGCTGACAGATTGGAACGATGAGATGATTATGCAGTTCTACGCCACAGCCCACTTCTATCCTGATGGGAAGATCACCTGGATGACTGAAGGTCAAAGGTTTTCTTTGTCTGTTGAAGAATGGGCAGAACTTCTGAATGCTCCAGTGCTGAGAGAGGACGACATTGATGTCTATGGGATTCCTAAGAAGAACCATGAAGAACATGAAGAACATGTACAAGGAGATCCCCGCAGCAGATTTGGAACGATGGAAGCTTGGCTCAGTGTACTATCTCCAGGCAGGTCTACCTACCACAAACACTATTCTGAGGCATACCTTGATGCCCAAGTCTGGAGACCATCGCATGATCCGAGGCTATTCTATCAACATGCTGCACATACTCGATGAGAAGGCACCGTTCAAGGTGATGGACTTGATGGTAGAGACCATTAAGAGGACTGCAGCTGACCAAAAGAGGTCATGTGGATTTGCCCCACAGATTTAGATGCTTATCAATGCCAAGTTTGGCACGGGCAAATTCCTGTTGGATAGGAAGCACTTACCACTGCAGCGAGAGCATGAAGATAATGTTGTTGTGATGGACGAGGAGGATCCAACTTCGGTTGAAGGTCAAGCCAAGATTGAAGCTACTAAGAAAGCCAAAGCTGATAAAGAGGCAGCAGCAGCAGCAGCTAAACCAAAGAGCTTCAGAGAGCAGATTCTTGAAGCTACCCAGAGGATTGAACAACGCCTGGCCAGCATTGAACAATCTCAGGAGAGCCTAGAGAGGATTGTTGACGACAAGATCCACGCTCTAGACGTGAAGCTAACTGAACTTCAGGTGACCGTCAACAAGCTTGAGGCAGACATGGAGGAAGCTAGGCAGGACAGAGCAGAGCTCGTGCAGGATGACCTAGTCCAGGACTCTCATCGCCAGACTGCTCAGGTTCCCAGAGGATCCCCATCAGCTGCTATCCCAGTGACTGACTCCAGGGCTACCACTTCAGCACCTCCTACAGCTCCAGCCATAGCTCCAGCATCCACTCCTCCAGCACAGACTTCAGCTGAAGTATTCGCCGATGCCGTCATATCTACTCCGACATCTACCCAGACGGGAGCCGCCAGCAGAGCCCACAGTGACGTTTAGCTCTATGCTTTTTCGAACTTTTTGGTAACTTGTTGCCAAAGGGGGAGAAATTGTATAGATCATAGGGCTTCGAGAGAGAGAGTGCTCTTTCGTTCTTTTGCCGGTTTTCTTTGAGATACATTTGGTTCCTTTGGTTCTTGAAACTTTCAGTGTGCTTGATACTACGTTTGATGCTACCTTAATGGGTGCTTAGTCATACTATGCTTTAATGTGTGCTTAATGCTTATCATATGCTATTCCTATCTTGTATGGCTATTTACTCATGTCTTGGTGATTGGGTGCATGTTATTCATTCTTATCATTTTGTGCGCTCCACCAAGATGTATGTGACATGGAAGAGTGACCCATAATCCTAATCGATTGTGCATTTGCATTCAAACGCAAATTTTAAATAATGCACAAATTTAGGGGGAGCTCTTGTTTATCACATACTTCTCAAAGCGACGATATTATTCATTGATTATATCTTTTGTCGAAGCTTTGATCTATATGTTGTCATCAATTACCAAAAAGGGGGAGATTGAAAGTGCAACTAATCCCCGGGTGGTTTTGGTAATTTATAACAACATATATATCATTGAACTAATAGTTACTTGAGAATCATTTCAGAGAAGTTCAGTGATATGGGTATGGAAATGTCTGAAGAAGTGGACCCCTCAAAATGCTAAGGCAAGCATTGGCAAAAGCTCAAGACTCCATTTTTGGTTTAGTGATCAAAGATCACATTGAGTCCATAGGAAAAGCCAATACTATTAAAAGGGGATGAGGTTGTGTTGATGATCTGGTTGCTCAAGTGCTTAGTGATATATCTCCTTTAACTATCAGCAACTTTCACTACAATACACACTCATAAGTAATCTCGGACAAACCGATTCTTCCAACTCAGTCCCACCGAGATGAACCACCTCAGCCATAAGCCAAACCCTAAAAAATCGGTCAATCCGAGTTTGAGTTCGGTCTCACCGAAACACGGGCTGCCAACCTTTTGTAACCGTTTGTCATCATTTCGGAATATCCGAGTTGTTGATTTCGGTCCCACCGAAACTGGCAAGTTCCTATCTTTGATTCATATCGGACAAACCGAGATGGTATTTTCGGTCCCACCGAAAACCCCAACGTTCACTATATTTGAACTTTCGGTCTGATCGAGTTTCCACTTCGGTCTCACCGAGATTGCTCAATTATGTGTGTAACGGTTGGATTTTGTGTGGAGGCTATATATACCCCTCCACCCCTCTTCATTCGTGGAGAGAGCCATCAGAAAGAACTACCACTCCTACCTTACACTTTCTGAGAAGAGAACCACCTACCCTTGTGTTGAGATCAAGTTGCTCCATTCCTATCATATGAAACTTGATTTCTAACCTTCCCAAGTTGCTTTCCACTCAATCCTTTCTTCCACCACAACCATATCAGTGAGGAGAGTTGAGTGTTGGGGAGATTATCATTTGAAGCACAAGAGCAAGGAGTTCATCATCATCTACAACATCTATTACCTTTTGGAGGGTGGTGCCTCCTAGATTGGTTAGGTGTCGCTTGGGAGCCTCCGTCATCGAGATGTGGAGTTGAACCAAGAAGTTTGTAAGGGCAAGGAGATCGCCTACTTCGTGAAGATCTACCCCGAGTAAGGCTAGCCCTCCGTGGGCGTAGGCCATGATGGAATAGACAAGGTTGCTTCTTCGTGGACCCTTCGTGGGTGGAGCCCTCCGTGGACTCGCGCAGCCGTTACCCTCCGTGGGTTGAAGTCTCCATCAACGTGGATGTACGATAGCACTACCTATCGGAACCACGAGAAAAATCATTGCGTCTCCAAATTGCGTTTGATCTTCTCCACCTCTCTTTACTACATGTGTAATTTACTTTCCGCTGCTTATACTCTAGAATTGCATGTGTAGGGTGATACTTGTCTTGATCATAATTGTGAAACTGCCAAATAACTGTTCATGATCAAAAGGCAGAATTTCTATATTTACAAGTAGTCTAATCCCCCCCCTCTAGACATACTTTCGATCCTACAAAGGTACCTCCAAAAGGCATGTCCTCATGACATGGAAGTCTACCACAAACACGCCAAGCTAAGCTACCTTAACCGCACCTAGTAGAAACATGAATTCCATTACATGATATGAATAACAAGCATAGCATAGTGGCGCAAGCGCTATGGTTCATTACACATCCCGGAGGGTCTCTCTACCTTTTTTGGGAAAATGCAGGAAAAAGCAAAAGTGGAACAAGCAACTCCAGTAGTTCTCAAGGCTCGGCTCTGGCAGCACGGGAGCTTAGTATGTGCCTTCCTCCCACTTCACTGGGGCGCGACGGTGAGGCGCCTCATCATCCTCTCCGCTACGAGCGCGGCGGCATGGTGGCTCGTCATAGCCGTTGCCGCTGGCGCTCTCCCCGGAGGAGGAGCCATCGCTGCTGGAGGAGACGTGGGCGCCGCCAAGGGCGAGCTCTTTGTCATTGCTGCCATCCTCCGGGCAGCATCCCGCACATCCTCACATAGAGGCTCGCGAGGCTGTCGTACTTGAAGTGGAGGGTGCACCACCCGTTCGTGTGTGGGCGAACGACTGCCAACCACAGGTCAAGGACACGCTGCCCGTGGCAGTGATCTCGACCCCCACCCACGAGTCCTTGCTGCAGCAGCCGTCTTCCTACAGCCAGAGGCCGTCAAGAACAACGGCCGACAGCGCACCCGTGAAGATGCGCAGGATCGGAAGCCAGGTGCCGGCAAGCCTCTCCGACCACACGACAAACTCCGGGAAGGCATCTGCTGAGCAGGAGCACGGCCGTAAAGGCCGAACGACCCTCGCACGCCTTTCCCCATCGCAGGAGCTGCCCCGTCCTTGGTGGCTCCCACTATGTGAAGAAGCGCCGCACGGCTCCATGAGGCAACTCTTGCCCCCGAAAAGGTGTGCCCACGCCCTTGAGGAGTCACCGCCAGGGTTGCGACGTGCTTACGGGGGGCGTCTGTGGCCTCTCTTGGGTGGTGCCGTGTCTAGCCCCTCCTTAGGGGTCTTCCCTTTCTCTGCGGCGGAGAACCTCCTCGTTGGCGCCATGGAAGCTTCAGCATGATGGCGAGGGAAAGACGAGGAAGAAGGAGCAAGTGGCTGGAAGACAGAGATGAGCAGGGGGTAATACGTCTCCAACGTATCTATAATTTTTTATTGTTCCATGCTATTATATTATCTGTTTTGGATGTTTAGTGAGCTTTAATATGCACTTTTATTTTATTTTTGGGACTAACCTACTAACCAAAGGCCCAGTGCAAATTGTTGTTTTTTCCTATTTAAGTGTTTCACAGAAAAGAATATCAAACGGAGTCCAAACAGAATGAAACCTTCGCGAGCATCGTTTTTGGAAAAAAAAAACGCAATCCAGAAGACATGGAGTACACGTCTCGGAAGCCACGAGGTGGCCATGAGGTAGGAGGGCATGCCCAGGGGGTAGGCGCGCCCCCACCCTCATGGTCCCCTCGTAGCTCCACCGACGTACCTCTTCCTCCTATATATACTCATATACCCTAAAAACATCCGAGAGCACCATGAAACCCTATTTCCACCGCCGCAACATTTTGTACCCGTGAGATCCCATCTTGGGGCCTTTTCTGGAGATCCGCCGGAGGGGGAATCGATCATGGAGGGCTTCTACATCAACACCATAGCCTATCTGATGATGCGTGAGTAGTTTACCATAGACCTTCGAGTCCATATTTATTAGTTTGATGGCTTCTTCTCTCCCTTTGGATCTCAATACAAAGTTCTCCTCGATCTTCTTGGAGATCTATTTGATGTAATACTTTTTGCATCGTGTTTGTCGAGATCCGATGAATTGTGGGTTTATGATCAAGATTATCTATGAACAATATTTGATTCTTCTCTGAATTCTTATATGCATGATTTAATATCTTTGCAAGTCTCATCGAATTATCAGTTTGGTTTGGCCTATTAGATATATCTTTCTTGCAATGGGAGATGTGCTTAGCTTTGGCTTAAATTTTGCGGTGTCCTTTCCCAGTGACAGCAGGGGCAGCAAGGCACATATTTTATTGTTGCCATCAAGGATAAAAACATGGGAATTATGTCATATTGCATGAGTTTATCCCTCTACATCATGTCATCTTTCTTAAAGCGTTACTCTGTTCTCATGAACTTAATACTCTAGATGCATGCTGGATAGCGGTTGATGTGTGGAGTAATAGTAGTAGATGCAGAATCGTTTTGGTCTACTTGTCACGGACGTGATGCCTATATACATGATCATGCCTAGATATTCTCATAACTATGCACTTTTCTATCAATTGCTCGATAGTAATTTGTTCACCCACCATAAGATTTGCTATCTTGAGAAAAGCCACTAGTGAAACATATGGCCCCCGGGTCTATTTTACATCATATTAATCTTTCGTCAACTAGCTATCTTTATTGTTCTTTTATTTTGCAATCTTTACTTTTCAATCTATACAACACAAATACCAAAAATGTTTATGTTATTAGCTCTATCAGATCTCACTTTTGCTAGTGACCGTGAAGGGATTGACAACCCCTATATCATGTTGGTTGCAAGGTTCTTAATTTTATGTGTAGGTACTAGGGATTTGCATGTAGTCTCCTACTGGATTGATACATTGGTTCTCAAAAACTGAGGGAAATACTTACGCTACTTTGTTGTATCACCCTTTCCTCTTCAAGGAAAAAACAATGCATGCTCAATAGGTAGCAAGAAGAATTTCTGGCGCCGTTGCCAGGGATACTTACGCCAAGTCAAGTCAAGATTTGATCTCCCGTCAACTTGCCAATTTGTGACACTGTTGCCGAAGAGATCTATGCACAAGTCAAGACATACCAAGTACCCATCACAAACTCTTATCCCTCGCATTACATTATTTGCCATTCGCCTCTCGTTTTCCTCTCCCCCACTTCTAAAACGATTTTCGAAAACCGTTGCCTTTTCTTCGCCTTCCTCCCGTATGTATCTTTGTTTGTGCTTCCATGTGCCTTCTATTTGCTTGCATATATGCTTGCTTAAAATCTATTGATATGGATCCACTTAAAGTGTTCTAGTTGGATCATCTTAGATCCTTATGTGCTCGTGTTGAAACCCCAACTAGCCTAGTTGATGGGAAATCTTTAGATGAGCATGCTCATTTTATGCGTCACCATTTATCTGAAAAAGGGAGACTCTTATGGGATCAAATAAACAGATTACTGTGTTATGCTTGGAATCTTTGTGAAATTTATGATTTTACTTGTTGCGCTAAGAACACTAAAAAACACCTCCCCTACCCATGTGAGTTTAATGATAATGAAATCTTATCTTCTTAGGCAAAGTGTTTTATAGTTACTACGATATCAAAAAATTGAAGAATTTGTTGCTTTTAAGGGTGCTTATGAAGTTGCTTCTTTGATTGAAAAGTATGATATTACTCTCTATGAATCTGAAATTTTGACATACTTAAATATTGCTATGAAAACTATGCTCATAATGTCTATGTCAAAGAATTTATTGAAAGAATGACTGATGCTTTGGAAGAAAATAATGATATGCATGAATCTATAGATAATTATGATTCCGATGATTTAATTGAAATATCCCTTGATGAACATGACGCTTGCTATTCTTGTGGCCATGATGCCAATATTTATGAAGATGAATTTGCTATAGTTGTCACATCCCTAGTCAGTGCTTGCTTTAGGACTAGCTAGAGTGTGCATCATGTTTACTTTCCACAGAAACTTGAAATGGGAATGACAGAAACCCCATCACCCCTCTTCTAACAACTAGGGTTTGATAAAATCTTTTCCAATGTACCCAAAATCCCCTTCAAAAATGTTCATCATCTTTGCCTTGGTCTTAAACCTCTGCCAAAAATGGTGCACAATTTTCTAGGACATCCAAAGGTCTTTGGATTAATTCTTATTGTAATTGCATTTGGGCATTTAAATGCTATAAAATATTTTATGTGCCCAAATAATCATAAACTAAAATGTTCCATACTGTTCATATTATATACAGTGGCATGACTAGTTTTATGAGCTATAAAAATGTTCTAGCATTTTTATTAATTCAACAAAGTTGCAAAAGAAATGAAACAGAAAGTAAATAAAACAAAACAGGAAGCATAGACTTACCTGAGGCCCACTTACCTGCCTGGCCTAGCACGGCCCAGCCCACCAGGGGCACGCCCGTCTTCTACCCCGTGCCAGCGCATGAAGCAGCTCGGTGGCGAGCGCCGCCGACGCGCCGGCCACCTCCTGCCTGCTTGGCTACTCCCCCGACGCCCTGGACGCCCTTAGGCGTCGCCACGCACCCCTGGCGCCTCTCTCACTCTCCCCTCGTGTCTTCCCCCTCCTCTTTCCCCTCCGCCGAGCTCCACCGAGCGAGCTCGTCGCCGCCGATCGCTGCCACCGCGCCCTAAGCCACTCCCTCGCCTCCCCGACGCACCCATCAGCTCCGCCGCATCGCCCCGAAGCTCCCCACCGACGCACACGACGCCTGAAGCCCCGTAGCGCCGTCCTCGCCGTCGTCTTCAAACTTCGGCACCGGAGATCGCCGCCGCCCGTACGTCGCCGCCCGACCTTCCCCAAGCCCGCGTCAACGCCCTCTGCGACCGCTGTGAGCTCACGCTTCGAACCGCCCCTTCCCCGGGCTCAATTACGCCTTGTAGCCGCCGCCCCCTTGCTGACCGAAGCCCAGCGCCGCCGGCCAACTCTCCGTCGTGGCCACAGGCGCTGTGCCTCACAGCCGAGCACACCACTAGGATCAGTAACTCGCCAGCAAGCTAATGCCACCCCTAAGTCCTCCTCCCGTGCACCACAACGCCGTTCCGGCCAACCCCGTGCGAGCGCCACCGCGGACGAGCTCGTCGCCGTTAATTCCGGCGACTAATTGACCAACCAGTGGCATCGTTGGATGCGGTGCATCCCCAGGAGCACATAGAACCCATCCGCGCGAGAAATGGTCGCCGGAACAGAGATTCTGGCGTGTCACCGCCGTGCGAAATGTTCGCCGCCGGCCAAACTCCAGCGGGCTGACGTGGCCTGTTAGTTAGGAGCTAATGGTGATTAGTTTAACCACCACAGCCACTGACAGTGGGCCCCACTTCATAGTCAAACCCAGTCAACTCCAGTTTTGACCGGGATTAGCCTCTGTGACACTGACATGTGGGACCCACCAGTCAGGTTTGACCTGGACCAGGTCTGCTGACCTGATGACGTCAGCATGATGTTATGCTGACGCAGTAAATGATTTTCTGGGATTATTTTATTTAAAAACAATTCAGGAAATTCCAGAAAATGCTTTAAACTTCAAAAATTCATATAAATTCAACAGTACCTCAGATGGAAAAGATTTATATATGAAAATTGATCAGAAAAATCCAATCTTTCCAATGGCACTTGTTTCATGCATATTTGAGCAAGTTAACCTTACTGTTCACATTAAAACATGATAATGCACTTAAATAAATAATAGTTTGGGTTTCAATTTGAACCTTTGATTCAAATGGGCTCAAACCCTTTTGTTTATAGATGCATTAGCCCAAAACACATGCATCTTGCCATATCATGAGCATGCATCATATTGTTGCATTTGTTTGCTTATTCATTGTATCGCCGGTCTTCTCCGTGGTAGGTCCTGCTCCCGAGGATACTTCTGCGTATCCAGCTGAAGAGCTGTACCCGACAACCACTCTGTCAGGAAAGCAATCATTGATCATTCCGATACAAACCCATCTTCTCGCTCCTGCTCTCTTTTACTGCATTAAGGCAACAGCGTGCGAACTGCTACTTTTTGCGGTAGTTGAACCCTATTCCCTTGCATGACCTGTCATTGCCACAGTAAATAGGTGAAACCCACTAGCATGTGTAGGAGTTGATTGAGCCATGTTATGTGTGATCCACCATGCTGTTTGTTTATGTTGCCTGCTATGCTTAGAGTTGTGTCAGGTCTGGTTCATCTGGGTGATGGATCAGAGTGAAATGATCATACCGGTAAAGAGAGGAAAGTGTGGAACATGTTTGGTAAAGGTATCGATGAAAGGCCATGTAGGAGTACGTGGTGGGTTGGTTCATTGGAACCGTCCATTGGACCTGAGATCTGTATGTGTGGTTCAAGTTACAGCTACTACCACACTTTGGGCCCTAAAATATGACCCCGCTCGACTTATTGACTGCCCATGTACTTCGTCCAGGAGTTGCAACTAGTTTCTAGTGTTTGTAGTTTACTGGTGGCCGTGCACAGCGCTGACCCTCGGGGTGGGCTGTGATGCGACACGTACGTGGCCGGGTGTACTAAGCGCCCGTTTCGTGACTCGGGAACCCTGTACACATCGTTTGGGGCCGTGAGCGACACCCCGGCCGGATCTCCCCACGGATGGAACCCAAATAGGCGATAAACCTAGATGAGAGACTTGAGTGGTTGGTTAGGTCGTGGTCTACACCCACGTCGGCTTTTGCTTGAAGTCTGCCGAGCACATGTCGTGTGCAGACGCTAAGTGGTGGAAACATGTGTGAGGAAGTACACGCCTGCAGGGTTACCAATCTATTCGAATAGCCGTTGTTCACGGTACGGACTACTTGATTACTCTTACAGTTCATAGACAAGTTGATGGATACTACTAAAAGCCTCAAGACAAGTGTGAGTAACGTGGATTGCCATTCTGTAGGATGATGGAAGAGGATCACGGTGGTGTATTGTTGTGGTGAGTAGAGGACTCGTGTACGTAGTATTATCTTGCAATCTGTTGAGAGTCGTAGTATAGGTTAGCCAAGAGTCAAAGCTGGCTTTCTGCTATGAACTCCACTACCCTTATTGATAATGTGGCATTTATGATTGGTTCTGTTGTGAGACTTGCTGAGTACCTTTGTACTCATGTTTGCTTAATAACTATTGCAGAGGAGAAACCTTCCCCTTCTGATGGGTTTTACATAGACGTTGACGTCGACGAGTAGCTTGCTACCCAGACGGAGATCCTGAGCTTGTGAAGGGCCTTGTAGATAGTCAGGCTACACCAAGCCTGTTTTATTTTCCAAGTTGTCTATACTCAGACATGTTAGCTTCCGCTTGTGCTTGTATGATTGTATGACTTGAGTGTTGGGTCTTGTGACCCCTACCTGTATGGATATGTTATGTATGGCTCTTCGAAGCCTCTTAAATAAAGTACTTTGAGTCATAGAGTTTTGTTGTGATGTAATGTTGTATTTACACATATTGAGCATATTGTGTGTATGATTGAAATGATTGGTCTGTGTGGGATCTGACACCTAGTTGTTTTCCTTTGGTATCCTATCTTACAGGGAAATGCCTCCTAGTGCTTCCACTGAGCCTTGGTAGCTTGCTACTGCTCGGAACACATAGGCTGGACGGCATGTGTCCTTCTTCATTCCTGTGTCTGTCCCTTAGGGGAAATGTCACGCATTGTTCCTTTAAGTCCATGTAGCTTGCTACGACTTGGGTTCATACGTTGATGACCGACACGTTCGTCGCTGGGTCATGAATGCCTGTCTCTGTAATTTAGTGTCACTTTTGGTTTATAACTAGCCATGTCGGCCCGGGTTCTCTGCCATATGGATGCTAGCGACACTGTCATATACGTGTGCCAAAATGCGCAAACGGTCCCGGGCCAGGTAAGGTGGCACCAGTGGGGATACCGTGCGTGAGGCCGCAAAGTGATATGACGTGTTACAAGCTAGATCGGTGTGACTTAGGATCAGGGTCCTGACAGCATTGGCATCAGAGCCGGACTGCCTGTAGGTTTCTCAAGCCAAACTGGTCGATGTTGAGTCTAGAAAAATTCTTAGTTATATGTTAGGGAATTGATTGTGGAAGGGAACGTAAGGCTCTTTTTACTTCTTTACCATATGCCCTTCTGATCTGAGTCAGCCTATTCTTTATACGAGAGTTTAGGACTAGGCCTCTCATCCTTACTAGGTTCACGTGTTACTAATCAGTAGACTCTTAGGATTGTTGGTTCTAAGCCTCAGTTCGGTTTCTACCCTTTTAGTATGATGATTAGTTGGACCCGGAACCTTGATATGATATTGTTGATTGGTTATGCTATCATTTGTATGATGTCTCAAAATTTTTTTTGAGCATTTACAGTTGTTATGATGCTCGATTTTTTTCAGAAATGCTAATGCCTTTGCATTATTTCGTTTACAGATGTCTGTTCGCACACCTCACCAGGTGGTCCGTTCGACTCCGTGCATTAATGTGCCAGGTCACACGGCCATGCTAGTTTGTGTGTTGACTGAGACCGGCTACCGTTGGTATCCTGAGTACACCGTGGAGGAACAGTACCGAGATTTCAACCAGAGTCAGTATTTCTGCACAGTCCGGATATACCCCTCATATCCCGGAGCTAACGACCCCATCCATTGGTCTTATGGACTCGGGGTTACTATCGAGATGGCAGTGCAGGATGCTGCTTATTCGATGATGACCATCATCCGGGCTAGGCATGCCCTGTTGCTGAACACTGAGTTCTGTTACATGCCAGCCTCACTTCCTGGAGAGGAAGGCTACTACACCGGTCTGTATACTGATGCTGCTCATGAGGAGCCACTGCTTCAGACTACTGTCCAGATGCTGGAGGATAGGGACCGTGAGGTCCGTGCCCTCCGGATGGAGCTGTATAACACTCGAGCAGCCCACTGGACAACTTTGACACGGCTTGCACCTGCTGTGCATGCCAGATATCTGGATATGCGGGATTTGTATCCCGTGCGGACTCGTGTGGCTCATCGTATGGATTGGCGTGACGTTGGGGGTATTACACCTCCATGTGGGCGTCAGTTACCACCAGCATCGGGACCGAGGCCACATCCATGTCCCTATGGCCCATAGCCTTCGAGTGCTCGAGAGTTTCAAGATCCATCTGTTCCACTTTCAGGCTACGGTGGTAATCTTTACGAAGATTACTATGGGAATGTCTGAGTTAGACCGTGGCAGTAGTAGTATCTTAGTAGTTTTATTTCCACAGTCGTGCGTGTCTTGTGGAATATGACTTAGCTAGTACTGAGTTCCCGAGGTGTAGTTCAATAATGTATAGGAGCTTGGAATGCCTCTGATGAGATGTATCGTCTTTCACCGCAGTTGTACTTTGGCCTTGGCTTGTACTAAACTATGTATGGTGTGTATGACCACTGGTGTATATATGGCAGTTTCTATATTACCATGTCGTACGGATGAACATCTCTGCATTCCGTGTCATCCATTACATTCTGCACTCCTATGTCAAGTTTTTGCCATCCTTGTCTAAACCGTTGCTTTGTTTTCCTAGGATGGTCAACACTCGCAGCACTCCTGCTGCTCAAGAGCAGGGTGAGGCTAGTGGGGCTAGAGATGAGAATCTGCCCCAGCTACTCTCCTTGGTTGAAGTTATGCTCGAGGTAGAATGGAACAAGAGAGAGACCAACCGTCCACTGGAACGCATAGAGCAGAACACTGGGGTCCGTCAGAGGAATGACGTGGTGTCAATCAATGACTTTATCAAGATGTGTCCACCGAAGTTCCATCATTCCAGTGAACCTCTGGATGCGGATGACTGGCTTCGTAGTATCACCCACAAGCTACACTATGCCCGTGTGGCCGAAGCTGACAAGGTTATCTACGCCTCCTACCATCTTGAGGGCCCTGCCAGTCTCTGGTGGGAAATCTTTGAGGCTATGCGTCCTGGTGGCCAAATCACTACTTGGGCTGAGTTCAGTGAGGCATTCCATGAACATCACATTCCGGAAGGTCTCATGGATCGCAAGCGGGAGGAATTCTGCAATTTCACCCAAGGCCGGTTAACCGTGGATGGCTATAGTCGCGAGTTTGGCAACTTGGCACATTATGCACCCGAGGAAGTATCCACCGATGCCAAGAAGTAGGCAAGGTTCCGCAAGGGACTCAGCCCCGAACTTCGCCGAGATCTACATCTGCACGAGTGCACCTCCTCCCAGAAGTTGGTGAACAAAGCTATCAGTGTTGAGACGGGCCAGACTGATTTCGAAGACACACGTAAGCCTCCTCGTGACTTTGGTTCCCTATCCGGCTCTGGCTCTCACAAGCGCCGTGTGTGGGTTCCTAACACTGCTCTGCCACCCAAGTGCACACCGAGGCCATCGTACGAGGCGCCTCGTCCAACCCAACAGTATGCACCTGCCAAGACTTATGGAGGACCACCTACCAACTTTGCTCCACGCACTGGCACTGTGACATGCTTCAAGTGTGGAGAACCGGGGCACTACATGCGTGAGTGTCCTCCGAACCAACCAGGAAAACCCGTTGGCCGTGGTAAGCCAACCAGCAAGGTGAACTATGTCAAGCCAATCCCCACTGCACGTGGTCATGTCAACTATGTCTCTGCTGAGGAAGCTTATGAGGATCCTAACGTCGTCCTTGGTACTCTTCTTGTTAACTACCATCCGGCATCTGTTCTTTTCGATACTGGAGCATCTCATTCGTTCATATCTGAGAGCTATGCTCGAATGCACAACATGACTTTTTGTGACATGCCCACCAACATGGAAATTCAAACTCCCGGCTCTAGATGGCAGACCTCTAGAGTAAGCCATGGGAATGAAATTCTTGTTGATAGACTTGTTTTCCTTGCATCACTAATCGCTCTCATGTCCCCGGACGTAAACATCATTTTGGTTATGGACTGGATGACAGCTCATTACACCAAGATTGATAGCTACACTAGGACCGTTCAACTTACAGACCCATCCGGCAAGACAGTCAATGTTTTGACCCGAATGGCTGAGCGTCGGCTCTACTCTCTTAATGCCAGCCCTCTACCAGAACTCGAAGATATTCCGGTAGTCCGTGACTTTCCGGATGTTTTTCCAGAAGAACTGCCAGGTGTTCCACCTGACAGAGATGTCGAGTTCGTGATAGATCTTATTCCTGGAACTGTCCCAATCTCTAGGAGACTTTATAAAATGGCACCCCTAGAATTAGCTGAGCTTAAGAAACAACTCGATGAGTCCTTGAAAAAGGGTTTCATCCGTCCTAGTTCTTCCCCTTGGGCTTGTCCCGTCCTCTTCGTCAAGAAGAAGGATGGAACGGAACGGATGGTTGTAGATTACCGACCTGTCAATCTGGTCACCATGAATAACAAGTATCCGCTCCCTAGGATCAACGATCTGTATGACCAGCTCGCTGGATCCTCAGTCTTTTCCAAAATGGATTTGAGGTTGGGCTACCATCAAATCAAAATCAAGAACGGGGACATTCCCAAGACGGCTTTTGTTACTCGTTATGGCCAATACGAGTACACCGTCATGTCCTTCGGGTTAACCAATTCCCCAGCCACTTTCTCCCGGCTAATGAATTCTATATTCATGGAGTATTTGGATAAATTCGTCGTGGTATACCTCGATTATATACTCATCTACTCCAAGAACAAGAAAGATCATGCCGAGCATCTAAGGCTGGTATTGACGAAACTTCGAGAGCACCGCCTTTATGCCAAATTCTCTAAATGTGAATTCTGGTTGCCGGAAGTGACCTATCTAGGTCATGTGATCTCTGGCAAGGGTATTGCTGTCAATCCCGAGCGAGTTCAAGCCATCCTTGATTGGACTCCCCCTGAATCGGTCAAGCAAGTTAGCAGTTTTCTTGGCTTAGCAAGTTATTGCCGACGCTTTGTCGAGAATTTCTCCAAGGTTGCTAAACCTCTAACTAAACTCCTCAAGAAAGATAAAAAGTTCGAGTGGACCCCACAGTGCGAGTCCATCTTTCAGGAACTGAAAAGACGCCTGACATCTGCACCCGTACTGGTACCACCAGACTTTTCCAAGGACTTTATTATCTATTGCGACGCCTCGCGACAAGGACTAGGTTGCATACTCATGCAAGATCGTCAAGTGATTGCCTACGCATCTCGACAGTTGCGTCCACATGAGGATAACTATCCCACACATGATCTAGAGCTTGCAGCTGTAGTCCACGCACTTAAAACATGGCAACATTACCTTCTTGGTAATCGTTGTGAAATTTTCACTGATCACCAAGTCTGAAATACATCTTCACCCAACCAGATTTGAATCTCAAGCAAAGACGTTGGGTTGAATTGCTCATAGATTACGGCTTAGGAATCACTTACACCCCTGGGAAGGCCAATGTCATGGCTGACGCACTGAGTCGTAAGTCTTATTGTAACAACCTGATGTTACAACAAGGGCAACCACTTCTCCACAAGGAATTTCGTAAGCTTAACCTTCACATTGTTCATCTAGGATTCCTTTCCACCTTGGTGGCGAAACCTACCATTATGGATCAAATCATAGCTGCCCAGAAGCGTGATAACGGTATATCCCGACTCCAGGAGAGCATTGCTAGCGGAGTCGCTAGAAGTTTCTCTACAGATAATCGAGGTGTTGTCTTCTTCGAGAACCGTTTAGTAGTTCCCAAGAACCAACATCTACGGCATTTGATCCTTAAGGAGGCTCATGAATCTCCTTTCACGATTCATCCCGGTAATACCAAAATGTATCAGGACCTACGCCAGAGGTTCTGGTGGACTAGGATGAAGAGAGAAATCGCTCAATTCATTGCTAATTGTGATGTTTGTCGTCGAGTTAAAGCAGAGCATCAACGGCCTGCTGGCACCCTTCAACAATTAGCATTCCAGAATGGAAATGGGACAAGATCGGTATGGATTTCATTACCGGGTTTCCCAGGACCAGAAAAGGGATTAATGCTATCTTCGTCGTTATCGACCGCCTCTCCAAGGTAGCCCACTTCCTTCCTGTTCGAGAGAGTATAATCGCTAGCCAGCTAGCAGACTTGTATATCTCTCGGATAGTATCACTTCATGGTGTGCCGTTGGAGATTAACTCAGACCGTGGAAGTCTTTTCACTTCACGATTTTGGGAAAGTTTCCCGAATGCTATGGGGACTCATCTCTCTTTTAGCACCGCCTTCCATCCTCAGTCAAGTGGTCCAGTGGAACGAGTCAATCAAATTCTGGAAGATATGCTTCGAGCCTCTGTCATCTCTATCGGTATGGATTGGGAGAAGTGTCTTCCATTTGCTGAATTCGCGTATAATAATAGTTATCAAGCCAGCTTGGGCAAGGCTCCCTTCGAAGTTCTATATGGACGAAGGTGTCGAACACCTCTTAACTGATCAGAAACCGGGGAAAGACAATTCTTTGGTCCGGATATGATCCAGGAAGCAGAAGAGCAAGTTCGCATCGTTCGTGAGAAATTGAAAACAACCCAGTCTCGCCAGAAGAGCCAATATGACAGTCATCATAAGGCTGTGACTTTTGAAGTCGGCGATAAGGCTTATCTTCGGGTTACTCCTCTTAAGGGAACCCATCGCTTCGGTATCAAAGGCAAATTGGCTCCTCGTTACATCGGTCCTTTTCGCATTCTTGCCAAACAGAGAGAGGTTGCCTACCAATTGGAACTACCTCCGCACCTATCTAGAGTTCATGATGTCTTCCACATTTCTCAACTCAGGCGTTACTTCTCGGATCCTATCTGCGGAGTGGACCACGAAAAGCTTGATCTCTAGGACAATCTCACATATCGAGAATACCCCGTTCGTATTCTTGATCAAACCGAGCGTACCACTCGACGTCACAATATCAAGTTTCTCAAGGTTCAATGGTCACATCATTCCGAGAGTGAAGCTCCTTGGGAAAGGGAGGATCGTCTTCGACTTGAGTACCCCACCCTCTTTCCGGAGGAACCCGAATCTCGGGACGCGATTCTTTTGAGTGGGGGTGAGTTGTCACATCCCTAGTCAGTGCTTGCTTTAGGACTAGCTAGAGTGTGCATCATGTTTACTTTCCATAGAAACTTGAAATGGGAATGATAGAAACCCCAGCACCCCTCTTCTAACAACTAGGGTTTGATAAAATCTTTTCCAATGTACCCAAAATGCACTTCAAAAATGTTCATCATCTTTGCCTTGGTCTTAAACCTTTGCCAAAAATGGTGCACACTTTTCTAGGACATCCAAAGGTCTTTGGATTAATTCTTATTGTAATTACATTTGGGCATTTAAATGCTATAAAATATTTTATGTGCCCAAATAATCATAAACTAAAATGTTCCATAGTGTTCATATTATATATAGTGGGCATGACTAGTTTTATGAGCTATAAAAATGTTCTAGCATTTTTATTAATTCAACAAAGTTGCAAAATAAATGAAACCGAAAGTAAATAAAACAAAAGAGGAAGCAGAGACTTACCTGAGGCCCACTTACCTGCCTGGCCCAGCTCGGCCCAGCCCACCAGGGGCATGCCCGTCTTCTACCCCGTGCCAGCGCACGAAGCAGCTCGGTGGCGAGAGCCGCAGATGCGCCAACCACCTCCTGCCTGCCTGGCTACTCCCCTGACGCCCTGGACGCCCCTAGACGTCGCCATGCACCCCTGGCGCCTCTCTCACTCTCCCCCCGTGTCTTCCCCCTCCTCTTTCCCCTCCGCCGAGCTCCACCGAGCGAGCTCGTCGCCGCCGATCGTTGCCACCGCGCCCTAAGCCACCGCCTCGCCTCCCCGACGCACCCATCAGCTTCGCCGCATCGCCCCGAAGCTCCCCACCGACGCACACGACGCCAGAAGCCCCGTAGCACCGTCCTCGCCGCCGTCTTCAACCTTCGGCACCGGAGATCGCCGCCGCCCGTACGTCGCCGCCCGACCTTCCCCAAGCCCGCGTCGACGCCCTCTACGACCGCTGTGAGCTCACGCTTCGAACCCCCCTTCCTCGGGCTCGATTACGCCTTGTAGCCGCCGCCCCCTTGCTGACCGAAGCCCACCGCTGCCGGCCAACTCGCCGTCGTGGCCACAGGCGGTGTGCCTCGCAGCCGAGGACGCCACTAGGATCAGTAACTCGCCAGCAAGCTAATGCCACCCCTAACTCCTCCTCCCGTGCACCACAACGCCGTTCAGGCCAACCCGGTGCGAGCGCCGCCGCGGACGAGCTTGTCGCCGTCAACTCCGGCGACTAATCGACCAACCAGTGGAATCGTTGGATGCGGTGCATCCCCAGGAGCACATAGAACCCATCCGCGCGACAAATGGTCGCCGGAACAGAGATTCCGGCGTGTCACCGCCGTGCAAAATGGTCGCCGTCAGCCAAACTCCGGCGAGTTGACGTGGCCTGTTAGTTACTAGCTAATGGTGATTAGTTTAACCGCCACAGCCATTGACAGTGGGCCCCACTTCATAGTCAAACCCAGTCAACTCCAGTTTTGACCGGGATTAGCCTCTGTGACACTGACATGCGGGACCCACCAGTCAGGTTTGACCTGGACCAGGTCTGTTGACCTGCTGACGTCAGCATGATGTCATGCTGACGCAGTAAAAGATTTTCTGGGATTATTTGATTTAAAAACAATTCAGGAAATTCCAGAAAATGCTTTAAACTTCAAAAATTCATATAAATTCAACAATAGCTCAGATGGAAAAGATTTACATATGAAAATTGATCAGGAAAATCCAATCTTTCCAATGGCACTGGTTTCATGCATGTTTGAGCAAGTTAACCTTGCTGTTCACATTAAAACATGATAATGCACTTAAATAAATAATATTTTGGGTTTCAATTTGAATCTTTGATTCAAATGGGCTCAAATACTTCTTTTTATAGATGCATTAGCCCAAAACACATGCATCTTGCCATATCTTGAGCATGCATCATATTGTTGCATTTGTTTGCTTATTGATTGTATCGCCGGTCTTCTTCGTGGTAGGCCCTGCTCCCGAGGATAGTTCTGTGTATCCAGCTGAAGAACAGTACCTGACAACCACTTTGCCAGGCAAGCAATCATTGATCATTCTGATACAAACCGATCTTCTCACTCGTGCTCTCTTTTACTGCATTAAGGAAACATCGTGTGAACTGCTACTTGTTGCAGTAGTTGTACCCTATTCCCTTGCATGACTTGTCATTGCCACATTCAATACTTGAAACCCACTAGCATGTGTAGGAGTTGATTGAGCCATGTGATGTGTGATCCACCATGCTGGTTGTTTATGTTGCCTGCTATGCTTAGAGTTGTGTCAGGTCTGGTTCATCTGGGTGATGGATCAGAGTGAATTGATCATACCGGTAAAGAGAGGGAAGTGTGGAACATGTTTGGTAAAGGTATCGATGAAAGGCCATGTACGAGTACGTGGTGGGTTGTTTCATTGGAACCGTCCATAGGACCCGAGATCTGTATGTGTGGTTCAAGTTACAGCTACTACCACACTTTGGGCCCTGAAATATGACCCTGCTCGACTTATTGATTGCCCATGTACTCTGTCCAGGAGTTGCAACTAGTTTCTGGTGTTTGTAGTTTACTGGTGGTCGTGCACAGCGCTGACCCTCGGGGTGGGCTGTGATGCGACAGGTACGTGGCCGGGTCTGCCGGGACCCCGATTTAGAAGTCGAGATCACCGAGTGCACGTGTACAGTGATCCCAGAGATCAATGCTCACTGAACACACAGAAGCTGAATAACAAGAGTCTTACATCCATACATATCGTCTTGCACAAATTAAGGCCATTATGGCCAAGTCTTACATAGATAAAGCCTCACGGGCTGAGTAGCAAATAACTCAAATAGCGGAAGTCTTCGATGATAGGTAGAACCCATGCCATCTACCTTAACCCTACAGGCATTCTTACTGGGATAGCGTCCTAGTTCGCATGTTCGTCTCCAAAGAACTCTTCCTCAAATTCCTGTCCCTCCGTGCCTGTCCAATTAAATAACCAGTGGCAAGCCAATGAGTACTTTCAATGTACTTGCAAGCAACCCATGATGTGGTATAAAAATAACAATGCAAACTGAACAATAATGAGCAATCTAGCAATGGGCTTGAATAATTATTCTACCATCAAGTGTATGCATCAACGAGTTCACGTAACCTTGAGAACAGGTTACCGATATCAACATGAATATGATTCAACTCATTGAGTCAAGTCACCACCTTGACTCATCACACACACACTTTTACCGATGAAGCAAAATTATGGACATAATTTAAGGAGCACCACCCAACTGTCCATGACGGTGGACACGGCTATTCGAATAGTTTAACACTCTGCAGAGGTTGCGCGCTTTACCCACAAGATCCGGGAAGCTTTCGTGTCATCCACGATCCCACAGTACCTCAAGTACTCGGGGGAAGCACCCGGTCATTATCTTTCCTTAGACGACACTAATATAGAGTCCACTCGTTGGTACACGGCCCTCGAGTACAAACAATAGATCACGGGACTTGCCCTAATTTCAATGTCACGCGTACCCGAAGGGACCAACGGTGTGTCCGGTGCCCTGTAAAAACAGTCATGGTCGTCTATCCAAGCACGACCCCGTCCCGGGAAAGACCTCAAGTCTTCCCGTCACTAGTAATGCGGGCACCATGCTAGTATCGACCTAAGTAATCAATAAAGCCCCGTCCCATAAGGGGTAGTGTGGTTGCACATGTTTGGTTGGGACGGTAGTCACACATAAATCTAATCCATTATTTCACCCATGCACAAGATTTTACCGGCACATCACTTCTTTCTCAAGTGATGACCTAACTCAACATCACCCTCGGGCATTAGGGGCACCCGATGGTTCATGCAAAGATTTCTACCACGAAGGTTCATATCACACATGCATCACTAAGCATCATTACTAACTATTTGCATGTCATCTAGCACATAGCAAGATCAAGAGCAAGGCATGCATCATGTGGTGGTTCAACTAGGTCACCACCGCAACTCTACCATCATGCATCGGAAACAAACGGGTTCCGAAGAACAAGTGTATCATGGTCAAAGGGCTGCTTGCCTGGATTGGCTTGGTCTTCAAAGTCTTCAAATCCTTCTCCTTCTCCTTCTTCAGCAACTTCGTCAAATACGGGATCTAATCGTCGCAAAATAACAACGGAAAAATAAGACCACAATGAAAACAGAAAAATCAAAGTGCTCAGAAAAATTTCAACTTATTTTTGTTAAATACTAGAGGGAAAACTAAGATGGAGAAAATATCTAGTTGGAGTTTTGGAGTGACAGAATGGAATCTAAGGATTTTAGAACAGGAGTTTTATTGCTCAAATTTGAATTTAAATTTGAACAGAATAGAAAAGTTTCATGGATATGTGTGAAAGTGACACCATTAAATAGGTTGGAATATTACAAGAATTTAGGAGTTGGAATCATTTCATTTGGACTAATATTCATTTCTGTAAAATTAATTGAATTAATCACAGAAAGAATAAAAAGAAATGGCCCAGTGCCACTGGGCTAGAGCGGCCACAGTGCACGGCCCAGGGCATCCAGCCCAGCCGCTCGGGCGCCAGCGCGCGCACGTTAGGGTTTTAAACCTGACGGGCGGGGCCCAGCTATCAGCGGCAGCGAGGGGAGAGAGGGAGCGGTGAGGATGACAGGCGGGGCCCGCCTGTCATCTTCAACCTCTCGGCCACGAAGACGGCGAGCTCACCGGCGACGATAGGGGCCACGGCGAGGCAAACAGAGGGCAGTGACGGACTCAGCAATGAGTCGCGGTTGCAGTGGTGGTGGTGCGACTCCCCGGGGAGGCCTGGTTCGCCGGCGGCGAGGTGGGACGGCGGAGGAGCTTCGGGAGGTCGTCGCTCCGGCCAATTCCGACTGCTACAGAGAGGGGAAAGCGAGGGGAAAGTATCAGTGGTGTGTGGTGGTTCCAAATCGGGCAAAAGGAAGGGCGGAGGAGGCCTGTACTGCGAGATCGCCGCTGGCCCGACGTGACGGAGCTCCGGTCGATCCCGAGCACTGGGGCTCTTCGGGGATGAACGAGTGGTGCTGGCATGTTGCTGTGAGTGTGTTGAGGCTGCTGGTGCTGAGTGGGGAGCTCTGGGGGGCATATATAGCCGCGCCCACGGTCCACCGTGGACTCGTGCGCCGACGAGGTTGCAGGCGAGGCCAGAGGCTGTTCTGGTGCCTGTGATCGAGCCAGGGAGGATCGTGGACGTGTTCCACGCTTAGTTGAGGGGAGAGGAGGAGCGGGGGAGTTTCCAGACAACGCGCGCATGTGAAGCCGAGGAGTGGACGTTGTGGGGCGGCCGGCGCGCGTGTGGAGACGGCCACTTGAGGGAGAGAGAGGAGGGGGACAGCACCGGTGGAGGCTGCGGACGTCGAGGCGTGTTGGGAGGCGCGAGGGGAGAGCTTGAGGCTGTCGGCTGCGCTGGATTGGGCGAAGCTACAGTGCGGTGGCGCACTGTAGCGCGCTCTGGAGCGCCCTTATCGCATGCCATGGCATGCCATTGGCCCTCTGGATGCGTCCACCGTGTCTGGGGGGTCCAGGGTGATGCAAGCAATACGGATGAGGCCTTGGATGCTCTGGAGAGTCGAGGAGAGAGAGAGGAAGCTGGTGACTTGGTAGAAAATGGCTGTCCAGCAAGGTGAACTAGGGTTTTTACCCCTCAATCATGGAGCTGGAGGCATGGGGGAGTTACTGGAGGTAGATAGTAACTTGATGAACCTGTGGTAGAAAGTTGAGGCCAAGGTAAATAGTAAAAGTGATCAAGAAGAGGGTTTTAGTAAAACAGCAGAAGGTGTTTGATCATGTTTTGATCAAGCAAATGATCTCCACTTGCCATGATACTTAACAGGATTGAATGACATGTGAAAATAGGGTGCTTCACCAAATTTGGGCTCATTTGAAGAAACTAGCCAATGTAACTTTGGTGAACCCTAAAAATCAGCAGAAATGGGTTCATCTTGTTTGAGTCAAGCTAATCATCTCCCCTTGATGCACCACTTGGTGTAGTTTCATCATTTGGGGTTATGATCATGCCCACAAAGTTTGAAGCTCCAGCTAAAAAGTTGGTAATGTAAAGTTGTTCAAATTTGCATTTGAACAGAAAGGGTTTTGGGGTATTCTGATCAAGTTGCTCTACTTCAAATCTTGTGCCATTTGGGCTAGATGCCTTGTTAGGTATTTCTAGCATGTGCACCAAGTTTGAGAGCATTTGGACAAGTTTGGCAATGTAAAGTTGCTCAAACTTCAAATATGGACAGAATGGTTATGAAGGGTTTTGAGGATGTATTCTTGCTTCCCAAGGCATGGGACTTGGCAAGAACATCAAATATGTCATATATGACATGATAGAATTTCCCTGGAATTTTTGGAGAATAATTCCTTTGTAAATATTTCAAAAGCTTGAAATATCCAGAAAGGGTCTTAGAGGGATTAGCCCATTATTTTGAACATGACCAAGTGTTGAAATTCTTATATATGGACAATATATGTCCTATGAGTCTCCCTGAATTTTGGCAAATATTTTTGAAATACTTAAATAATTTTTCCCTATTAAATACCATTTCTGGCCTTAAGAAAAAGCTTTTAAATAAAATAGGAAAATAACTTTTAAAATTATGCTTTTTTTGGTTTCTGGGAGCCCTATGACTACTAGGTCTCAAATACACCTTTTGAAATAATTTTCTTACCCTAAATTAAGCACTTGAAGTGCAAATCTCAATTCAGGGGTTTTTGGAAAACTAAATTTATAAAAATACATTTTGGCCAAATTAATTTTGTAAGAAAATACTATACTGTTATATAACACTTGGCATGATTATTGGGCAGAAGTTTTGGGTATGGAGATGAATTCTACAAGAGGTAATAGTTTACTTTATTGAGCACATGAAAAAACATATGAAGAAAAACCCAATTCCAAATAAAAGCCAAATGATGCCAACAAATTTTGTTGGTCCAAATTTTCATGCTTCATTGATGCAAATAACATGTTACAAAATGCAGGGTGTGACAGACCTACCCCCCTTACAAGAATCTTGTCCCCGAGATTCCTAAACTAGGTCTTAAAAGAGATCGGGAAACTCGGATCTAAGATAGTGTTCACGTTCCCAGGTTGCTTCTGCTTCCGTGTGGTTGCTCCACTGGACCTTGAAGTACTTGATGGTGCGGCTTCGTGTCCGTCGTTCTGCTTCGTCCAGAATGCGAATGGGCTTCTCGCGGTAGGTCAAATCAGGCTGCAGATCAATGGCTTGGTGATCAACATCCTTGTAGAGATCAGGCTTGTTCGAAACTTGGAGACATTTCCGGAGTTGTGATACATGGAACACATTGTGCACACCGGATAGCTCAGGTGGTAATTCCAACTGGTAAGCCTCTTCTCCTCGTCGTGCAGTGATCTCAAAGGGTCCAATGAACCTTGGTGCGAGCTTCCCCTTGACGTGGAAACGCTTGGTTCCCTTCAGAGGAGTTACCCGCAGGTACACATGGTCCCCGACATGGAAACTCATGTCCCGACGGTGGGTGTCAGCATAGCTCTTTTGCCTTGACTTGGCTGCCTTCAAACGCTCTCTGACTAGTTGGACTTGCTCTTCTGCTGCGCGGAGAATATCCGGTCCAAAGACTAGTCCTTCTCCAGTCTCTGACCAGTTGAGGGGTGTGCGGCATCTGCGTCCATACAACACCTCAAATGGTGCCATCTGAAGGCTCGACTGATAACTGTTGTTATAGGAGAACTCGGCAAAAGGGAGACAATCTTCCCACTTGGCTCCATATGCCGAGACACAGGCTCGGAGCCTGTCTTCGAGAATCTGATTGACTTGTTCTGTCTGACCTCCGGTCTGTGGGTGGAAAGCCGTGCTGAAAGATAACTTGGTTCCCAAGGCTTCTTGGAACTTCTTCCAGAACCTTGAGGTGAACTGGGTTCCTCGATCTGACACAATCTCCTTGGGAACGCCGTGAAGACTTATGATTCGGTCGATGTAGAGAGCTGCCAGCCGGTTGCCATCATAAGTGGTCTTGACAGGATTGAAATGGTCCACCTTGGTCAAATGATCGACTATGACCCAGATAGAGTCATGTCCTCTATCCGACCTTGGTAATCCAGTGATGAAGTCCATTCCGACTTTATCCCACTTCCACTCAGGAACCTTGAGTGGCTGAAGCAATCCAGCAGGTCGCTGATATTCAGCCTTGACCCTTTGGCACACATCACACTTTGCAACATAGGTTGCAATCTCTCTTTTCATCCCGTGCTACCAGAATCGTGCCTTCAAGTCTTGATACATCTTGGTTCCTCCGGGGTGGATGGAATAAGGAGTGTCGTGGGCTTCTTGCAGGATCAGGTTCTTCAGCTCTGTGTTGTTTGGTACGCAGAGGCAGGCTTTGTACCAAACAATCCCGTGCTCGTCTTCAGAGAATCCTGGGGCCTTGCCTAGCTTCATCTTCTTCTTGGTGCCTTCATTGCTTGTATGTCCATCTTGCGCCTTCTTGACTTCGTCCATCAGGGTCGGTCTAACTTCCAAATGATCCAGAAATCCAGGGGTGACCAATTCCAAACTGAATTGTTCGAGTTCCTTAAACAAGGCCGGCTGCCTTTCTTGAATAATAGCATTCAAGGAGCAAGCCTTCCTGCTTAAGGCATCGGCCACCACGTTAGCCTTCCCGGGGTGATATTGAACACTGAGGTCATAGTCCTTGATGAGCTCCAACCATCTTCGCTGCCTCATGTTCAATTCCTTTTGGGTGAAAATGTACTTCAGACTTTTGTGGTCTGTGTATATCTCACACCGTTTCCCTAGGAGGTAATGTCGCCATGTCTTCAAGGCATGAACTACTGCCGCTAGCTCAAGATCGTGAGTAGAGTAGTTCTCCTCATGAGGTCGTAGCTGCCTGGAGAGGTAGGCTATGACTCGGCCTTCTTGCATCAAAACGCTTCCCAATTCGGTTCGAGAGGCATCACAATATATCACGAACTCCTTGTGAATATCAGGTGTTGCCAGAACTGGGGCGGTGGTCAATCTCTTCTTGAGCTCTTGGAAGCTCTCTTCGCATTTTGGCGTCCACTCGAACTTCTTGTCCTTCTTGAGGAGCTGAGTCATTGGCCGTGCAATGCTAGAGAATCCTTCCACGAATTTGCGGTAATAGCCCGCAAGTCCGAGGAAGCTTCTGACTTCCTTGACAGTTGTTGGAGATTGCCATTGGGTCATAGCTTCGATCTTCGCGGGATCAACTAATAATCCTACTTCGGTCAAGACATGACCTAAGAATCCAACTTTATGCAGCAAGAACTCGCACTTGCTGAATTTGGCATACAGTTGGTGCTCGCGAAGCTTATCTAGGACCATCTTCAAATGTTGCTCGTGCTCTTCCTCCGACTTCGAGAAGACAAGAATGTCATCGATGAAGACAACAACGAACTTGTCCAAATATTCCATGAAGACTTTATTCATGAGATACATGAAGTAAGCTGGGGCATTGGTTAACCCAAAGGACATGACCGTGCACTCGTACATGCCATATCTGGTTACGAATGACGTCTTCGGAATATCTTGGGGTCTGATCTTCAGCTGGTAGTACCCAGATCTGAGGTCGATCTTGGAGAACACCTTGGCTCCGCTGAGCTGATCAAATAGATCTTCAATTTTGGGAAGTGGATATTTGTTCTTGATTGTAACTTCATTGAGGGAACGATAGTCAATGCATAAGCGGATGGTACCATCCCTCTTTGCCACAAACAGAACAGGAGATCCCCAAGGGGAGGCACTCGGGCGGATAAATCCCTTCCTCGGCTGCTCTTCCAGTTGCTTCTTCAACTCGGCTAATTCTTCCGTCCCCATTCTATAAGGCTTCTTATAGATGGGTCCTGCCCAGGGCACGAGCTCGATGATGAACTCAATGTCACGGTCAGGGGGCATTCCCGGTAGTTCATCCGGAAAGACATCAGGATACTCACATACCACCGGTACTTGCTCTAGCCCAACTTCAGATAGACAGTTGACTTGAATGGCTTGAGCGGAAGAGGAGTTGGGAGCAAACTTGACTTCGACTCCTTGGTGATTGGTCACAGTGACAGTCCGATTGGCACAGTCTAACAAGCCTTGGTGCTTGCTGAGCCAATTCATGCCTAGGATCACATCCAAGCCTTGTGATCTCAGGACGATGAGGTCTTCTAGGAAATCTACACCGTTAATGGTAATACTGACTCCCTTACAGCCTATCTTGTCTCTCGTCTCTGCTCCGGGGGTTTGTACCACCATAGGGTTATTCAGGGGTGTAGGGGTCATGCCACTTTCTAATGCAAATCTTTGAGTGACAAATGAATGCGTTGCTCCAGAATCAAACAAGACAGTTGCAGGTGCTGAGTTGACAAGGAACGTACCCAGCACGACGTCCGTGTCTTCCTGGGCTTCTTCAGCAGTGACATGATTCACACGCCCCTTCCCATGGTTAGGCGGGTTGCGAGGAGCTGGGTTCCTTGGTGGCATACCGCGGCCTTGTCCTTGGTTCTGCGCATTGGGGAGCGGGGCATCTGGCTTCTTGTTGGGGCACACCCTTGAGATGTGTCCGGACTGACCACATCCAAAGCAAGTGACTTGGTTTGGAATGTTGATCTTGTTGCCACCACTGGTATTGGGGTTGAAAGCTGGCCTTGGGTTGGCATACTGCTGATGCTGAAAGTTGGTGCGAGGTGCAGGAGCTCTTGGTTGCTGATAGGTTGGCTTGGCCGGGGCTGACTGCCACGGACGAGGCTTCTGGTTGCTGGAACTTCCCTTGCTGACCATCTTGCGCTTGCGAGTGTCTTCCAAAGCATGCCGCTTGTCTTCAAGCATAAGTGCTTTTTTCACCAGGTCAAGGAAGGTTGGGCAGTCGCACACGACAAGCGAGTATTGCAGAGTCTGATTGAGTTCTTCCATGAAGCGCTCCCTTTTTGCAGCATCAGTGCTGACATCTTCAGGGGCATACCTTGACAGAACACAGAACTTCTGCATGTACTCCTTGACAGTGCCACTTCCTTGCTTCAGGGCTCCGAACTCACGCTTTTTGATAGCCATGATTCCAGAAGGAATGTGGGCTTTGCGGAATTCTGCCTTGAAGTTGACCCAAGTGATGTCTTGTTTAGCATGCACGACCTTGAATCCATCCCACCAAGCTCTAGCAGTCCCCCGAGGCAGTGGGCTGCATAAGCCACCTTCTCGCGGTCTTCGGTGCATCCGACTAGTTCCAGCAAGTCCTCAATGGTGCGGACCCAGTCGTCTGCATCCAGGGGTTCAGCAGTCTCGATGAAAGTTGGCGATGCATGCTTCTTGAACTCTGCCAACGTGGAACGTCCATGGCCATTCCCCGCCGGCTGGCGGTTGTTGGTGACAGCTTGAGCAATCAACTGAAGGGCTGCGGTGTTGGCTTGGCGTTCCTCTCGGAAAGCTTGGAGAAGCTGAGCCATGTCCATGCTTGGAGGAGGTGGTGGTGGTGGAGCTTGGTCGTTGGTTTGGTCGTGGCCTGCCTCTGACTGAGCGGATGCTCCGGCTTCAGGCTGCTAGGTAGAGTACCAGTACGAGTTACAACAGGCATCCTGTTGGAGCGGTAAAAGGTCTCATGACTTGGAAGGGAGAAAGCAAGATAGATGGGTGCCTAGTAAGGGGGTGGGTGTGACACTAATCAAATCATGCAAGGGCCGTAAGGCCAAAACACATTCATTAAAATCCAAATGGGTGATGCAGTCGATTACACATTCCCGAAGGAAGAATACGACATACATCCAGACACAACAAAAGCAAACACTAGATGGTTTCATATGAACCATACAAGGACTCGACTGCGCATAGGGGTTACACAACCTATCCTACCGTAAAGGTCACAACTGGCATATCCGAGTAGCGAATATTGCCTAAGCGGCGGAATGCTCGGTCGCGTATTCTGGCTCTTCTGGGTCTTCCTCCTTGTCTTCATCTGTCTGGGCCCCCTTGTCACTTGAGGCTGTGGGGGAGTGGAGGAGTTGGATACGACGATGCTTCGTCGGTGGTGCAGGGAAAAGCTTGCGATATTCCCTTGCCGTCATCCGGCGTTGCCGAGGTGGTTCTTCATTCTTGGAAGATACATCTTCGGAGGGCCTTCCGCCTCGGTATGCGATAGCGGACTGTCCGGAAGGTGCTCCTTCCTTCTTGATCCTATTTGTCTTCTCTTGAGCTCGGCGAAGAAGTGCCTTGGTCTTGTGAAGTTCTTCTCGAAGCTTCATTGATTCCGAGGCCAAGTCTTGTGCCAAGCTGTCAGCGCATAGACTGAAGTAGGTCTAGAACCGAAGCGAGAGTCCTTCCTTCAGTGGAGGGGCTAGTGCGCTGCTTTCATCTTCACCTTCCTTCCGGTAAGGTAAGAAGCGGGTTGTCATCTTGGCTGCCATCTCCGGAAGAAGCTCGCGGAGACGGGTTAGTGCCTTGAGTGCAGCAGCCTCGATAGCGAGAGGTAGTGTTGCCATCTGGGGTCCCTCGAAGAACCAACTTGTGGGAGGATCGTTTGCCTTTACGATCACTTCCACATGGTACTCCACCTCAGTGTCGCTAACCCAATGCTCAAGGTAGGTGAGGATGGGTGCTCGGTGGAACTGACACTCCTGGAGGCTATCCTCGAGAAGCAAGGGAAACCCAGTGGTCAGGTGCTCTTCGGGTACAGCGGCCATCTACAAAGGTGGAATAGGAGGGGTTAATAAGCTGGTGAAATCTCAGGTTTAGAAAAGAAGAGAGGTTCAGAAGGTTTTTGAAAAAGGGTCTCATCTAACTAACGCCCATGCTAAGTAAGGCTTCCTACAGTCAGGATGGCTCTGATACCAGCTCTGCCGAGACCCCAACTTAGAAGTCGAGATCACCGAGTGCACGTGTACAGTGATCCCAGAGATCAATGCTCACTGAAACACACAGAAGCTGAATAACAAGAGTCTTACATCCATATATATCATCTTACACAAATGAAGGGCATTATGGCCAAGTCTTACATAGATACAACCTCACGGGCTGAATAGCAAATAACTCAAATAGCGGAAGTCTTCGATGATAGGTAGAACCCATGCAATCTGCCTTAACCCTACAGGCATTCTGACTGGGATAGCATCCTAGTTCGCATGTTCGTCTCCAAAGAACTCTTCCTCAAATTCCTGTCCCTCCATGCCTGGCCAATTAAATAACCAGTGGCGATCCAATGAGTACTTAGAATGTACTCGCAAGCAACCCATGATGTGGTTCAAAAATAACAATGCAAACTGAACAATAATGAGCAATCTAGCAATGGGCTAGAATAATTATTCTACCATCAAGTGTATGCATCAACGAGTTCACGTAACCTTGAGAACAGGTTACCGATATCAACATGAATATGATTCAACTCATCGAGTCAAGTCACCACCTTGACTCATCGAGTCAAGTCACCACCTTGACTCATCACACACTCACTTTTACCGATGAAGCAAAATTCTGGACATAGTTTAAGTAGCACCACCCAACTGTCCATGACCGTGGACACGGGTATTTGAATAGTTTTACACTCTGCAGAGGTTGCGCACTTTACCCACAAGATCCGGGAAGCTTTCGTGTCATCCACAATCCCGCGGTACCTCAAGTACTCGGGGGAAGCACCCGGTCATTATCTTTCCTTAGACGACACTAACATAGAGTCCACTCATTGGTACACGGCCCTCGAGTACAAACAATAGATCACGGGACTTGCCCTAATTTCAATGTCACGCGTCCCCGAAGGGACCAACGGTGTGTCCGGTGCCCTGTAAAAACAGTCATGGTCGTGTATCCAAGCACGACCCCGTCCCGGGAAAGACCTCAAGTCTTCCCGTCACTAGTAATGCGGGCACCATGCTAGTATCGACCTAAGTAATTAATAAAGCCCCGTCCCATAAGGGGTAGTGTGGTTGCACATGTTTGGTTGGGACGGTAGTCACACATAAATCTAATCCATTATTTCACCCATGCACAAGATTTTACCGGCACATCACTTCTTTCTCAAGTGATGACCTAACTCAACATCACCCTCGGGCATTAGGGGCACCCGATGGTTCATGCAAAGATTTCTACCACGAAGGTTCATATCACACATGCATCACTAAGCATCATTACTAACTATTTGCATGTCATCTAACACATAGCAAGATCAAGAGCAAGGCATGCATCATGTGGTGGTTCAACTAGGTCACCACCGCAACTCTACCATCATGCATCGGAAACAAACGGGTTCCGAAGAACAAGTGTATCATGGTCAAAGGGCTGCTTGCCTGGATTGGCTTGGTCTTCAAAGTCTTCAAATCCTTCTCCTACTCCTTCTTCAGCAACTTCGTCAAATACGGGATCTAATCGTCGCGAAATAACAACGGAAAAATAAGACCACAATGAAAACAGAAAAATCAAAGTGCCCAGAAAAATTTCAACTTATTTTTGTTAAATACTAGAGGGAAAACTAAGATGGAGAAAATTTCTAGTTGGAGTTTTGGAGTGACAGAATGGAATCTAAGGATTTTAGAACAGGAGTTTTATTGCTCAAATTTGAATTTAAATTTGAACAAAACAGAAAAGTTTCATGGATATGTGTGAAAGTGACACCATTAAATAGGTTGGAATATTACAAGAATTTAGGAGTTGGAATTATTTCATTTGGACTAATATTCATTTCTGTAACATTAATTGAATTAATCACAGAAAGAATAAAAAGAAATGGCCCTGTGCCAATGGGCCAGAGCGGCCACAGTGCACGGCCCAGGGCATCCAGCCCAGCCGCTCGGGCGCCAGCGCGCGCACGTCAGGGTTTTAAACCTGACGGGCGGGGCCCAGCGGTCAGCGGCAGCGAGGGGAGAGAGGGAGCGGTGAGGATGACAGGCGGGGCCTGCCTGTCATCTTCAACTTCTAGGTCACGGCGACGGCGAGCTCACCGGCGACGACAGGGGCCACGACGAGGCAAACGGAGGGCAGGGACGAACTCAGCAACGAGTCGCGGTTGCAGTGGTGGTGGTGCGACTCGCCGGGGAGGTCTGGTTCGCCGGCGGCGAGGTGGGACGGCGGAGGAGCTTCGGGAGGTCGTCGCTCCGGCCGATTCCGACTGCTACAAAGAGGGGAAAGCGAGGGGAAAGTATCAGTGGTGTGTGGTGGTTCCAAATCGGGCAAAAGGAAGGGCGGAGGAGGCCTGTACTGCGAGATCGCCGGTGGCCCGACGCGGCGGAGCTCCGGTCGATCCCGAGCACTGGGGCTCTTCGGGGATGAACGAGTGGTGCTGGCGTGTTGCTGTGAGTGTGTTGAGGCTGCTGGTGTTGAGTGGGGAGCTCGGGGGGGCTTATATAGCCGCGCCCACGGTCCACCGTGGACTCGTGCGCCGGCGAGGTTGCAGGCGAGGCCAGAGGTTTTTCTGGTGCCTGTGATCGAGCCGGGGAGGATCGTGGACGTGTTCCACGCTTAGTTGAGGGGAGAGGAGGAGCGGGGGAGCTTCCAGACAACGCGCGCGTGTGAAGCCGAGGAGTGGACGTTGCGGGGCGGCCGGCGCGCGTGTGGAGACGGCCACTAGAGGGAGAGAGAGGAGGGGGACAGCACCGGTGGAGGCTGCGGACGTCGAGGCGCATTGGGAGGCGTGAGGGGAGAGCTCGAGGCTGTTGGTTGCGCTGGATTGGGCGAAGCTACAGTGTGGTGGCGCACTGTAGCGCGCTCTGGAGCGCCCTTATCGCATGCCATGGCATGCCATTGGCCCTCTGGACACGTCCACCGTGTCTGGGGGGTCCAGGGTGATGCAAGCAATACGGATGAGGCCTTGGATGCTCTAGAGAGTCGAGGAGAGAGAGAGGAAGCTGGTGACTTGGTAGAAAATGGCTGTCCAGCAAGGTGAACTAGGGTTTTTACCCCTCAATCATGGAGCTGGAGGCATGGGGGAGTTACTGGAGGTAGATAGTAACTTGATGAACCTGTGGTAGAAAGTTGAGGCCAAGGTAGATAGTAAAAGTGATCAAGAAGAGGGTTTTAGTAAAAGAGCAGAAGGTGTTTGACCAAGTTTTGATCAAGCAAATGATCTCCACTTGCCATGATACTTAACAGGATTGAATGACATGTGAAAATAGGGTGCTTCACCAAATTTGGGCTCATTTGAAGAAACTAGCCAATGTAACTTTGGTGAACCCTAGAAATCAGCAGAAATGGCTTCATCTTGTTTGAGTCAAGCTAATCATCTCCCCTTGATGCACCACTTGGTGTAGTTTCATCATTTGGGGTTATGACAATGCCCACAAAGTTTGAAGCTCTAGGTAAAAAGTTGGTAATGTAAAGTTGTTCAAATTTGCATTTGAACAGAAAGGGTTTTGGGGTATTCTGATCAAGTTGGTCTACTCCAAATCTTGTGCCATTTGGTCTAGATGCCTTGTTAGGCATTCCTAGCATGTGCACCAAGTTTGAGAGCATTTGGACAAGTTTGGCAATGTAAAGTTGCTCAAACTTCAAATATGGACAGAATGGTTATGAAGGGTTTTGAGGATGTTTTCTTGCTTCCCAGGGCATGGGACTTGGCAAGATCATCAAATATGTCATATATGACATGATAGAATTTCCCTGGAATTTTTGGAGAATAATTCCTTTGTAAATATTTCAAAAGCTTGAAATATCCAGAAAGGGTTTTAGAGGGATTAGCCCATTATTTTGAACATGACCAAGTGTTGAAATTCTTATATATGGACAATATATGTCCTATGAGTCTCCCTATATTTTGGCAAATATTTTTGAAATACTTAAATAATTTTTCCCTATTAAAGACCATTTCTGGCCTTAAGAAAAATCTTTTAAATAAAATAGGAAAATAACTTTTAAAATTATGCTTTTGTGGTTTCAGGGAGCCCTATGACTACTAGGTCTCAAATACACCTTTTGAAATAATTTTCTTACCCTAAATTAAGCACTTGAAGTGAAAATCTCAATTCAGGGGTTTTTGGAAAACTATATTTATAAAAATACATTTTGGCCAAATTAATTTTGTAAGAAAATACTATACTTTTATATAACACTTGGCATGATTATTGGGCAGAAGTTTTGGGTATGGAGATGAATTCTACAAGAGGTAATAGTTGACTTTATTGAGCACATGAAAAAGCACATGAAGAAAAACCCAATTCCAAATAAAGCCAAATGATGCCAAAAAAAATTGTTGGTCCAAATTTTCATGCTTCATTGATGCAAATAACATGTTACAAAATGCAGGGTGTGACAGCCGGGTGTACTGAGCGCCCGTTTGGTGACTCGGGAACCCTGTACACATCGTTTGGGGCCGTGAGCGACACCCCGGCCGGATCTCCCCACGAATGGAACCCAAATAGGCGATAAACCTGGACAAGAGACTTGAGTGGTTGGTTAGGTCGTGGTCTACACCCACGTCGGCTTTCGCTTGAAGTCTGCCGAGCACATGTCGTGTGCAGACGCTAAGTGGTGGAAACATGTGTGAGGAAGTACACACCTGCAGGGTTACCAATCTATTCGAATAGCCGTTGTTCGCGGTACGGACTACTTGATTACTCTTATAGTTCAGAGACAAGTTGATGGATACTACTAAAAGCCTCAAGACAAGTGTGAGTGTCGTGGATGGCCCTTCTGTAGGATGATGGAAGAGGATCAACGGTGGTGTATTGTTGTGGTGAGTAGAGGACTCATGTACGTAGTACTATCTTGCAATCTATTGAGAGTCGTAATATAGGTTAGCCAAGAGTCAAAGCTGGCTTTCTGCTATGAACTCCACTACCCTTATTGATAATGTTGCATGTATGGTAGGTTCTGTTGTCAGACTTGCTGAGTACCTTTGTACTCATGTTTGCTTTATAATTGTTACAGAGGAGAACCCTGCCCCTTCTGATGGGTTTTACATAGACGTTGACGTCGACGAGTAGCTTGCTACCCAGACGGAGATCCTGAGCTTGTGAAGGGCCTTGTAGATAGTCAGGCTACACCAAGGCTGTTTTATTTTCCAAGTTGTCTGTACTCAGACATGTTAGCTTCCGCTTGTGCTTGTATGATTGTATGACTTGAGTGTTGGGTCTTGTGACCCCTACTTGTATGGATATGTTATGTATGGCTCTTCGGAGCCTCTTAAATAAAGTACTTTGAGTCATAGAGTTCTTTGTGATGCAATGTTGTATTTGCACATATTGAGCATATTGTGTGTATGATTGAAATGCTTGGTATGTGTGGGATCCGACACCTAGTTGTTTTCCTTTGGTAGCCTATCTTACAGGGAAATGCCTCCTAGTGCTTCCACTGAGCTTTGGTAGCTTGCTACTGCTCAGAACACGTAGGCTGGCCGGCATGTGTCCTTCTTCGTTCCTGTGTCTGTCCCTTAGGGAAAATGTCACACGTTGTTCCTTTAAGTCCATGTAGCTTGCTACGACTTGGGTTCATACGTTGATGACCGACACGTTCGTTGCTGGGTCATGAATGCATGTCTTTGTAATTTAGTGCCACTTTTGGTTTATAACTAGCCATGTCGGCCCGGGTTCTCTACCATATGGATGCTAGCGACACTGTCATATACGTGTGCCAAAATGCGCAAACGGTCCCGGGCCAGGTAAGGTGGCACCCGTGGGGATACCGTGCGTGAGGCCGCAAAGTGATATGACGTGTTACAAGCTAGATCAGTATGACTTAGGATCGGGGTCCCGACAATAGTTCCATATGTTAAACATGAGATCGTTGCTATTGCAGCCATACTTGATAGCTTATTCGACAAAAAGCATGATTGCAATGATGTTATTATAAATTCTCTTAATGTCAATTGTGTTAATGATATGCAAAACCTCAAGCTTGGGTATGCAAGTTTTGCTATGACTACTATTTGTGGCAATGATCATGATTGGGGTGATTCTTCTTATGATCTTGAAAATTTATTTAAGCCCTATGATGAATATGAGATTGATAACAATGTTTGCAACAATATTGAAAGTGGGATTGGAAGAGTGTCAACTTTAGATCCCACATATTTGGATAATGTTCAATCTTATGAATGTTTTGATGAAAGTGGGTTTGGAGAGGTCATGACTTTAGTTAATGTTAATCCCACTATTTTGGAGGAGTGTCAACTTCGCATGCATGTGGATCGTGTTGAGAATATGTTATGTGATAGCTATATTGTTGAATTTTCTTATTATCCTACAAGAAATTATTATGAGAGAGGAAAATACGGTTGTAGAAATTTTTATGTCACTAAATTACCTCTCGTTATGTTGAGATTGCTATTTTCTCTTTCTTCTTCCTTGCATATGCTAGATCTTGCTTGTCCTGCTAATTTGTTTTCCTATAAAATGCCTATGCATAGGAAGTATGTTATACTTGATGTGATTTTCGCATGCTATATGATGCTCTTTTTGTGCTTCAAGTATTGTCTTTCATGTGAGCATCATTGAAATCTTAATGCCTAACTAGGGGCGTTAAACGATAGCGCTTGTTAGGAGGCAACCCTATTTAATTTTCTTTGCGTTTACTTATGTTTAGTAATAAATATTTCATCTAGCCTCTAGTTAGATATGGTTTTGTGTTTTAATTAGTGTTTGTGCCAAGTAGAACCTTTGGAAGACTTGGGTGAAGTCTTTGCAATCTTGCTGTAAAAAACAGAAACTTTTGCGCTCATGAGATTAGCTGCCATTTTTTTACTGGAGAGTTATTTTATGTTTATTCCTTTTGCAGATGATTAACAGACAAATTCCTCACGTCCAACAATTTATTTCAGAATTTTTAGACTTACCGAAGTATTCGAATGTTACAGATTGCTACAGGCTGTTCTATTTTTGACAGATTCTATTTTTCCAGTGTAGTTTGCTTATTTTGATGAATCTATGACTAGTTCGGGGGGTATAAACCATAGAGAAGTTAAAATACAGTAGGTTTAACACCAATATAAATAAAGAATGATTTCAATACAGTACCTTAAAGTGGTGGTTTGTTTTCTTATACTAACGGAGCTCACGAGATTAAATTTTGTGCTGTGAAGTTTTCATGTTTTTGGGTAAGGATTTGATGGACTATGGAATAAAGAGTGGAAAGAGCCTAAGCTTGGGGATGCCCAAGGCACCCCAAGGTAAAATTCAAGGACAACCAAAAGTCTAAGCTTGGGGATGCCCCGGGTAGGCATCCCCTCTTTCGTCTTCGTCTATCGGTAACTTTACTTGAGACTATATTTTTATTCACCACATGATATGTGTTTTGCTTGGAGCGTCTTGTATGATTTGAGTCTTTGATTTTTAGTTTACCACAATCATCCTTGCTGTACACACCTTTTGGGAGAGACACACATGAATCGGAATTTATTAGAATACTCTATGTGCTTCACTTATATCTTTTGAGCAAGATAATTTTGCTCTAGTGCTTCACTTCTATCTTTTTCGAGCATGGTGGTGGATTTATTTTATAGAAATTATTGATCTCTCATGCTTCACTTATATTATTTTGAGAGTCATTTAGAACATCATGGTAGTTTGCTTTGGCTATAAAATTAGTCCTAATATGATAGGCATCCAAGTGCATTAATACTATGAGTAGTTTGATGCTTGATGATTGTTTTGAGAGCTGAGGATGGTGATATTAGAGTCATGCTAGTGGACTAATTGTGAATTTGAGGAATACTTGTGTCAAAGTTTGAGATTCCCGTAGCATGCACGTATGGTGAACCGTTATGTGATGAAGTTGGAGCATGATTTATTTATTGATTGTCTTCCTTTCTGTGGGGGTCGGGATCGCGTGATGGTTAACTCCTACCAACCCTTCCCCTAGGAGCATGTCACATCCCTAGCCAGCACTTGCTTTAGGACCTAACTAGAGTGTGCATCATGTTTACTTTCAAAGAAACTTGAAATGGGAATAACAAAAACCCCAGCACCCCTCCCCTAACAACTAGGGTTTGCTAAAATATTTTCCAATGTACCCAAAATGCCCTTAAAAAATGTTCATCATTTCTGCCTTGGTCTTAAACCTCTGCCAAAAATGGTGCACAATTTTCTAGGACACTCAAGGGCTCTGGATTAAATCATATGGTATTTGAAACTGGGCATTTAAATGCTATAAAATATTTTAAATGCTCAAATAATCATGAACTATAATGTTTGCTACTGTTCATATTATATACAGTAGGTATGACAAGTGTCATGAGTTATAAAAATGTTTAGGCATTTTTATTAATTGAACAAAGTTGCAAAAGAAATAAAACAGAAAGAAAATAGGAAAAGAAAAATAGGAAGAAACACTTACCTGTGCCACTTACCTGCTGGCCCAGCCGGCCCAGCCCACCAGGGGCATCCCCGTCTTCTTCGCCGCGCCAGCGCACGAAGCAGCTCGGTGGCGAGCGCCGTCGATGCGCCGGCCACCTCCTGCCTGCCTGGCTGGTCCCTCGACCCCCTGGATGGACTAGGACGACGCCATGAAGCCCCCTCGACCGTTTCCCCTCTCCCCCGTGTCTCTCCCCCTCCTCTCTCCCCTCCGCCGAGCTCCCCCGAGCGAGCTCATCGCCGACGACCGCTGACACCGCGCTCTACGCCACTCCCTCGCCTCCCCGAAGCACCACTAGCTCCGCCGCATCGCCCCGAAGCTCCCCACCGACGCACACGACGCCAGGAGCCCCGCAACGTCCTCCTCGCCGTCGTCTTCAACCTTCGGCACCGGAGATCGCTGCCGCCCGTACGCCGTCGTCTGACCGTCCCCGAGCTCACTTCGACGCCATCTACGACCGCTGTGAGCTCACGCTTCGAACCCCCCTCTCCACGGGCTCGTTTAGGCCTTGTAGTCGCCGCCCCCTTTGCTGACCGACGATCACCACCGCCGGCCAACTCACCGCCGTGGCCATAGGCACCGTACCTCGTGGCTGAGCACGCCATTAGCTTCAGTAGGTCACCAGCAAGCTAAAGCAAGCCTTAGCTCCTCCTACCGTGCACTACAACTTCATCCCGACCAACTCCGTGCGAGCACCGCCGCGGACGAGCTCGTCGCAGTCGACTCCGGCGACCTCTCGACCAACCAGTAGCACCGTTGGATGCGGTGCATCACTAGGAGCACACCGAGCCCATCCACGCGGCAAATGGCTGCCGGAATAAGGATTCCGACGAGTCACCGCCGTGCGAAATGGTTGCCGCCGGCCAAACTCCGGCGGGCTGACGTGGCCTGTTAGTTAGGAGCTAACAGTAATTAGTTTAATCACCACAGTCACTGACAGTGGGCGACATTTGTTAGTCAAACCCAGTCAACCCTGGTTATGACCGGAATTAGCTCCCGAGACACTGACATGAGGGACCCACCAGTCAGGTTTGACTTGGACTGGCCCTGTTGACTGGCTGACGTCAGCATGATGTCATGCTGACGCAGTAAAGGTTTTTCTGGGATTTTTAGATTTAAAATAATTCAGGAAATTCCAAAAAATACCCAAAACTTCTAAAAATCATATAAAATCAACCATAGCTCCGATGGAAAAGATTTATACATGAAAAATGATCAGAAAAATCCAATATTTCTAATGGCATTGGTTTCATGCATGTTTGAACAAGTTAACTTGCTGTATACATCAAAACATGATAATGCACTTATTTAAATAATAGTTTGAACTCCAATTAGAATCTTTGATTCAAATAAGCTCAAACCCTTCTGGTTATAGTTGCATTAGCCAACACACATGCATATTGCCATGTCATGAGCATGCATCATATTGTTGCATTTGTTTGTTAATGATTGTATCATCGGTATTCCCTGTGTTAGGTCCTGCTCCCGAGGATACTGCTGCGTATCCAGTTGAAGAGCAGTACCCGACAACTACCTTGTCAGGCAAGCAATCATTGATCATTCCGATACAAACCCAATCTTCTCGCTCCTGCTCTCTTTTACTGCATTAAGGCAACAGCGTGTGAACTGCTACTTGCTGCGGTAGTTGAACCCTATTCCCTTGCATGACATGTCATTGCCACAGTAAATAGTTGAAACCCACTAGCAAGTGTAGGAGTTGATTGAGCCATGTGATGTGTGATCCACCATGCTATTTACTTATGTTGCCTGCTATGCTTCGAGTTGTGTCTGGTCTGGTTCATCTGGGTGATGGATCAAAGTGAAACAATCTTTCGATAAAGAGAAGGAAGTGTGGAATACGCTTGGTAAAGGTATCGATGAAAGGCCATGTAGGAGTACGTGGTGGGTTGTTTCATTGGAATCGTCCATAGGACCTGAGATCTGTATGTGTGGTTCAAGTTACAGCTACTACCACGCATTGGGATCCTTAATTGACCCTCTCGGCTTATTAATTACCCTTGATCTCTGTCCAGGAGTTGCAACTAGTTTCTGGTGTTTATAACTTACTGGAGGTCGTGCACAACGCTGACCCTCGGGGTGGGTTGTGATGCGACAGGTACGTGGCACGGTGTACCGGTTGCCCGTTTGGTAACTCGGGAACCATGTACACATCGTTTGGGGCCGTGAGCGACACCCCGGCCGGATCTCCCCACGGATGGAACCCAAATAGGCGATAAACCTGGACGAGAGACTTGTGTAGTTAGTCAGGTCGTTGCCGACACCCTCGTTGGGCTTCCGCTTGAAGGTTGCCGAGTACACGCCGAGTAAACGGCGATAAGTGGTGAAAGCGTGTGTGAAGAAGTACACACCTGCAGGGTTATCAATCTATTCGAATAGCCTTTGCTCGCGGTACGAACTACTTGGTTACTCTTACAGTTCATAGACAAGTTGATGGATACTACTAAAAGCCTCAAGATAAGCGTGAGTGCCGTGGATGGCCCTTCCGTAGGATGACGGAAGAGGATCCTCGGTAGTGTATTGATGTGGTGAGTAGAGGACTCGTGTTCGTAATAACATCTTGCAATCTGTTGAGAGTTGTAGTATAGGTTAGCCAAGGACAAAGCTGGCATTCTGCTATAAACTCCACTATCCCACTTTGATAATGTTGCATGTATGATAGGTTCTGTGGTAAGACTTGCTGAGTACCTTTGTACTCATGTTTGCTTAATAACTGTTGCAGAGGAGAACCCTGCCCCTGCTGATGGGTTCTACATAGACGTTGACGTCGACGAGTAGCTTGACACCCAGACGGAGATCTGGAGCTTGTGAAGGGCCTTGTAGATAGTCAGGCTACACCAAGCCTGTTTTATTTTCTAAGTTGTCTGTACTCAGACATGTAGCTTCTGCTTGTGCTTGTATGACTGTATGACTTGAGTGTTGGGTCATGTGAACCCTACCTGTATGGATATGTTATGTATGGCTCTTGGAGCCTTTTAAATAAAGTACTTTGAGTCATAGAGTTCTGTTGTGATGCAATGTTGTATTTGCACATATTGAGCATATTGCGTGTATGTTTGAAATGCTTGGTATGTGTGGGATCCGACACCTAGTTGTTTTCCTTTGGTAGCCTACCTTAAAGGGAAATGCCTCCTAGTGTCTCCAATGAGCCTTGGTAGCTTGCTACTGCTCGGAACACGTAGGCTGGCCGGCATGTGTCCTTCTTCGTTCCTGTGTCTGTCCCTTAGGGGAAATGTCACGCGTTGTTCCTTTAAGTCCATGTAGCTTGCTACGACTTGGGTTCATACGTTGATGACCGACACGTTCGTTGCTGGGTCATGGATGCCTGTCTCTGTAATTTAGTGCCACTTTTGGTTTATAACTAGCCATGTCGGCCCGGGTTCTCTGTCATATGGATGCTAGCGACACTGTCATATACGTGTGCCAAAATGCGCAAACGGTCCCGGGCCAGGTAAGGTGGCACCCGTGGGGTTACCGTGCGTGAGGCCGCAAAGTGATATGACGTGTTACAGCTAGATCGGTGTGTCCTAGGATCGGGGTCCTGACAGCATTGGCATCAGAGCTGGACTGCCTGTAGGTTTCTCACGCCAAACTGGTCGATGTTGAGTCTAGAAAAATTCTTAGTTATATGTAGGGGAATTGATTGTGGAAGGGAACGTAAGGCTCTTTTTACTCCTTTACCTTATGCCCTTCTGATCTGAGTCAGTCTACGGGGATTGTTGGTTTCAAGCCTCAGTTCAGTTTCTATCCTTTTAGTATGATGATTGTTGAACCGGAACCTTGATATGGAATTGTTGAGTGGCTATGCTATCATTTGTATGATGTCTCAAATCTTGTTTGAGCATTTACAGTTGTTATGCTGCCCGATTTCTTCCAGAAACACTAATGCCTTTGTATTATTTCGTGTTTCAGATGTCTGGCCGCATCCCTCACCAAGTGGTTCGTTTGACTCGATGCATTAATGTGCCCGGTCACACGGCCATGCTAGTCTGTGTGATGACTGAGACCGGTTATCGCTGGTATCCTGAATACACCGTGGAGGAACAGTACCGGGATTTCAATCAGAGTCAGTATTTCTGCACAGTCCGGATATACCCCTCATATCCTGGAGCTAACGATCCCATCCATTGGTCTTATGGACTCGGGATTACCATTGAGATGGCAGTGCAGGATGCCGCTTATTCGATGATGACCATTCTCCGTGCTAGGCATGCCCTGTTGCTGAACACTGAGTTCTGTTACATGCTAGCCTCACTCCCCAGAGAGGAAGGCTATTACACTGGTCTGTATACTGATGCTGCTCATGAAGAGCCACTGCTTTAGACCACTGTTCAGATGTTGGAGGATAGGGACCGTGAGGTCCGTGCCCTCCGAATGGAGCTGTATAACACTCGAGCCGCTCATTGGACTACTTTGACACGGCTTGCACCTGCTGTGCACGCCGGATATTTGGACATGCGGGATTTGTATCCTGTGCGGACTCGTCTGCCTGATCGCATGGATTGGCGTGACGTTGGGGGTATTACACCTCCACGTGGGCGTCGGTTACCACCAGCATCGGGACTGAGAACACACCCATGCCCCTATGGTCCATAGCCTTCGAGTGCTCACGAGTTCCAAGATCCGTCTGTACCACTTCCAGGCTACGGTGGTAATCTTTACGAGGATTACTACGCGAATGTCTAAGCTAGTCCGTGGTTGTAGTAGTATTGTAGTAGTTGTATTTCCACAGTCCTGCGTGTCTTGTGGAATATGACTTAGTGTGTACTGAGTTCCGGAGGTGTAGTTAAATAATGTATAGGAGCTTGGAATGCCTCTGATGGGATGTATCGTCTTTCACCGCAGTTGTACTTTAGCCTTGGCTTGTACTAAACTTTGTATGGTGTGTATGACCACTGGTGTATATATAGCAGTTCATATATTACCATGTCGTACGGATGAACATCTCTGCATTCTGTGTCATCCATTACATTCTGCACTTTTATGTCAAATTTTTGCCATCCTAGTCTAAACCGTTGTTTTGTTTTCCTAGGATGGTCAACACTCGCAACACTCCTGCTGCTCAGGAGCAGGGTGAGGCTAGTGGGGCTAGAGATGGAAATCTGCCCCAGCCACCCTCTTTGGCGGAAGTTATGCTTGAAGCAGAACGGAACAAGAGAGAGACCAACCGTCTGCTGGAACGCATAGAGCAGAACACTGGGTTCCGTCAGAGGAATGACGTGGTGTCAATCCACAATTTTATCAAGAAGTGTCCACCGAAGTTACATCACTCCACTGAACCTCTGGATGCTGATGACTGGCTACGTAGTATCACCCACAAGCTACACTCTGCCCGTGTGGCCGAAGCTGACAAGGTTATCTACGCCGCCTACCATCTTGAGGGCCCTGCCAGTCTTTGGTGGGAAAACTTTGAAGATATGCGTCCTGCTGGCCAAGTCACTACCTGGGTTGAGTTCAGTGAGGCATTCCGTGTACATCACATTCCGGAAGGTCTCATGGATCGCAAGCGGGAGGAATTCTGCAATTTCACCCAGGGCCGTTTAACTGTGGATGGCTATAGTCGTGAGTTTGGTAACCTGGCACGCTATGCACCTGAGGAAGTATCCACCGATGCCAAGAAGCAGGCGAGGTTCCGCAAGAGACTCAGCCCTGAACTCCGCCGAGATCTACGTCTCCTTCCAGAAGTTGGTAAACAAGGCTATCAGTGCTGAAACAGGCCAGACCGACTTCGAGGCCACCCGCAAGCATACTCGAGACTTTGGTTCCTCATCCGGCTCTGGCTCTCACAAGCGCCGTGTGTGGGTTCCTAACACTGCTCTGCCACCCAAGTACACACCGAGGCCATCCTATGAGGCGCCTCGCCCAACTCAACAGTTTGCACCTGCCAAGACCTATGGAGGACCACCTTCCAACTTTGCTCCACGCACCACCACTGTGACTTGTTTCAAGTGTGGAGAACTGGGACACTACATGCGTGATTGTCCCCAGAACCAACCAGGAAAACCCGTTGGCCGTGGTAAACCAACCGGCAAGGTGAATTATGTCAAGCCAATCCCCACTGCACGTGGTCATGTCAACTATGTTTCTGCCGAAGAAGCTTTTGAGGATCCTAACGTCGTCCTTGGTGCGCTTCTCGTAAACTGCCATCCGGCATCTGTTCTTTTCGATACTGGAGCATCCCATTCATTCATATCTGAGAGCTATGCTCGATTGCACAACATGACTTTTTGTGACATGCCTACTTCCATGGTTATTCAAACTCCTGGATCAAAGTGGCAAACCTCTAGGGTAAGCCATGGGAATGAAATCCTTGTCGATAGACTTGTTTTCCTTGCTTCTTTAATCGCCCTCATGTCCTCGGACATAAACATCATCTTGGGTATGGATTGGATGACAACTCATTATGCCAAGATTGATTGCTTTACTAGGACCGTTCAACTTACACATCCATCCGGCAAGATAGTCAATGTCTTGGCCCGAATGGCTGAACGTCAGCTCTACTCTCTTAATGCCAGCCCTCTACCAGAACTCGAAGATATCCCGGTAGTCCGTGACTTCCCGGATGTTTTTCCCGAAGAACTGCCAGGAATTCCTCCTGACAGATATGTCGAGTTTGTGATAGATCTTATTCCTGGAACTGTCCCAATCTCTAGGAGACCTTATAAGATGGCACCACTAGAATTAGCTGAGCTAAAGAAACAACTCGATGAGTCCTTGCAAAAGGGTTTCATCCGTCCTAGTTCTTCCCCTTGGGCTTGCCCCGTCCTCTTCGTCAAGAAGAAGGATGGAACGGAGCGGATGGTTGTAGATTACCGACCTGTCAATCTGGTCACCATAAAGAATAAGTATCCGCTTCCCAGGATCAATGACCTGTATGATCAGCTCGCTGGATCCTCAGTCTTCTCTAAGATGGATTTGAGGTTGGGGTACCATCAAATCAAAATCAAGAACGGGGACATTCCTAAAACGGCTTTCGTTACTCGTTATGGCCAATATGAGTACACCGTCATGTCCTTCGGATTAACCAATGCCCCAGCTACCTTTTCTCGGTTAATGAATTCTATATTCATGGAGTATTTGGATAAATTCATCGTGGTATACCTCGATGATATACTCATTTTCTCCAAGAACAAGGAAGATCATGCCGAGCATTTAAGGCTGGTATTGACGAAACTTCGAGAGCACCGCCTTTATGCCAAATTCTCTAAATGTGAATTTTGGTTGCCAGAAGTAACCTATCTAGGTCATGTGATCTCTGGCAAGGGTATTGCTGTCAATCCCGAGCGAGTTCAAGCCGTACTTGATTGGACTCCCCCTGAATCGGTCAAGCAAGTTAGGAGTTTTCTTGGCTTAGCAAGCTATTGCCGACGCTTCGTCGAGAATTTCTCCAAGGTTGCTAAACCTCTAACTGAACTCCTCAAGAAGATAAAAAGTTTGAGTGGACCCCACAGTGCGAGTCCAGTTTTCAGGAACTGAAAAGACGCCTGACATCTGCACCTGTACTGGTACCACCAGATTTTTCCAAGGATTTTATAATCTACTGCGACGCCTCGCGACAAGGACTAGGTTGCATTCTCATGCAAGACCGTCAAGTGATTGCATACGCATCTCGACAGTTGCGTCCACACGAGGATAACTATCCTACTCATGATCTAGAGCTTGCAGCTGTAGTCCATGCACTCAAAACATGGCGACATTGCCTCCTTGGTAATCGCTGTGAAATATTCACTGATCACCAAAGTTTTAAGTATATCTTCACCCAACCGGATCTAAATCTCAGGCAAAGACGTTGGGTTGAGTTGCTCACCGACTACGACTTAGGAATCACTTACACTCCTGGAAAGGCCAATGTCATGGCTGATGCACTAAGTCGTAAGTCATATTGTAACAATTTAATGTTACAACAAAGTCAACCACTTCTCCACGAGGAATTTCTTAAGCTTAACCTTCACATTGTTCCTCGAGGATTCCTTTCCACCTTGGTGGCGAAACCTACCCTTATGGATCAAATCATAGTTGCCCAGTGGTATGATAAAGGCATATCTCGGATCAAGGAGAACATTGCTAGCGGAGTTGCTAGAAGCTTCTCCATGGATGATCGAGGTGTAGTGTACTTCGAGAACCGATTGGTGGTACCCAAGAAACCACAACTACGACAGATGATTCTTAAGGAGGCTCATGAATCTCCTCTCACGATTCATCCCGGTAGTACCAAAATGTATCAAGACCTACGTCAAAGATTCTGGTGGACTAGGATGAAGAGAGAAATCGCTCAATTCATTGCTAACTGCGACGTTTGTCGTCGAGTCAAAGCAGAGCATCAACGGCCTGCTGGCACCCTTCAACCTTTTGCTATTCCTGAATGGAAATGGGACAAAATCGGTATGGACTTCATTACCGGTTTCCCCAGGACCAGGAAAGGGACTAATGCTATCTTCGTCGTTATCGACCGTCTCTCTAAAGTAGCTCATTTCCTGCCTGTTCGAGAGAGTATTACCGCTAGCCAGCTAGCAGACTTATATATCTCTCGAATAGTATCACTTCATGGTGTGCCGTTGGAGATTAACTCGGACCGTGGAAGTCTTTTCACTTCACGATTTCAGGAAAGTTTCCAGAATGCTATGGGAACTCATCTCTCCTCCAGTACTGCCTTCCATCCGCAATCAAGTGGTCAAGTGGAACGAGTCAATCAAATTCTGGAAGACATGCTTCGAGCCTCTGTCATCTCTTTCGGTATGGAATGGGAAAAGTGTCTTCCATTTGCCGAATTCGCTTATAACAATAGTTATCAAGCCAGCTTGGGCAAAGCTCCCTTCGAAGTTCTATATGGACGAAGGTGTCGAACACCTCTTAACTGGTCAGAAACCGGCGAAAGACAATTCTTTGGCCCGGATATGATTCAGGAAGCAGAGGAACAAGTTCGCATCATTCGTGAGAGATTGAAAACAGCCCAGTCTCGCCAAAAGAGCCAATATGATAGTCATCATAAGGCTGTGACTTTTGAAGTCGGCGATAAGGCTTACCTTCGGGTTACTCCTCTTAAGGGAACCCATCGCTTCGGTATCAAAGGCAAATTGGCCCCTCGTTTCATCGGTCCTTTTCGCATTCTTGCCAAACGAGGAAAAGTTGCCTACCAATTGGAACTACCTCCGCACCTCTCCAGAGTTCATGATGTTTTCCACGTTTCTCAACTCAGGCGCTGCTTCTCGGATCCTATCCGCGGAGTGGACCACGAAACGCTTGATCTCCAAGACAATCTCACATATCGAGAATACCACGTTCGTATTCTTGATCAAACTGAGCGCACCACTCGACGCCACAATATCAAGTTTCTCAAGGTTCAATGGTCACATCATTCCGAGAGTGAAGCTACTTGGGAAAGGGAGGATCGTCTTCGACTTGAGTACCCCACCCTCTTTCCGGAGGAACCCGAATCTCGGGACGCGATTCTTTTAAGTGGGGGTGAGTTGTCACATCCCTAGCTAGCACTTGCTTTAGGACCTAACTAGAGTGTGCATCATGTTTACTTTGAAAGAAACTTGAAATGGGATTAACAGAAACCCCAGCACCCCTCCCCTAACAACTAGGGTTTGCTAAAATATTTTCCTATGTACCCAAAATGCCCATCAAAAATGTTCATCATTTCTGCCTTGGTCTTAAACCTCTGCCAAAAATGGTGCACAATTTTCTAGGACACTCAAGGGCTTTGGATTAAATCATATGGTATTTGAATCTGGGCATTTAAATGCTATAAAATATTTTAAATGCTCAAATAATAACGAACTATAATGTTTCCTATTGTTCATATTATATACAGTAGGTATGACAAGTGTCATGAGTTATAAAAATGTTTAGGCATTTTTATTAATTGAACAAAGCTGCAAAAGAAATAAAACAGAAAGAAAATAGGAAAAGAAAAATAGGAAGAAACACTTACCTGTGCCACTTACCTGCTGGCCCAGCCGGCCCAGCCCACCAGGGGCATCCCCGTCTTCTTCGCCGCGCCAGCGCACGAAGCAGCTCGGTGGCGAGCGCCGCCGATGCGCCGGCCACCTCCTGCCTGCCTGGCTGGTCCCTCGACCCCCTGGATGGACTAGGACGACGCCACGAAGCCCCCTCCACCGTTTCCCCTCTCCCCCGTGTATCTCCCCCTCCTCTCTCCCCTCCGCCGAGCTCCCCCGAGCGAGCTCGTCGCTGACGACCGCTGACAGCGCGCTCTACGCCACTCCCTCGCCTCCCCGAAGCACCACTAGCTCCGCCGCATCGCCCCGAAGCTCCCCACCGACGCACACGACGCCAGGAGCCCCGCAACGTCCTCCTCGCCGTCGTCTTCAACCTTCGGCACCGGAGATCGCCGTCGCCCGTACGCCGTCGTCCGACCGTCCCCGAGCTCACTTCGACGCCCTCTATGACCGCTGTGAGCTCACGCTTCGAACCCCCCTCTCCACGGGCTCG
>LR738712.1:276502371-276637583 GCA_902687465.1 Secale cereale
CCCTTTGCTGACCGACGATCACCGCCGCCGGCCAACTCACCGCCGTGGCCATAGGCACCGTACCTCGTGGCTGAGCACGCCATTAGCTTCAGTAGGTCACCAGCAAGCTAAAGCAAGCCTTACCTCCTCCTACCGTGCACTACAACTTCATCCCGACCAACTCCGTGCGAGCACCGCCGCAGACGAGCTCGTCGCCGTCGACTCCGGCGACCTCTCGACCAACCAGTAGCACCGTTGGATGCGGTGCATCACCAGGAGAACACCGAGCCCATCCGCGCGGCAAATGGCTGCCGGAATAAGGATTCCGACGAGTCACCGCCGTATGAAATGGTCGCCGCCGGCCAAACTCCGGCGGGCTGACGTGGCCTGTTAGTTAGGAGCTAACAGTAATTAGTTTAATCACCACAGTCACTGACAGTGGGCCCCATTTGTTAGTCACACCCAGTCAACCCTGGTTATGACCGGAATTAGCTCCTGAGACACTGACATGAGGGACCCACCAGTCAGGTTTGACTTGGACTGGCCCTGTTGACTGGCTGACGTCAGCATGATGTCATGCTGACGCAGTAAAGGTTTTTCTGGGATTTTTAGATTTAAAATAATTCAGGAAATTCCAGAAAATACCCAAAACTTCTAAAAATCATATAAAATCAACCATAGCTCAGATGGAAAAGATTTATATATGAAAAATGATCAGAAAAATCCAATCTTTCTAATGGCACTGGTTTCATGCATGTCTGAACAAGTTAACTTGCTGTATACATCAAAACATGATAATGCACTTATTTAAATAATAGTTTGAACTCCAATTTGAATCTTTGATTCAAATAAGCTCAAACCCTTCTGGTTATAGTTGCATTAGCCAACACACATGCATCTTACCATGTCATGAGCATGCATCATATTGTTGCATTTGTTTGTTAATGATTGTATCGTCGGTATTCCCTGTGTTAGGTCCTGCTCCCGAGGATACTGTTGCGTATCCAGTTGAAGAGCAGTACCCGACAACTACCTTGTCAGGCAAGCAATCATTGATCATTCCGATACAAACCCAATCTTCTCGCTCCTGCTCTCTTTTACTGCATTAAGGCAACAGCGTGTGAACTGCTACTTGCTGCGGTAGTTGAACCCTATTCCCTTGCATGTCCTGTCATTGCCACAGTAAATAGTTGAAACCCACTAGCATGTGTAGGAGTTGATTGAGCCATGTGATGTGTGATCCACCATGCTATTTACTTATGTTGCCTGCTATGCTTAGAGTTGTGTCTGGTCTGGTTCATCTGGGTGATGGATCAGAGTGAAACAATCTTTCGATAAAGAGAAGGAAGTGTGGAATACGCTTGGTAAAGGTATCGATGAAAGGCCATGTAGGAGTACGTGGTGGGTTGTTTCATTGGAATCGTCCATAGGACCTGAGATCTGTATGTGTGGTTCAAGTTACAGCTACTACCACGCATTGGGATCCTTAATTGACCCTCTCGGCTTATTAATTACCCTTGATCTCTGTCCAGGAGTTGCAACTAGTTTCTGGTGTTTATAGCTTACTGGAGGTCGTGCACAACGCTGACCCTCGGGGTGGGTTGTGATGCGACAGGTACGTGGCACGGTGTACCGGTTGCCCGTTTGGTAACTCGGGAACCCTATACACATCGTTTGGGGCCGTGAGCGACACCCTGGCCGAATCTCCCCACGGATGGAACCCAAATAGGCGATAAACCTGGACGAGAGACTTGTGTAGTTAGTCAGGTCGTGGCCGACACCCTCGCTGGGCTTCCGCTTGAAGGTTGCTGAGTACACGCCGAGTAAACGGCGATAAGTGGTGAAAGCGTGTGTGAAGAAGTACACCCCTGTAGGGTTATCAATCTATTCGAATAGCCGTTGTTCGCGGTACGAACTACTTGGTTACTCTTACAGTTCATAGACAAGTTGATGGATACTACTAAAATCCTCAAGATAAGCGTGAGTGCCGTGGATGGCCCTTCCGTAGGATGACGGAAGAGGATCCTCGGTAGTGTATTGATGTGGTGAGTAGAGGACTCGTGTTCGTAATAACATCTTGCAATCTGTTGAGAGTTGTAGTATAGGTTAGCCAAGGTCAAAGTTGGCATTCTGGTATAAACTCCACTACCCCCCTTTGATAATGTTGCATGTATGATAGGTTCTGTGGTAAGACTTGCTGAGTACCTTTGTACTCATGTTTGCTTAATAACTGTTGCAGAGGAGAACCCTGCCCCTGCTGATGGGTTCAACATAGACGTTGACGTCGACGAGTAGCTTGACACCCAGACGGAGATCTGGAGCTTGTGAAGGGCCTTGTAGATAGTCAGGCTACACCAAGCCTGTTTTATTTTCTAAGTTGTCTATACTCAGACATGTAGCTTCCGCTTGTGCTTGTATGACTGTATGACTTGAGTGTTGGGTCATGTGACCCCTACCTGTATGGATATGTTATGTATGGATCTTGGAGCCTTTTAAATAAAGTACTTTGAGTCATAGAGTTCTGTTGTGATGAAATGTTGTATTTGCACATATTGAGCATATTGCGTGTATCTTTGAAATGCTTGGTATGTGTGGGATCCGACACCTAGTTGTTTTCCTTTGGTAGCCTACCTTACAGGGAAATGCCTCCTAGTGTCTCCAATGAGCCTTGGTAGCTTGCTACTGCTCGGAACACGTAGGCTGGCCGGCATGTGTCCTTCTTCGTTCCTGTGTCTGTCCCTTAGGGGAAATGTCACGCGTTGTTCCTTTAAGTCCATGTAGCTTGCTACGACTTGGGTTCATACGTTGATGACCGACACGTTCGTTGCTGGGTCATGGATGCCTGTCTCTGTAATTTAGTGCCACTTTTGGTTTATAACTAGCCATGTCGGCCCGGGTTCTCAGTCATATGGATGCTAGCGACACTGTCATATACGTGTGCCAAAATGCGCAAACGGTCCCGGGCCAGGTAAGGTGGCACCCGTGGGGTTACCGTGCGTGAGGCCGCAAAGTGATATGACGTGTTACAGCTAGATCGGTGTGACTTAGGATCGGGGTCCTGACAGAGCATGCGTGTAGTGCTTTGTTTTGATTACTTGTAGATTTTTGCAATAAGTATGTGAGTTCTTTATGACTAATGTTGAGTCCTTGGATTATACTCAATCTCACCTTTCCACCATTGCTAGCCTCTCTAGTATTGCGCAACTTTCGCCGGTACCATACACCCACCATATACCTTCCTCAAAACAGCCACCATACCTACCTATTATGGCATTTCCATAGCTAGTACGAGATATATTGGCATGCAACATTCCACCGTTCCGTTTATTATGACACACTTCATCATTGTCATATTGCCTTGCATGATCATGTTGTTGACATCGTATTTGTGGCAAGGCCACCATGCATAATATTTCATATATCTCACCCTTGATTCATTGCACATCCTAGTACAGCGCTGGAGGCATTCACATAGAGTCATATTTTATTCTACCATCGAGTTGTAATTCTTGAGTTGTAAGTAAATAAAAGTGTGATGATCTTCATTATTAGAGCATTGTCCTAGTGAGAAAAGGATGATGGAGACTATGATTCCCCCACAAGTCAGGATGAGACTCCGGACGAAAAAGGAAAAATAGAGGAAAAAATAGGCCATCAAAAAGAGAAAAAAAGGCCCAGAATAAAAAATAAAAAAATGAGAGGGAAAGAGAGAAGGGGCAATGCTACTATCCTTTTTCCACACTTGTGCTTCAAAGTAGCACCATGATCTTCATGATAGAGAGTGTCTTGTTTTGTCATCTTCATATACTAGTGGGAATTTTAATTATAAAACTTGGCTTGTATATTCCAGTGATGGGCTTCCTCAAATGCCCTAGGTCTTCATGAGCAAGCAAGTTGGATGCACACCCACTTAGTTTCTTTTGTTGAGCTCTGGTGCATCCGTTGCATGGCAATCCCTACTCACTCACATTGATATCTATTGATGGGCATCTCCATAGCCCATTGATACGCCTAGTCGATGTGAGACTATCTTCCTCCTTTTTGTCTTCTCCACAACCACCACTCTATTCGACCTATAGTGCTATATCCATGGCTCACGCTCATGTATTGCGTGAAAGTTGAAAAGGTTTAAAGAAATTAAAGTATGAAACAAATGCTTGGCTGAAACCGGGGTTGTGCATGATTTAAATATTTTGTGTGATGAAGATAGAGCATATCCAGACTATATGATTTTGTAGGGATGAACTTTCTTTGCGCATGTTATTTTGAGAAGACACAATTGCTTTGTTAGTATGCTTGAAGTATTATTATTTCTTATTTCAATATTAAAATATTGTCTTGAGTCATTCAGATATGAACATTCCTGCCACGTTAAATAAAATTACATTGAGAATTATGTTAGGTAAAATTCCACATAAAAAATTATGTTTTTATCATTTACCTACTCGAGGACGAGCAGGAATTAAGCTTGGGGATGCTTGATACGTCTCCAACATATCTATAATTTTTGATTGTTCCATGCTATTATATTAGCTGTTTGGATGTTTAGTGGGCTTTAATATGTACTTTTATATTCTTTTTGTGACTAACCTACTAACCAAAGGCACAGTGCAAATTGCTGTTTTTTCCTATTTAAGTGTTTCACAGAAAAGGAATATCAAACGGAGTCCAAACAGAATGAAACCTTTGCAAGGATTGTTTTTGCAACAAACGCAATCCAGAAGACTTGGAGTACACGTCTGAGAAGCCATGAGGTGGCCACGAGGCAGGAGGGTGTGACTGCCTGGTTCTCGGCCCTTTTCTTTTTCTTTTCGATTTATTGTTTTTTGCTCTGTTTTTCTTTTTGGAGTGATTATGTTGCCTTGTCACATGGGAAATCATCTTCTTTTTCCCTCCCAAGAGGCTCATCATTCTCAAAACCTTGCCAAGATCATTTCCCTCCACTACCTGACCAAACCCTAATTTCTTTTTCTAGGGAATATTCATTTTTCTATTAAAGGGATAACCTTGTCTGCACTAGGTTGTGAAGCAACCTATATTTCTGCCACACCAAAAAATCACAAATAAATTTTAATAAATTGTTTGGGTCATATCTTCATAGAATATGGCACAACTTTTCCTTGCCATGTTCAAAAATAATTCTCAAATATTCCTTTTCCTATTCTTCCCTAAATGGCACTTTGTGAAGCAAGTGCTATTTATCTTTTCCCAATTGACCTAAAACTTTTTGGGCATCTTGTTATGTCCAAATCTTTGCCACATGCCAAAATTCAACTAGATTTGCCTAGCCAATCTTCCTGAGTGAATTTTCAAAGTTTCTGTCAAACAGAAGCCACTGTGAAGGAAGTACTAGCTAGGGGCATCCAAATGAGTTGAAATTTTTCATACCTCTTCTTGTGATCATATTATCCCACGCCTCCAAAATTCAGATCCATCCAATAAACCATGTGAGCACACCTTTAAATGTTTGTTTTTGTCCAAATTTTCAGTTTGTGAAGCAAGTGTATTTTATCTTGGTTCACTATGGCTGAAAATATTCCAGCACCTTCTATCAACCATATAACCTACCCCCACGAATTGTGGGCACATTTTGTGTATCGATTTTCCCTCAGGATGTTTCCTAAGTTTCTGGACAGAAAGGATGCTTGTGAGGGAAGTACCAATTTGGCTTGTCCAATTGGTATGAAATTTATACAGCATCTCTATATGTCCAAATCCCCGAGCTTTGCCAAATTTGAGCTCAAGTGGCCACACCATTTGAGTGCAACATCTTGATCTAGTTTCTGGACCAGAATTGGCAGTTGCAAAGCAACTATGATTTATCTTGGTCCTAATCTCCTCAAACTTACTAGTATGGTAGTTCTTCTTTATGTTAATCTCCCGGACATGCTCTTTGGCTGCAAACCACTCTATGTTGATCAGTATTTCTCCTCAAAGTTTACTGCAGTAAACTTCAGAGGAGCTTTACCACACAACCCTAGATCTTTTCACCATTCTACCACAGTAGGGGAGACTTACCACGCAAGGACTCCCCAGTAGACAACGTTTTACTGCCCAACTCCCCCACTACCAGCTAGTGCTCGTGGTGATCATGACAAGGGCGTGTCTGTGCGCGCCCTGTGCACGGTGGCCGTGTCCAGAGCGCCGTTTCTGCCTCGGCCTCGCTCCCCACGTCGTCTTCGCGCTCCTGAGCCTGCCCCTTGGCCACGCCTCCCCGTCGCAGACCCCCTGGACCCCTCGTCCCCGTCGGTCGCTTCCTCCACCAACGAACACCGACGCTTGCCGATGCCCGCCGCCGAACACAACAGTGGCCACAGTGCTCTGCTTGGCCCTGAGCTTCCCTCGGCTTCTTCTTCTGCTCCACGGCATCGTCTGCCTCCCGTGAGCTCCTCCACTGTGCCCCCTCGTCGCCTGCCTCCGAGCTCGCGGGCGTGGACGCCTGTCCGCGGCGATGCCAGCGCAGTTCCTCCTCCCCTGCCTATATAAGGCCGCCTGGAGCGCGTCTCGCTTCACCAAGCTCCTACCCTCGCTCCACTGCCCCTCCCCAGCTTCTTCCCCAAGCCACTTGAGCTCTCCTGCCCTCCCTCCATTGCCATGGCCGCCGCTCGGCCGCGCCTAAATCCGGCTGACCCGAGCCATCCCCCTTCTCCTAGTCGTGCCAGTCCTCGCCGCTCCAGCCCTCCTCGGCGTTCGTGCCCTACGGGGACGGGTGCGTCTCGGCCTGCTGATCACACTGGTAGGCTGCACGGCCCGAGTGGTGGCCGGAGCCAGCCGAGCGGTCGCCGGAGCCGAGCCCTCCCCTCTACATCGCGGCGAGCGCGGGGGAAGGAGATGATGGCCTCGCCTCTGCTGACGAGTGGGCCTGGCCCCATTCGTCAGCGGGCCAGGCATTGACCCCGGCCGCCTCCTTGGATAAGTGACAGGCCCCACCGTGGGACCCGCACGACAGCAACCCAGCCCCGTGGGACCCTGTTGTCACCCACACAGCGCCCCTGTCCCTCCTCTGCCACATCAATAAGTGGAATCGCACTTCCACAGAGTGCGCTTTCGTTTCAGTGAAAACATAAACTAGTACGACTTCGGCCACGAATGCGTCTTCACTGTCCCGAAAGTGTATTTCTTGGAATGTGGTTTCAGTTTTTCTATTTTGACCCAGTCTGTAAACTTTCCTGTGACAGATAGGTCCCTGGCAGAAAAACATGCATAACTTTTTGCCCACAACTCCAAATGAGGTGAATCCAAAGCCCATCTCTTCGTCCCGTCGAGCCTGTTCTGTTGACATCATTCTCACTATGTTACAACATTCTGAAAATGAACATTTTGCCCTTGCCATTAAACAGCCCCCTCCGAGAGAACGTTTTCCGGCGATCCTTTCGGCGAGTTTCTCACACTTTGTCCCGGTGATTTCTTCCACCCCAGGCAAGCTACACCCTCCATTTGCATGGTTGCAATGCAGTGACATGGTTCTCTATTTGAACTTATTTAAAATATTGCATTAGCTACGTATGATCGTGTTCATGGCACTTCTCGGAGTTGTATTTTGATCTTGTTATTGCCATGATATTGCTTGGAGCTTTAGGACTTTTATTTTGATGATTATGTGGATGACATGTTGCCTTTGGATTATTAGTGGCTTTTTTCGTGCTAGTATCTGATATTATTTTGGAATATTGTTTTGGACATCATGCTGCCTTTGGATTCTTAGTGGCCATGTTCATGATAGTATCTGTTATTATTTTGGAGTATTTGCTTTGGATGTCATGTTGCCTTTGGATTCTTAGTGGCTAGTATTATTTTCATCGCGATGCTAGTTGATGTTATGATTTCGAGAAAGTGGTTGGAGATGGTGCTTGCATGTGAATCATAGCTGGATAGTTAGTTCTTGATATTTGCATAGTAGTGTTCTCGGATTTTCATGATTGATATGTTATGCTATCCTTGGAGTATTTGGTTTAGACATTATTTATCATTGGATTATTTGTTGGATATTGCTATGATTTGGATTATAGTTTAATAAGTTGATATCGGAGTATCTGTATCATAATTAATTTGTTTAAGATAAACTCCATCATTAAGTTGGTCAGGTGCCACCGAACCGGGCTTTCCCCAGTGCAACCACATTTGCCTTTATGGGAAGGCCCTAATGCGATGATATTGTCATACCTCTCGCCGGTGCCTCCAACCAGGGAAGGTTATGGGCATGCACTACCCTGATCAGGTAGTCGGACATAACCTTGTGTGCCCGTAGTTGGATAATAAGCGCTTTTTCCCCGTTTGGGACTTTTTATTGTTTTTGCCACGATGGTGGCCATTGGTGTCTTTGGTAGACACGGGGCCACCCAGGACTATCCCAGAGGGGAATAAGTCGGAGTGGCCGGGAGAGTGTCATGACAGTAGATCGGTTTTGTCGGAATGCCGTTGGTCCACCCGAATGGGAGAAATAGGCCATGGGTTCTTCAGTGTGGGTATAGTGCACAACCTCTGCAGAGTGTAATTAATCTATTGAGAGCCGGGTCCTCGGTCATGGGCATGGGTTCGTACTAGGTCACACCGTTCGATCAACACTTAAATGACAGAATAACTAAAATGAATTATAAGTGAATTATATTTATATTGATATGTTGAGCATTGCAGGATATTGATGATGATGTAGACCAAGTGTTGGTCATGGTAGTGATCGCTGGTAAGATCACGTTTGGACTTTGATCATGAGGTGACGAGATGGTTTATTACTTGGCCGGTTAGCCAAGAGAGATATTATTATATAAATTTTAGATAGTGATTTATCAGTATTGTATTAGTTTCATACCATGCTTACTAGTCGCTTCATCATGATAGTTATTAATTAATTAACCTGTTAATGCTATGTTGTTGTTTTGCCTTGATGCTTTTGGTTGTTGTGAGCTTGCAAGTACATTCCATGTACTGACGTGGCGTGTCATGCCATATTGTACGTGATGCGATGAGTGCTTGATTGTTTGTCGAGGTTGCCATGCATGCGAGCTAGATCGTGTCCCAGCCAGAGTCCCTACGGAGTGGAGTTCACCACCCTCGTTGTTATTCCGCTGCTAGAAGTATTCCGCTGCTATGAGTTGTTTCGCTGCTAGCATAGAGCAAGTGTAGTATCGCCAGCGTAGTGTAGCCGTGCTGATGTGCTCCTGTGTAACATCAGACTGTTGTAATTTTATTCTTGTAATAAGAGATGATTTGTTCTATGCTAAGTAGTTCGGTATTCCAGAAGACTTCCCCTCGATCTCTGGGCTGGAATATGGGGCGTTCCGGTTTCTCTGAGCCGGGGTACCACATCGCTTGGTATCAGAGCAAGTCTGGCTATCGGACGCGTTACTTAGCGCGAGCGGTAGAACAGATAGTAAACAGTAGTATAGGGTCTGGCCTTGTTTGTTGCATTTGGTTGCTGCATTTGTTTGTTGCATAGGATGCATATAGCCTTATTATTTTGATACTGACGATTTATGTGGCGAGTGTAGGTGGCCTCTGTCCAGGATCTACTACAGTTCAGCCTTTGCATTTCTCCCGTCTTCTTTTCTTGCTCGTTCTTCGGTGTTTGACATTATTTCTGTCCCAGTTGAGTGATGCCAAGTGAATCTGACATGGTTTGCAAAAATGGTGCTCAGGTATCGCGCGGAATTCCGTCCTTCAGCCCCATTTTGTTTCGGTGGTAGACATGTTTTTACCCCGGATCGTCCTTTTTCTTGTCGTGTTGGCAACCCTTAATGGTCTTAGTCATCAAGAAAGGGCAATGCCAGCAGACTCAGTTTTCCCCTTATTTTCTTGGACGAGTACGGATATTTTCCGTCTGCTTGATAATAATGTGGTCGCGACATTCGTGTCCTACTACAGGGTTACCAAGTACGTCCTCTCCTCCGAGCTAGTCTAGGTTGCTACCTGGCTAAGCTAGCACTTGGTGTAGCGTTGTTTACACCAATTCTTCCACACATTTATTCGTCCTCGTGCACATCGTCACAACATGCTAGATCGTAGAACCGGAGATCCCGCGAAATTTGTGTGCTTAAGTAGGCATGCATATTGTGTGATTAGCAGTAATATGTGACATTGTTTGTGTGTGAATTAATTGTTGTTGTGTGCTTTTGGTTTAGTTGAGTTTTCTTTTGCTTCTTTCTTTTTGGGCCCCGGTGTTACATTATTTTCCCCTATAAAGAATGGCTCATGAACTGACACCGGACTCGAAGAAGTAATAATGAGTTCAAATATTCAGAAACTCAGCTAAACAGAATGGAATTTTCAACCGACTGCAGTGAAATGGGGAAATATCTGATTTTGAGACTGGTAACCAATTTTGCATCAGTAAGCACTCATCACAACAGTACAGATAAGTCAAGTCTACATCAGTACAAAATAATCACAGCAGTGACAGTCAAGTCAGCAGCAAGACAAGTCAGGTAGCAGATCAACGACATATTTTCTTGCAAAGGTATGGACCATATACAAAATTTTTGACTCATCAAGGCATGGTGCCTAAAATATGTTATCATTCGAAATAAGGTCCGAATGTGACGTGCTCGTGGAAGGCAGTCAAAACTATTTTTCTCATGTAAATAATCAGCCTGAGAATATTATGAGCGTGTGTATGGATTTAAGTCTACTTATCAGTATGAAGTTTTGGATAAAAGAAACCCAGTATTATTCCACACACTGTCACAAGAGAATTATGAGGCAAGGCTCCCTAGTATTTTCTCAGCATGATATGGGAATAATTTCCGGCCCAAGATACTTGGTCTTTCATAGCCAAATACCTCAGTAAAAGCTTGCGACAGACGAAAATAAATTTTTCTTAAGCAAGCAAACCCGAGGGGAAGCTTCTCCAGTTCGGAACTCAGGATTCTCCAGCACAATAATCAGACCAAGCTTCGTGTGTAAGCTAGAGAGCCTTCTTCTACATGATACCCAGACAAAAGATTTGAGCAGAAGCTAAAGAGTATTTCTCAGCAAGCTATTCGGATGGCTTCTCTCGTAAGCCACTCAGTCGGCACCGATATCGCAATATTGCACCGACCTCAGAGATTATATGAAGAGTTTCTAATATGTGGCAGTACCGCTCAAGACTCAGATCAGCAATATTCCGGTCAGAAGAACAATTCAGTCAAAACGTATGTCTGCCTCAAGAAATCAAGAGCAAAAATATTAAGATGGTTAAATATGTGGAAATTGGTCCGCATATCATAGTGAGAATCTTCTGTTTGTGCAAAATATTAAATGGTGAAATGACAGCATATGACAGTGCATCCTAAAATCTGATCCGCAACAGTCTGGTCATATTCAAGAATCAGTCAGAAAACAAGTCTACCTTGGGAATTAGATTCTCCAATATATGTGAAGGAAGCCAGATGATCATTTCCTGCGAGAGACGATAAACCTGCCATTGCAGAAATGTTACCTGCCAGCGGATAAGGATAAGGATACGCCTGTCAAAATAATTCCCCTAACAGAACCCATGGCCATACGAAGAATCGAGGACAAGCATGGCCAGGTTATTTCAGTAAGGTATCCTGCCTAGGAAATCATTACCGTCAAAAGGATAAGGCTGACATCAAAGGTATGATGATTTTTGCGCGACCAACAGGGTCCGGATAACCAGGTCAGCCAAAAGCCGCAATTCCATATGGATCCACAAAGGCATACTCTCAGCGGCATACTCTGTTTTATAAGGATTCCATATCCCGCTGACCCGATTGGAATGGTTAGTGTGGAAAATCCAAATGAGTATACCGAGAAAATGAGAAAATCAAAAGCCAAGCAAATCAGCTCTGACCGGTATAGCCATCGACGAAATCTAGTACATGGCCAGTCTGACAGGAAAAAGCATTTGCCCGTCAGCTCCCTATCAGGCTAGTCCCAAGATATAAATATTTGAGGTATGTCACAGCTGTAACTCCATACAGCGTTATATTCTTCACGACAAAAAGGCAGTCAAATTTTGGCTCATCTCTCATGCCCGAGCCAAAGGAACGTATCAAAACAAATCAGTACCACCTATGGGAAGTCAGATCTCGTCAGAAGATGGCCATAAATAATTCTCAGCATTTATCGGAACCAGAAGGCTTGCATTTATTTGAAGCCACCCCATGGCAGAAGTAAAAACGTTTTCATGGAAAAAGAAAATTTATGCTCAGATGCTTTGGATATCACTTCAGATATGGAAGAATCAGCATGAGCAAAATTAATTGGTGTATGAGCAAAAACCCATCAGGATTTGGGGAAGGCGAAGAAAACCACCCCGAGCAAAGATAATCAGATCAGCTAAAATTCTCGGGGGAACAAGAAATAAAGGAGATGGATATCCAAGTTGGAAATGGTATCCTCAATGTTATACTTGTTCCCTGAGCCTACAAATCTCGAGGACGAGATTTCTTTAAGGGGGGAAGGTTTGTGACAGCCTGGTTTTTGGCCCTTTTCTTTTTCTTTTTGATTTATTGGTTTTTGCTCTGTTTTTCTTTTTGGTGTGATTCTGTGGCCTTGTCACCTGGGAAATCATCTTCTTTTTCCCTCCCAAGTGGCTCATCATTCTCAAAACCTTGCCAAGATCATGTCCCTCCACTTCCTGACCAAACCTGTAATGCCCAGTATGAGATTATACCTCCTACGTGTCGAGGCACGACTTAAAGGTATAAGCTCATACTAGAATGATCTCAAGTATGGTATCTTTGCATGACTCATGTAAAAGAGGGATGAAATTGCAAAAGAGTAGTTGGCTTACACTCGCCACGTCACACAATACATTACATAAGCAATCATCATCCAAATAACATCACAGTCCGATTACGAACGAAGATCCAAATGAAAGATACCATAAATAAATAAAGCAACAAGGTCCGATCGCCCCTAGTAGAAGCCACTACTGATCATCGGGATAGTACACGTAGTATCGCCCATGTTCTTCGTCGAACTCCTACTACAGCTCTGTGCCATCGCCTGTGTAGTTCATCATAGTACCTACATCTAGTGTTGTGTAGAATCTGTGAGCCACGGAGGACTCAGCAATCCCGTTCCCGGGTAGCAAAACTATCTAAGCCTTGGGTGTGGAACAAGGCCGAAGAATAAGGTTGCAGCTGCACTAGCACTAGCTTATGTGTTTAGAGCGAGAAGAGAAGTGCCACGAGCATCAAAGTGATCATGGAGTGATCTAGCTAAGAACGTCAATCATAACCCCACCGTGTTCGCTTCCCGAACCCCTTCGGAAAATGACCGTCACGGTTACTCACGCTGGTAGTGTATTCGGAACATGGTGTCAAGTTTTCTACAACTGGATATTAACAAATTCCCATATACCACATAACCACGGGCACGGCTTTCAAAAGATCAAACCCTCCAGGGGTGTCCCAACTTAGCCCATCACAAGCTCACGATCTGTGGAGTCGCAACTCCAGGGTGGGAAGACACGAGTATTCTCGGAATCCCGTGCTCAAGATATGCCGACTAAGGTAAAACTAATCCAGCAAGACCTCCCGACCTGCCGACAACCTGACAATAGCCGCGCGTATCTAATCTCAGGCCATGACTGGATGAGACAGCCTACAGGAAAATAACAAATACCTCGGGTTTCCCCAAGGCGGCCCTGCAGTCTGCTGGGTTGGACCAACACTCATGTGGAGCACTGGCCCGGGGTTGTTAATTAAGTCCACGGGATAGCTAGTCCCTATGCAAGTTTTAGTTGTTAGGCAAATGGAGTACCAATGTCGGGCCTTGTTGGAAAAGCTTTAGCGCTAAGCGGGTTATCGACGGGGGCCCATAAACCCCAACCGTGTTAGGGACGCAAAATCAAGGAACATAACACCGGGTTAAACGGTTCGTAGGGTGGCATGAGTGGAACAAAACACCAAGCAAGAGGCTTAGCCTTCCACCCATTGCCAAGTATATAGATGATTTAGTTTAGCAGATTATATAGTGTGATATCCCAACAATAACTTCATCATGAAGCAAGAATCTTCAAATCTTCTCCTGCAACTAGCAATGCTATAAGAGGGGCTGAGCGAAGCTTACGTAGCCAAACAAAGGTTTGCTAGGTTGGGTGGTAAGAGAGATTCATGGCTACAATAGGAGGCTGACAAATAAACATGGGCATCGAGGCAATAAGCTAAAGAGCGAGACATCTTGCAATAGGCAAATATAGTAATGATATCTGGGTCAGGTCATCTTGCCTGTCGAGTCGTCGATGGGATCGTAAGACGGCTCCTCATACTCAACCTCGGTAGGGACCTCGTTCTCGGTCTCGGCTCCCGACTCTACTCAACACAAGAACACAACATGGCACATATCAAACAAGGTGCAATGCACAATCAACATGATGCAAGCCAAGTATATATGATGCATTTCATGAAAAGGGATGAAGCACACAAGAACAACACAAAACAACAATTTTAAATGAGGCCGGAATCAACATATAACAAATCCGGTAAGTCCTCATATGCATATTTTGAAATTGGTGCAGATCTGAACAAACCTTAAGTTAAAGTTGTCAAACATCAAGTTAACATGCACCATGATGATCTACACAAAATTCTAGTCAAGTTTCATATAAAGTTTGTTTAATTCGGAGCTACGGTCTAGAAGATATGAGCAAAACAAGACAAGCAAGGCAACGGTGCAAGATGCATCCAAACATCAAGCAAACACACTCCAAACATGTCAACAACATGATATTATGATTCTATATGCAAAATCACACAAATTTCATATCGGGCACGCTCAAAACGGAGCAACGGTTCTCCACATACACATGAAACAAGATATAACAACAAGTTGAAGTTAACAGCCACATAGCAACTTTGGAGCAAGAAATAATCATGCTACAACACCCAAACATGATGACAAGAAGCATGGACATGAAGTAGACATGCTCTACAGAAAACAACTCCATTGGAGCAACTGCATAGGATGCATGGATCAATAGCAACAAGCTACGCCAAATTGACATGCTGATAAAAACCTGACAGACATAATTTATAGCAACTTGGGAGCCAGAAATAAATAATCTACAGCAGGACATATGCGCAAGTAAGGGCATGAATGGATAGACAATAACATGGACAACAAGGAAGGATCATTGGCCACTCCAAAACAAGCATGGATTTGAGTGGGGCATCAAGCAAACATAGCATCAGGTTAAAACGGATTCCAGACTTAGCAGTTTTTTCACTAAGTATAAAACAGTAACATTGGCATGGCATGTTTACAAGCTTGTTTAAGTCATCTCAAGGCATATCATGGAAAATGGTTTGCACCACAGCAAAGACCATATGATGGTGCTTCTAAAACATATTGACATATGACATGAGGACAATCACATCAATAGCAATTAGCATGTCAAAACAGCATCACACAACAAGTTTCAACACTTAACAGCCACATGCACTTTTGCAACAGAGATTAACATGACAATATGGCACCTAACATGAATGCTACAACAACCATCATGTAGAGCACTTCACAATGAACATTTTGACATATCATATGCTCCATTTGGATAAACATGCACAAAGTTATCAAATCTCAGGCCACGACCTGATGAGCACTACGCACAGATACCGAAGATCCCAGCAAGCTGGGTGGCACCGCAAGTGGCTCTAGTTTGGACCAACACTCATGTGGAGCACTGGCCCGGGGGTTGTTAATTAAGTCCATGGGGTAGCTAGTCCCTATGCAAATTTTAGTTATTGGGCAAATGAAAAACCAATGTCAGGCCTTGCTGGAAAAGCTTTAGCGCTAAGCGGTTTATCGAGGGGGGCTCATAAACCCCAACCGTGTTAGGGACGCATAATCAAGGAACATAACACCGGTTTAAACGGTTCCTAGGGTGGCATGAGTGGAACAAAACACCAAGCAAGAGGCTTAGCCTTCCACCCATTGCCAATTATATAGATGATTTAGTTTAACAGATTATATAGTGTGATATCCCAACAATAACTTCATCATGAAGCAAGAATCTTCAAATCTTCTCCCGCAACTAACAATGCTATAAGAGGGGCTGAGTGAAGCTTACGTAGCCAATCAAAGGTTTGGTAGGTTGGTTGGTTAGAGAGATTCATGGCTACAATAGGAGGTCGACAAACAAACATGGGCATCGAGGCAATAAGCTAAAGAGCGAGACATCTAGCAATAGACAAAGATAGTAATGATATTTGGGTCAGGTCATCTTGCCTGTCGAGTCGTCAATGGGATTGTAAGATGGCTCCTCGTACTCAACCTCGGTAGGAACCTCTTTCTCGGTCTCGGCTCCCGGCTCTACTCAACACAACAACACAACATGGCACAATATCAAACAAGGTGCAATGCACAATCAACATGATGCCAGTATGAGATGCGTATGCATGTGGAAGCACTTGAACCTAAGGAGAAGATGATGAAGAAGGCCTCATCTTGGAAAACAAAGCGTGCCATTTGATAGAGGGGAAGATTTCGGTTGAAATCGATATAAAGATCGCCGGAAACGGACACACGGTTTGCAAAAGGCAAGCAAAACAATATTCACTCAAAGCTGCAGTTTACAACCACATGGCATGTTTGGGGCAAGAAATAATTATTCTACAGCACTCAAACATGGCGACAAATGGCATGGACATGAAGTAGACATGTTACTTAACAAGTATGAACTTAGAGCACACCCAAAAACCTACTGGAACACAATTAACCAAGCATGGCAAGTTGCAATAAAATTATCCAGACTTAGCCAAAATCTGGGAAGGCAAAAACATCATCACGATGCTGCCTTCGGAGGCACAAAACAACATGCATATCAACTCCACTAAGCATATAAAGATCATGGACATGTAGTAGAAATATCATACAGCAAACAACTCCATTGGAGCAACTCCATAGGAGGCATGGATCAATAGCAACAAGCTACACCAAATTGATCATGCTGTTAAAAACCTAACAGATATAATTTATAGCAACTTGAGAGCAAGAAATAAATAAGCTACAGCAAGCCATAAGTGCAAGTAAGGGCATGTATGGATAGAGCAAAACATGGACAACAAGATATTACCATTGGCCACTCCAAAACAAGCATGGATTTGAGTGGGGCATCAAGCAAACATAGCATCAGGCTAAAACAGATTCCAGACTTGGCAGTTTTTTCACTAAGTATAAAACAGTAACATTGGCATGGCATGTTTACAAGCTTGTTTAAGTGATCTCAAGGCATATCATGGAAAGTGTTTTGCACCACAGCAAATACCATATGATGATGCTTCTAAAACATATTGACATGTGACTTGGGGGCAAACACATCAATAGCAAAGAGCACATCAAATTAGCATCTCATAACAAGTTTCAGCACTTAACAGCCACATACACTTTTGCAATAGAGATTAACATGGCAGTATGACACCTATCATCAATGCTACAGAAACCATCATGTAGAGCACTTCACAATGAACATTTTGACATATCATATGCTCCATTTGGATAAACATGCACCAAGTTATCATATATCAAGCATGGCATCAAATTAACAAGTAACAGCAGTATATAACAAGTAGCACTCTTGTCACTATGATTAGGTCATCAAGATGATCTCAAACAAGCATGCCACAAATGAACAAAATGTAGAGCACATCACCACGATCATATTGACATCTCATTCACTCAATTTGGATAAGCACACAAAAATTTACAGCCATGCAAAGTATGCAACAAATTATGCAATTACAGGGACTTAGGAAAAGAAAAACAACCTCAAGGGGGGGGTTCGGGCGGACACGTTCGATGGCGAGCGGAAACGTCCGAATCGGCGGATCGGGCGGAGCGGAGCGGGTCGAGCGACGGGACTCGGATCCGCCCGGCCCGCTAGGGTTGCGGCCGACGGCGACTGGCGGATCGGCGGAGATCTGCGGAGCGGAGCGGGTCGGGCCGGCGAGCTGCGCGGGAAGGCGGGCGGCGAGGCCCCGCGGCGCCAGCAGCGAGGGCCGAGGCGGCGGGCGGTGAAGACGCGGGCGGCGGCGGCTGGTGGCGGCCGGCCGGCGGGACGGCGGCGAGGCGCGCCCGGCGGCGGCGAGGCGGGCGCCGACGGCGGGGAAGACGAGGGCTGCGGGCGGCGGAGGCGCGCGGGTGGAACTGGCGGTGCGGGGCGGGACATGTGGCACCGTCTGATTGGCCGGGCGCGTACGGGCGGACGTGTCCGGCGGCGCGAGGAGGGAGGAGCTAGGTTTTGGATCCGGGTCTCGGGGGGAGAGGTCCTATTTATAGATTCTGGGAGCTAGCAAGGTCCAAATGGGGTGCGGTTTTTGGCCACACGTTCGTGATCCGACGACCGAGATGATGGGAGGGGTTGTGCTGGGTTAGTGGGCTGTTGTGGAGGGGGTCTTGGGCCAAAAGGAAGGGGTACTTTTAGCCCACTAGGTTAATCGTTAGAGTACCAAACAAACTCCAAACGCAATGAAACTTGACAGGCGGCCTGCACGTACCAAAACAACAACGCACGACAAGTGTCACCTCAAACCGGAAACGTTACACGGCCTCACACGAAAGAAGGACTCGGGGGTACCACGGGCATGTGTGAGAGTGTCGGAACTCGAAATGGACAACGGGAAGAGACGGGTGGGACCGGGTGCAAGTGACAACACGAATGCAATGCAATGCACATGATAACATGACATGGATGAAATGCACACACGCACACGACAAAATAAAGAAACTCGAAATGTAAGGAGATCCCGAAATGGAATTGATGAAGTCAAAGTTTCATATATTGCCATAATTGGAAAGTGTTACATCTGGGGCATTACAAAACCCTAATTTCTTTTTCTAGGGAATATCCCTTTTTCTATTAAAGGGATAACCATGTCTGCCCTAGGTTGTGAAGCAACCTATATTTCTGCCACTCCAAAAATTCACAAATAAATATTAATAAATATTTTGGGTCATATCTTCATAGAATATGGCACAACTTTTCCTTGCCATGTTCAAAAATAGTTCTCAAACATTCCTTTTCCTATTCTGCCCTAAATGGCACTTTGTGAAGCAAGTCCTATTTATCTTTGCCCAATTGACCTAAAACATGTTGGGCATCTTTTTATGTCCGAATCATTGCTACATGCCAAAATTTAACTATATTTGCCTAGCCAATCTTCCTGAGTGAATTTTCAAAGTTTCTGTCAAACAGAAGCCACTGTGAAGGAAGTACTAGCTACGGTCATCCAAATGAGTTGAAATTTTGCATGCCTCTTATTCTGATTATATTATGGCACTCCTACAAAATTCAGCTCCATCCAATCAACCATGTAGGCACACCCTTCAAATAATTGTTTCTGTCCAAATTTTTAGTTTGTGAAGGAAGTGTATTTTATCTTGCTCCACTATGGCTGAAAATATTCCAGAACCTTCTATCAACCATATAACCTACCTCCAGCAATTTTGGGCACATTTTGTGTAGCCATTTTCCCTCAGGATTTTTCCAAATTTCTGGACAGAAAGGATGCTTGTGAAGGAAGTACCAATTTGGCTTGTCCAATTGGTATGAAATTTATACAACATCTCTATATGTCCAAATCCTCAAGCCTTGCCAAATTTGAGCTCAAGTGGCCACACCATTTGAGTGCAACATCTTGATCTAGTTTCTGGACCAGAATTGGCAGTTGCAAAGCAACTATGATTTATCTTGGTCCTAATCTCCTCAAACTTACCAGTATGGTAGTTCTTATTTATGTTAATCTACCAGACATGCTCTTTGGCTCCAAACCACTCTCTGTTGATCAGTATTTCTCCTCAAAGTTTACTGCAGTAAACTTCAGAGGAGCTTTACCACTCAACCCTAGATCTTTTCACCATTCTACCACAGTAGGGGAGACTTACCACGCAAGGACTCCCCAGTAGACAACATTTTACTGCCCAACTCCGCACTACCTGCCAGTGCTCGTGGTGATCACGACAAGGGCGTGTGTGTGCGTGCACCCTGTGCACGATGGCCGCGTCCAAAGCGTCGTTTCTGCCTCAGCCGTGCGCCCCTCGTCGTCTTAGTGCTCGTGAGCCTGCCCCTTGGCCTCACCTCCCCGTCGAAGACCCCCTGGACCCCTCGCCCCCGTCGGCCGCTTCCTCCACCGACGAGCACCGACGCTTGCCGACGCCCGCCGCCGAACACAACAGTGGCCACATTGCTCTGCTTGGACCTGATCTTCCCTCGGCTTCTTCTTCTGCTCCCCGGCGTCGTCTGCCTCCCCGTGAGCTCCTCCACTGTGCCCCCTCGTCCCCTGCCTCCGAGCTCGTGGGAGTGGACGCGTGTCCGCGGCGATGCCAGCGCAGCTCCTCCTCCCCTGCCTATATAAGGCCGCCTCGAGCGTGTCTCGCTTCACCAAGCTCCCCCCCTCGCTCCACTGCCCCTCCCCAGCTTCTTCCCCAAGCCACTGGAGCTCTCCTGCCCTCCCTCCGTCGCCATGGTCGTCGCTCGGCTGCGCCTAAATCTGGCTGACCCGAGCCATCCCCCTTCTCCTAGCAGTGCTAGTGCACTCCACCATGTCGGTGGGAATGACACCTATGGGATCACAGGAATCCCTACTACGGTTAGCGGGGCATGGGGTTGAGAAAAGAGCGGATCAAACATATAGCACACGGTTCGTTTATCCAGGTTTGGGCTGCGAGGATGCGTAAAACCCTACTCCTGCTTTGGTGGATTGTATATCTATGTTCTTCAGCTAGCAATGGGGTGTGAGGAGCTCCAAAAAGCCGAATCCTCCTCCTGGTCGCCTCAGGCCTCCTTTTATAGAAAAAGGGGTTGCCAAAGTGGCACACAGGAGGTCAAAAGGGTACAGTGATGCAAGTTTATCCCTCGCATTACATGACAAAGCGCATTTAATGCATCTTGCTTAGGTGTCCTTGCTTTATCGGGGACGGGGAGAGATCTGTCTTTTCCGTCGCCGCTCCTTCTTGTGTCGACATGCGCCCTGGCCAGCGATGCCTGAGATGCCATGTAGGTAGGCAGGCAGCTGAGGTGGCTGTGGGGACCCCGACTCATAAGTCGTGATCACCGAATGCACGTGTACAGTGATCCCAGAGATCAATGCTCACTGAACACACATAAGCTGAATAACAAGAGTCTTACATCCTTACATACCGTGTTACACAAGTAGGACCATAATGGTCAAGTCTTGAGTATATCATCGCAGCGGAAATCTTCAACGACAACATGGACCCATGACATCTGCCTTTAACCCTACATGCATTCTGACTGGGAAGCGTCCTAGCTCGCATGCTCGTCACCGAGAAATCTTCATCATAACCTGTTCTCTCCTGCCTGGCCAATAAAATACCCAGTGGCAAGCCAATGAGTACATTGAATGTACTCGCAAGCAACCCAAGTGTGATAACAGAATATTTATGCAAGGATCTACTGCTAGGTTGGTAGTTTTGCGAAAAGCTAGTTTTTCATATGCAAGTATGATCAACATGTAACATGGATATGCATGTGTCTGTAACAAGTAACAGGAGTTCACAGACATCATATCGAGAAAGAGTTGTAATCAACTCATGTTCAAGCTCATTGTAACTTCCTCAGGTATCACATCATCAATCTCACTGAACCATGTTGTTTCCTCACACACACACCAGGTTTCGCAAACATGGGACGTAGCCCAAGAGCGGTTACCCAACTGTCCATGACTGTGTACACGGCTATTCGAATAGTTTGACACTCTGCAGAGGTTGCACACTTTACCCACTAGATCCGGGGAACTTCCGTGTCATCCACGACCCGCGGTACCTCAAGTACCCGGGGTAAGCACCCGATCACTATCTTTCCCTAGGCGACACTAATATGGAGTCCACTCGATTGGTAACAGCCCCTGTGCCAAACATTTCACATCTCAAGGTTTGTGGAGACTCGCTCCGAATTCATCACATATCACAAGCACGGGGTACCAACGGTGTGTCCGGTGCCCTGTAAAGACAGTCATGGCCGCCTATCCAAGCGCGACCCCGTCCCAAGTGTGACCTCATGTCACTCCCGTCACTATTAATGCGGGCACCATGTTAGTATCGACCTAGGTAATCAATAATGCCCTTTCCCATATAAGGGTAGAGTGGTTGCGCATGTAAGGTTGGAATAACGGTCGCAACTTAAACCAATCCGTTCTCGAATCAACACACACACTTTCCTCGGTACACCACTTTGTCATCAAGTGGTTACCCATCTCACCATCTCCCTCGGGCAGAAATGGCACCCGACGGGGTTTTCGAAAAGTCTTTTGAAAGCATCCTGCTTTTGTCACCATGCATATACCTGTCCCATTTGCGTAGCCACTATTAAAGCAACCTAACTACTCCCACCCACATAACCCTCATAGGAAGGTAGGGTCATGTTTGATGCAAGTTTCAACAGTAAAGTAACGAAGGTAGCAACCAAAGTGGTTTCCATCTCAACATGATTCCGATGCATTGAATAATAAGGTGCTATGAGACATGCATAAATAGGTTTCTTGAACATGGTCAAAGGGTTGCTTGCCTTATTCTTCCGAGTCTTCAAATCTTCTGGTCCATCTCCGATTACTCCGCTTATTACGTCAACTAACGATGGAAACAATCATAATAAGCAACACAATCAAAGCAAAAATAAAAGTGCTCTAAAAATAGGAGTTGGACTTTTCTAGGATACCTCTGGTCATATTAGAAATGACCAAGGTGGTTTCATAGGTATTGGATCAATAGGTAGTTGGGAACATTCCAATATGATGGAACCAAAGGGTTTATGGATTTGGAAGAAGTATACAGAAATACTTCCTTGAATGATGAGCAAAGGTACCCATCATAAAGTCATGATTTTAGAAGCATTTAGGAGTTGGTTTCACTGGATTTGGAATTGAAATGAATTTCCTAGGATTTTCCAAAACTGATAAATAGGAAGAAATGGCTCATTATTTGGTGGGGTACAGAAATTATTATTAAAAATGTTCCAAAACTAAGTTTGGACATGACAAGCATCTAGGAACTTGAACCACTGCATTTGAATCAAAAATGAGCTCTCTGTGATTTTCTAAAGTTAATCACAGAAAGTGAAAAATGGGCATTTGATAAATATTTGTATAGGAAAAGTTTCTGGAATAATGTGCATGTTGCACCATGTGATAGGACATGATTTTAGAAGCTACCAGAAATTTGAATCATGCAATTTGGAGTTCATATGAATATTTGGGAGATTATTGAATTTGACTGGAAAAGAAAATAAAAAGGAAAAAGGGGTTATACCCTTTTACTGTGCACATGCGGGATGTGGTCATGGGCCGGCCCAGTGGCACCAGCCGCGCGGGCGGAGGTGGTGACGCCGAAGGCGTCATCTCTGGAGGGCGTTTTTGCCTGGGAGAAGCGGCTCGCGCCTGGCCCGTCTCCACTTAAGCTACTGGGCCCGTCGGCCGGGTCGCCGCCAGGTGGGCCTTCCCCGCAGGGTCGTCTTCCTCCTCCCGCTCCCGCAACAGAGGGGAGGGGAGGCTCGGCCGTGCGACGCCGGCGCCCGTCCCCTGCGGCACAGGCCACCCCCGGCCAGGGCGCGGCCACCGGAGGGGTCCCCGGGGAGCGGCGCATCCAGGAGGCCCCTTGGGGCGGCAGGGGAGGGGCCGGAGCTCCTCCTGCATAGGCCATGGCGGCGGCCTCGGCGGTTGATGGTAGACCGGGCACCACGGGGCTTGGGAAGGAGCGGCGAGGGGACGGGGAGCTTCACACTCCAGTGGGCGTTCTCCTCCTGGTGGCCAGCACGGAAGAGGAAGGCCACAGGGAGCAAGCTAGGGAGGAGACCGACGGCGGCTCGACGGCCATGGAGGGGCAAGGAGAGCACTAGGGGGAGAGGGAAGACGTCTGGGAGGTGCACGGGAGAGAGGAGGGTCCAGCAGAGGCGAGAGGAGCTCGGGGGGAGGCCTCTTATAGGGGCAGCTGCGGTGCACCGTGAGCACGGTCCAGGGCGCGCACGGCGAGCTCGTGGAGAGAGAGGAGGAGGGCCGGGGAGGATAAGACCGACAGCCCGGCAGGTTGCGGACGTCGAGGGGACCTCGATGGACACGCCCACTCTTCCCAAGACCGCCTGGAAGCCTCGGGAGGGCCGAGCTACAGTGCCTTGGTGCACTGTAGCGTGCTCCAGAGCGCGTCTTTGGCTGGCATGCTCAAGTCTTTGCTGTCCAGGCCGTGTCCCCCAGTGTCCAGTAGTGTCTAGCAGTACTAGGGGATAGTAAACAATGGCGTGGGGGTCTTGGATGCTCTGGGGAACCACTGGGATGAGGAGGGAGGTGAGGGAGAGGGTGAATCCTCCTGTCCAGCAGTGTAACTTGGGGTTTTACCTCCTCCAATAATTGAGATAAGGCAGAGGAGAGTTACTGGAGGTAGAATAGGACTAGGGGAAGCTGTGGTAAGAATTTGAGGCCATGGAGAAAAGTAAAAGAGGTTCAACCACTAGTTTTGGTAATTGGACAGAAGGTGTTTGATCAGGGTTTGGTCAAGCAAATGACATCCACTTGACATGGGACTTAACAGGATCAAATGTCACACATAATTAGGCCTCTACACCAAATTTGAGCTCATTTGGGCAAAGTGGCCAATGTAACTTTGGTGAACCCTAGAAATGAACAGAAATGGTTTCACCATGTTGGAGTTAAGCAAATCATCTCCCCTTGATGCACCACTTGGTGTAGCATCATCATTTGGGGTTATGAACATGCCCACAAAGTTTGAGGCTCCAGATAAAAAGTTGACAATGTAAAGTTGTTCAAATTTGAATTTGAACAGAAGTGGTTTTGGGGTGATCTGATCAAGTTGCTCTATTCCAAATCTTGTGCCATTTGGTCTAGATGCCTTATTAGGCCATTCTAGCATGTGCACCAAATTTGAGAGCATTTGGACAAGTTTGGCAATGTAGAGTTGCTCAAACTTCAAATATGGACAGAATGGTTTTGAAGGGGTTTAAGGATGTTTCCTTGATCTTCAAGGCATAAGGCTTTGCAAGATCATCAAGTATGTCATATGTGACATGATAGAATTTCCCTGGAATTTTTGGAGAATATTTCCTTTGTAAATATTTCAAAAGCTTGAAATATCCAGAAAGGGTTTTGGAAGGATTAGTCCAATATTTTGAATATGACCATGTGCTGAAACTCTTATATATGGACAATATATGTCCTATGAGTCTCCCTGAATTTTGGAAAATACTTTTGAAATGATTAAATAATTTTTCCCTATTAAAGACCATTTCTGGCCTTAAGAAAAAGCTTTTAAATAAAATATAAAAATAACTTTTAAAATTATACTTGTGTGGTTTTTGGGAGTCCTATGCCTAATGGGATTCAAATAAACTTTTTGAAAGATTTTTCACACCCTAAATAAGGTACTTGCAGTGCAAACCTCAATTCAGGGGTTTTTGGAAAACTAATTTTTTGAAAATACCATTTGGCCAAAATATCTTTATAAGAAAATTCTATACTGGTCTATACACATGGCATGATCATTGGAAAAAGGTTTTGGGTCAAGGAGATGAAGTATAAGAGTTGGAGGATTTATTTGATTTTCAGAGCACTAGCAAACAGCAGACAAGAGTCAAATCAATCAAAGTCAAAAACACTCAAAAGTTTTTGCAAATCCACATTTTTAACATGAAAATTAGCTTAAGCAATGTGATATGAAAATCAGGGTGTGACAGACCTACCCCCCTTACAAGAATCTCGTCCCCGAGATTCCCAGACTAGGCGTGGAAAGAAAGGCAGAGTCTTGGATACGGGGTAGTCTTCACTTCTTCTTGTTGGTTCTGCTTCCGAGCGGTGCCCCTTGGAATCTTGAAGTGCTTGATGGTATGGCTTCTGGCTTGATGCCTTCCTTGATGGAGGTTGCTGAGGGGTCTCTTGCATAGTTTAGGTTGGGTTAGCTGCCAAAGGCTCGGTGATCGATGTCCTTGCGGGCATCAGGCTAGCTAGGAGGTAAGAAGTACTTCCAGAGTGGGGGCTCATGGAAGATTTGGTGCACGGAGGGTATCTCAGGTGGTAGATCTAGCTGGGGAGCCATCTACCACATGACTTGCAGTGATCTCAAAGGGTCCAATGAACCTTGGTGCGAGCCTCCCCTTGACGTGGAAACGCTTGGTTCCCTTCAGAGGAGTTACCCGCAGTTACACGTGGTCCCCGATATGGAAACTCATGTTCCAACGATGAGCGTTAGCATAGCCCTTTGCCTTGACTTGGCTGCCTTCAAACGTTCTCTGACTAGTTGGACTAGCTCCTCCGCTGCGTGGAGAATATCCAGTCCAAAGTCTAGCCTTACTCCAGTCTCTGACCAGTTGAGGGGTGTGCGACATCTGTGTCCGTACAACACCTCAAATGGTGCCATCTGAAGGCTCGGCTGGTAACGGTTGTTATAGGAGAACTCGGCAAAAAGGAGACAATCCTCCCACTTGGCTCCATATGCCAAGACACAGGCTCGGAGTCATGACTTCGAGAATCTGATTGACTCGTTTTGTCTGACCTCCGGTCTGTGGGTGGAAAGCCGTGCTGAAAGATACTTGGTTCCCAAGGCTTCTCGGAACTTCTTCCAGAACCTTGAGGTGAACTGGGTTCCTCGATCTGACACAATCTCCTTGGGAGAGCCATGAAGACTTACGATTCGGTCGATGTAGAGAGCTGCCAGCCGGTTGCCATCATAAGTGGTCTTGACAGGAATGGAATGGTCCACCTTGGTCTAATGATCGACTATGACCCAGATAGAGTCATATCCTCTATTCGACCTTGGTAATCCAGTGACGAAGTCCATTCCGACTTTATCCCACTTCCACTCCGGAACTTTGAGTGGTTGAAGCAATCCAGCGGGTCGCTGATATTAAGCTTGACCCTTTGGCACTCATCACACTTTGCAACATAGGTTGCAAATCTCTCTTTTCATCTCGTGCCACCGGAATCGTGCCTTCAAGTCTTGATACAATCTTGGTGTGAGCGTTCCTTCGACACGGAAAAGCTCGGCTCCATTGAGGAGTGGTTTGCAGATACGCCCGGTCTTCGACGCGGAAGTTTCTTCTTGATGACGGTGGTCGGTGTAGACCTTCCTTCTTGACAGGGCGGTCTTCAAATGTCTTCTATCCAGCTGTCCGTCTCTTCTTGTCTTCGGGCAGACAAGTAGGCCATCAAATGATGATGTTACCCAACTTGTCCAATAGCTTCATGAGGTCTAAGGGGTACGCAAGGTAAGCTGGGGTATTGGTGGTGGTCTCGGAGGAGTATTGCAGAGGCCTTCCCGACTCTGAGTCAAGGCCCGTGGTCAGAGTCTGACCAGGTGGTGGCTTGGTGGGGCTTAAGGGTTTCAAGGATTCTAGTGAGTGAGTGAACTTATATCATCTCATCCTTAAGCACAGTTTCTGAGATGCCAATAGCTATATCTAGTAGTCCGAACGGAAAAGCGGCCTCTCGCATAGACCAACTTCGATCACCACTCATTGCCATACATATCCTCATGATTCTCAAGAGACGGTCTAACAAAATTGCACTAGTCTATGATCCCCAAATCCATATGTACGTCTACCTCTAAAATCCAAAGGTAGGTCATACATGCTGCTAAGCTTAAATTAAACTCCATAATCCAAGCACTCAACCTATTCTTGCAAGGCTCAAGATAATGCATCTCTAATCTAAGGAAACACGTCATATACCACTCCAAGATTTGTTTCCTTCCTATAGATCAACTCCAATAGCCCGGTCATTCCCATCAATCACCATATAATCCAACAATTCCACAAATCCGATGCCTACGGTGTTCCACAAGATCTCAAGTCCCTATAATCCCCAAATACTCGGAAGGACTACGCATCACGATAGTATGTCCACCAAATTCCCATCATCCGGGTCAAGTAAACTCCAAGATCACGACTATATAGATCCCTAAATCAACTCCGACAAATAATCCAATTTCTTAGGTTATTGTCCACAGAGAAGCATGATATCATAATCAGGATCATAGGTCTAAATCCAATCTTACTCCGAACCATGCAGACATATCCAGCATCTATACCAACCAGAATCACCTACATAAATCCAAATCTCATGTCTAACGGGCACTCCTACATGCTTCCCCAAGTCATGATCCCACCAACATGAAAACCTCACAATCCATCAAGGTCTCAGATAGTTCCTCGAAGTCACTGATATAAACCACCAAGTTATCTGTCCAATATCCTCGAACTGTCTATCTATGGCATCGTCAGACCTCGTGCTATATTAGGGTGAAAATGTGCTCACTCATCGTGTCCACTAGCTCCTTTACGAACCCAGTGTTGTGCAAGGTTATAAAGGCTTAACTGGTTCTCTCGCTTACCATGGGTTAGGCACATGGTTAAGGATTCGTGCTGGAGTATCTCGGGACGTCTCAAAGGGTCTAGGAATGGGGTTACTGGTCTGGAGGTTTAAACATAACTCTACGGGGTTGCACTTGATCGTGGAGGTTGTAGCAGAAGTCTTCAGTGCCAGTTGGCCGTCGAGGTAGAATCCTTGGTGCATCTTGTCTTGCGGGTCTTCAATTGGGGAGAGAGAGAATAGAGGGAAGAAGCAGCGTAGAGGAGGGAAATGCCTAAAGGGGGTGCTATAGTGCAGGTGCAACAAACAGGTGCAAAAAGGCCGAAACAAAGGAAACAAGGCAAGGAAGGTGATATAGCCATGCACTTGTTGCCTGGGGCAAAAGTGCGACTTATATAAAAACACAAACGAATAAAAGCAAACAACACACAATCATGGTTCTATCCGAACCATCATATGGACTCGACTGCGCATAGGGGGTACACGACTCATCCTACCCTAGGGGTTCTCGGACTCAGTGCCGTGACTTGTGCCTCGTGCAGTCTTCTGGGCTTCCTCGGATGTTGCTATGCCCCTTGTAGTTGCTTGATGAATGATCCGGGTTGAGCCTGAAGAGCCTTCAACAACTTCTCGCCTGAGGAGGTGATGTGGTGAAGGTGCCTCCTTGTAGCTGGCGTTGACTTGTCTCCTCTTGTCTCTTCAATCATGACGATCCTTGTGCCTTCTGGAACGTCGAGGGTACCAGGTAGGCAATCCATATGTAATGATAATAACAAAGCATAATAGAGGTCCAACATGTCGATTTCGTTGATGAAAACATCGACACCAAGAGCGGGGAATGAAGAGAACCGTTTTCCTGCTCACTATAGTGAGGCGGACCAAATGGCAAGGTTCTCATTCACCGGTGGCTGCCGATACAACAACGGTAGTGACATGATTACTCTATTAGCGATGTATATTATGATTTTGCATAACCTATACCCTGGTCATCATAGGCCAATGTTGCATCGTCTTGGGAGTTCTTGTCAAGGGTGTCCCCCATCTTCTGGGTCTTCATGTCCTTATCCATCGAGGTTGTAACTTCCGTTGGTATCGTCTTGTCGTGGTGTCACCAATCTTGTGTGCAAAAGTGGTCGGTGAGTGTTTGGCAAGGTGCACCCCACGAGGATCACAGAAAATCCAGTGGTCTGGGGCATAGGGGTTCTAGCGACCAAGGTTTTGAAGGGGAAGAGATCAAGTAACCTAGTTTTCGAAAAACCGAGAAGGGAAGAGGAGTATAGATAGTTTTGAAAACTACTAATAGTTTTGAAAATAGTTTTACCCTAACTAACGACCATGCTAACTAAGGCTTCCTACAGTCAGGATGGCTCTGATACCAGCTATGTGGGGACCCTGACTCATAAGTCGTGATCACCGAATGCACGTGTACAGTGATCCCAGAGATCAATGCTCACTGAACACACAGAAGCTGAATAACAAGAGTCTTACATCCTTACATACCGTGTTACACAAGTAGGACCATAATGGTCAAGTCTTGAGTATATCATCGCAGCGGAAATCTTCAACGATAACATGGACCCATGCCATCTGCCTTTAACCCTACAGGCATTCTGACTGGGAAGCATCCTAGCTCGCATGCTCGTCATCGAGAAATCTTCATCATAACCTGTTCTCTCCTGCCTGGCCAATAAAATAACCAGTGGCAAGCCAATGAGTACATTGAATGTAGTCGCAAGCAACCCAAGTGTGATAACAGAATATTTATGCAAGGCTCTACTGCTAGGTTGGTAGTTTTGCGAAAAGCTAGTTTTTCATATGCAAGTATGATCAACATGTAACATGGATATGCATGTGTCTGTAACAAGTAACAGGAGGTCACAGACATCATATCGAGAAAGAGTTGTAATCAACTCATGTTCAAGCTCATTGTAACTTCCTCAGGTATCACATCATCAATCTCACTGAACCATGTTGTTTCCTCACACACACACCAGGTTTCGCAAACATTGGACGTAGCCCAAGAGCGGTTACCCAACTGTCCATGACCGTGGACACGGCTATTCGAATAGTTTGACACTCTGCAGAGGTTGCACACTTTACCCATTAGATCCGGGGAACTTCCGTGTCATCCACGACCCGCGGTACCTCAAGTACCCGGGGTAAGCACCCGATCACTATCTTTCCCTAGGCGACACAAATATGGAGTCCACTCGATTGGTAACAGCCCCTGTGCCAAACATTTCACATCTCAAGGTTTGTGGAGACTCGCTCCGAATTCATCACATATCACAAGCACGGGGTACCAACGGTGTGTCCGGTGCCCTGTAAAGACAGTCATGGCCGCCTATCCAAGCGCGACCCCGTCCCAAGAGTGACCTCATGTCACTCCCATCACTAGTAATGCGGGCACCATGTTAGTATCGACCTAGGTAATCAATAATGCCCTTTCCCATATAAGGGTAGAGTGGTTGCGCATGTAAAGTTGGAATAACGATCGCAACTTAAACCAATCCGTTCTCGAATCAACACACACACTTTCCTCGGTACACCACTTCGTCATCAAGTGGTTACCCATCTCACCATCTCCCTCGGGCATAAATGGCACCCGACGGGGTTTTCGAAAAGTCTTCTGAAAGTATCCTGCTTTTGTCACCATGCATATACCCGTACCATTTGCGTAGCCACTATTAAAGCAACCTAACTACTCCCACCCACATAACCCTCATAGGAAGGTAGGGTCATGTTTGATGCAAGTTTCAACAGTAAAGTAACAAAGGTAGCAACCAAAGTGGTTTCCACCTCAACATGATTCCGATGCATTGAATAATAAGGTGCTATGAGACATGCATAAAAAGGTTTCTTGAACATGGTCAAAGGGCTGCTTGCCTTATTCTTCCGAGTCTTCAAATCTTCTTGTCCATCTCCGATTACTCCGCTTATTACGTCAACTAACGATGGAAACAATCATAATAAGCAACACAATCATAGCAAAAATAAAAGTGCTCTAAAAATAGGAGTTGGACTTTTCTAGGATACCTCTGGTCATATTAGAAATGACCAAGGTGGTTTCATAGGTATTGGATCAATAGGTAGTTGGGAACATTCCAATATGATGGAACCAAAGGGTTTATGGATTTGGAAGACGTATATAGAAATACTTCCTTGAATGATGAGCAAAGGTACCCATCATCAAGTCATGATTTTAGAAGCATTTAGGAGTTGGTTTCACTGGATTTGGAATTGAAATGAATTTCCTAGGATTTTCCAAAGCTGATAAATAGGAAGAAATGGCTCATTATTTGGCGGGGTACAGAAATTAATATTAAAAATGTTCCAAAACTAAGTTTGGACATGACAAGCATCTAGGAACTTGAACCACTGCATTTGGATCAAAAATGAGCTCTCTATGATTTTCTAAAGTTAATCACAAAAAGTGAAAAATGGGCATTTGATAAATATTTGTATAGGAAAATTTTCTGGAATAATGTGCATGTTGCACCATGTGATAGGGCATGATTTTAGAAGCTACCCGAAATTTGAATCATGCAATTTGGAGTTCATATGAATATTTGGGAGATTATTGAATTTGACTGGAAAAGAAAATAAAAAGGAAAAAGGGGTTATACCCTTTTACTGTGCACATGCGGGATGTGGTCGTGGGCCGGCCCAGTGGCACCAGCCGCGCAGGCGGAGGTGGTGACGCCGAAGGCGTCATCTCTGGAGGGCGTTTTCGCCTGGGAGAAGCGGCTCACGCCTGGCCCGTCTCCACTTAAGCTGCTGGGCCCGTCGGCCGGGTCGCCGCCAGCTGGGCCCTCCCCGCAGGGTCGTCTTCCTCCTCCCGCTCCCGCAACAGAGGGGAGGGGAGGCTCGGCCGCGCGACGCCGGCGCCCGTCCCCGGCTGCACAGGCCACCCCCGGCCAGGGCGCGGCCACCGGAGGGGTCCCCGGGGAGCGGCGCATCCAGGAGGCCCCTTGGGGCGGCAGGGGTGGGGCCGGAGCTCCTCCTGCATAGGCCATGGCGGCGTACTCGGCGGTCGATGGTGGAGCGGGCACCACGGGGCTTGGGAAGAAGCGGCGAGGGGACTGGGAGCATCGCACTCCAGTGGGCGTTCTCCTCCTGGTGGCCAGCACGGAAGAGGAAGGCCACAGGGAGCAAGCTAGGGAGGAGACCGACGGCGGCTCGACGGCCATGGAGGGGCAAGGAGAGCACTAGGGGGAGAGGGAAGACGTCTAGGAGGTGCACGGGAGAGAGGAGGGTCCAGCAGAGGCGAGAGGAGCTCGGGGGGAGGCCTCTTATAGGGGAAGCTGCGGTGCACCGTGAGCACGGTCCAGGGCGCGCTCGGCGAGCTCATGGAGAGAGAGGAGGAGGGCCGGGGAGGATCAGACCGACAGCCCGGCAGGTTGCGGACGTCGAGGGGACCTCGATGGACACACCCACTCTGCCCAAGACCGCCTGGAAGCCTCGGGAGGGCCGAGCTACAGTGCCTTGGTGCACTGTAGCGTGCTCCAGAGCGCGTCTTTGGCCGGCATGCTCAAGTCTTTGCTGTCCAGGCCGTGTCCCCCAGTGTCCAGTAGTGTCTAGCAGTACTAGGGGATAGTAAACAATGGCGTGGAGGTCTTGGATGCTCTGGGGAACCACTGGGATGAGGAGGGAGGTGAGGGAGAGGGTGAATCCTGCTGCCCAGCAGTGTAAGTTGGGGTTTTACCTCCTCCAATAATTGAGATAAGGCAGAGGAGAGTTACTGGAGGTAGAATAGGACTAGGGGAAGCTGTGGTAAGAATTTGAGGCCATGGAGAAAAGTAAAAGAGGTTCAACCACTAGTTTTGGTAATTGGACAGAAGGTGTTTGATCAGGGTTTGGTCAAGCAAATGACATCCACTTGACATGGGACTTAACAGGATCAAATGTCACACATAATTAGGCCTCTACACCAAATTTGAGCTCATTTGGGCAAAGTGGCCAATGTAACTTTGGTGAACCCTAGAATTGAACAGAAATGGTTTCAACATGTTGGAGTTAAGCAAATCATCTCCCCTTGATGCACCACTTGGTGTAGCATCATCATTTGGGGTTTTGAACATGCTCACAAAGTTTGAGGCTCCAGATAAAAAGTTGACAATGTAAAGTTGTTCAAATTTGAATTTGAACAGAAGTGGTTTTGGGGTGATCTGATCAAGTTGCTCTATTCCAAATCTTGTGCCATTTGGTCTAGATGACTTATTAGGCCATTCTAGCATGTGCACCAAATTTGAGAGCATTTGGACAAGTTTGGCAATGTAGAGTTGCTCAAACTTCAAATATGGACAGAATGGTTTTGAAGGGGTTTAAGGATGTTTCCTTGATCTTCAAGGCATAAGGCTTTGCAAGATCATCAAGTATGTCATATGTGACATAATAGAATTTCCCTGGAATTTTTGGAGAATATTTCGTTTGTAAATATTTCAAAAGCTTGAAATATCCAGAAAGGGTTTTGGAAGGATTAGTCCAATATTTTGAATATGACCATGTGCTGAAACTCTTATATATGGACAATATATGTCCTATGAGTCTCCCTGAATTTTGGAAAATACTTTTGAAATGATTAAATAATTTTTCCCTATTAAAGACCATTTCTGGCCTTAAGAAAAAGCTTTTAAATAAAATATAAAAATAACTTTTAAAATTATACTTGTGTGGTTTTTGGGAGTCCTATGCCTAATGGGATTCAAATAAACTTTTTGAAAGATTTTTCACACCCTAAATAAGGTACTTGCAGTGCAAACCTCAATTCAGGGGTTTTTGGAAAACTAATTTTTAGAAAATACCATTTGGCCAAAATATCTTTATAAGAAAATTCTATACTGGTCTATACACATGGCATGATCATTGGAAAAAGGTTTTGGGTCAAGGAGATGAAGTATAAGAGTTGGAGGATTTATTTGATTTTCAGAGCACTAGCAAACAGCAGACAAGAGTCAAATCAATCAAAGTCAAAAACACTCAAAAGTTTTTGCAAATCCACATTTTTAACATGAAAAATAGCTTAAGCAATGTGATATGAAAATCAGGGTGTGACAGTGGCGCAATGGTGGGTCTTCACGAAGATCTGAATGCCGCCACGCAGGTGCCTGCCCAGCTGGTTGGATCGGCAGCTACATAAGGCGATGGAAGTTTAGTCGGCGTGGGCCTGATGGTGGCCCCGTGGATGTCTTTGGCAAGGGCCTTGCCGGGCCCCAGGCAAGGGTCTTGCCGCGGCGCCTGCTGCTATCCCCGGCAAGGTGCTTGCCGGAGGTCTTGTGATCTTCTTTGGCTAGGATCCTGCCAAGGGTCGTCGCCTTCTTAGTGCGTATCTGATCTTGAATGTCTTCACAAAGATCTGCATGCCACTACGGGGATGTCTCCCGAATCCTTGCCCCGTGGGGGCAGTGGACTCAAGGGTGATTTTCTCCGTAGGCGTGGGGCGAGTTGCGGCGGCTAGGGTCTTGCCGGGGCTGCTAAAACCGGCCCCGGCAAGGATCTTGCCGGGGGAGCCCGTCTCATCCCTTGGCACTTCGTTGTCTTGTTCTTTGGAGCTTTGGTCTCACCCTGGCTCACCTCCCTTCCCTTGCTTGGTGTGGTGGTGCCCGCGGCTCAGACTACTCGTGCACAGTTATAGGGGTACAAAAAAGTGTACCCCCCTTTTTGTACACTGACAGGAGCCCTCGGGCCTGGGCCACACATAAGCGCGATGCGTTGTTGGGCTAGGCCCAGAACGGTGCGCGGGCAGGCGGGACGGTTCTTACCGTGGTAGGACTTTTCGCGCCCTGCGCCTTACATGATCTGCGCGCGTGGCGCGATGTGGAGGGGTGTGCGTGACGTAGGCAGCATGCGTGGGGTTGGTTCCCGCAGGCATGCGTCACATCACAGTAAAGGGGCGGTTCGCGCCTTCCCCATAGACAGGAGGAGGCGTGGAGGCGCGGCCCATTTACTGAATGGGGCCAAGGCGCGGTCCTCAAGGCGTCCAGTCGCCATGATCACGGGGTGGGGAGAGGTCGCCTCACCCGTCCCCTCGGTTCTGCACGTCTGCCACGTGTCTCCCATGCGCTTGGGGTGGCAAACGGTGGAGGTGGAAAACCGGGCCGTCGCTGGTTGGGGCGGCGGGTCGGTCGTGGCTCCTTGCGCCTTCCGTGTCTTGATTGGCCGAGCGGGGCGGTCGATCCCCAACCCCACTCCTTTATAAAGAGAGGGAGGGGAGGGACGGCATCCCGCATTCTTGCATCTTCTTCCTCCTTCAGCTTCTGCTCCTCTCTTCCATTCGTCAAGGAGAGAGGAAATCCCGGCCCTTCAACAGTGGCGGCGAGGGTCGCCGCTCGACAACGCGTCCCTCCTTCTCCTGCGTCTGCGGTGGCAGAGCCGGCCGCGAGGGGAAGGGGAGGGGGCGAGGCCGTGGGCGAGGCCGGGGCGCTCGGGGAAGAGGAGGACGGGGTGCCCCCCCGGCCTCGCCCCCGCCAGCAGCTCCTCCTCCAATGGTGGGCCATGTTGGGGATGACCCTTGTGAGTTCTTCGTCAGGTTGCGCCGGCCGCCGCGCCGTCGCCTTTGTCTCTCGACTCCATTTGCGCGGGAGATGGAGCTGGATCCGCCGGAGTCATTGCGGCTGCACATGAGGGGCTGCGGGATCAGTAGCACGCGGGTCCGCGTCGACTTCCCTGCTCGTTATGTGATGTATCTTCGTCGGGGATGGAAGACGTTTGCTCATATCCATAGCTTGACAGAGGGGCTCACTCTCCATTTTAAGCTAATGGAGGGTGGCCTTCGCTCCGTCAAGGTCTTCAGGCACTTTGGGACTCGTACAAGGTGCTGCGTGGAGAGCTCTTCTGATAGTGAAGGTTCCTCCTCGAGCGACAGTGACGAGGAGGACAGCGGCAGCGATGATGAGGGCGGTAGGCGGCAGGATGACGGGTCCGACTAGGTGTCGGACGCCACTCCTTGTGGCACCGGCGACTGCATCATCCGTGTCGCCGGCTCCTTGAACTTCTCGGGGCCGTCCCCTTGGGCGGCTGGCGTTGGCGGGCTGCGGAAGAGGAAGAGGGTGGGCGGCAAGGCCGTCAAGTCGGAGTACGTGGGCACCGACGCTTTTGACGCGTACAGACGTCCTGCCGCCTTGTCTTTGAGCTCTGCTTCCGGCGCCGCCATCACCATCCAGCCTTTGGACGGCCACCCAGATGTTCTCTCGGTGTCTTCTGCCACCCGTAGCTCGCCTAGGCGGTCCTTTTGCCCTTCTCACCTCCTTGACCAGCCTCCTCAGGAGAGGGACAAGAAAGGGATTACGGGCATCTTATCTCTTTTTAGTTTGTAAGCCTTTGGGCGTCTGTTAAATTTAAAACTTGTAATCCCCGTGTTCATGTTTTTCATTCCCTATGGACTGTACCTGGGCGGGATGTTTTTAATGAAAAAGGGATGTTTGCCAGGTCATTTGTTCGCAGGTAGAACCCAAATCAGGGAATAAATCCCTGATATCTCTAAGATAAACGTTTTCTTGCCCGGCAATAGGCCTCGCCATCCCCCCACTTCGCTCGACCTTTCCCACGCCTTTGGCGGAGGCAGGGATGAAGTGGGTTTAAGCTCCTTGTTTCATCCTTTCGCTACCACGACTACGACCAAACTTGGTCCCAGGAACGAGCCATAGGGCCTAGAGTTAGGGGAGCACGGTAGTTCAAGGAAAAAAACGAGGTTTCACATACCTCAGTCCATAATGGAATGCATGATAAGGGATGAAGAACTTATCTGAAGCTGCAACCCCAGGCAACCCTGGTTTGCCGTGGGTGAATCTTTGCTCTTGCAGCCCCCGACAATACTGGCTTGCCGGGGCCTAGATGCCGGTCTGTTCCTTTTTTTCTCCCCAAGTGGTTTCGGCAAGGATATCTGTGTGTCCTGTGAACCAAAGAAGATAAAAGAAAGACAAAGAGATGCAAACTCGACCTCTAAGCTAGGGGTTAGCCGCCGCTAAGCACTATCAACCGTAACCAAGGACGAGACTCGACCTAGCATGCATGCTATAACTTAGGGCGCCAGCGCTTCATTTATTTATGCTCAGGGTCTGCGCCTGGCTTTGTACAAAGGGTTACATGCCTTGTCGTCAAGGCTTGTACAAAACGTGGCTTGCCGGGAGGCCCGGCAAGCCGCGCCTCACGGGTAGAACTTGCGAAGATGCTCAATGTTCCAGGAGTTGCTCACCGAAACGGCATTTTCGGTCTCTAGGCGGACTCCGCCACGCCTGGTGACTCGTATTACCTGATAAGGGCCTTCCCACTTCGGCATCAACTTGTTAGTATTCTTGGACGATTGAACACGCCGAAGAACAAGGTCGCCTTCCTCAAAGCTTCGGGCACGGACCTTGCGGATATGGTAGCGGCGCAAGGCTTGCTAGTAGTGTGCTGCTCTCACAGCCACCCGAAGACGATCTTCCTCAAGGAGCGTTGCGTCATCTTGCGGCAGTTGGTCTTGCTCAAGCTCATCATAAGCGAGCACTCGAGGTGACCCGTATATGAGTTCAGTGGGGAGAACTGCTTCTGCCCCGTTTACTAGGTCAAAGGGTGTCTGGCCGGTGGCTCGATTTGGTGTCATTCTGATCGACCAAAGAACCGTCGGCAACTTATCAATCCAGCGCCTTCCACTCTTGTGCAGCCTGTCAAAGGTCTTTGTCCTTAAGCCTCGCAGTACTTCAGCGTTTGCTCTCTCAGCTTGACCATTTCTTCGTGCGTGAGCAACGGAAGCGAAACAGACTTTGCTGCCGAGGTCTTGGGTATATTGCATGAAGGTGCAGCTTGTGAACTGTGTGCCGTTTTCGGTGATGACCCTGTTGGGTAAACTAAAATGGCACACTAGTCCCTTGAAGAATTTGACGGCTGACTGGGTTGTGACCTTCCTCACTGCCTCCACCTCTGGCCACTTTGTGAACTTGTCGATTGCGACGTACAAGTACTCAAAGCCCCCGACAACGCAGGGGAAAGGGCCCAGTATGTCGAGCCCCCAGACCGAGAAGGGCCAGGAGGGAAGAATGGTTTGAAGGGATTGAGCTGGTTGATGAAGTTTCTTTGAATGGAACTGACACGCTTCACACCTGGTGACCAGTGTCGTCGCATCCTTGAGGGCAGTGGGCTAGAAGAAGCCTTGCCGAAATGCCTTGCCGGCAAGGGCTCTTGACCCTATGTGGGATCCACATATGCCTTCATGTATCTCCGCCAACAGCCCCAGTCCTTACTCTCGAGGGATACACTTCAATTTCACGCAGTTCGGTCTCTTTCTGTACAGGACGTCATCGACGAACTGGTACATAGCAGATCGACGGGCTACTTTTTCCGCTTCTTCCTGCTCCTTAGGAAGTTCCCCAGTTTGGAGGAATCAGACGGTATGTTGTGCCCATGCTGGAGCGTGGCGCTCGACGGCGAGGACTAAAGGTATTTCCTCCGATTAGGAGCGGCTGTCTCGACGATAAGAGCTTGACGCTCCGCCGGAGCTAGCAGTCCCGTGGCGGGCTCAGTGTCCCCGGCAACTTCCTTGCCGACGGCTCCGGGGAGCTCGGTGGGAAAGTACTTGCTGGGCCCTGATTTCCTCCTCTTGTTTTTCTCTATTGATGGATCAACGGATGGATGAGAAAGCTAAAGGACAAAGGTACCTGGTTTTGCAGGTAACTTGAGGGCAGCGCGCTTTGACAGGTAATTGGCGATGTCGTTCTCTGCTCGGGGAACGTGCTCCGCCTATATACCATCAAAACGCTCTTCCAACTTTCTCACTTCATCGACGTAGGCCTTCATCAACGGGATCTGGTAATATTTGTTGACTTGTTTGACGACAAGCTGCGAATCGCCCCTGACAATGAGTTTCTTGATTCCGAGGTCTGTCGTGATCCTAAGACCAGCAAGCAGCCCCTCATATTCGGCAGTATTGTTCGTTGATACCTCCATGGGGAAGAGCATCTGGACCACATACTTGAGGTGCTCTCCGGTGGGCGCGACAAGCAGTACGCCAGCCCCGGCGCCTTGTAAGGAGAAAGCTCCATCAAAGACATGATCCAGTAGCAACTCGCCTCTTTGCCGGGGAGAGCAGTTTCCTGGGCTTCTTCATCAGGCGTCGTGGTCCATTCTGCAACGAACTCCGCCAGGACTCAGCTTTGAATGGTCGAGGTACTTCCAAACTTGAGGCCAAAGCTAGACAGCTCCAGTGCCCACTCTACAATACTTCCCGTTGCATCTGGGTTGTGCAATATCCGTTGCAGAGGAAGGCGAGTGACGACAGTGATCTCGTGTGCCTGGAAGTAGTGACGCAGCTTCCTCGAGGCCATAAGAAGGCCGAAGAGCAATTTCTGCACACCGGAGTACCTTGATCTAGCCCCCTGCAAGAGGGAGCTAACAAAGTAGACCGGGTACTGCATCATTTTCTTCCTTGGCAGCACTCCAACCGGCCGTGTCGTCTCTGCACCAGCGGCATCAGGCTCTGTCGCTGCTATCACCTCATCACCAATTTCTCTATCTGCCCCTAGTGCGGCGCTGACCACCTGGTTCCTTGCCGCCAGGTATAGCAGCAACGGTTCTTGTGGCCTAGGCGCAACTAGTACTGGCGTGCAGGAAAGATACCTCGTCAACTCTTGCAATGCTGCTTCGGCTTCTGGGGTCCACTCCATTGGGCCCGCCTTTTTCAAAATCTTGAAAAAGGGGAGGGCGCGCTCGGCAGACTTGGAAATGAATCTGCTCATGGCAGCAACGCAGCCAGCAAGCCGACGGGCATCCTTGACCCGTTTGTGTGCTTCAATCTGTTCTAAAGCTTGATCTTGTCGGGATTGGCCTCTATCCCACGCTGTGACACAAAGAACCCGAGAAGCTTGCTGGATGAGACGCCGAAGACGCACTTCTCAGGGTTCAGCTTGAGATTGATCTTGCATAGGTTTGCAAACGTCTCTTGTAGATCCGGTATGAGGGTTGCCCTGTTCTCGGTTTTGCTCACTATATCATCCATATAAGCCTCCATATTTCTATGGAGCTGGGGTTCAAAACCAATCTGCACTGCCCTTGCAAACGTTGAGCTAGCACTCTTCAACCGGAAAGGCATTCATACGAAAAAATACGTACCCCATGGGGTGATGAATGTTGTCTTCTCTTGGTCTTCTATTATCATGAAGATCTGGTGGTAGCCGGAGTAGGCATCGACAAATGACAACAGGCACACCCAGCCGTGGAGTCAACAATCTTCTCGATGCGCGGCAACGGGAAGGGGTCTTTGGGACAAGCCTTATTGATATCTGTGTAATCAATACACAGCCTCCACTTCCCATTTGCTTTGCGTACTACCACTGGATCGGCCAACCACGTTGGATGGAGCACTCCTCTTACCAAACCCGCTGCTTCCAGTTTCCGGATCTCCTCTGTGATGAACTCTTGTCATTCCAAAGCTTACTTCCTGACCTTCTGCTTGACGGGCCGCTCATGAGGACAAACAGCAAGGTGGCGCTCAATCACCTCCTTGGGAACACTGGGGATGTCGGATGCTTGCCATGCAAACACATCGACATTTGCCCGCAGGAAGGTCACGACCGCGTCTTCCTATTTGTCGTCAACGGTGGAGCTTATGGTGAAAGCCCCTCCTGTGCCGTCCTCCTTGACAGAAAACTTCTTGGTTCCCGGCGGTGTGGCCCTGGACTTTTTGTTGCTGCCGGTGGAGCTCTCTGGCACGTCCTCGACGGGAGCACTACACTCCGAAGAGGTGCGCTTGCCGGAGTGGGTGTCCGAGGTCTCACCGGTATTCTTCTTCTTGCCCCCCCCCCCCGGGGGCTCCAGTGGCAGGAGCAAGTGCCCTAGTGGCGGCAGTTGCTGCAACTGCTTGTTGGTATAGTTGGTCAGCGCAAATCAGCGCATCTTTCTTATCGGAGGGGGTGGTGATGATCGTCACAGGTCCTGGCATCTTCAGGGTGTTGTAGGCGTAGTGTGACGCCGCCATGAACTTGGTCAGCGCTGGGCGGCCAAGGATCCCGTTGTAGGGCAAGGGGATCTTGGCGACATCGAACACGATCCTTTCTATCCTGTAGTTCAGGTTACTTCCAAAAGTCACGGGCAGCGTGACCTTCCCCTTTGGTTGACTTCTTCCCGGGTTGACCCCCTGAAACGTGCACGTTTCCTGGAGGTCTCCGTCAGGGATCTGCAGCTTCTCGATCACGGTAGGTAAGATTAAGTTCAGACCGGCCCCGCCATCGACTAGCATCTTTGTCACCTTGAGGTTGCGTATTGTTAGTGAAACCAACAATGGCAAGCACCCGACTGCAGTAGTGCGGTCGGGGTGATCCTCAGTGTCAAAAATGATACGCGTGCTGGACCACTTAAGCGGCTTTTGGGCACCAGACGACGGCTCCGACGCTGTAATCTCACGCGCCCACTGTTTGAGCTAGCAGTGAGAAGTATGAAGCAAGGCGCCGCCATCGACGCACATGGCATCCGTGGCTTTCTGAAACTCTTGGTCGCCGGACTCGTCGTCCTCTTCATGATCGTCGTCTTCTGGCTTTCTGTCACGGCCCCAGGCGGGCCTCTCCTGCTGCTTATCCTTGCCGCGACGGCCTGCTTGGCCGCCACGCTTCCTGCCGGACCCCTCAGCACCGTCCTGGCCCTTCTCCTTGTCCCGCCTCTCATATTCAGCCCTCTTCTTCTCAGCAAGGAGCTCAACCTATCGGCAGTTCTGGAGATCATGGCCTTTGGTGCGATGGATCTTGCAGTATTGCTTGTCGGAGTTTCCTGGCTTCTCGGCAGCCACCAAGGCCTGGCAGGCGACACACCCGGCAATTTCCTTGATGGGGTCATTCGCCTTGGTTTTCTTGGCGGAGCCGGCGTCATCAGATCCCTCGACGGCAAGCACAGCTTTACCTTTGCGCTTCCTGTAGCGGCGCGGGCCTTTCTTTGCCGGGGCGGCAGCATCTTCATCTGAAGAGTCGTTTTCCACGCCGGCATCTTCGCCGGGGTCCTTCCTTCCCTCTTCAGCCAGGGCACATCTGTCAGCAAGAACATAGAGTTCCGCCACATCTTTCACCTTGTTCATTGCCAGTTCTTCACGCATCTTGCGGTTACGCACGTTCTGATGGAACGAGCTGATGATGGCGGCAGGATGAACATCAGGGATATTCTACTGTACCCGGCTGAACCTCTGTATATATTTCCGCTGACTCTCACCTCCCTTCTTGGGAATGACGTGCAGGTCACTTGCTTGGCCATGGGCTTGCTGACCTCTATTAAAGGCGCCAACAAACTCATGGCACAAATCCGACTAGGAGGAAATAGAATCTATCGGCAGGTGCATCAACCACGACATGGCGTTGGGTTTAAGAGCCAATGGAAAGTAATTCGCAAGCACCTTATCATCACGGGCTCCGGCAGCTTGCATCGCGATGGTGTAGATTCTGAGGAACTCCGACGGGTGGGTCTTGCCATTGTACTTCTCGCCAACGTCAGGCTTGCAGCTCACGGGTAAAAGCCGGACAGCCTACCTCGTAAGGTAGACCTCCAGGGCTCTCCGGTGCTGGGCGGTTCACAGCAGGCCCTGCTCGCCTGTCTGGCTAGTAGCGCACTCCGCGCCGGCGCTCGATGGTGGTTCGAGCGTCTTCATGAGCTCACTCCTGAAGAACTTTACGCTGGTTGCCGTGGGTCCGTGGGTCGGACAATGCTATGGAGATGTCGTCACCCGCGACGTCTTGACGAGTCGACACACGCGGTACCGGGCGAGGAGGAGGCGAATGCACTGTGGCCACGGTGTTGCCGGTCCTCCCGCCACCGGTGCGTGGGACCCCATCGGAGCATTGACCCCGGGGCTTCGCTGGACTTGGTTCATCCTTGTTGGCGACCGCGACAAGGCTTCGGATGGTGGCTCTCCATTCGTTGAGTTTCCCCGTAACGGGAGGAAAGTCGAGGAGCAACTGCGCGCGCGCCAAGGCTTCTGCTAGGATTAGTGGTAGCGAAACCTGCACGAACCGCGACGCGCTTCGACTCCTGACCATGTCAGGAGGAGCTTTATCACGATCACGCGGTCGCATGCCGTTTTCACCAGCGCTTCGGCGGGCGGGCATGTCTTCTACGTCTCGGGAGTGGCGCTCGGGGCTCTTCCCGCGGCAACGCTCCGGATCTTCGGCGTGATGACGCCGTTCGTCACGCGCTGCTTGGGAGGAGCGTGCTATGGGCGCCGGCGTGGGAGTCCTGGAGGCCCTTGCGTCGCCTTCGGGTGATGCGGCAGCGATCTTGGAAGGCCCCGCGCCCCCCGCGGAGGGCCTGGCTCCGTATTTGGATTTGGCAGTGTGTGGCCCGTTACCAAGCGCACAAACATCGCCACCTCCCAAACTCCAGCTGCTGGGACGGCGTTGGTGTTCACGAGCAGCGCCCCGGGTCCATTTTGCGACCGGTCCGCTGCTCGCCTGCCTCGGGACGGGCTGTCCGGCTTTTGACTGCCCAACCGCCACCGTCGTCTTCTTCTTGGGTGCCATGATGATGAAGAAGCGTTGAACTAACTGCTAAAGCCGATTCTCACAACTGCGCCCCCTACCTGGCGCGCCAAAGATGTCGATGGGAACGACACCTATGGGATCACAAGAATCCCTACTATGGTTAGCGGGGCACGAGGTTGAGAGAAGAGTGGATCAAATAGATAGCACACGGTTCGTTTATCTAGGTTCGGGCCGCAAGGATGCGTAAAACCCTACTCCTGCTTTGGTGGACTGTATATATGTATTCTTCAGCTAGCTATGGGGCGTGAGGAGCTCCAAAAAGCCGAATCCTCCTCTTGGTCGCCTCGGGGCCTCCTTTTATAGAAAAAGGGGTTGCCACAGTGGCACACAGGAGGTGGAAAGGGTACATTGATGCGAGTTTATCCCTCGCATTACATGACAAAGCGCATTTAATGCGTCTTGCTTAGGTGTCCTTGCTTTATCGGGGATGGGGGAGAAATCTGTCTTGTCCGTCGCCGGTCCTTCTTGTGTCGACACACGCCCTGCCAGCGATGCCTGAGATGCCATGTAGGTAGGCACGCAGCTGAGGTGGCACAATTGTGGGTCTTCACGAAGATCTGCATGCCGCCATGCAGGTGCCTGCCCAGCTGGTTGGGTCGGCAGCTACATAAGGCGGTGGAAGTTTAGTCGGCGTGTGCCTGATGGTGGCCCTGCGGATGTCCTTGGCAAGGGCCTTGCCGGGGCCCCAACAAGGGTCTTGCCGCGGCGCCTGCCGCCATCCCCGGCAAGGTGCTTGCCGGAGGTCTTGTGATCTTCCTCGGCTAGGATCCTGCCAAGGGTCGTCGTCTTCTTAGTGCGTATGTGATCTTGAATGCCTTCACAAAGATCTGCATGCCACTACGGGGATGTCTCCTAAATCCTTGCCCCATGGGGGCAGTGGACTGAAGGGTGATTTGCTCCGTAGGCGTGGGGCGAGTTGCCGCGGCAAGGTTCTTGCCGGGGCTGCTAAAGCCGGCCCCGGCAAGGATCTTGCCGGGGAGCCCGTCTCGTCCCTTGGCTGTTCGTGGTCTTGTTCTTTGGAGCTTCGGTCTCACCCTGGCTCACCTCCCTTGCCTTACTTTGTGTGGGGGTGCCCGCGGCTCAAACTGCCCGCGCACAGTTATAGGGGTACAAAAAAGTGTACCCCCCTTTTTGTACACCGACACACCGCATCCCCTAGAGCCCCTCCGCCACTTCCCTCTCCCTCCGGTGGTCTCTAGCCGCGATGCCAATTCCCAACCGAGACTATCTCCGCCGAAGCTCAAGTACTCACCGCTCCAGCCCTCCTCGGCGTTCGTGCCCTACGGGGACGGGTGCGGCTCGGCCTGCTGATCACACCGGTAGGCCGCACGGCCCGAGTGGTGGCCGGAGCCGGCCAGACGGTCGCCGGAGCCGAGCCCTCCCCTCTGCATTGCGGCGAGCGTGGGGGAAGGAGACGAGGGACTCGCCTCTGCTGACCAGTGGGCCCTGGCCCCACTCGTCAGCGGGCCAGGCGTTGACCCCGGCCGCCTCGCTGGATAATTGACGGGCCCCGTCGCGGGACCCACACAACAGCGACCCAGCCCCATGGGACCCTGCTGCGAGCCACACAGCGCCCCTGTCCCGCCTTTGCCACGTCAATAAGTGGAAGCGCATTTCCACAGAGTGCGCTTTCGTTTCAGTGAAAACAGAAACTAGTATGGCTTCGGCCAAGAATGCGTCTTCATTGTTCTGAAACCGTATTTCTTGGAAAGTGCTTTCAGCTTTTCTGTTTTGACCCAGTCTGTAAACTTTTCTGTTACATATAGGTCACTGGCAGAAAAACATACTTAACTTTTTACCCACAACTCCAAATGAGGTGAATCCAAAGCCCATCTATTCGTCTCGTCGAGCCCGCTCTGTTGACATCATTCTCATTATGTTCCAACATTATGAAAATGACCATTTTCTCCTTGCCTTTAAACAGCCCCCTCCGAAAGAGAACATTTTCCGGCGATCCTTTCCGCGAGTTTCTCCCACTTTGTCCCGGTGATTTCTTCCACCCCAGGAAAGCCACACCCTCCATTTGCATGGCTGCAATGCAGTGACATGGTTCTTTATTTGAAATTATTTAGAATATTGCATTAGGTACGTATGATCGTGTTCATGGCACTTCTCGGAGTTGTATTTTGATCTTGTTATTGCCATGATATTGCTTGGAGTTTTAGGACTTTTATTTTGATGATTATGTGGATGACATGTTGCCTTTGGATTCTTAGTGGCTATTTTCATGCTAGTATCTGATATTATTTTGGAATATTGTTTTGGACATCATGCTGCCTTTGGATTCTTAGTGGCCATGTTCATGATAGTATCTGTTATTATTTTGGAGCATTTGCTTTGGATGTCATGTTGCCTTTGGATTCTTAGTGGCTAGTATTATTTTCATCGTGATGCTAGTTGATGTTACAATTTGGAGAAAGAGGTTGGAGATGGTGCTTGCATGTGAATCATAGTTGGATAGTTAGTTCTTGATATTTGCATAGTAGTGTTCTCGGATTTTCATGCTAGATATGTTATGCTATCCTTGGAGTATTTGGTTATGACATTATTTATCTTTGGATTATTTGTTGGATATTGCTATGATTTGGATTATAGTTCAATAAGTTGATATCAGAGTATTTGTATCATAATTAATTTGTTTAAGATAAATTCCGTCATTAAGTTGGTCACGTGCCACCGAACCGGGCTTTCCCCAGTGCAACCATATTTTCCTTTATGGGAAGGCCCTAATGCGATGCTATTGCCATACCTCTCGCCGGTGCCTCCAACTAGGGAAGGTTATGGGCATACACTACCCTAATCAGGTAGCTGGACATAACCTTGTGTGCCCATAGTTGGATAATAAGCGTTTTTTCCCCGTTTGGGACTTTTTATTGTTTTTGCCATGACGGTGGCCGTTGGTGTCTTTGGTAGACACGGGGCCACCCAGGACTATCCCAGTGGGGAATAAGTTGGAGTGGCCGGGAGAGTGTCATGATAGTAGATCAGTTTTGTCGGATTGCCATTGGTCCACCCGAATGGGAGAAATAGGCCATGGGTTATGTGGTGTGGGTACAGTGCACTACCTCTGCAGAGTGTAATTAATATATCGATAGCCGCGCCCTCGGTCATGGGCACGGGTTCGTACTAGGTCACACCGTTCGGTCAACACTTAAATGACGGAATAACTAAAATGAATTATAAGTGAATTATATTTATATTGATATGTTGAGCAGTGCAGGATATTGATGATGATGTAGGCCAAGTGTTGGTCATGGTAGTGATCGCTGGTAAGATCACGTTTGGACTTTGATCATGAGGTGACAAGATGGTTTATTACTTGGCCGGTTAGCCAAGAGAGATATTATTATATAAATTTGAGATAGTGATTTATCAGTATTGTATTAGTTTCATACCATGCTTAGTAGTCGCTTCATCATGATAGTTGTTAATTAATTAACTTGTTAATGCTATGTTGTTGTTTTGCCTTGATGCTTTTGGTTGTTGTGAGCTTGCAAGTACATTCAATGTACTGACCTGGCGTGTCATGCCAGATTGCAGGTGATGCCATGATTGCTTGATTGTTTGTCGTGGTTGCCGTGCGTGCGAGCTAGATCGTGTTCCAACCAGAGTCCCTGTGGAGTGGAGTTCACCACCCTCGTCGTTATTCCGCTGCTAGAAGTATTCCGCTGCTACGAGTTGTTTCGCTGCTAGCATAGAGCAATTGTAGTATCGTAGGGATCACCCAACCAGTATCCATCATGGAGGTTTGATAGCCCTAGTACTCGATCCCATAATCGATGAATATCATATCAATCGAGTCCTTATGGATGGCGGCAGTAGTCTCAACTTGATATATCAAGACACTGTCCGCAAGATGGGGATAGACCCATAAAGAATCAAGACTGGCAGCACTACCTTTAAAGGAGTGATACCCGGCGTAGAGGCCTGCTGCACGGGCTCATTAACACTGGAAGTGGTATTCGGATATCTAGAATTTTTTTGAAGTGAGGAGTTAATCTTCGACATCACTAGCTTCCGAAGTGCCTACCACGCACTACTCGGAAGAACGGACTTCGCTCACTTTAATGCAGTCCTGCAATATGCTTACCTAAAGCTTAAAATGCGTGGACCCCGCGGCGTCATCACCGTCAATGGAAGCATGGAACGGTCCCTTCGTATAGAGGAGGATACTATGGTACTGGCAGCCGAAGTTCAAGGCGGCCAAGCCGAATAATTCATCGGTCGTCAAGACCAGAGACACTGCTAAACATGTCTGGCCGGCAATACAATGCGGCAGCTCAGAAGGACCTGAGCTTGATTAACAGTTATGCTTCCGCCGACTACCTTACAAGGTGGTAGCATACGTACCTCGTGTACACAACTACGCCCTTACAATACCTTGGGCACCACTGGGGGCACACTGCGGAGAAACGGTCCATAGTTGGGCTTGACCCTATTCGGACTCTAAAACATATTTTCATCATAGGTTCATTAAAAGAACCCACCTAATGTATGGTTGTGCAGGGCATTCTTTTCCAGATTTCCCCTTCCTTTGTCACAGGCGGCCATCAAACCTATCTCCTTCAAGGACGTGTCACAAAGGAGAAACGGTGCAGATGTGCAGCAGGGTCCCATCGAGATTTTTAAATTGCTAAATTTTAGGCTCTGTGTAAACCTTTTCCTTTATTACTCTTCTTCTTTTTGGCATGTAAAATGTCCAAGATACTATTGGCATTATCTGTAACCACACGGCTCGCTGTATTAATCAGGGTATAAGAAGCAGTTTGGTTCCAATTTGTTTGGATTTTATTTTGCATTACCATTTCTGTTCTCTCCCTACCTCAGATTGCCACATGTGCCTCAATCTGGATTTAATACCAGGGACTGTATTTGGCCTAGCACACTTTAAAGTATAAACACCTATAGGGAACTGTTCGGCGTCCTGGATATTGCGTTATATGCATCGGCTCAGAATAATGTCGTGGGTCTATAGTTGGGTTGCCCGACTACTGTGCTTACCAACTTATGTTCCGCATTGTTCGGCTAATTTAGTAAAGGGAGAACTAGTGCGATTATATTTCTGGTTCATTCGGTCAAGTACCTTGGTAGATAAAGCAGAAAATTGACTGTCATGATAAGCGAGAGCTGGTCGGCGATTTGGTGACTTAGTGTTATAGTACGATCATTAGGGATCTACTCCGTGTTATACGAGGGGCTGGTCTTCGCCCTGCCGCATAAAGTAGGAACCGTAATTTGGATAGCCGCACACGCACCAGGGGCTAGTACTTAGCCCCACAAGTCAAGATCCTATGGCTAAGGGAAAGCAATAAAGTCGTATAGTCTCATTGCCTGATTCGCTCCGCGGACACCTCCTTTATGGACCAAGACGTTGGGTTAAGAGTGATCATGCGCAATACCGAACACCCCTGTAGTATCTACATGGGGGCTGAAGCCAATGACTGCAAACTTTTAGATATAATAATAATAAACAGCCGCGCAGGAGGAAAAGTCGCTTGAAATATAAGACGCAAAAATATATCGGTTCATAAGTATAGTCTTGACAACCCAAATACAATTACTCAAAAGGAACGTCCTTTGAGAACTTGCCCTCTATAATGCAGGCTCCTACTAGGATGTCATTGAAGTACCTCTCTGGCCTCCAATGTTCCTTGCCCTCGGGCGGGCGGGCGGTCGCCACTTCGGTGGCCTTCATCTTCTCCTAGTGCATCTTGACGCGGGCAAAGGCCATCTGGCACCCTCTATGCAGTCCGAACAGTTCACAGCGTCGACCAACGGCCTCACATTGAGGAGACGCTTCACCAATACAAAGTAGCTACTCGGGATTGGCTCGGCAGGCCAGTGCCGGACTATCAAGTCCTTCATGGCTGCACTCACCATGTTATGCAGCTCGACCAGCTGCTTCAACTGGTTGTTCATAGGTACCGGATGTTCTGGTGCAAGGAATTACAACCAGAATCGCAAACGCGCCTGGAGAACTCCAAAATTGCGACGTCGGCGATGGTCTTCGGGAGTTCCACAAACGCGCCTGGAGAACTCCAAAATCGCGTCAGCGACACATACTTGTGACCTCTAAAGATACTCTGCAGAAGAAAGGCCTTACCATCCGCTATCTGCGGCTCTTGTTTGATCTCCTCGCGAGTACTCCGTTACTCGCTCAATGCCTCCTTGCCATCACTGATAGCCTTATTGAGTTTGGATGTTTGATAAGAAGTTTTCTGCTCCAGCTCCTCGCACTTGCGAATGGCATCTCGCAGCTCTTGTTCGACTTCGGCCACCCAATACTCATGTTGCCTGCGGGAGGCCTGTTCGGCCTCCAGTTCGGCAACCGCTTTGTCAGCGGCTACCTTGCTCATCTCAGCCTCTTTCTTGGCCCGTGCAAGGGCGCCCTTGAGGGTCTCAACCTCGGCTAAGCCAATTGTGACATAATCACACCGCACAATGAGTTCATACTCCTAAATAAAACATATCATCTTTTGACATCATAAATTTTAAGGTCCGCCTACCTTGCATTTCATCGAACCGCTTGTTCACGCGGTCGAGCTCTTCATCAGCTAATTGAAGCTTCCAATTAAGGTCGGAAACCTCTGCGGCATGGACAGATGCCGCTACCAGGGAAGCATGTTCAAATAAATGGCACAGTATGTTCTATTAGCTGATACTATATGGATCCTCTATTCGATTCTCTTCAGAATCAAACAAAGCATCAGGAGCTACTGTCGGTCTACCGGTTTGTTATCATATACATATAAAACTTAAAGTTCTTTTAAAGTATTACGTCGCATACCACAAAGCCTGTCAGTAGGCTGTTGAAAGCTTCATTCAGTCTGCTTTTGGTAGACTGGATCTTTCCCATAACCGCACACAAAAGGGTGTGGTGTTCCGCCATGATGGAAGCACCTTGAAGTGCTTCCTCCAACGTGTTCGGTGCCTCCAGATTAATGGAGGACGTCGTTCGAGCTGATGCTCCTCCCCCTATCATAGGTGGCTGTTATCCCGATTCTGGAGCCGTACTAGCCTCCGGAATGGTGTTCGGCGGGGCCCCAGATTTCTTGGGCTCCCCGCCATCGGTCGCCATAGGGACTGTTTCCCCTTGGCTGAAGGTGGTCGAGGTGTTCACCTTGGGCACCTTTTCATCTGCCTCGCTTCCACCTCCTTGTGCAGGGGACGCTCGCATGGAAAACACTTTGATGTCCCCTAGGATGGGCAATTGAGCCCGCGTTGGCGTGTCACTCTCCACCATTTCAGCTGGCAGAGAGATCCCTGACAATAATGAAGCGCCAGGGAATGTGTGGGGAGGGCTGCAAAACAACAAATAAAGTTGCTTACGCAATGATGGCTGACTAAACCGAACACAACAGCGAAAGTCCGAATACTCACGATTCGGCCAGGGGCTTGACCGTGGGCAGTACTTGGAAACAGGCCTTCGACGTTGAGTCCGAGCTGTTTGGGAGGTTCAGCTTCTTTTTAGGTGCCCCCTTTCCCATTACTTCGGGGGCCACCCTCTTCTTCGCCCTTCCCTTGATGGGGGACTCGCTTTCCTCAACCTCCTCTTCTTCTTCGTCGTGGGAGGAGTGGGCGTCAGTATCTCTGGACACTGTATCTGTCGGCGTATTGGAAATGACACCTATGCGATCACAAGAATCCCTACTACGATTGCGGGGCGCGGGGTTGAGAGAAGAGCGGATCAAACAAACAGCACACGGTTCCTTTACCCAGGTTCAGGCCGCGAGGATGCGTAAAACCCTACTCCTGCTTTGGTGGACTGTATTTCTGTGTTCTTCAGCTAGCTATGGGGCGTCAAGAGCTCCAAAAAGCCGAATCCTCCTCTTGATCGCCTTGGGCCTCCTTTTATAGGGAAAAGGGGTCGCCAAAGTGGCACACAGTAGGTGGAAAGGGTACAATGATGCGAGGTTATCCCTCACATTACATGACAAGGCACATTTAATGCGTCTTGCTTAGGTCTCCTTGCTTTATCGGGGACGGGGGAGACATCCGTCTTGTCCGTCGCCGCTCCTTCTTGCGTCGACACGCGCCCTGGTCAGCGATGCCTGAGATGCCATGTAAGCAGGCAGGCAGCTGAGGTGGCGCAATGGTGGGTCTCCACGAAGATCTGCATGTCGCCACGCAGGTGCCTGCCTAGCTGGTTGGGTTGGCAGCTGCATATGGCGGTGGAGGCTTAGTTGGCGTGGGCCTGATGGCGGCCCTGCGGACGTCCTCGGCAAGGGCTTTGACGGGGCCTCGGCAAGGGTCTTGCCGCGACGCCTGCTCTCATCCCCGGCAAGGTGCTTGCCGGAGGTCATGTGGTCTTCCTTGGCCCGGATACCGCCATGGGTCACCGTCTTCTTAGTGTGTATCTGATCTTGGATGTCTTCACAAAGATCTGCATGCCACTATAGGGGATGTCTCCCGAATCCTTGCCCCATGGGGGCAGTGGACTGAAGGGGGATTTGCTCCGTAGGCGTGGGGCGAACTGCCGCGGCAAGGGTCTTGATGGGGCTGCTAAAGCCAGCCCCGGCAAGGATCTTGCCGAGGCTGCTAAAACAGGCTCCCGGCAAGGATATTTCCGGGGGAAGCCGCTTCGTCCCTTTGCTCTTTGTGGTCTTGTTCTCTTGGGCTTTAGTCTCATCGAGCTTCGGTCCTACCCTGGCTCACCTCCCTTGCCGTGCTTGGTGTGGTGGTGCCCGTGGCTTAGACTGCCCGTGGACAGTCATAGGGGTACAAAAAGTGTACCCCTCTTTTTGTACACCAACAGGAGCCCCCGGGCCAGGGCCACACATAAGCGCGACGCGTTGTTGGACTAGGCCCAGAACGGTGCGCGGGTAGGCGGGACGGTTTTTACCGTGGTAAGATTTTCCAAGCGATGCGCCTCCCACGATCCGCGTGCGTGGCACGGTGCGGAGGGGCGTGCATGACGTGGGCGGCATGCGCGGGGCGGTTTCCGCAGGCATGCATCACGTTGCAGTAAAGAGGCGGCTTCGCGCCTGCCCCATAAACGGGAGGAGGCGTGGAGGCGCGGCCCATTTACTGAATGGGGCCGAGGCGCTGTCCTCAATGCGTCCACTCCCCACGATCACGGGGTGGGGAGAGGTTGCCTCACCCGCCCCTCGGTTCTGCACATCTGCCACGTGCCTCCCATGCGCTTGGGGTGGCGCACGGTGGAGGCGGGAAACCGGGCCCTCGCTGGTTGGGGCGGCGGGTCGGTCCTGGCTCCCTGCGCCTTCCGTGTCTTGATTGGCCAAGTGGGGCGGTCGAGCCCCAACCCCGTTCCTTTATAAAGAGCGGGGGGGAGGGACGGCGTCTCGCAATCTTCCATCTTCTTTCTCCTTCAGCTTCTGCTCCTCTCTTCCATTCACCGAAGAGAGGAAATCCCGGCCCTTCAACGGTGGCGGCGAGGGTCGCCGCTCGACAACGCGTCCCTCCTTCTCCTGCGCCTGCGGTGGCAGAGCCGGCCACGAGGGGAAGGGGGAGGGGGCGATGCCCTGGGCGAGGCCGGGGCGCCCGGGGAAGAGGAGGACGGAGCGGCCCGCCGGCCTCGCCTCCGCCAGCTGATCCTCCACCAGTGGAGGGCCATGTTGGGGATGACCCTTGCGAGTTCTTCGTCAGGATGCGGCGGCCGCCGCGCCGTCGCCTTCATCTCCCGACTCCATTTGCGCGGGAGATGGAGCTGGATCCGCCGGAATCATTGCGGCAGCACATGAGGGGCTGCGGGATCAGTGGCACGCGGGTCCGCGTCGACTTCCGTGCTCCTCATGTGATGTATCTTCGTTAGGGATGGAAGTCATTTACTCGTATCCACAGGTTGACGGATGGGCTCACTCTCCATTTTAAGTTGATGGAGTGTGGGCTTCTTTCCGTCAAGGTCTTCGGGCACTTTGGGACTCATGCAAGGTGCTGCGTGGAGAGCTCTTCCGATGACGAAGATTCCTCCTCGAGCAAAGGTGACGAGGAGGATAGCGGCAGCGACGACGAGGGCGGTAGGCGGCAGGATGACAGGTCCGACTAGGCGTCGGGCGCTGCTCCTGGTGGCACCGGCGACCCCATCATCCGTGTCGCCGGCTCCTTCAACTTCTCGGGGCCGTCCCCTTGGCGGCTGGCATTGGGAGGCTGCGGAAGAGGAAGAGGGCGGGTGGCAAGGTCGTCATGTCGGAGTACACAGGCACCGATGCCTGCGACACGTACTGACGTCCTGCCGCCTCGTCTTCGAGCTCTGCTTCCGGCGCCGCTATCACCATCTAGCCCTTGGGCGGCCACCGAGATGTCCTCTTGGTGTCTTCTGCCACCCATAGCTCGCCTAGGCGCTCCTTTTGCCCTTCTCTCCTCCTTGACCTATCTCCTGAGGAGAGGGACAAGAAAGGCATTACGGGCAGCTTATCTCTTTTTAGTTTGTAAGCCTTCGGGCATCTGTTAAATTTGAAACTTGTAATCCCCTTGTTCATGTTTTTCATTCCCTATGGATCATACATGATTGGAATGTTTTTAATGAAAAAGGAATGTTTGCCGGGTCATTTGTCCGCAGGTAGAACCCACAACAGGGAACAAATCCCTGATATCTCTAAGATAAACATTTTCTCGCCCGGCAACAGGCCTCGCCATCCCCACACTTCGCTCGACCTTTCTCACACCTTTGGCGGAGGCAGGGATGAAGTGGGTTTAGGCTTCTTGTTTCATCCTTTCGCTGCCGCGACTACGACCAAACTTGGTCCCAGGAACGAGCCCTAGGGCCTAGAGTTATGGGAGCACGGTAGTTTTTAAGGAAAGAAACGAGGTTTCACATACCTTAGTCCATAATGGAATGCATGATAAGGGATGAAGGACTTATCTAAAGCTGCAGCCCCCGACAACCCTGGTTTGCCGTGGGTGAATCTTTCCTCTTGCAGCCCCCGGCAACACTGGCTTGCCGGGGCCTAGATGCTGGCCTGTTCATTTTTCTTCTCCCCAAGTGGTCTCGGTGAGGATACCTGTGTGTCATGTGAACCAAAGAGGATAAAGGAAGACAAAGGGATGCAAACTTGACCTCTAAGCTAGGGGTTAGCCGCCGCTAAGCACTATCAACCCTAACCAAGGACGAGACTCGACTCAGCATGCATGCTATAACTTAGGGCGCCAGCGCTTCATTTATTTATGCTCAGGGTCTGCGCCTGGCTTTGTAGAAAGGGTTACATGCCTTGCCGGCAAGGCTTGTACAAAAAGGTGGCTTGCCGGGGGGCCCGGCAAGCCGTGCCTTATGGGTAAAACTTGCGAAGATGCTCAATGCTCTAGGAATTGCTCACCAGAATGGCATTTTCGGTCTCCAGGCGGACTGCGCCAGGCCTGGTGACTCTTATTACACGATAAGGGCCTTCCCACTTCGGCGTCAACTTGTTTGTATTCTTGGCCGATTGAACGCGCCGAAGAACAAGGTCGCCTTCCTCAAAGCTTCGGGCACGGACCTTGCAGCTATGGTAGAGGCGCAAGGCTTGCTGGTAGCATGCTGCTCTCACAGCCGCCCGAAGACGATCTTCCTCAAGGAGCATTGTGTCATCTAGCCGCAGTTGCTCTTGCTGAAGCTCATCATAAGCGAGCACTCAAGGTGACCCGTATATGAGTTCAGTGGGGAGAACTGCTTCTGCCCCGTATATTAGGGCAAAGGGTGTCTGTCGGTGGCTCGATTTGGCGTCGTTCTGATCGACCAAAGAACCGCCGGCAACTCATCAATCCAGCGCCTTCCACTCTTGTGCAGCCTGTCAAAGGTCTTTGTCCTTACGCCTCGCAGCACTCCAACGTTTGCTCTCTTATCTTGACCATTGCTTCGGGGGTGAGCAACGGAAGTGAAACAGACTTTGCTGCCGAGGTCTTGGGTATATTGCAGGAAGGTGGGCTTGTGAACTGCGTGCCGTTGTCGGTGATGACCCTGTTGGGTACACCAAAACGGCACACTAGTCCCTTGAAGAACTTGACGGCAAATAGTATTGTGACCTTCCTCACTGCCTCCACCTCCGGCCACTTTGTGAACTTGTCGATTGCGACGTACAAGTACTCAAAACCCCCGACAGCGCGGGGGAAAGGGCCCAGTATGTCGAGCCCCTAGACCGAGAAGGGCTAGGAGAGAGGAATGGTTTGAAGGGCTTGATCTGGTTGATGAAGTTTCTTTGAATGGAACTGACACACTTCACACCTGGTGACCAGTATCGTCGCATCCTGGAGTGCAGTGGGCCAGAAGAAGCCTTGCCGAAACGCCTTGCCGGCAAGGGCTCTTGACCCTATGTGGGATCCACATATGCCTCCATGTATCTCTGCCAACAGCTCCAGTCCTTCCTCTCGAGGGATACACTTCAATTTCACACCGTTCGGTCTCTTTCTATACAGGACGTCATCGACGAACTGGTATATAGCAGACCGACATGCTACTTTTTCCGCTTCTTCTTGCTCCTCAGGAAGTTCCCCAGTTTGGAGGAATCGGACGGTATGCTATGCCCACGCTGGAGCCTGAGGCTCAACAGCGAGGACTAAAGGCCATATGAAGGAATCAGACAGTAGTGACGCAGCTTACTCGAGGCCTGAGGCTCAACAGCGAGGACTAAAGGAATCGGACAGTAGTGACGCAGCTTCCTCGAGGCCATATGAAGGCCGAAGAGCAATTTCTGCACACCGGAGTACCTTGATTTAGCCCCCTGCAAGAGGGAGATAACAAAGTAGACCGGGTGCTGCATCATTTTCTTCCTTGGCTACACTCCAACCGACCGTGTCGTCTCTGCACCAATGGCATCAGGCTCTGTCGCTGCTATCACCTCATCATCAATTTCTCTCTGCGCCACTAGTGCGGCACTGACCACCTGGTTCGTTGCCGCCAGGTATAGCAGCAACGGTTCTTGTTGCCTAGGCGCAACTAGTACTAGTGTGGAGGAAAGATACCTCTTCAAGTCTTGTAATGCTGCTTCAGCTTCTGGCGTCCACTCCATCGGGCCTGCCTTTTTCAAAATCTTGAAAAAGGGAAGGGCGCGCTCGGCAGACTTGGAAATTAATCTACTCATGGCGGCAACGCAGCCAGCAAGCCAACGCACATCCTTGACCCGTTTGGGCGCTCCAATTTGTTCTATAGCTTTGATCTTGTCTGGATTGGCCTCTATCCCATGTTGTGACACAAAGAACCCAAGAAGTTAGCCAGACGGGACGCCAAAGACGCACTTCTCAGGGTTTAGCTTGAGGTTGATCTTGCATAGGTTTACAAATGTTTCTTGTCATTCTGGTATAAGGGTTTCCCTGTTCTTGGTTTTGACCACTATATCATCCATATAAGCCTCCATATTTCTGTGGAGCTGGGGTTCAAAACCAATCTGGACTGCCCTTGCAAATGTCGTGCCAGCACTCTTCAACCGGAAAGGCATTCGTACGAAACAGTACGTACCACATGGGGTGATGAATGATGTCTTCTCTTCGTCTTCTCTTGCCATGAAGATCTGATGGTAGACGGAGTAGGCATCGAGGAATGACAACAGGTCACACCGAGCCGTGGAGTCAACAATCTGGTCGATGCGCGGCAACGGGAAGGGGTCCTTGGGACAAGCCTTATTGATATTTGTGTAATCAAAACACAGCCTCCACTTCCCATTTGCCTTGCGCACTACCACAGGATTGGCCAACCACGTCGGATGGAGCACTCCTCTTACCAAACCCGCTGTTTCCAGTTTCCGGATCTCCTATGTGATGAACTCTTGTCGTTCCAAAGCTTGCTTCCTGACCTTCTGCTTGACGGGCCGCGCACGAGGACAGACAGCAAGGTGGTGCTCAATCACCTCCCTGGGAACGCCGGGGATGTCGGATGCTTGCCATGCAAACACGTCGACATTCGCCCACAGGAAGGTGACGAGCGCGTCTTCCTATTTGTCGTCAAGGGTGGAGCTTATGGTGAAAGCCCCTCCTGTGCCGTCCTCCTTGACGGAAACGTTCTTGGTTCCCGACAGTGTGGCCCTGGACCTCTTGTTTCTGCCGGTGGAGCTCTCTGGCACGTCCTTGACGGGAGCGCGACACTCCGAAGAGGTGCGCTTGCCGGAGTGGGTGTCCGAGGTCTCACCGGTCTTCTTCTTGCTAGTGGAGCTCTCTGGCACATCCTCGACGGGAGCACAACACTCCGAAGAGGTGCGCTTGCCGGAGTCGGTGTCCGAGGTCTCACCGGTCTTCTTCTTCTTCCCTCCCGGGGCTCCAGTGGCAGGAGCAAGTGCCCTTGTGGTGGAAGCTGCTGCAATTGCTTGCTGGTATAGTTGGTCAGTGCAAATCAGCGCATCTTTCTTATCGGAGGGGATGGTGATGATCATCACAGGTCCTGGCATCTTCAGGGTGTTGTAGGCGTAGTGTGACGCTGCCATGAACTTGGCCAGCGCTGGGCGGCCAAGGATCCCGTTGTAAGGCAAGGGGATCTTGGCAACATCGAACATGATCCTCTCCGTCCTGTAGTTCAAATCACTTCCAAAAGTCACGGGCAGCGTGACCTTCCCCTTTGGTTGACTTCTCCCCGGGTTGACCCCCTAAAACGTGCCCGTCTCTTCGAGGTCTTCGTCAAAAATCTGTAGCTTCTGGATCACGGTGGGCGAGAGCAGATTCAGACCGGCCCCGCCATCGACTAGCATCTTAGTCACCTTGAGGTTGCATATTGTCGGTGAAACCAACAATGGCAAGCACCCGACCGCAGTTGTGCGATCAGGGTGGTCCTCAGTGTCAAAAATGATAGGCGTGCTGGACCATTTCAGCAGCTTTTGGGCACCAGACGACGGCTCCGCCGCTGTAACCTCACGCGCCCACTGTTTAAGCTGGCGGTGAGAAGGATGCAGCGAGGCGCCGCCATCGACGCACATGGCCTCTGTGGCTTTCTAACACTCTTGGTCGCCGGACTCGTCGTCCTCTTTGTGATCGTCGTCTTCGGGCCTTCTGTCACGGCCTCGGGCGGGCCTCTGCTGCTGTTTATTTTTGCCGCGACGGCCTGCTTGGCCGTCATGCTTCTTGCCGGACCCCTCAGCACCGTCCTGGCCCTTCTCCTTGTCCCGCCTCTCGTATTTTTTTTACTATAAACAGTAGGGTAAAACCCCACTGTGATTTTTATAAATTAAAGAGATAGTATAGTCTTACAAGAAGTTAAAAGGCTTGAGATAAGCCTTGAAAAAAAGGAAAAGAAGAAAAAAGAAGAAACACTAAGCTAAGCTATTACTAAAAGAGAAAATAAAATTACAGAAAGCTCTCAAGCCAAACAGAAAATTGTCCTTCATGTTTCTTCTTCATTCTGAATCTAAGGAGCTTAAGCTCTTCTAGAAATATGAACTTCCATCCTCTGAAAGTAGGTGTAATTTGCTCGAAAACTTTATTGTTTCTAGTGATCCAGATGGCCCAAGCACCAAGAATGATGATCTCCATATAGAAAGGATAATTTATCTTCTCTTTGAGGTCTTGAAAAGCTTCTAGTGTTGACAGGTTTGTTGTTCTTGTTGGGCAGATAAAGTCCCAGCATTCTTGGACAAAAGGACATCCCCAAAATAGGTGGTGTAATGTTTCTTCTTGAAGGCACCCATTGACTGCATAGTTGAAAAGTTCTAGCACAAAGTTTTTTCTTCTTAGAAGATTTCTTGTATTAACCCTATCATGTAATAATTGCCAGAAGAAAACCTTGTGCTTTGGTTGACATGAGCTCTGCCAAATCCATTTGAAGTGGGGAGGAGCCTGTTTATATCCAATCAGAGCTTTGTATGCTTTTGAGGATGAATAGTGTGCATTTCCCCAAATATAACTTCATATGTCCAAACAGTCAATGAACTCAGATTGTCTCATATGGATGAAAATGTCTTCCATTTGAAGAAATTCTTCATATGCCTCTGTAGATAGGGGAAGATATAATAGATCTTGTAGATATTCTGTTTATAGCACTTGCTGTAGATTTAACTGTGGATTTTTCACAAAGGAGTATAAATGATGAAATTTGTGTCTGCAAACATCCTGATGCCAGAGATCATCCCAAAAAAAGACACTGACTCCATCACCCACATTGCACCTGGCAATGGATTTATATTGTTGGATAAGGGCTAGATTTGATTTCCACCAAAAAGATCCCACCATGTTGTCTCCTGGTAATTGACCATCATTGTAATATGTTTCCCATATCAAGTGAACCCATGGGATGTCTTGTCTGTTGAAGAATTTATGCAAATTCTTCATTATCTGTGTTTTATTGTGTGTGTAGATGTCCAATACACCCAAACCTCCTTGATCTTATGGTCTGCACACAGTATGCCAAGCCACTAGTGCAGGTCTTTTATCCTCCATATCTGGACTTCTCCATAAGCAATGTCTCAGGTATTTGATTATTTGTTTCTTTATAGTAATGGGTATATCCAGACAGCTCATGAAGAATATTGAAAGTGAGGTGAGTACTGACTTGACGAGAAGCAATTTACCTGCTTGAGTCATGAAAACAACAAGTCCTGCTAATCTCTTAGCAATCCTGTTGACAAGAGGTAGACATTGTTCAACTGTTGGTTTGCAAATACCCAATGGCAGTCCAAGGTAGGTGAAAGGGAATTCTCCTCTGGCACATTGTAAAGTATTTGTGAAAAGTTCAATTCTGTCTTCAGCAATGTTCAGAGGAACCATGAATGATTTGCCATAGTTAACTTTGAGGCCAGTTGCAGAAGTAAAAGTATTGAGTAAAGCCTTCAGGCATAAAAGTTGTCTAGTATCTGCTTTGATGATCACCAATGTGTCATCTGCATATTGAACTATTGGGAAGTGAGGACAGGAGTTGACCTGTAGGGGTGCAGTTAGTAAATTTAGCCTCATTGCTTTGTTAAGGATGGATTGCAACATGTCTGCAGCTAGAACAAAAATTAGAGGAGAATATGGATCTCCTTGTCTCACTCCTCTTTTGATGTAAATTTTCTTTCCAGGTACTCCATTCAACAAAACATAAGATGATGCAGTTGAGAAAATAGTGTGCATCCATGAAATCCACTTATTACCAAAACCTTTTGCTCTGAAAATGTCAAAGATAGCTTCATGCTCTATTGTGTCAAATGCTTTTTCAAAGTCCAGCTTAATGACTAAAATTTCCTCTCTTGATTTATGACATTGGTGAATATATTCATAAGCCCATCCAAGACAGTCCTGAATCACCCTATCTTTTAAGAAACCATATTGATTGATGTGAACCATTTGCAGTATGACCCTTTGGAGTCTGTTGGCCAGCAGCTTTGTAATTATCTTTACAACCCCATTCAGTAGTGAAATTGGTCTGAAGTCATTTGGAGATATAGGCACTTCTTTCTTAGGAATCAGTGTAATGTAGGATGAATTAATACTTTCAAGGTTCACTGTCCCTGCATGGAAACCTTTTATAAGAGCATAGACATCAGCTTTGATTATATCCCAGCAACTTTTGAGAAATTCATTTTTAAAACCATCTGGGCTAGGTGATTTGTCTGATGGCAGATTCCTAACCACCTCATCAATTTCATCTTGAGTGAAATTATTTTCCAGGTCTATGAAAATCCGTGGGTCTACTCTGTTATCAAATAAATCCACCAGGTCAAAATGCATAGAATGGCCATTGGATTGCCCAAGTCTGTTTTTAAATGCTTCCCAAAGAATAGCTGCCTTTCCTTCATGATCAGTGACCTCAACCTGATCATTATTTACCAACATAGCTATTTTGTTGTGTCTGAAGTTAATGGAGGCTTTTGTATGATTTTTTTTGTGTTTACATCTCCAAACTTAACCCCTTTTATTTTCCCTCTTTGTTTCCAATATATTTTCTGGTTGTTGAGTACAGTCAATAGATATTCTTTAAGCATGTTTTCGCAGTTAGCTTCAAAAACAGTGAGGTACCTGTACTCTTCAATCAAGTCCCATAAGAAAATAATATCATTTAGATCTACAATCTGCTTCTTATGGCAGGATAAACTCTTGGCCCAAATTTTGAGAGCTCTTCTAGTATTCTTGAATTTTGCATTGATCATCTTAGCATAATCAGTGTGGCCTACTGGTATGTCCCATGCAGCCTGAACCACTTGCTTGAAAGAAGTATGATTCAACCAGTAATTTTCAAATCTGAACACTTCTGATTTTGGAATGTTTGTTCCTATTTTTATCATGCATGGCAGGTGATCAGGAATGGGCTTGGCCAAAGGAAGAGCAGTGGAATCTGGGTAACTTGTCATCCAAGCAGCAGATGTGAAAAACCAGTCAAGCTTCTCAAGGAGGGGACTATCCTGCATGTTGCTCCAACTAAATTGTCTGCCTTTAAGAGGTAACTCAATCAAGCCAAGTTCACTAATAGCTTCATTAAACATTAGCATTTCATTGACAGCACCTCTAGGTTTATTTCTGTCTACAATTTTTCTAATGAAATTAAAATCCCCCATGACAATCCAATCCACCTCACTAGGCATCTGAATATTACCAAACCAGTCTATGAACTCAATCTTGTCTTGATGATTGCAAGGGCCATAAATATTTGTAAGAATCCAATTTCTGTGAGAAGTATTGCAGGTGAACTAAATAGAGAGTGAGTATTTGTTCTGGAACATTATTTCTCCTGAGAAAAGTGATGCATTCCATGCAGTGAGAATGCCTCCAGATGCACCAATGGAGGGGATGTATTCAAATTTGGTGAATCTCTGTGGGCAAACTTTGTGTATATATGCAAGGTCAAAAGATTCTCTTTTGGTTTCTTGTAAGCAAATAATACCAGCAGCACTTTCCTCCACTTTTTGTCTTATGGCCAGCCATTTATCTGAAGAGTTAATGCTCCTGACATTCCAGTTTAGAATACTCCAAGTTCTATTGTTATTCATAATGCATAGTATAGATATTTCTGTGAGCTCCAAGGTCCATCCCCTGGAGTTTGATCCAACATTTGAGGTTTTTATGAAGCCTAATGAGAATCAATCTAAAGCAAAAGTATGTATCAGAAGGAAATTGCCTGAGAGCTTTTATAATCCATAGCCAAGGTAATATAAAATATCTGATTGGAGTTCTTGCAAAACAAATTTCAACATAGTTAACCCCCTTGAGACTGCAGTGCAAGTCACACTTCATACCATTACAACCTTCAAACAAAAGTTCTCCCTTATGATAAATATACATAGTACAGCAGTTTTTGCAAGTTGGGCTCCTCATGAGCCTATATCCAGGGCATTTCATTAGAGGACAGTAAGAAACTCTACTACTCCAAGTCATCTGTTGAGGCCTGCTCATCTTCAAGCTTTATGAGAGTTGCCTTCCTCTTCAGTGGCCTCAGGGGTGTTGGCCATCTCCTCCTGTCCTTTCTTTTTGGGCTTCTTGGACAGCTTATCTTGCAGCTCTTCCTCAGCAACCTTACAAAAATATTTGGTGAGGTTTTTCACAACAGAATTCTGAATAACTGGTGGAATAGCATTGCATGGCAGACATGAATGAGCATTGCAAGAGGTTCTTCTATATCCTTTGTTATCTTTCTTAATCCTATCACTTCTTCTTACCTCAGTTTCCACCAAGGGTTCCTTATCCGTTCTTTTTCTTGATATGGCCTCCCCAAGTGGCAAAATCTTGTTGGGTGAGACTTGATGTAGAGGACTGCCTACCCCACTGGAAGAGTGAGCTGCAGGACTCACCCCTTCATTTTCCTTGCCCTGTCCCATCATGATGTCTTTACATATTGGTGCCTGAGAGGTAATACATCCATCAGGTATATGAAAGAGCATGGTTTCCTCTTGTTCACAATTGGCAGTTAGGATTGTCCAGACATCAGATTTTAGTAAATGCATTGTCCATCCAAATTTGTCAGGTGTTAACAGTAAGTGGATTATAAAGTTGAACCAACTTACTGGAATTTCAATTTTAAAGGTGCTTGCTGCTCCTTGGGAAGCTGGGGCAAAATGCTTTATCCATAGACCAAGACCTTCATCAAAAATCAAATGTGAGCCTTCAATAATGCCCAAATCATGACTTTCAGCCAAATCTTCTAAAGCAGGCATAGATGGTGTACTTGGCATAGAAAAAGGGCCAAAGTTACCTCTGTTGCTTGGTTCTGAAGAAGTGCTCATATGTGGGCTAGGGACATCTTCCTTGCCCTTCTCCTCTGGCAGCACCCCTTGTGGTGTAAAGATTTCATTTCCAGTGTTGGCAGCAGCAAGAACACCTCCACTTGAGGAGCCTTTCAAGGTATCAAGCTGTCTTTCAGTGAGCTCTACATTGTCAGATTTTTCAGTGCTTGTGTTGGTTCCCTCTATCTGAAGTTCAGGTTGAGGCTCTGCAATAGGGATATTAGGAACAAGTTCATGTTGTTGCTGAGGATTGGCCATGGCATTGTGTGGTTCCTCCTCTTCTTCAATAGTGTTATATGCTTGGGCAATATTAAGCAGTCCTTGTCCTAAAAGATTAGATGGGCCTCTTTGATTGACTTCCTCACTAGCAGAGTGAGTGATAGACTGCAGTCCTTCTGAAAGAGACACAGTGGTGGTGATGCTACTGTTTCCAGCCTCTCGTATTCAGCCCTCTGCTTCTCATCAAGGAGCCTCTTTGATTGACTTCCTCACTAGCAGAGTGAGTGATAGACTGCAGTCCTTCTGAAAGAGACACAGTGGTGGTGATGCTACTGTTTCCAGCCTCTCGTATTCAGCCCTCTGCTTCTCATCAAGGAGCTCAACCTATCGGCAGTCCTGGAGATCATGGCCTTTGGTGCGATGGATCCTTCAGTATCGCTTGCCGGAGTTTCCTAGGTTCTCGGTAGCCGCCAAGGCCCGGCAGGCGACACACACGGCCATTTCCTTGCCGGGGTCACCCGCCTTTGTTTTCTTGGCGGAGCCGGTGTCATCAGATCCCTCGATGGCAAGCACGGCTTTACCCTTGCGCTTCCTGTTGCGGTGCCGGCCTTTCTTCGCCGGGGCGGCAGTATCGTCATCTGAAGAGTCGGTTTCCGCACCGGCATCTTCGTCGGGGTACTTCCTTCCCTCTTCAGCCCGGGCACATCTGTCAGGAAGAACATAGAGTTCCGCCACATCTTTCACGTTGGTCATCGCCAGTTCTTCACGCATCTTGCGGTTACGCACGTTCTGATGGAACGCGCTGATGATGGCGGCAGGGTGAACATCAGAGATATTGTACTGTACCCGGTTGAGCCTCTGTATGTACTTGCGCAGACTCTCGCCTTCCTTCTGGGGTATGATGTGCAGATCACTTGCTTGGCCATGGGCTTGGTGACCTCCAGTAAAGGCGCCAACAAACTCATGGCACAAATCCGACCAGGAGGAAATAGAGTCTACCAGAAAGTGCATCAACCACGACATGGCGTTGGGCTTAAGAGCCAACGGAAAGTAATTCGCAAGCACATTATCGTCGCGGGCTCCGGCAGCCTGCATCGCGATGGTGTAGATGCTGAGGAACTCCGACGGGTGGGTCTTGCCATTGTACTTCTCGCCAACGTCAGGCTTAAAGGTGCGGTGAGTGGGCCACTGGAACTGTCGCAGCTCACGGGTAAAAGCCGGACAGCCTACCTTGTAAGGTAGACCTCTAGGGCTCTCCGGTGTTGGGCGATCCACAACAGGCCCTGCTCGCCCGTCTGACTAGTGGCGCGCTCCGTGCCGGCGCTCGATGGTGGTCCGAGCGTCTTCATGAGCTCGCTCCTGAAGAACTTGGCGCTGGTCATCATGGGTCCGTGGATCGGACGACGCTATGGAGATGGCGTCACCCGCGACGTCTCGACGAGTCGACACACACGGTACCGGACGAGGAGGAGGCAAATGCACCGTGGCCACGGTGCTGCCAGTTCACCTGCCACCGATGCGTGGGACCCCATCGGAACGTCGACCCGGGGGCCTCGCTGGACTTGGTTCATCCTTGTTGGTGACTGCAACAAGGCTTCGGATGGTGGCTCTCCATTCGTCGAGTTTCCCCGTAACGGGAGGAAAGTTGAGGAGCAACTGCGCGCGCGCCAAGGCTTCTGCTGGGGTTAGCGGTAGCGAAACCTGTGCGGACCGCGAAACGCTTCGACCCCTGACCATGTCAGGAGGAGCTCCATCACGATCCCGCGGTCGCATGCCGTTTTCACCAGTGCTTCGGTAGGCGGGAAGGTCTTCTATGTCCCGGGAGGGGCGCTCAGGGCTCTTCCCGCGGCGACGCCCGGGTTCTTCAGCGTGACGACACCGTTCGTCACGCGCTGCTTGAGAGGAGCGCGCTGCTGGCGCCGGCGTGGGAGTCCTGGAGGCCCTTGTGTCGCCCTCGGGTGATCCGGCAATGATCTTGGAAGGCCCCGCGCCACTCGCGGAGGGCCTGGCTCCGTCTTTGGATCCGGCGGTGTGTGGCCCGTTATCAGGCGCACAAACATCGCCACCTCCCATACTCCGGCTGCTGGGACGGCCTTGGTGTTCGCGAGCAGCGCCCCGAGTCCTTTCCGCGACTGGTCCTGTTCCCAACGTAATCATGCGTACGGTGCGGTTAGGTTACCCACATCATATTGATGAGGATCCCACGATAAGCAGGCACGATCTCTACTTCGACAAGACGTGCCATTGGAGGCTATTCCTCGAAACGTGAAACCAGAGCCAAGAAATTTAAAATATTAAAGGGTCAAACATGACGTTTCGCTGGAAAAGTTGTCAGTAAAGACTCAATGTTTGTTTTGGCACATTGCCTTCGTGGCTAAGGGTTGTAGTAATCATGCAGAGCCAGACATAGTTCCTTTGTGCAAGAAATAAACTTTATATGTTGGGAAGGAGGAACCCGCCTTGCAATGCCGAAGACAGTATGCATGTCGAACTCATTATCATCGAAGACTGGATCAGGGGCTACTGAGGGAGTCCTGGATTAAGGGGTCCTCGGGTAGCAGGATTACTAGTTATGGGCCGGACTGGTGGGTCGTGAAGATCACCGAAGAAGACTATCCCTCGTATCCGGATAGGACATCTATATGTGTAGAATGTCAAGTTCAAAGTCCGGGTGTAATGTTTCCTTCCTCTGCAAGATGATCATGTACAACACTAGGTCCCTCCGGTGCGCATATAAACTAGAGGGTTTTAGTCCTTAGGGGTAGAATCAAAATTACATAGGCTAGACTTCTCGGGTTTAGCCATTACGGGCTCGAGGTAGATCAACTCTCTTAACCCTATATTCATCAAGATCAATCAAGCAGGAAGTAGGGTATTACCTCGATAGAGAGGGCCTCAACCTAGCTAAACATCGTGTCCCCAGTCCCTTGTCACCATCGATCCTCAGACACACAGTTCGGGACCCCATAACAGAAATTTACCGGTTTTGACACTGACACCAACAGCATAAGTTTCAAAGCCAAATATGAGTACAACTAAACTACAATTTCATCATGTTTTAGTCGTCATGCAATCGCCAAACACAAATCAACATACATAATAAGTGATGTTCTCACCACAAAATACTAAACAATAACTTCATCAGGTTTCAGTTGTCATATCAAACACAATTTCACATAGTAAATAATAAGTCAAGTTCTCACAGGAAAATACGATAAAAGCAATCTAATCATCATTCGCAGCAGTAGCGTCAACATCTTCGCCATGTATATCAGTCTGAATCGTAATCCCCCCCAGTGTCATCTTCTTCTTCATCCTCGATGTCCTCGAACGTTGGTGTCTTATTGATCAAATCTCGTATGTCCACAACCCGACAGGCAATCTTTTCGCCAGCGTTATTGACATGACGGTTCTCAAAGATATTAGGAACATATGTGGAATCTTCTACATCAGGAGAAGTGTAAGAATCATCTTGTTGTGAAACTTCATCAAACGAATTCCTCTACTCAAACCATTGCAATACTCTCCAATCATCTCTACGTGCATATGTGTTTTCCTTGAAAATATCTATGTTGCATGATTTGCCTAAATAAAAGGCTCATCGGTCTTGTACACCGCCTTGACATTGATGGATTTGAAATAATCATCAGCTCTGGGTTTTGCGATCCTAGAAAACATGTTATACTAAGGACAACATAACAGAACCACACACCGATGAACCTCAAAACTGGAGATATACTACAAATGAACAATGTCTGTTATGTTAGCATACATTTCAGTTGTGTCATCGCCGTACGTATCCATACTCATGATGGCATTGTTTTGTGTCTTCCTACCTTTGTCGCATGCAAGGGTGTTGTAGCACATCTCCAACAACGCAAGATTCATATTGTCTTACCCGAGTATCGGGACCCATTGCTAGTGCTAAAAGGGAATCATTAACTCCCTACCCATCCCCCCGCATCTTCTTAACCTATAGTTACAAAATAGACAAGCTGATCATCTTATGTACTCAATATATTAAAAAACTGACAGTGCAATTCAAAAGCTTACATGGCTCTTGAACCATTTTGCAAATCCTGCTATAACCAGTTTGTCAATATTTCTTGCATTTAGCGGTAGTAAATCCTTTTTGTAGATGTTGCAGAACATAGTGATCACATCAAACATCTAAATGTATAAGAATGTGCTGCAAGTTTAGTAGGTTACGATGTATAAGTTGCAGTACTTAGCACTTACTCGATATAAGGTAGAACCTCAGGACAGTTATTCAACACATACCAAACCATTTTGTCCAAATTTTTAGGTTTGCCGCCTTGTTAACTCTTCCTAGTAACTCGAACAGAACAATCGAAAACACAAAGCTCGGGACTGTCTTCACCCACCTCTTTTCTAAGCTGATCAACTGTTTCAATGTATTTTGAGCTGAATGTCAACGCTTCTGTAGCAATGCAGGCCTCTCCAATGGAACCCTCGGGTCTAGCCCTGTTCCTAACATAGCCTTTCAAAGTGCCTAGCCGCCTTTCAATGGGGTACATCCAACCATACTGTACTTGACCTCTAAGTAGTGCCTCATCAGGTAGATGAACAGCCAAATGCACCATCACATCAAAGAAGGTTGGAGGATATATCTTCGCATGGTTGCATAGGATAGTTGGTATCTTGTATCTAAGACACTCCAAAGCATCTATCCTGATATATCTACTACAGAGTTCCCTGAAGAATTGTCCCAACTCTACAACTATTCTGTATAAGTCAGGGCGGCCCAATCCTCTAAGGATGACAGGTAAAACACTTTGAAGTAGGACGTGGCAGTCATGATTTTCAAACCTTGTGCCTTGTTTCCATCTCCACTGACTCTCCTTTCAGGGTTGGAAGCAAATCCATGTGGGAACCTCATACATGACAAGACGTTGCAGAATTATTTTCTTTTTACCTTGTCCAAGACGTACGCAACTGGTGCCATATCCCATGGTGCACCATCATGTTCCACCTGCAAATCCTTTTTGATACGCAGGTGTGTCAAATCAATCCTAGATTTCAAGGTATATTTCGTCTTGCCCTCAATATTAAGAAGTGTGCCGATAATGTTGTCACATATATTTTTCTCGATGTGCATCACATCAAGATTATGCTGCAGATCCAAATCTTCCCAATACTCCAAGTCACACAAAGTGGACCTGCGGGTAAACAATAATCTCTCTTCTGCCCTGCCACGCTTGCTTTTCCCACTACCATTATCAGGATGGTTTCCTGGTGTAATATGCCTAACCTTCCCTAATTCCACTTGCAACTCATCGCCGATGAGCCTCTTTGGCGCATCACGATTTTCATGCTCTGCATTGAACACATGTCTTCGGTATTTTGTAGGGCACAACTTGTTCTTGGCAAGGAAATGACTGTATCCAATGTAACAGAGCTTGTTAAGTATTGCGTATGACAGCGGATTCTTGTCAGAGCGAACACATGCATTGTAACCATGTGTCGCTCGCCCTGACATAGTGCCGAAGGCCGGATAATCATGGAAGCACCAAATTATAACAGCACACACAAAAAATCAGCTGGTGGGTTGCTATATAGGTCTCGAGTGAGAACACCCGTCCATAGTTGGTGAAGTTCCTCCACAAGAGACTCCATAAATAAATCAAAATCCTTTCCAGGACTTTTTGGACCTGGGATGAGCAAGGCCATCATGTAGTTTGATTCTTTGGTGCAGACATTTGGTGGCATGTTGTAAGGTATAACAAGCAATGGCCACATGCTATATGTGGCGCTCTAGTGGCCAAATGGGTTAAATCCATCTTTAGCTAAGCCAAGTCTCATGTTTCTTAGGTCAGCAGCAAACTCTTTGTGTTTCTGATTGAAGCTTTTCCCATCACTACCATGAGATGGATGGCTCATTACACTATGATCTCTGTACTCCTGGTTCCTAGAATGCCACAGTACGTCCTCTTTTATTTCAACATCATGAAACAACCTCTGCAATCTTGGTGTAATTGGAAATTTTCTCAAAACATTATGAGGAATCCTCTTCACAACATCGCCATCTTTCCATATTGATGATTTGCATTTTGGGCATTCACTTAAGTTGGCATATTCCTTTCGGAACGGAACACAATTATTATTACAAAAATGGATCATATCATATCCAATTCCAACTACACGAAGGAATTTTTTCATTATAGTGTAGGTGTGTGGCAGCTAAGATGCATCTGGGAAAGATTTGCGGAAAGCAGCCAACATCACATTGAATGATTTGTTGGTCATCTGCTCAGATGTCTTCACCTGAAGAAAGGTGACCACATCTGAGAATACTGACAGCTTATTTCTTTGGGTGACCGCCATGTTGCATTGTTCCAACATGTGGGCCCACAGTTTTGCTTTTGCAGGTGAAAGTTCATGAAATGCGCTAGCTGTCGGCATCCTGGGAACTGGTGTGCTAAGACTTGCTTGCCTGCGGCCCAGGGCGTGGCTCACCAAGAACCCTGGTACGGCCCGACATATTCGCAGAACACTCAAGACCCACGCGAGGGGCTATGCCTCGCGAGGCGGAAGGCACAAGGCGTCCCGTGGGGCGGCCTCACTAGGCCGGCTCTTGAGGACCGGAGATATCCAGGCAAGGGACACCTCGCGAGGTTCTCGTGACGTGAGGAGTGACGACCAAGGCCAGGCGGGCGCCACCGGGCGCAGAGTGCCAGTTTCCTCTTTGGTGATAAAGGAGTAGGTGCGGGCGAAGAGTCCAGAGGCGTTAGGCAAAGGTTTCCATATAGGTGCAACAAGACCAAGACTAGTAGGACAACAGAATGGAGGTCACCACGGATCCCACGACAGCGTCACCACCATAGCCTTTGGCAAGGGAAGACCACCTTTTGACGGGATAGCTTGTACGAGTTGTCCCCCTTCAAATTTGGCCGTTGTGGGATCGCTTCCCCCTCAATATTTGGGAAGAGGACCCGGGCCACTATAAATAGGACTAGCCACCACCATTGGGATCACCTCATCTAGAGCTGATCAGATAGAAGGCCATGCAACACAAGCTCACCCGAGCGCAAGAACCCCTCTCCTCACGAGGCAGTTCATCCATGTACTAGTTCTTCATCAGCCTACAAGGCAATCCACCACACCACACTGGATTAGGGTATTACACCACAACGGTGGCCCGAACCAGTATAAGCTTTGTGTCCCTTGTTCTTTGGATCTGACGACCTAGGCCTAGGATCGGTGAGTGGACGAGCTAGGGAGGAAGGAGAGATCTTCGTGCGCACCCCAGAGTTCGAACCTTAAGGGTTTTGCCACAACCCGAGATCCGACATTTGGCAAGCCAGGCAGGGGTGTGCCGAAATTTCTCCCCCGTCCGTCCCGCATTCCATCCACCAAGCTCCCATGGCAGGTGTATCTCCTCCGGCCGGCTTGGTGGCCGCGCGTGGTGGCGCTCCGGGCCATCGGCCCTTCACCCAAGCCTTCCGACGGGTGCAGTGGCCACCCAGGTTTAGGCCAAATCTGCAGCCCGGTTACAACGGGGCAAAGGACCCAGCCGTCTTCCTCCAGGATTACGAAGGGGCCATCTCGGTGGGCGGCGGCGACAACAAAGTGATGGCCAGCTGGCTCCCCATGGCGCTCACCGGCGTGCCGCGCGCTTGGTTCTTCAGCTTACCAGAATCGTTAGTGGCGTCCTGGGAGGAGCTGCGTGACCTCTTCATCGCATGCTTCGAGGAGTCGGCGCCCCACTTCGTCGTAGCACTCCTCGGCGGCTCCCAAGCGCCACCCTCCGGCCGGCACATCAAGTAGATCTTTCGCCAGGCGGGCATGCCCTCCATACGCCAGGGGGCTCCTCCTGGCTGGGTGGCACCCAAGACCTACCTCACCTTTGACTCGGGGGACCACCCTACCTCCACCGTGGGCTCAGGCGCTCTCCCGATACTATGCACCCCCACCATCTGCAATGTAGAAGTCACCAAGACCCTCATCGACGGTGGGGCTGGCCTCAACGTGCTCTCGGTGGAGGCTTTGAGCTTGCTTCAAGTGCCACTCGAGCGGCTGCGCCCTACCAAACCCTTCCCAGGAGTCTGCAGCTATTCGACCAAGCCCCTGGAGCACCTTTACCTAGTCAGACCACACAGCCACAGGCGAGTCCGGACTTCGCCCTCGTCGAGCACCCGGTATACTTCGTCAGCACGGTGCTCCGTGATACATGAGCACGCTACCCCATGACGCAGAAGCTCTTGCTTGCGCTCCTCTCCGCTTCACGTAAGCTGCGCCACTTCTCCCAAGGCCACCCCATCAAGGTCGTCTCAGCTTACCCTCCGGAAAGGGTACTCCGGCGCCCAAACGCGGCAGGAAGGATCGCGGAATGGAATATAGAGTTGCATGCATTCCAGCTAGATTTCAGCATCACCAGAGTCATCAAAGGGGCCGCACATGCTGACTTTGTTGCAGAATGGACCGACGCCCCGGGACCTGTAGCAAGTCAGAACCAGTCCCTCTCGCCCACTCAAGACAAGCTCTACTACGCCGTGTAGCTCTGCTTTCAGCCAGGCGATAAGGTCTCCAACAACATCGCGGAGTACGAGGGCTTCATCGCCGGTCTCAAGGCGGCGAAGGCCCTAGGGGCGAAGCGGCTCGTCATTAGGGGCGACTCCCAACTCCTCGTCAACTTCTCCAACAAGGTATACTAGCCAAAGGACGATCATATGGATGCATACCTCGCGGACGTACGTGAAAGTGCAACTAATCCCCGGGTGGTTTTGGTAATTAATAACAACATATATATCATTGAACTAATATTTACTTGAGAATCATTTCAGAAAAGTTCGATGATATGGGTATGGAAATGTCTGAAGAAGTGGACCCCTCAAAATGCTAAGACAAGCATTGGCAAAAGCTCAAGACTCTATTTTTGGTTTAGTGATCAAAGATCACATTGAGTCCATAGGAAAAGCCAATACTATTAAAAGGGGATGAGGTTGTGTTAATGATCTGGTTGCTCAAGTGCTTAGTGATCTAGCTCCCTCAACTATCAGCACTCTTCACTACTTAACACACTCATAAGTAATCTCGGACAAACCGATTCTGCAAACTCAGTCCCACCGAGATGAACCACCTCAGTTATTCTTCCAAACCCTAATTTCTCGGTCCATCCGATTTTGAGTTTCGGTCTCACCGAAACTGGACTGCCAACCTTCTGTAACCAATTGACATCACTTCGGAATATCCGAGTTATCAATTTCGGTCCCACCGAGATGGCAAGCTCCTACCTTTGACTCACTTCGGACACACCGAGATGGTATTTTCGGTCCCACCGAAAATCCCAACGTTCACTATATTTGAACTTTCGTTCTGACCGAGTTTTCACTTCGGTCTCACCGAGATTGGTCAAATGTGTGTGTAACGGTTGGATTTTGTGTGGAGGCTATATATACCCCTCCACCCCCTCTTCATTCGTGGAGAGAGCCATCAGAAAGTCTTCCACTCCTACCATACACTTTCTGAGAAGTGAACCACCTACCCTTGTGTTGAGATCAAGCCATTCCATTCCTACCATATGAAACTTGATTTCTAGCCTTCCCAAGTTGCTTTCCACTCAAACCCTTCTTCCACCACAGCCATATCAGTGAGGAGAGTTGAGTGTTGGGGAGATTATCATCTGAAGCACAAGAGCAAGGAGTTCATCATCATCAACACCATCTATTACCTTTTGGAGGGTGGTGCCTCCTAGATTGGTTAGGTGTCGCTTGGGAGCCTCCGTCTTTGAGATGTGGAGTTGAACCAAGAAGTTTGTAAGGGCAAGGAGATCGCCTACTTCGTGAAGATCTACCCCGAGTAAGGCTAGTCCTCCGTGGGCGTAGGCCATGATGGAATAGACAAGGTTGCTTCTTCGTGGACCCTTCGTGGGTGGAGCCCTCCGTGGACTCGCGCAGCCGTTACCCTCCGTGGGTTGAAGTCTCCATCAACGTGGATGTACGATAGCACCACCTATCGGAACCACGACAAAAATCTTCGTGTCACCAAACTGCGTTTGATCTTCTCCACCTCTCTTTACTACATGTGCAATTTACTTTCCGCTGCTATTACTCTAGAAATGCATGTGTAGGGTGATACTTGAATTGATCTTAATTGTGAAACTGCCAAAAACATTGCATGATCAAAAGGCAGATTTTTTATATAGTCAAGTAGTCTAATCACCCCCCCTCTAGACCTACTTTCGATCCTACAAGTGGTATCAGAGCTTTGGTCTCCATTGTTTTGGTTTCCATTGCATTGGACTCCATAAGCTTGGTTTCACAACCTAGGAGAGTATGGCGTCTAGTGAGGGTAATTATCGTAGAGGTCCTTACTTTGATGGTACAAATTTTGCTAGTTGGAAGCATAAAATGAAAATGCATATTCTTGGTCATAACCCAGCCGCATGGGGCATTATTTGTGTTGGTATGCAAGGTGATTTCTTCGAAGAAGGAAAAATTCCGGATCGCGAAGCTACACCGGAAGAGTTGCGGATGTTGCAAAACAATGCTCAAGCTTGTGACATTCTCTTCAATGCTTTGTGTCCCGAGGAGTTCAACAAAATCAGCCGTCTTGAGAATGCTAAAGAGATTTGGGATACTTTGGTTGAAATGCACGAAGGTACTGAATCTGTGAAGGAATCAAAGCTAGATATTCTTCAAGGTCAACTTGACAAGTTCAAGATGAAGGATGGTGAAGGAGTCGCTGAAATGTACTCTAGGCTTGCTCTCATCACAAATGAGATTGCCGGCTTAGGAAGCAAAGAAATGACCGACCGATTCATCATTAAGAAGATTCTCAGAGCTTTGGATGGAAAGTATGACACCGTGTGCACTTTGATCCAAATGATGCCAAACTACAAGACCCTCAAGCCAACTGAAGTCATTGGAAGAATTGTTGCTCATGAGATGACACTTAAGGATAAGAGCTTCACAACAAGTCAAGTGGTGCTTACAAAGCTACAAGTGATGCTCCTACTACCTCAAGTGACAAGCTAATTTCCAATGAAGAGATAAGCCTAATGGTTAAGAACTTCAACAAGTTCTACAAGAATAGAAGCAAAGAAAGAAGCTCAAAGTCTAGATCATATGATGAAAAGAGATCTTCTAGTCGTGATCGAAACTGCTACAATTGTGGAAGACCCGGACACTTCTCAAATGAGTGTACGGCTCCCCACAATAGAAGAGAAGAATCTCCAAGAAGAAGAGCAAGAGATGAGTCACCTCGGAGAGAGAGAAGGAGTAGAGATGATCGTTATGAACGAAGACCCTCTCCGAGAAGCAAGGATTCGGAGAGGAAAGACAAGTCATCAAGGAGCTACACAAGAAGAAGACATCAAGCTCATGTAGGTGAATGGGTCTCCAGCTCCGACTCCGACAATCAATCCGATGGAAGCTATCACTCCGACTCCGACTATAGTCAAGATGAAGGTGTTGCCGGACTTGCACTCGTATCCTCCAACTCCAACTCCTACGACTTATTTGATTCACCAAATGAGGGAATTGGAAGATGCTTCATGGCTAAAGGCCCCAAGGTAACACACCCTGAATTCATTGACTTTGATAGTGATGAGGATGACTTGCTTGGTGAAGATGAGCTCTTGCATGATAAATCTAGTGAGCTTAGTAATGATGAAAATGCTAGTAGTCTTTATAGTCGAGAAGAGTCGAATGATAATGCTATGAAGGAGATTGAGCGTCTAACTAAAGAACTAAACACTCTTAAGTTAGCTCATGAAACAACTCAAGAAGATCATAGAGAGCTCCTAAGATCTCATGAGAAGCTACGCTTCGAGAAGCTCACTCTAGAGCAAGAACATGAGTTTCTAAAAGCGATCAATGACGATCTTCGAAAGAAGAGTTCTTCATATCTTGCCAAACGACTTCTCTTGTCTAATTTCTTGCCACCGATTAAGACTAAGCATGACAAGCATAAGAAAAATTCTTCCTCTAGTAGTAACAATAACAATGTTAAATCCAATATTGTTGCTTCTAGTAGTTCTCTTGATTCCACTAACAATGTTTCAAGCCAAGTTACACTTGAGCAAGAAAATAGCTTATTGAAGGAAATCATAGAGAAAGGTGTCTACAAGAGTCTTGCCGGAAGCAAGAACTTTGAGGAGATTGTTCGCAAACAAGGAAGACACCGGAAGAATCAAGGGATTGGTTTTGAGCGAAAGTTCAACGCCGAAGGTGTTGAGTGGGAAGAAGGTCAATACCCTACTCCACAGTTTGTTTCACAAAAGGAGAAGTATGATCCTACTTCTTCCAATGTGGAACAAGCTCAAGATGACCTTCCACCACAAGACCACAAGCTAAAGGCCAAGGACAAGCTTCAAGAGGAGATTGATGCATTCATTGAAGCACCTCAAGCCATGGTCAAGTGGGTTCCCAAGGACACATCAAGTTCTACTTCGTCAAGCTCAACTACAACACCAAGGATTCCCATCAAGATGATGTGGATCCCAAAGAAGAAGAACTAGAAGGTTCTTGAGGGTGACTCCGCCAACAAATTTCACTCATATTCATTTTGGCAAGAACTTGTGCAATCAACTTCCACATCAGGCACTAGTTCATGGAGTCACAAACCCTCTTGTTGGTAAGTCAAGGGACAAGGTAATCATTGCTTTCATGGACATCATCTTTTGTGAACTTCAATCTATGTCTATGGATATTCTTGTTTGTTCCTTGTGGGACTAACCCATGTAGGTATTGAAAGTGCCCTAATCCAAAGGATTGCTCCCAACTCTTGATGATCTACATCAACATTGAGCATCCACATCTTCAACATCTACATGAAGTCTTCTACGACAACCCAAGGTTAGTTTGACCCTTTAAAAGGGGTTCTCACATCTAGGGGGAGCTTTGCTCTAAAAATTGAGCTAAAACATCTCCAAATGATGTGAACACATAAATGCTTTATGTAAAAGTGGTAACCCCACTTGTGCTTAAACGATGAGTATGACCTATGATCAAATGTTCTCATTTGGCTCCTAAGTCAATATACTCATATATAGATGACCTAGTCATCGACAAATTGTGTGCTAGTAGCTAGAGTGTTGGTTGTGCATGTTTGACACATATTTCAGTTGCTATCTTATTGTGTGAGCATGATTGAATGCATGATTTCATCCATTCAAGGACATCCATTTGTTGTTTTGATTGTTTTGATTTTTCTGGCCAAATGGATGGACAAGAATGCCTAAGCACCTTTCCCTAGCTATCTATGCTTTCTTGTCTCAAATTCTATTCATGCTCATATCACAACTTTGAACAAGTCTTTTTCGGACAGTCCGAGTGAGGAGCACTCGGAGCCACCGATTCGTCTAAGGCTGACTTCCAAAACCTTCTAAGTCCATTTCGGTCTGACCGGCTTCTCAATCTCGGTCCAACCGAAATGCTTAGACTGATCTAGGTTTCATCTCGGTGAAACCGAGTTCAAAATCTTGGTCTGACCGATATGCGTAACTGCACAGCAGTTATACATCTCGGTGACACCGAGTTTTTCAACTCGGTCCCACCGACAGAATGGGGTTATATATACCTGAGGGCTGCGCGCGATTTAATTCTTTAAACCGTTCGCCCCCAAGACCCCTGCTGCCGTCGCCCTGGTCTACGGATCATCGCCGTCGACGCCTGTGCGCCCTCGCCACAGGTCTCCGCCGCCGTCAACGGTAATCAGCTCCACCGTTGCCGCCGTAGAGGGATTCCACCAAGTTAGGGTGTATCCCGATCCCTTTCGTGCTCCCTATCCGATTCTTGCATGATAGGCTTGCCATGATTCAATCCACGTTTGAGATATTCCCTATACATTAGTTCAGATCCTCTAGTTTCGAGCGAAATTCTTAGGTTTAGGTTTCCACGGAACGCATCTCGGTGAAGCCGATTTTGAAACTCGGAATGACCGATTTGGCCTCTGGCCATTGCACTGCATCATTCGGTTTAACCGAGTTGTGCCAATCGGAATGACCGAAACGTAGTTTCAGTGAAACCCTAAGTTATCGGTAGGACCGAAACCCATTTCGGTCTGACCGAAAGTGGTGTGTAGGTTTCTGTTGAACACTTCGGTTTCACCGAAACTTGAAATCGGTTTGACCAAAATACATTCTGTGAAAACTCAAAACTAAGTTTTGAACTCATTTTTTTGCAAAAACCTCTGCAGTTGTGATAACTCTTCTACTCTGCCTATACCTTAACTTTTCACAGGTTATCAGCCATGTCAGATGTCAGTGACAGCCAGAACAGGTCTGAGTCACCTTTTGCTGAGATTCCAGAGGCAGATACAAGTCCTGCTAGCAGCTCCAGTGATGATGGTGAGAGGAGCACCCCTAGTGGTTTGCCTCCTGCAGCCACCAGAACCAGGAAGAAGAGAAATTCTGATGATGAGGACTCTGACTTCGTTGCTGAGGAAGTTACCTCCAAGCCAAAGAGGAATGTGGTTGCCAAAGAGCACCAAGGGCAGCAGTCAAGGAAAGGCACAAGCAAAGTAAAGCAGTCAGCAGTTGCAAAGAAGCTCAACCTGGAAGAGCCTGCTCCAAGCAAGGTGAAGAAGACTTCCAAAAGGAAGAGGGTAGTATATGCTGAACCTCAAGTTGATGCTGCAGAAGAAGAAGAAGAAGATGCACCCCAGCCTCCTCCTCAGAAAGCTAAGTTCATGGGTGATGCTATTCGGGCTCAAGCCTCCTCTAAGCCCAAGAAGCCTGCTCAAGCCAAGGCAGCTCCAGCCAAGCCCAAGAGAACAACCAGAAGCATTCCAGCTTCTGAGAAGAACAAAGGAAATTTGCCACCGTCTGAATCAGATGAAGAGCATGTGTTGCTTAAGCTCCGTCCCAAGTTGCCACTCCACAATGATGCTCATCCTCAAGCTGAGGACATGAAGGCAAGGAAGGATAAAGGTCTCCGGCTATGGAGACAGTCTGATCCATATGCTGTAAGGAGAAGGACTGCTGTGGACCCCAGATTCCACACCAAAGAGCAGCAGGATTTCTATGAGACCGTGCTGTTGGATAGGAAGCACTTGCCACTGCAGCCAGAGCATGAGGACAACGTAGTTGTGATGGATGAAGAGGATCCTACCTCAGTTGAAGGACAGGCCAAAATCGAAGCTGCGAAGAAGGCTAAAGCTGACAAAGAGGCAGCAGCAGCAGCAGCAGCTAAGCCAAAGAGCATTGGAGAACAAATTCTTGAAGCTACCCAGAGGATTGAACAACGCCTGGCCAGCATTGAGCAATCTCAGGAGAGCCTAGAGAGGATTGTTGAGGACAAGATCCACGCTCTGGACGTGAAGCTGACTGAGATTCAGGTGTCTGTCAACAAGCTTGAGGCAGACATGGAGGAGACAAGGCAGGAGAGAGCAGAGCTTATGCAGGATGATCTCGTCCAGGACTCTCATCGCCAGACTGCTCCGGTTCCGAGAGGATCCAGATCTGTAGCTATCCCAGTGACTGACTCCAGGGCTACCACTTCAGCACCAGCTACAGCTCCAGCAGTTACTCCAGCTCCAGCATCCACTCCTCCAGCGCAGACATCAGCAGAAGTCTTCGCCGATGCAGCTATCTCTACACCGACATCTACCCAGACGGGAGCGGCCAGCAGAGCCCGCAGTGACGCTTAGCTCTATACCTTTTCGAACTTTTTGGTAACTTGTTGCCAAAGGGGGAGAAATTGTTATAGATCATAGGGCTTCGAGAGAGAGAGTGCTCTTTCGTCTTTCGTTCTTTTGCCGTTTTCTTTGAGATACATTGGTTTCTTTTGGTTCTTTCGAAACTTTAAGTGTGCTTGCTACTACGTTTGATGCTACCTTAATGAGTGCTTAGTCATACTATGCTTTAATGTGTGCTTAATGCTTATCATATGCTATTCCTTATTGTATGGCTATTTACTCTTGTCTTGGTGATTGAGTGCATGTTATTCATTCTTATCATTTTGTGCGCTCCACCAAGATGTATGTGACATGGAAGAGTGACCCATAATCCTAATCGATTGTGCATTTGCATTCAAACGCAAATTTTAAATAATGCACAAATTTAGGGGGAGCTCTTGTTTATCACATACTTCTCAAAGCGACGATATTATTCTTTGATTATATCCTTTGTCGAAGCTTTGATCTATATGTTGTCATCAATTACCAAAAAGGGGGAGATTGAAAGTGCAACTAATCCCCGGGTGGTTTTGGTAATTAATTACAACATATATATCATTGAACTAATATTTACTTGAGAATCATTTCAGAAAAGTTCGATGATATGGGTATGGAAATGTCTGAAGAAGTGGACCCCTCAAAATGCTAAGACAAGCATTGGCAAAAGCTCAAGACTCTATTTTTGGTTTAGTGATCAAAGATCACATTGAGTCCATAGGAAAAGCCAATACTATTAAAAGGGGATGAGGTTGTGTTAATGATCTGGTTGCTCAAGTGCTTAGTGATCTAGCTCCCTCAACTATCAGCACTCTTCACTACTTAACACACTCATAAGTAATCTCGGACAAACCGATTCTGCAAACTCAGTCCCACCGAGATGAACCACCTAAGTTATTCTTCCAAACCCTAATTTCTCGGTCCATCCGATTTTGAGTTTCGGTCTCACCGAAACTGGACTGCCAACCTTCTGTAACCAATTGACATCACTTCGGAAAATCCGAGTTATCAATTTCGGTCCCACCGAGATGGCAAGCTCCTACCTTTGACTCACTTCGGACACACCGAGATGGTATTTTCGGTCCCACCGAAAATCCCAACGTTCACTATATTTGAACTTTTGGTCTGACCGAGTTTTCACTTTGGTCTCACCGAGATTGGTCAAATGTGTGTGTAACGGTTGGATTTTGTGTGGAGGCTATATATACCCCTCCACGCCCTCTTCATTCGTGGAGAGAGCCATCAGAAAGTCTACCACTCCTACCATACACTTTCTGAGAAGTGAACCACCTACCCTTGTGTTGAGATCAAGCCATTCCATTCCTACCATATGAAACTTGATATCTAGCCTTCCCAAGTTGCTTTCCACTCAAACCCTTCTTCCACCACAGCCATATCAGTGAGGAGAGTTGAGTGTTGGGGAGATTATCATCTGAAGCACAAGAGCAAGGAGTTCATCATCATCAACACCATCTATTACCTTTTGGAGGGTGGTGCCTCCTAGATTGGTTAGGTGTCGCTTGGGAGCCTCCGTCTTTGAGATGTGGAGTTGAACCAAGAAGTTTGTAAGGGCAAGGAGATCGCCTACTTCGTGAAGATCTACCCCGAGTAAGGCTAGTCCTCCGTGGGCGTAGGCCATGATGGAATAGACAAGGTTGCTTCTTCGTGGACCCTTCGTGGGTGGAGCCCTCCGTGGACTCGCGCAGCCGTTACCCTCCGTGGGTTGAAGTCTCCATCAACGTGGATGTACGATAGCACCACCTATCGGAACCACGACAAAAATCTTCGTGTCACCAAACTGCGTTTGATCTTCTCCACCTCTCTTTACTACATGTGCAATTTACTTTCCGCTGCTATTACTCTAGAAATGCTTGTGTAGGGTGATACTTGAATTGATCTTAATTGTGAAACTGCCAAAAACATTGCATGATCAAAAGGCAGATTTTTTATATAGTTAAGTAGTCTAATCACCCCCCCTCTAGACCTACTTTCGATCCTACAGTACGCAAAATGGAGAAGCAGTTCTTGGGCCTGGAGCTGGAGCATGTGCCCCACGGCACTAATAATGAGGCCGACGACATCGCCAAGAGAGCGTCCAGACGCCTGCCCCAAGAGCCGGGTGTCTTCGAGGAGAAGCTCTTCAGGCCCTCGGTGTCACCCCCGTGAGAAGGGTCGGAGAAGCCTCATGAGGAACTCCCCCAGCCACCAGCCTCGGGAGCCCCCGCCCGCGGCCCGGCCTGAGGAGCCCGCTTGCTCCTGGTGCTCAAGCCTCAGGAGGGATGCTGGACCGAGGAACTCAAGTCATCCCTGGTGCGAGGAGCACTACCAGAAAAGGAGGGGGACACCGAACGCGTGGCCCGACAGGCTTCGGCATACTGCATCCAGAATGGTGAGCTTTATAGGAGGCGTCCAAATGATGTTTCTTTACGATGCATCTCTAGGAAGCAGGGAGGCGAGCTACTAGCTGACATCCACGCCGAGGACTATGTACATCACTCATCATCGCGCACCTTGGCTGGCAAGACGTTCTGAAGTGGTTTTCACTGGCCCACAGCACTCAACAATGCCGCCGAGCTGGTTAAGTCTTGCGAGGCTTGCCAGTTCCATGCCAAGAAGATCCACCAACTGGCTTAGGGCCTCCAAACCATCCCACTCTCCTGGTCGTTCGCTATCTGGGGACTGGACATCCTGGGCCCTTTCCCTCGAGCGCCGGGGGGCTACCGATACCTCTACGTCACCATCGACAAACAAATGGGCTGAGGTGGAAGATGTCCGAACCATCCCAGCCGGCTCCGCAGTCAAGTTCATCAAGGGCCTCGTAAACTGGTTCAGGGTCCCTAACCGCATCATCACCGACAACGGCTCACAGTTCACTAGCAACCTTTTAAAGACATATTATGCTACACTTGGAACGCAGATTTGCTACGCTTTTGTAGCACACACAAGAAGCAATGGCCAGGCCGTGCGCGCCAAAGCAGAGGTCCTGAGAGGCCTCAGTACCAGGACCTTCAAGAAGAAGCTTGAAGCTTGCGGAAGGGGTTGGCACGACGAGCTCCTGTCCGTGCTATGGTCAATTCGCACCACTGCCACCAAGCCAACAGGCGAGACCCCATTCTTCCTCGTCTACGGAGCTGAAGCGCTCCTCCCTCACGAGGTCATGCACCGGTCCCCGCGAGTCCTAGCATTCGACGAGGCGTAGCACGGTGCCATGCAAGGGGCATACCACGTACTGGGGGAGGAGCGTCGCGTGACGTTTCACTCCGAGCGGCAATATACCATCAGGAGTTGCGGTAGTACCATTGCCGCGGCATCTGCCCAAGGACACTCGGGGTAGGTGACGTCGTCTTGAGGAGAGTCCTCTCTAGGGAGGGGCTGCAAAAGCTCTCACCCATGTGGGAAGGCCCGTTCATGATCACCCACGTCTCCAGACCTTGCACCGTGCGCCTGGAAACAGGGGACGACGTCCTCGTCCCGAACATGTGGAACATTTGGGACCTCCGGAGGTTCTATCCGTGAAACAAGGCCCTGCGCCTGAGAAGACTAGGCTCCGTGGCTGCGAGAACAAGGCCCTGCGCCTGAGAAGACTAGGCTCCATGCCTGTGAGGAACAAGGCCCTGCGCCTGAGAAGACTAGGCTTTGTGCCTGTGAGGAACAAGGCCCTGACCCTAAGAAGAATAGGCTCCGTGCCTCCGAGGAACAAGGCCCTTGCGCCTGAGAAGACTAGGCCCAGTGCCTGCGAGGAACAAGGCCCTTGCGCCTGAGAAGACTAGGCTCCGTGCCTGTGAGGACAAGGCCCTGCGCCTGAGAAGCAAGGCCCAGTGCCTGTGAAGCAAGGCTCACGCCTGTGAAGATATCCGCCTGTGACACTCTCACGTAATAATGAGTGGGGTTGTACATGCCTCGGAGTCTCCGGAGAACCGCCCTCGGGCCTTGGGGGCTCCCTCCCACGTCCTAGTGGCAGCACTTAGCTCCGCGCTGGTGAGAAGACTAGATTAGCTGCCGGACACGGCCGTTCATTTGTTTTCTGGAGTTGGCTTGCCCCTGTCTTCTCTTTTTAATGGGTTCTAAAGGTTCTCGCGTTCCTCGATTTCTTGGTTTTGAGTTCCATTCGTGGTCCTTCTCTCAGTTTTCAGGCTTGCTCAGGGAGAGCGCCAGTTGAACGACCCTCTCCCCAGCGCTCCCCCCTTAGCCTTCATGAGGCGCCCAAACCAGGGCTTGTGATTGGCACGCCCCCCATACTTATGTCTGTGCCCCACAGATACCACGACAAGGGGCAGCCAACCATGCTCAGCCCGCGTCAGGGGCCTCGGGCAGTAAAGGATAATAACCACCTAACGAGTTTTTGTAGCCTCACGAAGGGTCAGACGTCATGAGATGAAGGCAATCCCGAGTGCGTAAAGATAGGTCTCCTCACCCTAAGGGCGCGTAGCACAAAGATCGTGCAATAATGGACAAAGACACTAAGCATGGTGCTAAATATCATAAAACCACGGTTCATTACATGCCCTTCCAGGGCTCTATACTTGTTTGTTCGAATGATGCAAGAAGAAAGAAAAAAACAAGAACGGCTGACGATGACCCTTGAGGCATGACTGCTCACGAGGACCTACACCCCGAGCTCAGCCGGAGCCCTCCTCACGCTTCACCTGAGAGTGGGCACGAGACGACCCAGCACCACCTTCCATGAGGGTAGGGAGGCGTGGCGGCTGGTCGTAGCCACCGCTGCTAGAGCTGCCGCTGAAGGAGCCGATGCCGTAGCTGGACGAGCTATGGCCATTGCCCAGGCAAAGCACCTCGCCGCCGCTGTTATCCTCGGTGCAGCACCTCGGCGCGGCGCCCGTCTTCCCCAAACACCCTCACGAAGAGGGTTGAGTCGTCACCATATCTGAAATGAAGGGTGCACCGTCCGCCCAAGCCATGTGCGCGGGCAAACATCTGCCAGCCACGAGCCAAAGCCACGGCGCTCGAGGCGGAGACCTCCCTCGTGACCCACGAAGCTCTACTACAACAACCATTCGCCTAGAGCCAAAAGCCTCCGGGGCTCACAACGAGAAGTTCGCCGGCTAGGGAGCGCGGGAGCTCGAGCCGGGTGTCGACTAGGCTCTCTGACCACACGACGAACTCCAACGTCACCTCCGCCAATTGGGAGCGCAGCTGGGGAGGCCTGGCGACCCCAGAGCGCCTCCCTTTGTTCACAGAACCGCCAGGGCCGCAGCGGCCCCCGCCACTCGAAGAGCCGCCGCCACGGTTACCAGGAGCGGCTGCCGGTGCCGTGACGGTCCGCCCACACCCGCTAGTTTATCCGACAGGAGTCGCGGCATGCTTGCGCGGACGGCCTCGTCCCCTCTTAGCTGGCGGTAAGCCGGGCCCCTCTTGCCGAGCCTTCCCCATCTCCACGGATGAGAACTTCCTGGGCGGTGCCATGAGCGGCTCGGTCAGGCGAAGGGCGAGGGAGAAGAAGGAGCGAGAGGAACGAAGGAAGATGACAGGAAACATGGACTTCTCCGGCCGCCTTATTTATAGCCGGAAGAAGGCCAACCGCCGGCCTCCTTAATCACAGGTAATGATGACTTTTGTGCATGCAGGGACTTGTCAAGTCGCGTAGTCGGCAAGGCTGCATATGGAAGTGGAGACGCCCACGTCCCGTCAATCGCCACACGCCAGCCAAGGCCGCAGGCTTTCGGGGCCCGCGGCGCTTCGCACTTGACCCTTGGCTTCACCGCGAACCCAAGCTAGAGTGCACCTTTGGCCCGGGGGCTACTGTCGGCGTCCTAGGAACGGTGGTACCCAGACATGCCTGCCTGCGGCCCAGGGCGTGGCTCACCAGGCGGTCTGGTACAGCCCGGCATCTTCAGCAGAACAGTCAAGACCCTCGCAAGGGGCCAAGCCTCGCGAGGCGGACGACACAAGGCGTCCCCTGGGGCGGCCTCCCTTCGCTGGCTCGTGAGGATCGGTGATATCGAGGCGAGGGACACCTCGTAAGGTCCTCTTGACGTGAGCAGTGATGACCAAGGCCAGGCGGGCGCTAGCGGGCGCAGAGTGCCAGTTTCCTCTTTGGTGCTAAAGGAGTAGGTGCAGACGCAGAGTCCCGAGGCGTTAGGCAAAGGTTTCCATATCGGTTCAACAAGACCAAGACCAGCAGGACAACAGAACGGAGGTCACCACGGAGCCCATGGCGGCGTCACCACCAGAGCCTTTGGCAGGAGAAGACCACCTTTTGACAGGACAACTTGTACTAGCTGTCCCCCTTCAAATTTGGCCGTTGTGGGATCCCTTCCTGTTGAATAATTGGGAAGAGGACCCGGGCCACTATAAATAGGACTAGCCACCACCATTGGGATCACCTCATCTAGAGCTGGTCAGATAGAAGGCCACGCACCACAAGCTCACCGGAGCGCAAGAACCCCTCTCCTCAGGAGGCAGTTCATCCATGTACCAGTTCTTCATCAGCCTACAAGGCAATCCACCACACCACACTGGATTAGGGTATTACACCACAATGCTGGCCTGAACCAGTATAAACTTTGTGTCCCTTGTTCTTTCGATCCGACGAGCTAGGCCTAGGATCGGTGAGTAGACGAGCTAGGGCGGAAGGAGAAATCTTCATGCGCGCCGCAGAGTTCGAACCTTAAGGGTTTTGCCGGAACCCAAGATCCGACACTAGCATTTTGTAGCATAGTTTCAATGTTGGTCAAACTCAATAGCTCCGTCACCACCACCACCTCCTGCTCTTTCACCTGGGCATCAGGCAGATCAAGATGGTGATCTGCTACTTCCACATAGTCAGTAACATTGACGTTTACAGCTTCACCATGATGAACCCACCTAGTATATGTGACCGACATCCCATACAAGTGTAGATGATTTTGCACAGTTGACTGGGGTCATGTAACTGAATTCATACAATTGCTACAGGGGCAGATCACATCTGATTTCGGACCAGGGAAGTTCATGAAGTTTTCAGCCTCCTCGACATATGCGGCGGAGAATCTTTGAGCATAAGTTATCCAAGTCATGTCCATCTATTAGACATAGAAATTACTTCTTCTACTAGATTTTACAGGAAAAACGTATATGCTTTTTTATAAAGTCCAGAAAAAAAAACCTAGGTTCATGTCTAAAGCTATGGCAATATATTTGGACAAGCAGATCTAAGTAACGAAATATATGTAAAGCTAATTCAGCAAAGAGATTTGAGTGTTAAATTATGGCAGGCTATTTCAGCAGTCAATGAGGTCGAGCACACAGCAACCGAAGGACATCTAAGCAACAAAGATCGAGTATAAAACGGTGTCCAGCTATTTCACCTAACAGATTGGCTACCAAACCATGGCAATCTACTTCACAATAAATATATGGTAGGATATTTTAGCAACTAATCGGGTGTGGCATGCCATCTCAGCAAAGCAGATTGACTGCACCACAGGGAAAGGAAGCTTCTTAAGCAGACCATATTGACTGTAAACTATTTTGGCAAACAATGAGATTAACAACGTCTATCAGCTAACATTCAACCCTACTCCGACCCCGTGCGTCTCCACAAGAACGTCGTAAGCGGTGGCGGCGCGGTTCGAGGACGACAGTCTACGAGAGTGTACTAAGGGAGCGAGTGGATCATCGTGCGTCCCCTCGACGAACTGGGTCATCGATGTATCGGTGTGGCGGGGAGGGCGGCTTTGGCAGAGCGAATGGAGTAGAGGGGGGCAGGGGAGGCGGTTTTGGGGAATATTATTGGCTAGCCGGCCGAAGGGCAAATGAATTTGGGATTCGGGGGGATTTTCGCACAGTGGGCGGGGCAGTTTGGCTCATGGTCGTTTTCTCCAAATGCGGTCCCACGTGTCAGTGAAGAGGCAAGCCAAAGAGCGTTCCGTTTGCGTTAGCCGTGTGAAGGACCAACCGTGTGAGGGGTGCAATGCGACCGCTACAGGCGTGCTGTTAGTGTATTGCATTTTTCCTTTTATTAAACTTGGTGGTTCGCGCGATCGATCGGTACTACTACTAGTAATCTCATAATCCCGACTAAAATGGCGCAACCGGATCTTTTCCCGTGCGATATGATGGGAGGTTGTCTTAGTTGTTTTTTAGGAGGAGTCATGCTACACCTATGTAATCCTAGTTACGTAATTAATGTAATGTGAAATGAGTGGGCTATTGATTGGATATTGGGGGGATGGAGGGTCCCCCCACCATGAAAATCAGGGGGAATACTGAGAGGCAATTTACGTTAACCCTTTCGTAGGTTCCCGTAGATCTACAAAGATGTGAAATGCGTGAATGTGTAGTGGACGTACTATTGGAGTGCCTAACATAAATTGTGTATGTAGACCCTATGTGTTTATTTACTTCGCATGATAGCTTTGTCTCGGGTCAAACCTTTCAAGTTTATACACACAAAAATGAATCATCATTCCATATATTTTCATACAATATATCTTACTATTATTGTGAAAGTTCATATACACTGGACGAGTTTCATGCAAACACGGCAGATTTTCATTACATTTCAAACTTTCATATGACAGAAAAATAAAAGAAACCCGACCCTAAACATATTCTACGGGAGCGACCGACGTCCTCCATCTACCGTCTCCACGTACGGGGGCGAGGTTCAAGACCTGTGAAGTGAAGGTGCGGTCTCCGGCGAGAAAGAGTAGAACATGGAAAACGCAAACACAGTAGATTTTCATTACATTTTGAACTTTCATAGGACTGAAAAATAAAAGAAACCCGACCCTAAACATATTCTACGGCAGCGATCGACATCCCCCATCTGCCGTCTCCACATACGGGGGCGGGGTTCAAGACCCGTGAAGTGAAGGTGCAGTCTCCGACGAGGAAGAGTAGAACATGGGAGACGGACCGGCCAGTTGGCACACCATGCCCCGCCACCTCCCATGCCCTCGTCATCCTTGGAGGAGTCCCAGACCTCGGTGGTGCCGATAGACGTGAGGTCGATGATGATGGATGTGGACAGTCCATCGCTTCACCTGCCACATGCGCAACCGAACATTGGACGGGGGCAAGTAGGATGCGTGGCTGATGGTGCTCCCGTCGTTGGCCGCCAGCGTGGCCACCGCTTGTGCGGTCGCGTCCGCATCCGACCACGCTACTATTGCTTTGCAAGTGGCTACTTAAGCGAGGGCGGTGAACTCTAGCTTCATCCCCGAAAACAAGCTCTCCCGTAGAGCATTCGCGCTTGCGGTCATGGTGGGTACGTATGGTGCTAGTTAGGTGGATGCACTATGGTGTGGAGTTCAGCTGGGCGTTGCCGCTTTAAGTAGCGCATTCCGGTGAGGCCAAGTGTTTGGGTGCGTCATTAAGTCGCCGGAGTTGGTTCATCAGGCACCAAGCCTGCTTAATGACGACATATGGACGGATGACATGAATGTGGGCAGCTGGCGCTCGCTTTAGGGATGAGGGTTATTGGTGTGCCAGGGTAGATAGCTGCTGTCTTGGCAAGGTTGGTGATGCGTTTTGCTCACATGTGATCCCCACATGTCATTCAAAAAGCAAAGAAAAAAGGTCCTGGGGATGCAGTTGGCCGCGCTAGAAGACTCCATGGACGCGTCGCGACGCGCGGGCAATTTGAAGCCCTGTGCATCCTCAACAAGCTAGGTGTTGATCTGCTGGTCGTTCCTCAGTGGTAGCGCCACCCTCGGCACCCTAAAGCCGAGTGTGTCCAGCGACGATGAGTGTGTCGCTCACCGCGGTCGCCGTGTCCAGAGGCGGTGCGGTAGCTGCGCCATGTTGCTGGTCCCCACGACCCACATGAACGGTTGCTGATGGTGTGGAGGTCATGGGCTAGCTCCTCCATTGGACTAGTCTACTCCACATTATCTCAACAGGTGTGCCCCACATGTCGGTTTCCCGGTTTTCCCGGGCAAATTTAATGCATGGTAGAGTGACCTAGGCGTGTGTCGAAGAGCAACCTGACGACGAGTGAGATACAATCCCGATACCTCGGGAGATCAATTAGGTTTGACAAGCACAAAAAGGAAGAGAGGTGGTATGTGTGTGTGTGCGAAAGAGAGAGAGACAGAGAGAGAGAGAGAGAGAGAGAGGGAGGGAGGGAGAGAGATAGACCCCAAGATGAAACCAAGAGAGAACGAGTGGGTGCATGTGTGATACCTTTGGCAGATTGAAAATTTTGAATCAGTGATCATACCATCAGCGAATCTTATATAAAGGGTATTCAATGTTCGTTTTCCTTTTGAACGTAGTACAATATACTCCCTCCGATCCTTTCGAGTTTACATATAAGTTTTATGTGTAGTCAAAGTATCTCTACTTCGGTCAAGCATACAAAAAAAGTATCAACTTTCCAGAATGCCAATATACTCCCTCCGATCCTTTCGAGTTTACATATAAGTTTTATGTGTAGTCAAAGTATCTCTACTTCGGTCAAACATACAGAAAAAGTATCAACTTTCCAGAATGCCCAATCAATAATGTTAGAATCGTACGTACTCATCGATATGTATTCAAACATAAATAGTTTCCAATTTGTTTTCAAACACGTGAATGCTTGTTCTCGCACATGTTGTTCCTACTAGGATTTCTCCATGTATAGCCACTCTAATAGTAACTTTTTTAAAGCTCACTAACCAATAGTAGTACATGTCAAAGTAGTAGTACAACATCTGGAGTTGAGTATGCAGTGCTCATAGTACTAGTAGTATACTCCCTCCATTTTTATTTATTCCGCATATTAGAGTTGACTGAAGTCAAACTTTGTAAAGTTGCATCAAATTTATAGAAATGAATATAAATATTTAGCATAGCAAATCTATATGATGTGGAAGTACATTCAACAATGAATCTAATGGTATTGATTTGTTATTGTATATGTTAATATTTTTGTCTATAATCTTTGTCAATGTTTGTAAAGCTTGAGTTTGACAAAAACTAATATGCGGAGTAAATAAAAATGGAGGGAGTACTAGTAACACTCTGCCGACCTCTCACCTCTCTCTCTTTTAGTAGTACTAGCAAGATGCCAGTACGTTGCACGGAACATCAAGATGCATTTATATGAGTAATTTATCCTGTGGGAGATAAGCATGAACGAGGGAAGGCCTTATCTATAAATGTGGAGAGGAGTGCATGTATCTTTTTGCAAAATTTTCTCAGTTTCCTTCCTATCCGTCAGATATAGATCAGACGGCCTATATTGCAGGATGGCAGGCACACCATCATCACCAACTCTGTTTTTTATAATAGTAGAGATATAGATATATAGATATATAGCTATATATGGATATGGATATAGATATATATAAATAACGCGGGTGGGGTAGGGGGAGAGACGTCGGTTTGCTCTCAACTGCGGTCCCACAAGTGAGCGAAAATGCAAGACGAAGCGCGTTCCATTCGATGAGCGACGTGCAGGGTTCAGCGTGCCGGGGTATTCTCTTGAGATATCATTTTTCCCATCTTTCTCGAAATATCATTTTTCCATGAAATTCTCGAGATACCTTTTTTCGATGAAATTCTCGAGATATCATAAAAAATGCATCCTGATGTTATGTGCAATGCACTGGCATCTTGCTTGTCATCTTGAGATTTATGAAGTCACCCCCTCATCGTCGCCAGCAACGGTGGGGAGGTTCGGACGTCTGCCAGGTGATACTCCAAAACTTCGGTCCCATCCCACCCCACAACTCACCAAGATGCAGTCGTCCGACTTTACAAACACCGCACAGTCAAAACTGATTGACCGGTCGTCACTGGAACCACTATTCAAACCAGAACCTTCACTACTCAGCCTACGCCATCTACTTGGTGTCGATGCCACAAGATTACGTAGTACAAGATGCTGACGCCGGTGCGCCGCGCAGAAATCACGGTGGCGGTTGGCGCCACACACCTCCTTTCCCAAGCTCGCTTTGTGGCGGGCCAATCGCCGAGTTCTCTGGAGCCAAGCTCCGTGGAGGATGAAGTCGGTCGAATGTTCATGGCGGAGGTGGTGGCGCAGAAGGCCCCCGATGCGTATGAGACAATGGACGTCAACTTCATGCTGGCCTCCGGCCCCCCCATGGTGTAGGCGGACCAGTGGTTCAACTTAGCGATCCTAAAGGAGGACCGGGAGGCGGAGCGCGTGGATGCCGCTGCCATCGAGGCCCTCCTGCAGGCGGAACTGAGTGTTGTGGTTGTGAACCGGGTGGCGGAGGCTCAATTCGATGCGGAGAGCATAGATGCCACTGCCATCGAGGCCCTCTTGCATGCGGAACCCGATATCCTGGACGTGAGTCGGGCGGGGGAGGCTCAACTTGACATGGAGCGCGCGGATGCCACTGCCATCGAGGCCCTCCTGCAGAAGGAATCGAACGTCGTGCACGTGAACCAGGCAGTGCTCGCGTCCGTCCAGAGCGCCCAGATGCTCCGCGTGAAAAGTTGCTAGAGGCCGAGGACAACCACGGTGCGGAGACACACGTCAGCAACTACGGCTGGTCCGCGCCGGCAGCCAAAGACGACGAGGCCATCTCGTTCTGCGAGCAGTGATAGTTTTTCTTTATGTTGTTGTTTTTAGGGACCTTTTGCTGTGTAAAAACATATATTTATGCAAGTTGCCTGACTTTCATCATTTGGGTCAGTCGACAATTTAAGGCGCTCGGATGGATATCCCATGTCTCCTAACCCTTTTCTTCCCCAACAGACCATCGCACGGGCCGCACGGATCTTCCTCACCATGCGGTTGGATGAACATACTATATGAATGAAAATTATTTGTCAGCGGTAGGACGGCTCGGTTTGGTTTGATTACATGCGGTAGCATGTGTCAGTTAGGGTGCGTTCCCTTGGTTGGGTTTGCGGCGTGCAGGATCAACTATGTGAGGGTGCTGTGCGACCACGACAGCCGTGCACAAGTGTACCTCCTTTTCATTTTGAACAACTTTAGACAAGATTGGCGAAAATGTGTGACAAAGTATGGCAATGCAAGTCCTAGAACCAAACATAATACAAGTACGTACTACTTGTGTTAAAAAAGAAAGGCAGGATTTTCCATCGCGGGATTGATCGATACAAATCCTCATTTGACGTGTCAATTAATGCTTATTTTTTTCTCCAACGCCCAAACAGCTAACCATGTCACTCCTCATTACTTGATTAATGCAGCGCCATGCAAACCAACATCCTCACTTCCGCATGCATGCAAGGATATATTAATGTCCTTGGTTGCTAGTACAGGAAAACCCATTAATTTTGCCTCGATTAGTGTTAGTGGCCTTCTTGAAATTGCAATTTTGATACTAGCATTGTATACAAAAAAATGAGGTAGTAACTATTTGACTTCCTTCCCCATTGCGATGACGTCGACGATATCTTGAACATTGTGGCTTTGGCAAAGTGCGTTCGACGGAGCACACCATTGAGCGAGACCATGGTAAGTCGTTCGCATGTGCCGCCTGCAAGCCGAGACAACCGCCTTATTTGCATCCAGGAAGTCCATTGAACCAAAGGAGGCATAAATGTACTAGTACTACACAATAGCATTGTTCGTCCAGCTTAGTGTGGTAAGGTGGCTTCTAGAAGAAGACGATGCAGAAGCGGAGTCAGCGAAGAGTGAAATGATGGTTGCTTCATCCATGATTTGTGATTTGACGCCGCACTACTTTCTGATTTGTGATAGAAGGGACAGGGGAGTAGACTCTGTGCTCTTTGTGTACTGTACATGCATCCAAGCACGGCAGAAAGAGGAGAGAGCTTGCATTTTTCTATTCCTTCAATCCATCAATTAGGGAGCTTTGGCTCCCTCTGTTTGGCTTTGGCAGCACCCTCCATAATGGTTCCCATCGATGCCAAAAGCTATTTTCACATTTGTCTACACATTGTGGATGCCCTTAACCGTACCAATTGGTTTAGTTCCTGTGTACTATCTATACAAATCTCGATTATATTGATCTAATTTTTTTATCAATATTAGTAAAAAGGAGGTGATTTTGTCGCGCGGAAGGCGGGGGAGGTTTCTTACTTTTAGAGAACGTTGGCCTGGCAGTTTGCTAACATGATGTCCGACGTGTCAGTTATTTACCAAGCCGATCTGCATCCCACATGAGGCTGGCCATAATGGTTGTATCTTAGACTAGCCAAAGTGGGGGTAACTTAGCAGTAACATCGAATCCAACTCAACAAATTTGCTTATGTGGCAATGAGTTAACGAGTAGAGAGGTAGTTTGAGTAACTTAGCTAGTTATTGTAACATCACATGTCCTAATGCAATTAAGTCTATAACCTAATAAATGAAGCTTTGCATCACACCACACTTATGTTACTACCCACTATGAAGGTAGTAACATAGTCTAGGAATATGTGTATGATACTAGTGTATGTTACTCTCCATTGTGGCTAGTCTTAGAGAAAGTACAATAGAGATGAGTCAGTTTGCTCTAAGAAATAAATTAGTATATTATTCCTTAGTTGGAGGAAAGAAAAGTGGAGAGAGAAGGTAAGCGGGCTCTTGGTGAAGAGACAGCTCTAGCACATGCTCCTAGGAACTTTGTGAGAGTGAAAGGTGGGCCATATAATAAAAAGTAGTACACTCTTCTAATCAACTATTGTACATATTGGCTATAAGATGGGCTATAGATGAGATGGCAATGGCTTATAGCCAGCAGTTGGCTAAACTATCAACCATGCTCTTAGCTAGTAACATGCATTCGGGAATAGAAAACATGCTGATGTGGAAGAGAATTAAAGAAGAGAGAGGGGGTAAGAGTAACATAGGTAGACACTGTATCATGTTAAATGCTATACTACTTTGTGTCATGCATGCCAATAAATATTATCATATACGATACTACTCTATGATACTATGCACTTTGAAGGTAGTACCATACACTAGTATTATGCGCATGATACTAGTATATGATACTCCCCACTATGAGTAGCCTGAGGCAGAACAACGGTAGAAGCAACACGTGGTTAACTTCAAGAAGATGAGGGTGAAGTGGATTAAGCCATGAGTGAAATGATGGTTGCTTCGTCCCTCCAACTTCTTCTTTTAGCATCACTTCGTCCCTCCAACTTAATTGCGGGAAAGGTGCAACTTTGTGATTTGACGCCTCATTGCTCATTACTACGCCGGCGCCATGACCGGGGTGCTTCACCCCTACTGCTCTACAGTGTTATTTCTGTATGGCACATGGACCCAGTTGCTTGATGTCCCACATGTTGGCGAAAGGGACAAGAACATTTATGAAAGCGACCGCTCCACTCTTGCGATGGAGGAGTACACGACACGGCGGCCCAGTGAACTGTTACTTGTACTATAGTGCTACTATAGTTTTGTTGTTCCGCACGATCCATCGATAAAAACCTGATTAAACAGGCAAGGGCGGGAATTTTCCCGCGCGGTAGTTGATAGTACTAGCCATACATTTCAAAGGCAAGTTTAATGTATGCAAATTGAGTAATTATGTACCAATTTGAGAGCTAGTAAAACTAAAACCTTATATGATTTATTGTGCTAGAGTGTAGTAGTAGTGATGTATTGCATAGTTCTTAGATGTAACATGCGAGAACGTGTATATATGTACTTTTGGAGGGCCTACAGAGAGAAGTTGGGCATAAAGTGGATTCAAATATTTGTATTCGTCTTCATAACATTTGTAACTCATACTGTCTCTACAGTTTGTACTATAGACATGAATGCTTGTTTGCTCTTACGAAACCAGTACAACAATAATGGGGTGGCATGCGCCAATTTAGGAAATGGCACGTTGGCCTACTCGGCTCCACACAGAGAGCAAGAGAAGAGATAAATACACTAGCGGTTAGTATATTTCAAGCGAAAAGCATAATACAGTCAACGAACTTCAGAATACGCTCTTTATGGTCACTATATATGTTTTGTGGTGATTATACGGTCACTTGCTCACCGTTTAGCATCGGATTGCACTCTATTGACCGGCCAAATGGTCTGTGTGGCACTATATTGACATGTTAAATTGACCACGTTCGTTGTGGGTCCCACCTATCATTCACATAGGAAAAAAGTAAGATAAACACAAATTTACGCAGGCGCGGCAAGACTCCAATCCGTGCACGAGAACCACCTCGTTGTGTATGTGTCTGTCAGGGCCTGATGTGTGTGCATGCTTGTGTAGGTTGAGAACTTGAGCATGAGCGTGTGTGTTAGTCGTGTGGTGTGTGCATGCATGCGTGCGTGTGTGCGTGTGAGTGTAGCGTGCGTGCATGCCTGAGTGTGTATCATGTACGTGTGCGTCTTCTGTGCATCTAGTTCGTGTGCATGCGTGCGTGTGAGTGTAGCATGCGTGGTTGCATGTGTACATGTGAGTGTTGCATGCATGCAGTTCGTGTGCATGCGTGCGTGTGTGTACAATCACCACACCAGCTCCTGTTTGTTAAAACAGACGACTCAACATACCAATACAATGCCACATTGTCCGTTGTGCCCCTGTCATGACTTCGAACGACCGTCCAACATTTGTTTATCATTTCTTTTTCATTCTTATACACGCTGACTGGTGGGCCCAATGGTAGTGAGATAATGTGATGCAACACTATAGGTGCCACGTGGAGCGTTTAACTAGTCAACTAGTCGTGTCTTGAACAAATACATAGATGTACGATGAGCCTGTGAATGTATAATAACCAGAAAACATGAATGGTCACCGTAATGAGAGGATTCTGAAGTACAATGTACGTATCGTGTTTTCGCTTCAAATACAATGATCATCACTCCATATATCGCGAGAGAAAGATGAAACATGCATGAATGTCTTTGGGCGTACTTTTAGAGGACATGGAGATCGTTTCTGCGTGTACATGGAAGGGGCGTAGAGGGGGTGTGTGCGATGGAGAGAGAGATGATCTTCGTTTCTATTTATTATGACTAACTTTATATATAGTATAAAAATATACAAATTCACATTGCGGAATAAATATCATTGGGTGCACCATGCAATGCAAACTAATTTTCATACTCCATATAACTTAGTAATGTTGTATATATGTACAAATTCTAAAATAAATTGTTGGCCACACTTTGTGTGGTTTTATGCAAATAAAATGATGTATGTAAAGTAAATGTGAAGAGAGGGATTTTAGATCAATGGGGTACGTGTACAGATGTAACATGTGTGAATGTGTAGGTGTCGCAGGATATCCGCGTCCACCTATGGGACCAGGTGGACCCTTGCTAGTTCGGCAAGGAGACATCATGTTGCACAATGAGCAGATCAGCGTACGGCAGCACGACGGAGAGCACACAAGCAATTTACCCAGGTTTGGGCCACCGCGAGGAATAAGACCCTACTCCTACTTTGGTGGATTGATGGTGGAATGGGTGACGTGGTGCATGGTACACTTGCCCGGCAGGGTTCCCCTCAGGTCCACAACGACTATGCGCGTATGGTGGTGTGGGTTCATCAACTTTCCAACGCCCTCTACGGTTGCCATGGGCCTCCTTTTATAGATTAAGGGGTTACCACAGCGGCAAAGTAGTCATTATGCACTGATATGATAGGAAACAATGCTATCATACCTAACTCTGCACGCTGATAGGGTGCATTAAATGCGCCGCTTAACGTCACATCGTTGGCTGCCCGGCAAGCCTTGCTGGGCTATCCCGCTAGCTCTGTGTCCTCCTGCTTGACACATCGCAGGACGGGTGTCATCTGTGGGTTCTTCTTGTAGGAACTGGCTGCCATGTGGCTAATGGCTGCCACTTAATCATCTTGCGGCTTGACACCACATTGATTGACATCGTGGGTCGTGCTTGAGTGTTCGGTGGGGTGGTTTGGCCTCTACGAGCCCCCGGCAGGCGCTGCAGGGGTGTTTCTGCTATCTGTTTTGGCGAGGGCCTCGCCCCTTGCCGGGCTCGCCTGCCCGGCAAGGGAGGCCCTTCTCTTGGTGATGCCTTGCTTCTCTGGTTGGCTTTGGTCTCTCTGCTCTGAGCTGATTCTTCGTTCCACTTGATTCCTTGTACTTTGGTTGGGGCTGGTGCTTTAATCTCGGTCTTGTGCATGTGCATAGTCTGGGCAATGGACCCAGGGTTTGTTGCATCGACAGAAGCCCACGGGCCTGCCCCGATCGCACTTCTGAGCATCGTCGGGGTAGGGCCTAATAAGTGCACAAGCAGGGTTGGTGAACATGCCGCTCTCTTGAGGTCCTCTTTATGCTTCTGCATGAGACTTTAATCCTAGCCGGTTTCCAGTTTCTCCGCGCGTCGTGGGAGAGCTTGGATCATGGCCCGCGGATTCCCCTCGCCCCACGATCACGGGGCGGAAACTACCATCCCACTCGTCTCGTGTTCTGCATGCACTTGCCACGTGCTCCGCATGCATTGGGTGCAGTAAGTGGCTGACGATGAGGACACGGGGACGAGTGCAACGGACGGAAACCGAGCGTCGATGGTTGTGTCAGAGGAGCGGCCTTAACCCCCAGAGTCATGGCGGGTGCAGGAAGGCCGCATTGGGGGAGAGGGGCGTCCGTCTCCCGTGAGGGGAGCCGCCCCCATGCCCTGTTCCTTTATAAAAGGGAGTTGGGGCAGTACTCCTCGGCATGCACTCCTCCTTCTTCTCTGCAATCTTTTTCTTCTAGCCATGGTGCGAGGGCGAGGGCGTGTTGGTGCTCCGGCGGCGGCAACGAGGGCTTCTGCTCGACAGCGCGCCCCTCCTCTTCCGGACCCTGAGGCAGCGGAGTCGTCCGTAAGGAGGGAAGGGAGGGGATGCGGCCGCGGTCGCCATGGCGCTCGAGGACGAGGAGGCAGGGGTGGTGCCTTGGTAGCGCCCCCGCTGGTGGCTCCTCCCCTACTGGAAGGCCATGTTGGCGACCAACCTCGGGAGTTCATCGTCGGGTTGTACAAGCCTTTGGGTTGTCATCTTCTCCTTCCAACTCCTTTTGCACGGGAGATGGAACTTGAACAGCCACACGCCCTCTAGATGCACATGAGGGGCTGCGGGAATGGAGGTATGAGGGTTGACGTCGATTTCGCCACCCCTCCTCTGATGTATCTTCAACGTGGCTGTAAGACATTTGCCCGCGCTCATAGCATCTCAGAGGGGCACGTTCTTCAGTTCAAGTTTGTGGAGAATGGCCTACTCTCCGTCAAGATCTTCAGGCGCTTGGGTGGTTTCTTAGGGTGCTGCGTGGAGAGTTCGATCGATGACGAAAGCTCCTCCTCAAGCAAAAGTGACGAGGAGAACAGTGACGGCGATAACGACGCCAGCGGGCGAAGGAGCGACAACTCTGACTCTGGTTGACCATCGCTCGCACCATCTTCATCATGCACCAGCACCTGCATCTTCTTCCCGGCAGGGGGATCTGCCGGGGAGTTGGATGCAGGGGTGGGGGAGGCGCCCCTGGGCTCCTCCAGTAGTCTTCCAGCTAAACCCCATCAGGTTTCCACTTGGGCTGCCGCTGTAATGTTCTTGTCGTGCCCTGCTGGCCCTGGTGATGGTGGTTCGCGGTTCACCCTCGCTCTGTTCCCCATCGTCGTGCTCCCCTGGTGGCCCAGCTCCCGCCGGGATACCTCTCCTAGACCCCGGAAGGAGGTGGACCGGGGACTTGCCTAGGCGCTCCTTTAGTCCTTCCCCGCCTTCAACGGTCGTGCCTAAGAGGATGGGGACAATAAAGGGTGTCACGGGGCACTTATCTTTTTTTAATCTTAAACTTGTAGGCAATCATCAAATTTTAATTCAAATAATGTAATCCTTTCGTCCATGTTTGTGTCATGTAATGCTTGTAATTGTATCTGCATGTCAATGAAAGAGATAAACCTTGCTAGAAACCCGTGCATGTATATGTCCATGCAGAGGTGGAATGCCTCTTTACTGTAATTAAACGAGTTTTTCCCGGGCAGGATAACCCGCCGGCACCCTTTTTGTCTACCGGAGAACCATGTCTGTCGAGGAACAGACTGAGGTGCCAGCCCCCCCCCCACTCCCTCTTGCCTAGGGCCACTGTGACCGCTGCAGGCCAAAGCAACGTTCAACCCAAGGATGGGAGCACCTTAGTTCCAAGAGAGCAGGGAGGTTTCTCTATGCACAAGTTATAGCTTATAGAACACTAATGGATAAAAAGGAGAGAACTTATCTGTTTTGGATTGCCGAGGATCGTGGTGCCGGGGCATCTGCTCAACTCCTTATCGAAGCCAAGTTCGCGGCAAGAACCTGCAACTCCATGTAGATGAGAATGAATGCAGGATACGATCCTATCTATATGCATATGCAAATGCTCATATTATGTAGTGATCTTGGCTGGGGGCCCCCTTCTCAGCGCTTCTTTATTTTCTCTTCCACGGGGTAATCGCCCCGGCTTTGTACAAGGGGTTACATGCAGCTGAGGAAAGGCATGTACAAAAGGGTGGCTGCCAGGCAGTGACCAGCAGCCTCGCACATTACGGGTAGTACTTACGGAGATGCACAATATTCCATGGGTTTTGCAACTGAGTGCCATCCCCGGTCTCCAAACGGACTGCGCCAGGTCTGGTGACTCGTACCAACCGGTAAGGGCCTTCCCACTTTGGTGACAGCTTGTTTGTACCCTTGGTGGACTAAACGCACCTAAGGACAAGGTCACCTTCCTCAAAACACCGGGCATGAACCCTGCGACTATGATAGCGATGCAGGGCTTGCTGGAAGCGTGCAACACACATAGCAACCCGGAGACGGTTTTCCTCGAGTAGCACAGCATCGTCACGCCAGTGCTGATATTGCGCTACTTCATCATAGGCAAGCACTCGAGGGGACCCGTAAATGAGTTTCGTGGGGTTAAATGCTTTTGCTCCATAGACTAGGGAGAAGGGAGTTTATCCGGTAGCTCGGTTAGGTGTCGTTCTGAGGGAATAGAGAACTATCGGCAGCTCGTCGATTCGCCGCCTGCCGTGCTTTTGTAGTGTATCAAAAGTCTGTGTCCTGAGTCCACAAGCACTTCAGTGTTCACCATCTCAGCTTGTCCATTGCTCCGGGGGTGTGCCACAGAAGCGAATGAGATTTTGCATCTGAGGGTATGAACATATTGCGTGAAGGCGTGGCTCGTGAACTGGGTGCCGTTGTCAGTGATGATCCATGCCAGAACTCCGAAACGACATGCCAATTCTTTCAAGAACTTGATAGCTGATAGAGTAGTCACCTTTCTCATGGTAGTCACTTCTAGCCACTTTGTAAACTTGTCGATTGCAATGAATAAGAATTCAAATCCCCCGATTGCTCGGGGGAAGGGGCCGAGGATATCGATCCCCCAGACGAAAAATGGCCATGATAGAGGGATTGTGTGAAGAGCTTGGGCAAGCAGGTGTATTTTCTTCGAATGGAATTGGCAAGCTTCACATTTTGTGACTAACTCAACCGCATCTTGGAGGGCTATGGGCCAATAGAATCCTGGCCTGAATTATTTCGCAACTAGTGCCCTTGATCCAATATGGTAGCCACACATTTCTTTGTGAATCTCAGCAAGCACTTTATTTCCGTCCTCCCGGCAAACACACTTCAATTTCACGCCATTGGGCTTCTTCTGTATGGAGTGTCATCGACAAACTGATAAATACTGGCCCTCAGGGCTACTCTTTCAGCTTCATCTTGTTTCCCTGGGAGTTCTCCGGTTTGGAGGAAGTGGACAATGTGCGTTGCCCAAGTTGGAGCCTGGGGCTCGGCAATTAGGACTAGTGGCACCTCCTCTGCTGCAGTAGCACCAGCCTCGTTCACGAGGTCCATAGGCCCGGCTGGAGGGGGTGGTCTAGGAGCCTGTGAAGAGTTGTTTCCGGCAGGGTCTCTGCCGGGAGCAAATAGCTTTACTAGGGGAGGCTTACCGTAGTCCAACTTTCTCCTTTTCAGGGCCATTGTGGCTGATGAAATGGAGGGTTGGGAGAGATGGAGAACAAAAGTTCCTGGTTCCATAGGAAGCTTCTGCGCCGCACACTTTGACAGGTGATCAGCTATGTTGTTTTCCGCACGAGGTACGTGCTCTGTTTGCAACCCATCAAAGTGCTCCTCCAATCTCCTCACTTCCTCGACGTATGCTTCCATCAATGGAATTTGAAAATCCTTGTTGACTTGTCTCATCACAAGCTGTGAATCTCCTCGAATGATCAACTTCTTAATTCCCAATTCTACTGCAATCCTGAGGCCAGCAAGGAGCGCTTCATACTCAGCTATATTATTGGTGGCCTCTTCCCGGGAAAAGTGCATCTGGATGACGTACTTCATGTTCTCCCTGGAGGGGGCAACAAGAAGCACGCCAGCCCCTGCACCTTTTAGGGAAAAATCACCATCAAAATACATGATCCATTCTTGGGGTGATTCCTTACATGGGATGGTTGTCTCTGTCCTTTCCTCATCAGGGGTTGGTGTCCATTCTGCAATAAACTCTGCCAATGCCATGCTCAGAATAGTTGATGTGCTCTCAAACTTCAAACCAAAGCTAGACAGTTCCAAAGCCCATTCCACTATTCTGCCAGTTGCCTCAGGGTTTCGTATTACCATTTACAATGGAAAATGAGTAACAACCGTGACCTCATGTGCTTGGAAGTAGTGGAGCGGTTTCCTTGAGGCCATAATAAGACCAAAGATCAACTTTTGCACACCAGAGTACCACGATCTAGCCCCTTGTAACACGGAGCTGACAAAGTACACTAGGCGCTGCACCATTTTCTTCCTTGCCGTGTCCCTGGGGTTGTTTTCGTTGCCGTGGTCATTGTTGTCCTGGTCCTTTTCTGACTCTGTTCTTCTCTGTTCAGTCTCTGCCTCATCCACCTCTCGCTACGCTACCAAGGCTGCACTGGCCACCTGGTTGGTTGTCGCCAAGTAGATTAACAAAGGTTCTTTGGGTTTGGGTGCAACCAAGGTGGGTACAGACGATATGTAGACTTTTAACTCCTACAAAGCTACATCTGCTTCCAGGGTCCACTTCATAGGCCCTACCTTCTTGAAGACCTTGAAGAACGGCATGGCATGCTCTGCAGACTTATAGATGAATCTGCTAAGGGCGGGAACCCATCCCTTCAAGTGACTCACATCCTTAACTATCGTTGGTGCTTTGGATCTGATCAATGGCCTTGATCTTGTCGGGGTTAACTCCTTAAAACGTGCTGGTGACCTCTAGCTCTTCTTCTCCTATCTAAAGCTTGCTGATAACTGCTGGGGAAATCAGATTCAACCTGGCCCCACCATCCACTAGCATCTTTGTAACCTTGAGGTTGCGAATTGTCAGGGAGACCAACAATGGCAAGCACCCTACCGCAGTGGTGCAACTAGGGTGATCCTCTTCGTCAAAGATGATGGAAGTGCTGGACCATTTGAGCGGTTTCCGAGCCTCTGGCGCTGGTTCCACAACATTGACCTCTCGTGCCCATCGCTTAAGTTGGTGATAACAGGTGTGCAAAGATGCACCCCATCAATGCATAGGGCGTCAGTGGCCTTCAGGAATTCCTGCTCACTAGTTTCCTCTTCGTGCCCTCCATTACTGGCATCATCACGAATCTCCTCCTCTTGGCCCCTGGCGGGTTTTCCTTGGTTCCGAACGGGTCTATTGAGACAATTTGCTTCGCCACCCCAGCCCTTACCGCCAGACGCATTCTGACATTTTTCCTTATCACGCTTATCATACTCTGCCCTCTATTTCTTGACGAGCTGATCAACCTGATAACACTCCTGAAGGTCGGGGACTTTGGTCCCATGGATCTTACAGTACGGCCCATCTCCTTTCCTAACTTTTTTGGCGGCAACATCATCCCGGCAGGCAGAGCATGTGGCAGCTTCCTTTTCGGGGGCCTTAGCCTTGGCCTTCTTGCTGGTGCTAGGCGTGCCTGATCCTTCCACAGTCATCAATGCCTTATCCCTCAGCTTCTTATTGTGCTTCCTACTCTTTCTCTGGCTAGTTGATTCATCCTCATCCTCCGAATCAACATTATTGTAATCTTCTTCTCTGGGCAACTTCCTTCCTTCCTCCATCCGAACACATTTATCCACCAGTATATATAGTTCTTTCATAGTCTTGGGAAACCGCACGTTCATTTTGGAACGAATGTGGCGGTTGCACACATTGGACTGGAAAGCTGCTATAACAGCTGCCGGATGGATATTCAGAATGCTTCTATGAACTTTAATAAATATCTGCAAATATTTACGGAGGGGTTTGTCAAGCCCAAGATGCGATTCTATCATGATCATGTGACGCTTACGTGATTGGGGCACAACCGCATCTCAGGCGCTTAGCAAGATGGATATCATTACATCGTACCATTACATAAATACATGGGGATACAACAATACATTCAAGTCACATGAATACAACAACATCAATACAAGGCATCCGACTACGGATGCAAACATGAAAAGCACAACGACATCCATCTGCTATCCCAGGCTGCCGACCAGGAACCTAACCCAAGACTGAAGAAGAAGAAGAAGAAAGAACTCCAACACAAGAACATCGCTCTCATGTCAAGTCATCGGAAACCTGCACCTGCAACTGGTGTTATAGTATCTGTGAGCCACGAGGACTCATCAATCCCATAACCATGGGTAACAAGACTAGCAAAGCTTAATGGGTAGAAAGAGGTAAAGAGGTGAGGTTGCAGCAGTGGCTAAGCAAAAGTATGGTGGCTAACTTACGAGTACAAGAATAAGTTGAGCATCTACGCAAACGGTCGCAAACTAGTAATGATCGCTAAAGATCCTGAACTACCGACGAGTCAAACATAACCCCACTTTGTTCTCTTCCCAAAGTGAAAAGAAACAGTCATGGTTACTCACACAGTTGTGTGTTTTATCTCGGATCCTCTGTCAAGTTTTCTACAACCGGACATTAACAAATTCCAATCTGCCACATAACCGCGGGCACGGCTTTCGAAAGATCATAACCATGCAGAGGTGTCCCAACATAGCCAATCACAAGCTCTCACGATCAGCAGAAGTAATAATAATATCACCCCTTATCTTAGGGAAGGCCCGATCAGACTCAGAGTTCCCGGTGCACAAGACATTTCGACAATGGTAAAACAAGTCCAGCAAGACCTCCCGGTGTGTTGACACCCTGATAGTAGCCGGGCGTATCTCTTCTCAGGCCACGGCCGAATGGGCGAAGCTACGAGTAAAACCAGCCCTCGGGTTTCGCCCAGGTGCCCGCAGCACCCCCGTTTGGGACTAACACCATTAGCACTGGCCCCCTGCTATGTAGAAAGAATCCTCGGGTAGCGCTAACTCCCTATGCAATTAATTAATTAATTAATTAATTCGTTATTATGAGCAATTAAACCAATGTTGGGCCTTGCTGGAGGAGGTTTATTCAAAGACGAACTGTCAAGGGGTCCCCATATACCCAACCGTGTAAGGAACGCAAAAATCAAGGAACATAACGACGGTTTATCGGCTCCTAAGGTGGCATGAGTGGAACAAAACACCAAGCAAAAGGCCAAGATTTCCACCCATTGCCAAGTATATTGGTGTGTTAATAAATATAAGATATATTGTGATATTCCAACATCAAGATCCGACATGGATCAATCTTCATCTTCACCTGCAACTAACAACACTATAAGATGGGTTGAGCAAGTGGTTAACATAGCCAAACAATGGTCTGCTAGGAAGGTGTCAAAGGTTAGAGGTTTCATGGCAACAAGGAGAGGGGCTGACGATAATGATGGGTAGCGCGACATATAACATTAGCATCGAGACATCTAGCATAGCAATGATAGTAAAGGTAACCAAGGAGATGGTCATCTTGCCTGAGATCCCGCAAGGAAGAAGAATGAGTCCATGAAGGAGACTAAGAAGAAGCCTCGAAGGCGAACCACGTGTATTCGAACGAATCCTCACGATCGCAACGGAAAAGAACTAGCGAGAAGAAGCACACAACAATGTAAACACACAACACAAGAACATGACAGGATGCTCAAGCAAGTATGTAGCTAAACAAGTCTATATGATGCATTACATGTCAATGGATGAATCACACAAGAACAACACAAACCAACAAGTTTAAATGAGGCCGGAAACTACATATAACAATTCCGGTAAGTCCTCATATGCACATTTTGAAATTGGTCCAGATCTGAACAAACCTTAAGTTAAAGTTGTTAAACAGCAAGTTAACATGCACCAAGATAATCTACTCGAAATTCTAGACAAGTTTCATATAAAGTTTGTTTAATTCGGAGGTACGGCCTAGAAGATATGAGCAAAACAACTCAAACATGGCATATATGCAAGATGCATCCAAACAGCAAGCAAACGCACTCCAAACTTTTAAACAACATGATATTATGCTTCTAAATTCAAAATCACACAAGATTCCTATAGGACACACTCAAAACGGAGCAACGGGCTAGAAGTTGTGAGCAAAACAAGTTACAATGCAAAGCTGAAGTTAACAGCCACATAGCAACTTTGGAGCACGGTATATATATGCTAAAGCACCCAAACATGATAACAAGATGCATGGATGTTAAATAGACATTATACTTAACAATCATGAACTTAGAACACACCTAAAAACTAGCTGGAACACATTTAAACAAGCATGGCAAGCTGCAATAAATTTATCCAGACTTAGCCAAAATCTGGGAAGGCAAAAACATCATAACGATGCTGCCTTCGGAGGCACAAAACAACAAGCGTATCAACTGTACTAAGCATATAAAGATCATGTACATGTAATAGACATAGCATACATCAAACAACTCCATTGGATCATCTCCATAGGAGGCATGGATCAATAACAACAAGCTTCACCAAATAGAACATGCTGATAAAATCCTGACAGGTAAACTTATAGCAACTTGAGAGCAAGAAATAAATAAGCTACAGCAGGCCATATATGCAAACAAGGGCATGAATGGATAGATAATAACATGGATAACAAGACATGATCATTGGCCACTCCAAAACAATCATGGATTTGAGTGAGGCATCAAGCAAACATAGCATCAGGTTAACAGATTCCAGACTTAACAGTTTTTTTCACTAAATATAAAACAACAACATTGGCATCGCATGTTTACAAGCTTGTTTAAGTCACCTCAAGGCATATCATGGAAAGATGATTGCATCACAGCAAAGGCCATATGATTGTGATTTTAAAACATATAGACATGTGGCATGAAGAAAAACACATCAATAGCAATGAGCAAGTCCAATCAGCATCTCATAACAAGTTTCAGCACTTAACAGCCACATTCACTTTTTCAACAGAGATTAACATGGCAATAAGGCACCTAACATTAATGCTATAGCCACCATCATGTAGAGCACTTCACAATGAACATTTTGACATATCATATGCTCCATTTGGATAAACATGCACAAAGTTACAAGCATCACAAGTATGCAACAAAATTATAGTTAACAACAGTTTTTAAGCAAGTAACACTCTTGCAACGATGATTAGAGCATCAAGGTGAACTCAAACAAGCATGCCACAATGGAACAAAATGAAGAGCATATCACCACGATCATTTTGACATATCATTCACCATATTTGGATCACCACACAAGAAGTTACAAGTAGACAAAGTATGCATCATTTTAAGACAGAAAAGACTTAGTGGAAAAATATACCCTCGGGGATGGACATGTCCAGACCAGGTCGGACACGTCCGTCGGTGCTGACGCATGGGGCCCACTAGGAAGTGACACGAGCGAGGAGGAGGTGGACATGTTCGGGCACCAGGCGGACATGTCTGTCAGCGGCGGCGGGCGCGGGGCCCACTTGGCAGTGGCTCCGGGGATGTCAACGCGGGTCGGAGGTGGAGCGGGTCGGGTTCGGACATGGAACCGGCCGGCAGCGATGGGATCCGGAGAGGCGGAGCATCTTTGTGGTGGCGGCGCGCTGGCTCCGACGGGGTTCCGACGGCCCGGAGCGATAGCTCCCAGGGGAAGGCAGCGCGGGACACGGGAGGCCGGACGGCGGCGATGTGTAGGGTGCCGGCGGTTGGCGGAGACGGCACGGAGTGGGGGAGGTGGATCCGTCGGCAGGGAAGTCGCCCTCCGACGAGGCCAAGGCGGCGGCGGCGGAGGTTGAAGAGGCCGGCGGCGAGGTGCTCGAGAAGCGGGCGACGGGGAGGCGCGGGGCTCGGGAGGCCCAGATCGGGCCCGAGCGGGCCTGGAGTGGGCTTCAGTGGGCCAGGCGGTAGGGTGGACCCGGGGAGGCGACGTGGCACGCGAGTAGTGGGCGAGGGCGGCGGCGTGACGGCGGCTGGCCAGTCCGGACGCACCATGTGGCGGCGGCTGGCTAGCTACCACCGGAAAACGAGGCACAGGAGGTGGGAGGCGGCTGGCTGATGATGGGGGCGCGGATTTTGATGTAGAGAGAGGCTAGAGGTAGGTGGAGGGGTCTAGAAATGCCCAAAATGGACAAGGGGTGTCCATATATAGACATAGGGGCTAGGGTTTGGGGGTTTTGGGGCCGTTTTTAGCCATCAGATCTCTATCCAACGACAACGGAGCGGAGGGGGGAGTAGGCTGGGCCTAGCGGGCTGTGTAGATGGGCTAGGCTATGTGGAGAGAAGAGAGAGAGAGGCCCGCGGAGGTTTTCGGAGATCGAAAACGTCCGACGTATATCCGGCTACTAGTGCCGCTATATATATCCGTTGGGATACCAAACGGACTCCGAATGCGATAAAATTTGGCGGGCGGCCTGTCTACACTATAATAAGACTGCACGCCAAGTTTCGACCCATTCCGAGAACATTTTTCGGCCACTCATAAAACAAATATTCGGAGGCGCCGCGGGCGTGTGCAAGTCTGTCTAGGCTCAGAACGGACAACGGAAACGACGGGCGAACTCAGACGCATGCAAGTTTTGAAAACATGCTGATGTAACACACATTATGACACAGTAAGATGCAACACGCAAGCAGATGACATGGCAACGGCGACGAATAACTGGCTGACACCTGGCGCACCGGTCTCGGGGTGTCACAACACTCCCCTACTAACAAGAGATCTCGTCCCGAGATCTGAGGAACGAGACGGAAGAGAAAAAGGAAGAACAAGGTTCTTCGAGGACAAAAGAGTGAAACCAAAGAACCTTGAGAGGTTGAGTCACTTGAAAGAGAAGGACAACATGAATGAACATGATTGAGAAGCTCCGGTAAAATGAGTTAACGAGCATATGACGAGAACCAAGAGTTTAAATGACAAGGGACACATTGAAACCACTCCGGTTAAAAGAGATTGAAAACGAATTCAAATGAAGGAATTCGGGCAGCACTCCGGCTGAAACTGAAAGAAATAGCACACCGGTTTAAGAATGGAATGGCACAAGAAATTAATAAGATGGAACGATACATGATGAGGTACAACACAAAACATCGGACTAATACAAATAGAGGAATGAAAAGAGCGGATAAGAGAACAACAACTTCCACCATGAAAGAATTGAAAGAGCATCTTCAAGGAAGGATTGAACGGATTTGTTGAAGAATCAACAACAAAAGAATAAGCTTGTCGTGGACTTATTTAAACATCTCAAGACTTGAGGTGATATTATGTCGCAACCAAAGTATTGATGAGCTGAGAAGAGCGAAGAATGCAAAACTCCACTTCAGAAGAATACGGAGAATTATTTGCACTCGAGAGGCAAAAGAATAAAGCTTGGGCTGCTCCACAAAAATTTAATGAACACTTGAAGAATGAATTACTCATGATGAACCACCATAGAGAACTCCGGTACCAAAAGGATGATGATGACGGATAAAAAGAATACGATTAAGGCCTTGTGATGATTCAGATGGATGATCCGACGAGACAGCCGAGAAAATTTGAACTCCGGAAAGAAAAGATTAACGCACTTGAAACTAGAATTAATTCATCAAGAATAAACTCTGAAGGAAGGGATTAAATCAATTTGATGAAAAGAATAAGAATTATGTTATGCTTATCCTCCATCAATTAAATTGATGAGAAGCAATGGATTCACCTATCACTTATTCTCGTTGAAATGATTAAAGAGGGATATAGCTCAAAACTTGAGAAAGTCTTCATGAATCACCGGTAGGATTGAACGAACGAATGAATTGATATCATAACACTGGGAAAGAACTCTTGAGCGAACCACCATAAGGAATTGAAACCGAGTGAAGAAAAGAACGAACCACCGGGAAGAATTAAAATCAAGTGATGAAAAAGAACAAACCATCGTAAAGAATTGAAATTGACCGAGAAAAGAGAATGAATCACCAGGATGAATAAAGCACTTGAGGAAATTTAGATGATGAGAATGAAGAGATTGTGAACTGATTAGAGAATGCTTGAACGAAGCACCAGAAGAATGTGAGACGAGCGAAGAGGCATCGATGAAGAATATTTTAGAGGACGAAGTTGAAAACTGAGAACGAATAAATCTTCTGAAATGATGGCCTTCGGCGGAACACAAAGAAAAGAATTCATGAAATACTCCGGATGGTAAGGAAAAGAATTTATGACAAACGGAATAATTCGAGAGGATAGCATTAAGCTAAAAGCATGAATCTCCGAGAAAACGGACAAGATTTAGAGGGAAACTCTACTTCGGTCTTCAGATGATGACGAGAAATACCATCAAAATTATCGAGATACTCCGGAAGAATGAAATAGGAAAAGGGTTGAATCAAAGATGAAAAGAATTTGGAAACGTTCTTCGGAAGGCATATCACTGATGGAATACATACTATGTCACACTTGAAAAGAATTTGAGAATAACTCCGGAAAATAAGAAGAGTCAGGTGAGATCCTAGGAAAAGACCTGTGGGTTATGAGCCCACCGAAGAGAAACACCGTTAAAAAGAATTTAAAAGGAGATGATGCACCGAAATGATTGAAAAACTCGAATGAGGTGACAACCTCGAATTACTTGAAGGCAACACGAATCTCGTGAGATATCTTCGGAACTCCGGAATTACAAAATGGTGAGAGGCGAACGAGCAAGAGGACAACACTTGAGTCGATGAAAGAATAAGAACAACACCGAGATATTGGAATTGAATCCACCGGAAAATAAAAGAGATGAATGATGACGAACTAGACCAGAATTCACCAGTTTAAACAATTGATGAAAGAAAGCAAGGCTCACACGAGTAGGACGGATACTCGATTAAGGACTCCGGCCCCGAGAAGCAAAAAGGGTGGGTGGGTGGAAAAAGAAAGACCACTTCGGACGGGGAAACAACATCGGTTGGAAAGAACTGAGGATGAACTTGCAAAGAAGAAGAGGGTCGAATCCACTTGACGAGAGATGCACCAGATGAAAGAACTGACAACGCAACAAATGAAAACTAAACACGTGATCAAAAAAAATTTGAAGGGGAAGAGGGGTAATTCAAAACACCTACGTCAAAATTCCTCACCAGAGCGACGAAGGGGCTGAGGAGTAAAAAGAATTCCTACTCTCCGATTTAACTAGACTCCGAAAACAGTTTTCTGCTAGACTCGACAACGGCCAAGCTACGATCAATGAAGGGGGCTCCTATGGTCGGTCGAGGCTCTGACACCAACTTGTCAAGCCCAAGATGCGATTCTATCCCGATCACGTGACGCTTACGTGATTGGGGCACAACTGCATCTTAGGCGCTTAGCAAGATGGATATCATTACATCGTACCATTACATAAACACATGGGGATACAACAATACATAAAAGTCACATGAAAACAGCAACATCAATACAAGGCATCCGACTACGGATGCAAACATGAAAAGCACAACGACATCCATCTGCTATCCGAGGCTGCCAACCAGGAACCTAACACAAGACTGAAGAAGAAGAAAAAGAAGAAAGAACTCCAACACAAGAACATCGCTCTCACGTCAAGTCATCGAGGACTCAGCAAACCCATTACCATGGGTAACAAGACTAGCAAAGCTTAATGGGTAGGAAGAGGTAAAGAGGTGAGGTTGCAGCAGCGGCTAAGCAAAAGTATGGTGGCTAACTTACGAGTACAAGAATAAGATGAGCATCTACGCAAACGGTCGCAAACTAGTAATGATCGCTAAAGATCATAAACTACCTACGAGTCAAACATAACCCCACCATGTTCTCTTCTCAAAGTGGAAAGATACAGTCACGGTTACTCACACAGTTGTGTGTTTTATCTCGGATCCTCTATAAAGTTTTCTACAACCGGACATTAACAAATTCCAATCTGCCACATAACCGCGGGCACGGCTTTCGAAAGATCATAACCCTGCAGGTGTGTCCCAACTTAGCCCATCACAAGCTCTCATGATCAACAGAAGTAATAATAATATCACCCCTTATCTTAGGCAAGGCCCGATCGGACTCGGAGTTCCCTATGCACAAGACATTTCGACAATGGTAAAACAAGTCCAACAAGACCTCCCGGTGTGTCGACACCCTGATAGTAGCCGCGCGTATCTCGTCTTAGGCCACGACCGGATGGGCGAAGCTACGAGTAAAACCAGCCCTCGGGTTTCCCCCAGGTGGCCCCACAGCACCCCCTTTTGGGACCAACACCATCAGCATTGGCCCCCCTGCTATGTAGAAAGAATCCTCGGGTAGCGCTAACTCCCTATGCAATTAATCAATTAATTAAGTTGTTATTATGAGAAAATTAAACCAATGTTGGGCCTTGTAGGAGGAGTTTTATTCAAAGACGAACTGTCAAGGGGTCCCCATATACCCAACCATGTAAGGAACGCAAAAATCAAGGAACATAACGCCGGTTTATCGGCTCCTAAGGTGGCATGAGTGGAACAAAACACCGAGCAAAAGGCCAAGCCTTCCACCCATTGCCAAGTATATAGGTGTGTTAATAAATATAAGATATATTGTGATATTCCAACATCAAGATCCGACATCAATCAATCTTCATCTTCACCTGCAACTAACAACGCTATAAGAGGGGCTGAGCAAGCTGGTAACATAGCCAAACAACGGTTTGCTAGGAAGGTTTCAAAGGTTAGAGGTTTCATGGCAACAAGGAGAGGGGCTGACGATAATGATGGGTAGCGCGACATATAACGTTAGCATCAAGACATCTATCATAGCAATGATAGTAAAGGTAACCAAGGAGATGGTCATCCTGCCTGAGATCCCGCAAGGTAGAAGAATCAGTCCATGAAGAAGACGAAGAAGAAGCCTCGAAGACGAACCACGTGTAGTCGAACGAATCCTCACGATCGCAACGGAAAAGACCTAGCGAGAAGAAGTACACAACAAGGTAAACACACAACACAAGAACATGAAAAGATGCTCAACCAAGTATGAAGCAAAACAAGTCTATATGATGCATTACATGGCAAGGGATGAAGCACACAAGAACAACACAAACCAACAAGTTTAAATGAGGCTGGAAACTACATATAACAATTGCGGTAAGTCCTCATATGCACATTTTGAAATTGTTCCAGATCTGAACAAACCTTAAGTTAAAGTTCTTAAACAGCAAGTTAACATGCACCAAGATGATCTACTCGAAATTCTAGACAAGTTTCATATAAAGTTTGTTTTATTCGGAACTACGGCCTAGAAGATATGAGCAAAAGAAGTCAAACATGGCATATATGCAAGATGCATCCAAACATCAAGCAAACACACTCCAAACATGTAAACAAAATGATATTATGCTTCTATATGCAAAATCACACAAGATTCCTATAGGACACACTCAAAACGGAGCAACGGGCTAGAAGTTGTGAGCAAAACAAGTTACAATGCAAAGCTGAAGTTAACAGCCACATAGCAACTTTGGAGCATGGTATATATATGCTAAAGCACCCAAACATGATAACAAGAGGCATGGATGTGAAATAGACATTATACTTAACAAGCATGAACTTAGAACACACCCAAAAACTAGCTGGAACACATTTAAACAAGCATGGCAAGTTGCAATAACATGGACAACAAGACATGATCATTGGCCATTCCAAAACAAGCATGAATTTGAGTGAGGCATCAAGCAAACATAGCATCAGGTTCACAAATTCCAGACTTTGCAGTTTTTTCAACTAAGTATAAAACAGCAACATTGGCATGGAATGTTTACAAGCTTGTTTAAGTCACCTCAAGGCATGTAATGGAAAGAGTATTGCATCACAACAAAGGTCATATGATTGTGATTCTAAAACATATAGACATGTGGCATGAAGACAAACACATCAATAGCAATGAGCAAGTCAACATCTCATAACAAGTTTCGACACTTAACAGCCACATGCACTTTTGCAACAGATATTAACATGGCAATAAGGCACCTAACATGAATGCTACAGCCACCATCATGTAGAGCACTTGATAATGAACATTTTAACATATCATATGCTCCATTTGGATAAACATGCACAAAGTTACAAGCATCACAAGTATGCAACAAAATTATGGTTAAGAGCAGATTTTAAGCAAGTAGCACTCTTGCAACGATGATTAGCGCATCAAGATGAACTCAAACACGCATGCCACAATGGAACAAAATGAAGAGCATATCACCACGATCATTTTGACATATCATTCACCCAATTTGGATCACCACACAAGAAGTTACAAGCAGACAAAGTATGCATCATTTTAAGACAGAAAATACTTAGTGGAAAAATATACCCTCGGCGATGGACATGTCCGGCCCAGGTTGGACACGTGCGTCGGTGCTGGCGCACGGGGCCCACATGGAAGTGACACGAGCGAGGAGGAGGTGGACATGTCCGGGCACGATGCGGACTTGTTCGTCGGCAGCGGTGGGCGCGGGGCCCACTTGGTAGTGGCTCCGGGGAGGTTAACGCGGGTTGGAGGCGGAGCGGGTCGGGTTCGGGCATGGATCCGGCCGGCGGCGATCGGATCCGGCGAGGCGGAGCATCTCGGTGGCGGCGACGCGCATGCTCCGACGGCCCGAAGCGATAGCTCGCCGGAAAAGGCTGCGCGGGACGCGGGAGGCCGATCGGCGGTGATGTGCAGGGCGCCGGCGGTTGGCGGAGATGGCGAGGAGCGGGGGAGGTGGATCCGGTGTAACACCCCAAAAATTTTAACCATGATTTATTTATTAAAATTTTGCCAGGAAGTTAAATTTTCCTTTTCTGGACTTTCTTTTGATTTCAGAACCATTCTTTTCTTCTGAATTGTGGAGTTTTCCCTCCAAGGGGAACTTTTCAAAAATATTGTTGGACTTGTATACCTTCTCAAGATCATTTCTTTTATCAGTGGAATTATTTCTATAAATATTTCCCTGAAGCTTTATTGCTTTAAATTGGTTTCTCATAAGTTTTGGAGTCCCTTTTGCACTGCAACCCTTTGATAAATTCCTCTAAAAATTTCACCAAAATTTGGAGATGTTAATAGAGGTATATAATTCATTTCTATGCAAAAACCCATTGGTGTTCTTTGAAAACTTTGACCAAACAATCCTAATTTGTATTCTGGTCCAGTTTGGCATTTTCTACTGCAGCACTATTTTATCTTGCCCTATTGCCCTTGGGATGTTTCCTGCTTGTAGTCCACCCTACCAAACTCTTAAGTCCAGAAGATTGAGACCATTGGAATATTTTTGGTCCATGCAATAATAGCTTTTCTCTTCTGTCCAGTTTTGGTTTTCTCAAAAACTTGCACTAGGAAGTTTTTGCTTTTGACAAACTAACCTTGCCACCCTCTTTATCATCTAAAGAGACCCCAACCTGGAGTTTTTGGCCACCAGAAGAAATGCCTAGATGCCCATGGCATTCTGTCGAGCACTTTGTGTGTCTGGCCAGATTTGGCATAGTTTTGTGATTACTTTGTGAACTTGATTCCCTGACCCAATAACCATGTCTTTTAGACCTATTGCTTTCACCCTAACTCTCCTGTTAATTTGCAGCTGCACCCGAGCCCCCAGCATACTTTGGCATTTTGTCGAGCACATGGCGTGCGTGCTCTGGGCGCGGCCAGAGCGCGCATTTTGCACGTGCGTGCGTCCGAGCTGCCGCGTCCCAGGTTGACCCCTCCCTCGAGCTCGATCTGATCCACTGGTGCCGCCGTGTCTCGGCCGCACTCGACCGCCCCCTGGCGCCCTGCAGCACCGCCGCAGCAAGCATCTTGGCGCTACGCCGGCGACGGCAGCAGGTCTCCTGCCATGGTAGCACCGCCCCAGCCACGCGTGCGCGCCAGCTGCCCCTTGAACAGCACGATCACATCCGCGAGGTCACTGCAGCCACCGCTAGCCTTCGCCACGTCGCCCTGCCGCAACTGAGCAGGCGGTTCGCCGATCTTATCCTCGGCCGCCGCCGTTCTTATCCTCGGAACCGCGGAACCGACCTTCTGGCGCTATAAAAGGAGCCCCCGAGCTCGTCCAGATCCTCAGGCAAGCCGTAGAGTTCTCCCCCTCGCTCAATATCTTCTGGAGAAGGCTTGTTCCCCAACTCCGGCGAGGTACAGCCGCCACCACCGTCCGGATCAATACGCCGCAGACCGAGCCTTTCCCTCCCAACCAGCCTCACCGTTCGACTCCAGATAACCTTGCGGAGCTGCCCAACTACTCAAAGAAGCTCTAGGACAACCGTAGGACGGAACCCCTTTTCCAACCGAGACCGCCGTCCGCCGCGAAGCTCACCGCCGGCGACTCCCTCCACTCCCGCGGACCTAGCAACCACCGGGAGGACCGCCCTGGACTAGCGGATCCATCCCCACCCTCAGAACCCCGTGGAGAGCCACCGTTCGCCGGCGTTGATCGCCGGAGCCCGCCTCGGCTCGGCCAGAGGAGGGAGAGGGCACGGGCGACTGGTCAAACCTGACCAGTGGGCCCGAGGGACCCACTGTCAGTGACCCCGAGCCGGCCCGCGCTGGTTTAAGTGGAGGCGTAAACCTCAGAAGTACGTCTCCTCTGCCCCGAAAGCGTATTCTCGTCGAACCGTTTTCTCTTTCTGATTTTTTATTTAAAGCAGAGTTTGACCCAAACTTCGACTGGCTATAACTTTTTAAATACAAGTCCTTTTGACTTGATTCTTTTTCTGTTGTTTCTCAAGTTTTGTCTAGTTTATTTTCATATTTATTTGAAAAATTTCTGAACAACTTTTTTTGTACTGTTTTTGAATTATGTATTGATTTGAATTTTCTTAAAATAGGATTTTTGGAGAGGGAAGCAACTTTCAAAAAGTGCACCCCCACACACTCTCGGAAGGCAAGCATCTTGAACACAGATATGATATTTTGTTGAATGCTTGCTAGGAGTAGTAAGCTATGTTTATGTCACATGAAATAATGAGCTTGCATATAATGGCAAGACATGCATAGATGCATTTGATGAGAAGTTGATTTGCTGTGATCATGTTATATACATGAGAAGTGGTTACTGCCTCATGCCACGTATGCCTGAGCTGGTCCGGACAGACTTCGCGGAGAAGTTTTGTCATGGATAAAGTATGACCATGAAGATGGTACCTCATGGTGATGAGAGAGATCAGTGAGGGCATGTCGAGGCATGATGAGTGGTGATTCTGTCTGTTGGGTGAAATATGTTTGCTATGCTAATCACGTAGGTGATGCTTTAACCTCCTGAGTCGACCATAGATCGGGTCTTGTTCCGGTAACCCCCATTCTTGTTTCGTACTACCACTTGTCCCTGCCGCAGGTAGGGTACAGTCCAGTAAGTTGTCAACCCCTTTCTTGGCACACACCGTACAGAGAGGCCATGGTGGAAGATACCGGCTGCATCCGGTAGGCATGCCACCTGGTCCGGGGGCATGGGTGTTTTCGGTTGGGGCCGAGGGGGTAGCTCCCCTAGTTTGCGCGCATTATAAATTCTGTGATCCCATGCCACTCGAGGTTGTAGCCTCCCCACTTAGAGTTTTACTTAACAGGTGTCGTGGGTGATTCCAGTCACCGGTAAGTTAAGCTGGTGTGTGCGGGTCAGGTGTGTTTTCAACTAAAAGACCGTAAATGGCATTAGTCCCGATGGACTAAAGGAATCCGTTACTCGTGGGTAAATAGTACACCCTCTGCAGAGGTTATATCTATTCGAATAGCCGTGTCCGCGGTTAAGGATTTCAGTGTGGGATGGGTCAAGTGTCGGTCTTAGTGTCGGTCTACGGAGGAAAACTTCTAAGCCAGAACATTGATCATAACATGTGACATATGATGATTATGATTATTATTATTTTGAACTAACCATTTGTATTAATTGAATTATTGGGTATCCCTGGGATGGTTCTACCTCCTGGATATTCCCTGTGATTATTCTCATATAAGCCCTTTATGTGGTGTCGCTCAGACGCCCGACTGTGGCATGCTTCTTATTTATTTTCCTTATAAGCCCTTTATGTGGTGTCGCTCAGACGCCCGACTGTGGCATGCTTATTATTTATTTTCCTTATAAGCCCTTTATGTGGTGTCGCTCAGACGCCCGACTGTGGCATGCTTATTATTTATTTTCCTTATAAGCCCTTTATGTGGTGTCGCTCAGACGCCCGACTGTGGCAAGTTTGTTATTATTTTCCTTTATAAGCCCTTTATGAGACGTCGCTCAGACGTCCGGCTGAGGTATGCTTTATTTTATTATCCTTTCGAGGCGTCGCTTCAGACACCCGATCGGTGCATTTTATTCTTATTCTCTGATTGCTTAATCATGCTTTATAAGAATAACCTGCTTGCGTGCGTCATGAATTTTATTGCGTGACTAACGAAGTGATCATGGAATGTTTCAGTGCATCATTTGTTATATTTTACCTGTGTTCATAATGTTTGCGAGTACATTCAAAGTACTCACTGGCTTGTCCCTGGCTATTGTCTTGGCCAGATTTCTTGCTTGGAGAGGAGCGCTGCGATGACAGCCCCGGAACCTAGGCAATGGAGATAGCAGCCTCGCGAAGATAGGAGTTATCCAGGTCATCTGTTCCTGTGGGAAATGGAGTCCCATAGACACTGATGTATCGCCAACCGTTTCCGCCATCAACCTCTAGAAACCTTTTGTTGTACTCATTGACCAGAATGGTCTTGTACTACATATTTGGTATTTTGCTTGGAATTTCTGTATCAAGTTTGTGTCTCATCAGCTAACAGTAATCCTGGGGCTGGTGAGCACAAGGACCACTGACTGGGAAATTTATATCCTGGAAAACCGGTCCTGACAACCTTGGTATCAGAGCCAGGCTGACCATTGGCTAAACCTATCTTAGCCAGGTCGATAAACCTAGGTAAGACAACCCACCAAACCTTAACCACAACCCAGCCAAACTTCTCGTGCAAGATAGCCACATAGTGACCCCGACACCTTTCGGCAGTCGGTGCCTAACCTATCAGTCTAGCAAGTCGATCACGCGCTAGTGACCGACACCTAAATTGTCTCATTCGCAAGTGTGCGAAGGAAGACTCCGTTTCCTTTTTCTATAAGAAGGACACGCTAGCCCCAACCCAGCACAGCACAACCTCTACCCCAAAACCAAGCCAAGATGCCTGGCCCCATTGTTCACAATGAGACCACCGCAACCAACCTTGGAGGTTTTGTGACCGTGCTAGCAAACCTCACCCGCCGTGCCTTTGCGTTAGAAGAACCCCCAGAGTATGTTGTATACCAAGGGCCCATGGGCGGTGAGAGCCGTCAATTCTGGGCCACGGTGCACGTCTATGGTAGGGGTATTTTGCCAGAACGCCCCTACAGGTTCACCGGAAGGACAACTTCCTTTGAGCCACAAGCCATCCAGCTGGCCGCTCGAGAGGCTATAGTGCAACTCCGGCACCTGTCGCCCAGAGTTAACTGCCGTTCGTTCTACTACTACCCCCGCCGTGAAGGGTATGGTAGGCCACCCTAGGTTGCCAACGGAGACCACGAGACGGACCCTGCGTTGTTGCACCTGGTGCGCTATGTAAGTGCACTAGAGGCATTGTTCGATCAGATCACCCTTGATCTGATCGCCGCTCGTGGGGAACTTGCTCGCCGAGCCCCGGCAAGAGAGGAAGAGGAGCCCGTCGCCGACAACCCAGTTGTACTGTTCGGGCAACCGATCGAATCCTTAAGATCTGCCCCGGCCACCGACCAAAATGCTTTGGTGTCCCCAGAAGTGTTTCGTCGCCTTTCGGGGACACGCTCCAGCGGGATTATAGCCAACAATCCCCGCGATGGTCATCATCGCTACCCTGACCCTGCAGCTCCTCAACCCCATCCAGCTAACCCCGACGGTGAAGCCCATGGAGAAGCTTCGACGTCCACAAGGCACGCCCGCTTAGATATTAACGAAGTAGACTAAGCCACTCGAGTAGTACCGAGCCTTAGTATTTCCACGTTTTGTAGTAATGTGACCTTGTATCACCTTATATAAATGCAGTCTGCTTTTGCGGCTCTGTTTTGAATAGTGGCCATGCATAAGTATGTTGGCGTACGGTTGCATTTTTAATCCCAGGCGTTGCTGCCAAAAACCACCACGTCGGTGCCACAGTAAAACGTCACTTTTATGAGATATGTGTATCTGTGGCATTGACCCTGACCCCATAGGGCAGAATCGACAAACTAGTTGCCCTACACCATCCTCGATAACCCAGCCCTGATGCTTTATAAAAGGCCACCTCGTGACCTTACCAAGCATCCCTCACTTTGTGCACAGCCCGCTCAACCTTTTTCACAATGCCGAGCCCCAGTATTCATCTGAGAACTCCAGATGCAACCCCAGGTAGTTTTGTTAAAATATTGTGGGACTTTACCCGCAGTACCATGAGTGCTACCCATCCACCTCAGTACGAGCTGCTCAAAACGAGGATCACCCCATCCACCTCGAAATATTGGGCAGTAGTGCACATCCCTCCCGCAAACCCAAACCAAGACCCAACGGAGGTATCCTTCATGGGGAAATCTATGCCGACTCCGCAAATGGCCATAGAGGCTGCTGCGTACGAAGCGCTTGCTCGCCTTCGATTCGCAGTACCCTATGCCAGCGAACGGGGGTATTATTACTTCCCGAGTCGAGCAGCACCCGGAGGAGTAGCATCTTTTCCTGGTAGACGAATTGAGAAGGACCCAGTACTGGCCAACCTTGTCCAGTATGTCATCGCTCAGGAGCGTTTGACACAGCGAGTAATGGGTTATCTCCAGAGCCTCGCTGATTTAAATCCTCGGATCGCCATTGGCGAGCCACTGAGGCCGGTACGGGGGAGACGCATTTTTCGACTAGTCAATCCGCTTCCCCCGATAGAAGAGGAATGTGTCCCAGTGCCGGAGACATTTCCTCAGGACCTTGTCCATTTTCCGTTTGTATCATAGACATCACTACTATGTTTGTTATCCTAGCACTTATTTATGTATTTCAGCTTATGCGTTGTATCCTAAGTCTGTGCGATGAATTAAATGTTTGTTTTCGATTGATGTGAGTGGTTTTTACTGCTGTTCATTTTGATTGACTATTTTTGCTCTCGGTAAATTCAGAGGTGGGATTTTTCTTTGATATTGTTGCAGCACATAGATTCTACAGGACATGCATCTTAATTCCCGCAGCACCACGACAGCAGGCTCACAACCATTCGACTGCATGCACTAATTGCATGACCACGTGCATATTTTTGCACCTAACTGATCACCTCGCTAACACACCACAGTCTCTAAAGGAGAAATTTGTGGATGATTATTCGAACGCTAGTTGCCTCCAGCACGCTGACAGCAGTCAGAAACTAACAACCACACTTAATCCTCATGATCACCGCCGCCGCGAAGAGCTAACACTCGAGCAGCAGCATCACAACGATCACTGAGGATCATCGCGCACAAGAGCACGGAGAACCCCAGCAATGCCGCCAACCCTCCGCACATCAGGATCACGTACCAATCCGGCATCACCTTCGCCATTAGAGCCTCGTCGCAAGCTCCTGCAAACACAAATGGAGGAGAAGGAAAGAGAAGAAGAGGCGAGGCCAGGTGTGAGGAAGAAGAGAGGAGCACCGCGCTCATTTTATAGCTCGAGATCGGTGTACGGTGGGCGAAGTCCACCAGCGCCGCTCGTCGCTTGATCGCCGGTGTTCGGAAGCGAATCCGCGAGCAGTGCCGACAGCGCACTGGCCCGCGAGGCACGCTGCGCCGGCAGCTAGCACGCCGCGCACTACCGCAGTACGGCCTAGATGCCCTACGCGCTAGGCGTCGCCGGTGGAGAAAGCGCGGGAAAGCACGCGAGAGAGAGGGAGAAAGAGAGCCAGAGGAAGAAGAAGAGACTGACAGTGGACCCCGGGTCCACCTGTCAGCCAGAGAGAGCTCTATGCACTCGGGTACGACCAGCGTAATTCGTGAAATTAGATTATTGTTCTAATTTTACCATAGCCGAAAGTAGTAATTTCTCGGTTTCCCCAACCATAGTTTTCTTCACATAGCACCAGTACCCCACTGTGGTCGTGCCAATTATTTGCCCTCTCGCAGTAACCTCAGTGTATTACGTGTTTAGAATGCTCGTTCCTTTTTCATACTTTATGATAATAGGATGGATATTTTGAGATCGTCCTTAGCAAATCTCGAGGACGAGATTTTTCTTAAGGGGGGTAGTGTTGTAACACCCCAAAAATTTTAACCATGATTTATTTATTAAAATTTTGCCAGGAAGTTAAATTTTCCTTTTCTGGACTTTCTTTTGATTTCAGAACCATTCTTTTCTTCTGAATTGTGGAGTTTTCCCTCCAAGGGGAACTTTTCAAAAATATTGCTGGACTTGTATACCTTCTCAAGATCATTTCTTTTATCAGTGGAATTATTTCTATAAATATTTCCCTGAAGCTTTATTGCTTTAAATTGGTTTCTCATAAGTTTTGGAGTCCCTTTTGCACTGCAACCCTTTGATAAATTCCTCTAAAAATTTCACCAAAATTTGGAGATGTTAATAGAGGTATATAATTCATTTCTATGCAAAAACCCATTGGTGTTCTTTGAAAAATTTGAGCAAACAATCCTCATTTGTATTCTGGTCCAGTTTGGCATTTTCTACTGCAGCACTATTTTATCTTGCCCTATTGCCCTTGGGATGTTTCCTGCTTGTAGTCCACCCTACCAAACTCTTAAGTCCAGAAGATTGAGACCATTGGAATATTTTTGGTCCATGCAATAATAGCTTTTCTCTTCTGTCCAATTTTGGTTTTCTCAAAAACTTGCACTAGGAAGTTTTTGCTTTTGACAAACTAACCTTGCCACCCTCTTTATCATCTAAAGAGACCCCAACCTGGAGTTTTTGGCCACCAGAAGAAATGCCTAGATGCCCATGGCATTCTGTCGAGCACTTTGTGTGTCTGGCCAGATTTGGCATAGTTTTGTGATTACTTTGTGAACTTGATTCCCTGACCCAACAACCATGTCTTTTAGACCTATTGCTTTCACCCTAACTCTCCTGTTAATTTGCAGCTGCACCCGAGCCCCCCAGCATACTTTGGCATTTTGTCGAGCACATGGCGTGCGTGCTCTGGGCGCGGCCAGAGCGCGCATTTTGCACGTGCGTGCGTCCGAGCTGCCGCGTCCCAGGTTGACCCCTCCCTCGAGCTCGATCTGATCCACTGGTGCCGCCGTGTCTCGGCCGCACTCGACCGCCCCCTGGCGCCCTGCAGCACCGCCGCAGCAAGCATCTTGGCGCTACGCCGGCGACGGCAGCAGGTCTCCTGCCATGGCAGCACCGCCCCAGCCACGCGTGCGCGCCAGCTGCCCCTTGAACAGCACGATCACATCCACGAGGTCACTGCAGCCACCGCTAGCCTTCGCCACGTCGCCCTGCTGCAACTGAGCAGGCGGTTCGCCGATCTTATCCTCGGCCGCCGCCGTTCTTATCCTCGGAACCGCGGAACCGACCTTCTGGCGCTATAAAAGGAGCCCCCGAGCTCGTCCAGATCCTCAGGCAAGCCGTAGAGTTCTCCCCCTCGCTCAAAATCTTCTGGAGAAGGCTTGTTCCCCAACTCCAGCGAGGTACAGCCGCCACCACCGTCCGGATCAATACGCCGCAGGCCGAGCCTTTCCCTCCCAGCCAGCCTCACCGTTCGACTCCAGATGACCTTGCGGAGCTGCCCAACTACTCAAAGAAGCTCTAGGACAACCGTAGGACGGAACCCCTTTTCCAACCGAGACCGCCGTCCGCCGCGAAGCTCGCCGCCGGCGACTCCCTCCACTCCCGCGGACATAGAAACCACCGGGAGGACCGCCCTGGACTAGCGGATCCATCCCCACCCTCAGAACCCCGTGGAGAGCCACCGTTCGCCGGCGTTGATCGCCGGAGCCCGCCTCGGCTCGGCCAGAGGAGGGAGAGGGCACGGGCGACTGGTCAAACCTGACCAATGGGCCCGAGGGACCCACTGTCAGTGACCCCGAGCCGGCCCGTGCTGGTTTAAGTGGAGGCGTAAACCTCAGAAGTACGTCTCCTCTGCCCCGAAAGCGTATTCTCGTCGAACCGTTTTCTCTTTCTGATTTTTTATTTAAAGCAGAGTTTGACCCAAACTTTGACTGGCTATAACTTTTTAAATACAAGTCCTTTTGACTTGATTCTTTTTCTGTTGTTTCTCAAGTTTTTTCTAGTTTATTTTCATATTTATTTGAAAAATTTCTGAACAACTTTTTTTGTACTGTTTTTGAATTATGTATTGATTTGAATTTTCTTAAAATAGGATTTTTGGAGAGGGAAGCAACTTTCAAAAAGTGCACCCCCCACACACTCTCGGAAGGCAAGCATCTTGAACACAGATATGATATTTTGTTGAATGCTTGCTAGGAGTAGTAAGCTATGTTTATGTCACATGAAATAATGAGCTTGCATATAATGGCAAGACATGCATAGATGCATTTGATGAGAAGTTGATTTGCTGTGATCATGTTATATACATGAGAAGTGGTTACTGCCTCATGCCACGTATGCCTGAGCTGGTCCGGACAGACTTCGGGGAGAAGTTTTGTCATGGATAAAGTATGACCATGAAGATGGTACCTCATGGTGATGAGAGAGATCAGTGAGGGCATGTCGAGGCATGATGAGTGGTGATTCTGTCTGTTGGGTGAAATATGTTTGCTATGCTAATCACGTAGGTGATGCTTTAACCTCCTGACTCGACCATAGATCGGGTCTTGTTCCGGTAACCCCCATTCTTGTTTCGTACTACCACTTGTCCCTGCCGCAGGTAGGGTACAGTCCAGTAAGTTGTCAACCCCTTTCTTGGCACACACCGTACAGAGAGGCCATGGTGGAAGATACCGGCTGCATCCGGTAGGCATGCCACCTGGTCCGGGGGCATGGGTGTTTTCGGTTGGGGCCGAGGGGGTAGCTCCCCTAGTTTGCGCGCATTATAAATTCTGTGATCCCATGCCACTCGAGGTTGTAGCCTCCCCACTTAGAGTTTTACTTAACAGGTGTCGTGGGTGATTCCAGTCACCGGTAAGTTAAGCTGGTGTGTGCGGGTCAGGTGTGTTTTCAACTAAAAGACCGTAAATGGCATTAGTCCCGATGGACTAAAGGAATCCGTTACTCGTGGGTAAAGAGTACACCCTCTGCAGAGGTTATATCTATTCGAATAGCCGTGTCCGCGGTTAAGGATTTCAGTCTCGGATGGGTCAAGTGTCGGTCTTAGTGTCGGTCTTCGGAGGAAAACTTCTAAGCCAGAACATTGATCATAACATGTGACATATGATGATTATGATTATTATTATTTTGAACTAACCATTTGTATTAATTGAATTATTGGGTATCCCTGGGATGGTTCTACCTCCTGGATATTCCCTGTGATTATTCTCATATAAGCCCTTTATGTGGTGTCGCTCAGACGCCCGACTGTGGCATGCTTATTATTTATTTTCCTTATAAGCCCTTTATGTGGTGTCGCTCAGACGCCCGACTGTGGCATGCTTATTATTTATTTTCCTTATAAGCCCTTTATGTGGTGTCGCTCAGACGCCCGACTGTGGCATGCTTATTATTTATTTTCCTTATAAGCCCTTTATGTGGTGTCGCTCAGACGCCCGACTGTGGCAAGTTTGTTATTATTTTCCTTTATAAGCCCTTTATGAGACGTCGCTCAGACGTCCGACTGAGGTATGCTTTATTTTATTATCCTTTCGAGGCGTCGCTTCAGACACCCGATCGGTGCATTTTATTCTTATTCTCTGATTGCTTAATCATGCTTTATAAGAATAACCTGCTTGCGTGCGTCATGAATTTTATTGCGTGACTAACGAAGTGATCATGGAATGTTTGAGTGCATCATTTGTTATATTTTACCTGTGTTCATAATGTTTGAGAGTACATTCAAAGTACTCACTGGCTTGTCCCTGGCTATTGTCTTGGCCAGATTTCTTGCTTGGAGAGGAGCGCTGCGATGACAGCCCCGGAACCTAGGCAATGGAGATAGCAGCCTCGCGAAGATAGGAGTTATCCAGGTCAGCTGTTCCTGTGGGAAATGGAGTCCCATAGACACTGATGTATCGCCAACCGTTTCCGCCATCAACCTCTAGAAACCTTTTGTTGTACTCATTGACCAGAATGGTCTTGTACTACATATTTGGTATTTTGCTTGGAATTTCTGTATCAAGTTTGTGTCTCATCAGCTAACAGTAATCCTGGGGCTGGTGAGCACAAGGACCACTGACTGGGAAATTTATATCCTGGAAAACCGGTCCTGACATCCGGCGGCGGGGAAGTCGCCCTCCGGCGAGGCCAAGGCGGCGGCGGCGGAGGTTGAAGAGGCCGGCGGCGAGGTGCTCGGGAAATGGGCGGCGGGGGGGCGCGGGGCTCGGGCGGCCCAGATCGGGGACTCAGCAATCGTCATAAAGCAGATGAATGATGATGAACTAGACGAGAATTCACCAGTTTAAACAATTGATGAAAGAAAGCAAGGCCCACACGAATAGGATGGATACTTGATTAAGGACTCCGGCTCCGAGAAGCAAAAAGGGTGGGTGGGTGGAAAAAGAAAGACCACTTCGGACGGGGAAACAACATCGGTTGGAAAGAACTGAGGATGAACTTGCAAAGAAGAAGAGGGTCGAATCCACTTGACGAGAGATGCACCACATGAAAGAACTGACAACGCAACAAACGAAAACTAACCACGTGATCAAAAAAACTTAAAGAGGAAGAGGGGTAATTCAAAACACCTACGTCAAGATTCCTCACCACAGCGACGAAGGGGCTGAGGAGTAAAAAGAATTCCTACTCTCTGATATAACTAGACTCCGAAAATAGTTTTCTACTAGACTCGACACCGGCCAAGTTGCGATCAATCAAGGGGGCTCCTATGGTCGGTCGAGGCTCTGATACCAACTTGTCAAGCCCAAGATGTGATTCTATCCCGATCACATGACGCTTACGTGATTGGGTCCCAACCGCATCTCAAGCGCTTAGCAAGATGGATATCATTACATCATACCATTACATAAATACATGGGGATACAACAATACATATAAGTCACATGAATACAACAACATTAATACAAGGCATCCGACTACAGATGCAAACATGAAAAGCACAACGACATCCATCTGCTATCCCAGGCTGCCGACCAGGAACCTAACCCAAGACTGAAGAAGAAGTAGAAGAAAGAACTCCAACACAAGAACATCGCTCTCACGCCAAGTCATCGGAAATCTGCACCTGCAACTCGTGTTGTACTATCTCTGAGCCACGAGGACTCAGCAATCCCATAACCATGGGTAACAAGACTAGCAAAGCTTAATGGGTAGGAAGAGGTAAAGAGGTGAGGTTGCAGCAGCGGCTAAGCAAAAGTATGGTGGCTAACTTACGAGTACAACAATAAGATGAGCATCTACGCAAACGGTCGCAAACTAGTAATGATCGCTAAAGATCCTGAACTACCTACGAGTCAAACATAACCCCACCGTGTTCTCTTCTCAAAGTGAAAAGAGACAGTCATGGTTACTCACACAGTTGTGTGTTTTATCTCGGATCCTCTGTCAAGTTTTCTACAACCGGACATTAACAAATTCCAATCTGCCACATAACCGCGGGCACGGCTTTCGAAAGATCATAACCCTACAGGGGTGTCCCAACTTAGCCTATCACAAGCTCTCACGATCAGCAGAAGTAATAATAATATCACCCCTTATCTTAGGGAAGGCCCAATCAGACTCGGAGTTCCCGGTGCACAAGATTTTTCGACAATGGTAAAACAAGTCCAGCAAGACCTCCCGGTGTGTCGACACCCTGATAGTAGCCGCGCGTATCTCGTCTCAGGCCACGACCGGATGGGCGAAGCTACGAGTAAAACCAGCCCTTGGGTTTCCCCCAGGTGGCCCCGTAGCACCCCCATTTGGGACTAACACCATCAGTACTAGCCCCCGTGCTATGTAGAAAGAATCCTCGGGTAGCGCTAACACCCTATGCAATTAATCAATTAATTAAGTTGTTATTATGAGCAATTAAACCAATGTTGGGCCTTGCTGTAGGAGTTTTATTCAAAGACGAACTGTCAAGGGGGCCCCATATACCCAACCGTGTAAGGAACGCAAAAATCAAGGAACATATCGCCGGTTTATTGGCTCCTAAGGTGGCATGAGTGGAACAAAACACCGAGCAAAAGGCCAAGCCTTCCACCCATTGCCAAGTATATAGGTGTGTTAATAAATATAAGATATATTGTGATATTCCAACATCATGATCTGACATGGATCAATCTTCATCTTCACCTGTAACTAACAACGCTATAAGAGGGGCTGAGCGAGTGGGTAACATAGCCAAACAATGATCTGCTAGGAAGGTGTCAAAGGTTAGAGGTTTCATGGCAAGAAGGAGAGGGGCTGACGATAATGATGGGTAGCGCGACATATAACGTTAGCATCGAGATAGCTAGCATAGCAATGATAGTAAAGGTAACCAAGGAGATGGTCATCTTGCCTCCCGCAAGGAAGAAGAATGAGTCCCTGAAGAAGACGAAGAAGAAGTCTCGAAGACGAACCACGTGTAGTCGAACGAATCCTCACGATCGCAACGGAAAAGAACTAGCCAGAAGAAGCACACAACAAGGTAAACACACAACACAAGAACATGACAAGATGCTCAACCAAGTATGAATCAAAACAAGTCTATATGATGCATTACATGGCAAGGGATGAAGCACACAAGAACAACACAAACCAACAAGTTTAAATGAGGCTGGAAACTACATATAACAATTCCGGTAAGTCCTCATATGCACATTTTGAAATTGGTCCAGAATTGAACAAACCTTAAGTTAAAGTTGTTAAACAGCAAGTTAACATGCACCAAGATGATCTACTCGAAATTCTAGACAAGTTTCATATAAAGTTTGTTTAATTCGGAGCTACGGCCTAGAAGATATGAGCAAAACAAGTCAAACATGGCATATATGCAAGATGCATCCAAACATCAAGCAAACACACTCCAAACATGTAAACAACATGATATTATGCTTCTAAATGCAAGATCACACAAGTTTCATATAGGACACACTCAAAACGGAGCAACGGGCTAGAAGTTGTGAGCAAAACAAGTTACAATGCAAAGCTGAAGTTAACAGCCACATCGCAACTTTGGAGCAAGGTATATATATGCTAAAGCACCCAAACATGATAACAAGAGGCATGGATGTGAAATAGACAATATACTTAACAATCATGAACTTAGAACACACCCAAAAACTAGCTGGAACACATTTAAACAAGCATGGCAATTTGCAATAAATATATCCAGACTTAGCCAAAATCTGGGAAGGCAAAAACATCATCACGATGCTGCCTTTGGAGGCACAAAACAACAAGCATATCAACTCTACTAAGCATATAAATATCATGGACATGTAATAGACATAGCATACATCAAACAACTCCATTGGATCATCTCCATAGGAGGCATGGATCAATAACAACAAGCTTCACCAAATTGAACATGCTGACACAAACATGACAAGTAAATTTATAGCAACTTGAGAGCAAGAAATAAATAAGCTACAGCAGGCCATATATGCAAACAAAGGCATGAATGGATAGACAATAACATGTACAACAAGAAATGATCATTGGCCACTCCAAAACAAGCATGGATTTGAGTGAGGCATCAAGCAAACATTGCATCAGGTTAACAAATTCCAGACCTAGCAGTTTTTTTCACTGAGTATAAAACAACAACATTGGCGTGGCATGTTTACAAGCTTGTTTAAGTCACCTCAAGGCATATCATGGAAAGAGGATTGCATCACTGCGAATGCCATATGATTGTGATTCTAAAACATATAGACATGTGGCATGAAGACAAACACATCAATAGCAATGAGCAAGTCAAATCAGCATCTCATAACAAGTTTCACCACTTAACAGCCACATGCACTTTTGCAACAGATATTAACATGGCAATAATCAACTCACATGAATGCTACAGCCACCACCATGTAGAGCACTTCGCAATGAACATTTTGATATATCATATGCTCCATTTGGATAAACATGCACAAAGTTACAAGCATCACAAGTATGCAACAAAATTATAGTTAACAGCAGTTTTTAAGCAAGTAGCACTCTTGCAACGATGATTAGAGCATCAAGATGAACTCAAACAAGCATGCCACAATGGAACAAAATGAAGAGCATATCACCACGACCATTTTGGCTTATCAATCACCCAATTTGGATCACCACACAAGAAGTTACAAGTAGACAAAGTATGCATCATTTAAGACAGAAAAGACTTAGTGAAAAAATATACCCTCAGGGATGGACATGTCCAGACCAGGTCGGACACGTCCGCGGTGCTGACGCACGGGGCTCACTTGGAAGTGACACGAGCGAGGAGAAGGTGGACATGTTCGGGCACCAGGCGGACATGTCCGTCGGCGGCGGCGGGCGCGGGGCCCACTTGGCAGTGGCTCCGGGGAGGTCAACGCGGGTCGGAGGCGGAGCGGGTCGGGTTCGGGCGTGGATCCGGCCGGCGGCGATGGGATCTGGTGAGGCGGAGCATCTCGGTGGCGGCGGCGCGCTGGCTCCGACGGGGCTCCGACGGCCAAGAGCGATAGCTCGTCGACGAAGGCGGCGCGGGACGTGGGAGGCCGGCCGGCGGTGATGTGCAGGGCGCCAGAGGTTGGCGGAGATGGCGAGGAGAGGGGAAGGCGGATCCGGTGGCGGGGAAGTCACCCTCGGTCGACGCCAAGGCGGCGGCGGAGGTTGAAGAGGCCGGCGGCGAAGTGCTCGAGAAGCGGACGTCGGGGAGGCGCGGGGCTCGGGCGGCCCAGATTGGGCCCGAGCGGGCATGGAGTGGGCTTCGGCGGGCCAGGAGGCGGGGTTGACCCGGGGAGGCGACGTGGCGCGCGAGTAGTGGGCGAGGGCGGCTGCGCGACGGCGGCTGGCGAGTCCGGACACGCCAAGTGGCGGCGGCTGGCTAGCTGGCGCCGGGAAACGAGGCAGAGGAGGTGGGAGGCAGTTGGCTGATGATGGGGGCGCGGATTTTGATGTAGAGAGGCTAGAGGTAGGTGGAGGGGTCTAGAAATACCCAAAATGGACAAGGGGTGTCCATATATAGACATAGGGGCTAGGATTTGGGGGTTTTGAGGCCATTTTGAGCCATCGGATCTCGATCCAACGGCAACGTAGCGGAGGGGGGAGTAGGCTAGGCCTAGCGGGCTGTGTAGATGGGCTAGGCTATGTGGAGAGAAGAGAGAGAGAGGCCCGCGGAGGTTTTCGGAGACCGAAAATGTCCGACGTATATCCGGCTACTAGTGCCGCTGTATATATTCGTTGGGCTATCAAACGGACGCCGAATGCGACGAAATTTGGCAGGCGGCCTGTCTACACTATAATAAGACCACACGCCAAGTTTCGACCCATTCCGAGAACATTTTTCGGCCACTCATAAAATAAATATTCGGAGGCGCCGAGGGCGCGTGCAAGTGTGTATGTGCTCAGAACGGACAACAAAAAGACGGGCGAACTCGGACGGATGCAAGTTTTGAAATATGCTGATGCAACACACATGATGACATGGCAGGATGCAACACGCAAGCAGATGACATGGCAACGGCAACGAATAACTGACCGACACTTGGCGCACCGGTCTCGGGATGTCACAGGGTTGTCATTCCTTCTGCTGGAGAAGCTGCAGGTCGCTGGGCCTACCTGGCTCTTGGTGGCCACCGATGAAGGCACCGACGACCACGTGGCACAGATCTGCCATGACGAAATGGAGTTCTCCGGCAGGTGCATCAGCCAAGACCTGACATTGGAGTTGATAGCCCAATGGAAGTAGTTGGCGAACACCTTCTCATCTCTTCCCCAGGTAGCCTAAAGTAGATGTGCAGGAACTCTGCCGGGTTCAGCCTCCAATCGTATTTCTCAGGTATCTCTGGCTTGAACGCGCGAACAGACGGCCAACGGATTTGCCGCAGCTCTCGTGTAAAGGAAGGGCAGACAGCGTCAAAAGGCAGGCACCCGCCGACACCGAGCATAGGGTCATCGACGTTGAGGCCATCGCACCCATCGACCTGGTGGGGGTCGTCATGGCGCTGTTCGGGGATGACTCGCGCATCCCCCTGCCGCCTATCTTCTGGGGTTCGGCGTTGGCCTGGACATGCTCGAGGGTCAAAAGAGGCCATTGAGACGTCGTCGGGGTCCTGATTCTAATGCGCCCTCGCCGGTCGCCATAGTGGGGACTGCACCATGCGGACGGGCCCCTCCGTACGGCCAGCAATGCGGGCGGTGGCTACCGCTTGGAGAGGCCGTGGTGGGCAAGCTTGTCGTGAGCCCCCAGCTTCGATGAAACCGAGTAGGCTTTGGATGGTGGCACGCCATTCATCCATCTGCGTGGCTACTGGGGGGAACCTCAGTAGTATCTGGGCTCGCGCCATGGCTTCAGTGGCCGTGCTTGGTATAGATGTCGATGACGTCGATAGCATCGTTGCCTGGCTCCTAATGATGCCAGTGGCAACGGTGGCGGTGGCGTCGCGCCCACGCTGTTGTGGGATGACCACCCGGGCAGCATGGTGGTGCGGCGATGATGCTTGAAGGTCAGCGGCTCCGTTGAGCGATGCGATCTGTATGGCTCGTCCAGGAGGACACGCATGCACCGCGGTCGCTCCCGTGGTGGGGGCGACAGGAGGGCGCTAGCTCGTCCCGGACCGAACACCGTTGCTGCGGCTGTGCCCATCGATGAGAGGAGCGGGCGCGGACGGAGTGACACCCTCGCCCGCACCTTGTAGGGCATGATCGTCGAGGCATTGCTGATGATGTTCTCTTTCGATAGCTCCGGCCCCCGTGTCGGTCGTGGGGAAGTGGTGATGGCACCAGCTGCTCCAACCACGTTCCCAGCAGCGTCCACGTCCTCGTGTGCCCCCGCATCCCCCGCGGCGTTATAGGCCGCGGGCGGTGGAGCCTTCGAGGTGGATGGATGGGCCGTGGCACAAGATTTCTTCCTGGGCGCGATGGTCGATGGCGTTGTCGAAGCTGAAGATGGTGATGACGATGACGCGTTGCGCACACTTTTAGGTTCGCGCAAGCGAGCCCCCCTACCTGGCGTGCCAAAGATGTCGCGGGATATCCACGGCCACCTATAGGACCGGGTGGCCCTTTGCTGGTTCGTCAGGCGGACGTCGCATTCCACAAAGAGCAGATCGGCGTACCGCAGCATGACAGAGCGCGTGCAAGCAATTTACCCAGGTTCGGGCCTCCCTTCCTGGGCATATGCAGGTTCTTCTTGTAGAAACTGGCTGCCATGTGCCTAATGGCTGCCACTTAATCATCCTGCGGCTTGACACCGCATTGACTGATGACATGGGTCATGCTTCAGAGTTTGGTGGGGCGGTTTGGCCTCTCCAAGCCCCCGGCTGGCCCTGCCGAGGTGTTTCTGCTATCTGCTTTGGGGATGGCCTCGCCCCTTGTCTGGCTCGCCTGCCCGGCAAGGGAGGCCCTTCTCTTGGTGATGCATTGCTTCTCTGGCTTGGCTTTGGTCTCTCTGCTCTGAATTGATTCTTCGTTCCTATTGATTCCTTATACTTTGGCTGGGGCTGGTGCTTCAATCTTTGTCTTGTGCCTGTGCATAGTCTGGGTAACAGACCCAGGCTTTGTTGCACCAACAGTAGGTGACGTATTTGGTAGGGTCTAGAGAGGGTATGTGTACGTATTAGACAGAGGCATGGATAGAGGGCCCGACGGGGGGGGTGACGTGGGGGAGATAGCACGAGAAATGAGAGAGATCTAGAGAGAGATACATATAAGATGTCATGGCGAGAGATGCCCTTGAGTGTGTAGATGAAAGGGGGGATATATAGAGGCATGAGGAGAATTTTTTGTGTTGTGTCTGTGTTAGTATGTGTGGGCGTGACAAGATAACTAGACCTAGGGGCAGATGGTGTGTCACTGTGTGAGGTCCGGTGGGCCAAGGTGAGGCCCTTCGGTTGGATCCGTCCTGCGCCACATTAGTCAGCCCGTGACGCATTCAGGGATACCCATGGAGGACTCGTCGTACAAGACAAAGATACTAGAGTAGTGAATGACTTTGTGTCCACTGACAAAGCCGACTAGGATTTGTAACCCTAGGTCCTCAGACTAAGGTAACCCCTTGTCTCTGATATTACCATTCATCCAACCTAACTTTAAGGGGCTTCCTACAGAATGCTCTGCTGGAATCATATTCGTCAATTAGGAAGAGAGGTGGAGACAATGCATGCGAGACATGCCTAAAGATAATGTGCGTGCGGGAGACACATAGGAATGTCTATGTATAGAGAAACGGTCGATGCGGATTGTGTGTGTGTATGCGTATGAGTGGAAGAGTGCTTCTGATAAAGGTTAGTGAAAACAATCATAAATAGTTTCGAGAGGGAGGGAGGGTTATATCGAGAGCATGTGTGCGAGAAAGACACCTCGGGTGAGAGAGTGTGAGCATGTGCGAGAGACCGTCGATGGATATACATTGTGTGCGCCTATGGAGAGGCCTATGGAGAGTGAAACTACATGTAAAAGACTAATGTATACATTGATTAAAATATAAATTGTATCCAAATATTAGGATGGATTCATGATATTTGCATTTCACATAAGGAATGGTCATTGATCCATTAGACATCTATATTCTATCGAATTTGAGCATGTATATGTTATTATTCGACATAATTGATCTATATTATTCGACGTTGGAGCTAGCTAGGAGCTAGCATACATTTGAGTTCAACTTAAGGTGGTTTAAAAAATCGAATTCAACTTGAAGTCCATTCAATTATTTGAATTCGAGATCATGAAATTTGTAAATCATACCTGAAATATGGGGGCACCAATCTTTGCTATGCTTTAGTACATAATAGGATATATGGTCGTGTACCAAATAGATTCTAATTTACCTCACCCATTCCAAAATAATCGTAGTTATAGGATTTTCAAGTGTCAATATTTAAAAAGAAGTGCATAATTTAATAAGGTTTTCAAACATACAAGGTCAAATTTAACGTTGTCTATTTAGGTCAATCCTCAAAGTTCAAGAGTACTCTAAACGTGAATGTTTCTGTTTGAAAATTTCAAACGAAGCGCCAAAAGAGCCTCTACTCGACCGAAACCGTGTGAGACCAATGTTTGGTAGAAGGAAATTACTTTTCTTACTCTGACCCGTGAAACATACCGGTCTGACGTCCAAAGGTCTATCTAGGGTAGGTTTGTATCTTCATCTAGATGCCACGCAACCGCCTCCGAAAAACATTCATACACCATGGCCACCTAAACACACATGCACTCGGCCGAAATCGCTCCCGTTCACTATTTGGGACACAGTTTCCCCATTAGCTTCCCC